>OX344855.2:15623317-16823317 GCA_947037095.2 Nycteola revayana
AGAGCTCAAGTTCGCTTCTCAATCGCAAGTCGCCAGCGACCGCCCTGAGCCGAGGTCCGAGCCCCACAAGGGGCGCCCTCTTGCGCAGGTTGCTTAGTTTGTAGTTTTTAAACCATTTATTAAGGCTGGAGCTCTGCTCGCCTTTATGCCCGATGAAGTAGCAAAAGGCTCGTGGCTACCTACGTAAGTCCACCCGAAAAACAAAAAGTCTATAACCATGGGAAGCTCATCATACAATATTGCCTATGTTATCTTTTCTTTGAGTTTATTAGTAACATTGTACCCGCACGCGGTTTCGCCACCCATTTCCCTAGGAACTTCATAATTTATTTAATAACTTAAAAAACAATAATCAAATTAAATTAAACTAAGTATAAAACTAAAACTAAAAACTTAAAAATCTAACAAAAGTGAGTGTCCATGAGGCATGGTGCCAGGAACACTGGCTGCATTTCCACGTTGGATAACTTCCTAATTAATTTCTTTGTTAAACGGGCATTATAAGTCTGAATTTGGTTTCAAATCGATCCAGTACTTCCTGAGGTTCAAGCAAACAAACTCTTCAATACAAAATCTTCACTACATAGTATAAAACAAAGTCGCTTGCCGCTGTCTGTCCGTCCCTGTGTATGTATATCTTTAAAACTAAGCAACAGATTTTGATGCGGTTTTTTTTAATAGATAGAGTGATTCAAGAGGAGGGTTTATAAGTATAATACATCAGCATTGTACCCGTGCGTAGACGGGACGGGTCGCTAGTTTAAAATAAAATAAAATATCTGGTTTTTCACCCCTATTTTCATCCCTCATATTACACACATATTATTTGAATATTTTCAGATCAGTATTTGTAATTTACTGTTTACGATGGAGATAATCTCGTTTCATTTGATACCGCACTTGGCACTTATTGCAAATGTTCTTGTAATATGATGGGTGTTCAGGTGTTGTGAATAAAAACATATCTTACTCGTTCAGAGTCATTTTATTGAATACCAAAAATATTAAACATAAAGTACAATAATGTTCTAATTACGCAGCACCTAAGTTCAAGTTGCAACCTATGCAATATTCGCACACGTATACCTATTTTAACTAATTGCCAAAGAAATCTATAATATCATATTTCATTACATTACAACTCCCCCGAAAAATGTCTGTTGCCACCTTCCCCTTTTTAAGGAAAAAAAAAAAACTTACAAAATATCAAATTTAAAATATTATACCTACCCAATTATTTCATATAAGTATTTTTATATAAACCAAATATATTTAAAATTATTTATAACAATTCAGAATACAATAAAAGCTTAATGCTAACTAAAATACCTTTTAGTGTTATTCTTATGTATAATATATTCTTTATTATCCTTTAAGATCTTAACATTAGGTGAAACTTCCTCAATAACTTCATAGGGACCGTTATATATGTTTTGAAGTTTATTACCTGTTTGGTTTTTTATAAGAATTAGGTCACCCTTTTGGTAAGTTATGGAGTAAGTTTTTTTGTCATACATAAGTTTTCTTTTAAATTTATTTGTTAACAAATTCTGTTGGGCATCGTATTGTGCTCGCTGTAGACGATATTTCATTTCTTTTGGGTAATCATTGTAATTATACAAAGGTTCAACTGAAGTTCCAAAATCTGACGGCAATTTACAACATTTACCAAACACTAACTCAAATGGTGAGTATTTTGTTTCTGAATGCACTGTAGTATTGTAAGAGAATGACTAAAATGGTAACCAATCACTCCAATCAATATTATTCCTATCACACTGAATTCGAAGATATGAGCCTAAATGTCTGTGACTGTTTTCTAATGAGCCTATAGTCTCATGGTGATAAGGTGTGGAATTTAAATGTTCTATTTTTAATATTTTACACACATTTTCCATAATATTACACAAAAACTCTGTACCTTTATCTGTAATGATTTGTTTAGGTACTCCGTATCTCAAAATAAAATTCGAAACGAAGACTCTGGCTACTGATTCGGAATCCTTACTCTGCATGGGATATGCCTCTACGAATTTAGATAAGTCACATTGCAATGTTAAGATGTACTTATTATTGTTGATATCAGTCGGTAATGGACCCATAATATCTAACGCGACACGTTCAAATGCTGAACTTGCAGTATTTGTTATAACCATCGGCTCTTTTACAAGACGATTAGAGAATTTATTATATTGACATTGTTGACACTTTTTTACGTAATTAATGACATCATTCGTCATACCTGGCCAGTAGTAATATCTTTTTAAATTGCCTATCATTCTATTTATCCCTGCATGTCCACTAGTGGGTAACAAATGAAAGTCATTCAATATTATTTTTTTATCCTCGTGATTAAAAATTCTAATTATATCTCTTGTAATTAAAATTCTGGGTAACTTAATTTGCAACTTTTTCATATGACTTGCAAGTATTTTTATATTTGTTGCATTTTCTCTATTCTTAATAATTAATATTTCATTTATATTTTCTTTTTCGCACAACGATCCTAAGTCTCTCGCTAACTCCGACGGGGTAGATAACGATCGAGTATTTAGGTATATAGTACAACGCGAAGGTACATAGATGCAGTATTCTATCCCAGAACAGTGAGAAATCAATTTACTAAAATCTTTGTCATTTATAAAAACTAATTCTATCACATCCTTGGGTTTTTTAAGAATTTCCACAGTCTCAGGTTGATCAGGCCTGCTACTGGTAGAACATTCTTCAGTCAAATTATTGTTATCAGTAGATATCTGAGACGTTAACTTTTTTGTTTGTGCTCTCGTCAGTACAGAAACTACTTGTTCTCCAATAGATTTTAAATCATCACAGGTCATTGTCATAGGGATTCGACTTAATGCGTCTGCAGCTGCATTATTTCGCCCTGGGATGTACACAATTTCAAAGTCATATTCTTCAAGATACAGTCTAAACTTCGTAAGTCTACTAGAGGGATCCTTTAAACTAAATAAATATACTAATGGCTTATGATCGGTAAAGATTTTAAACCTTCTGCCATACAGATATGGTCTAAAATGCCTTACTGCCCATACTATAGCTAGTAATTCTAAGTCAATTATAGGGTATCTACTTTCTGCGGACGTTAAGTTACGACTCGCGTAAGCAATTACGTGACCATTACTATTAGACAAAACCGCGCCTAATCCAGTCTTACAAGCATCTGTTCGCAGCTGAAAAATATTCGTTTCCGAAAAGTCAGGATACTGCAATACGGGCGGTGATATTAAAGCAGATTTTAACTCGTGAAAAGATTTGTCACATTCGGACGTCCATTTAAACTCTACATTCTTTTTACATAATTTATTTAATGGGTACGCAATATTAGCAAAGTTAGGTATGAAACGTCTATAATAATTAGCAAATGCTAAGTAGCGCTTGACGTCATCTGAGTTCGATGGCACCGGATAGTTGCACAAGGCCTTAATTTTGCTGTCGTCAGGAAGAATGCCATGTGATGTTATTCTATGACCTAAATATACTATTTCAGTGCGCAAAAATTCACATTTTATTGGATTTAATTTTAAATTGACTTTTCGTAAGCGTTCTAAAACTGTAATTAGGTTTTTATTATGATTTTCCATCGTTTTTCCTATCACAACACAGTCATCAAGGTAAATAAAGGCTTTTTTATAATTAATACCTGACATAGCAATAGTCATCAATCTTGAGAACACACTGGGAGATGTTTTCAAACCCATAGGTGAACGCTTCATTTGATACATTTTATCAGTAGTGAAGGCTGTGTATTTTCGTGAGTTTGGATCTAACTCTAACTGGTACATTTTGTTTACACTGAATGCTGTATACTTTCGCGAATTTTCCTCTAATGATAACTGATAATAGCTTTGTGAAAGGTCTAGTTTTGAAAAATAAATACTACCTGACAGAGAATCTAAGATATCTGTTATATTTGGTAACGGAAATTTATCATCCTTAATTTGGTTATTTAACTGTCTGTAATCAATAACTAGTCTCCATTTCTTTTCATTAGATCTATCCGACTTTTTAGGGACTAGCAAGACTGGGCTGGACCACTCCGATGTGGTTTCTTCTATTATATCGTTTGCTAACATTTCATCTATTTGTTTTTGCACCTCCTTTTTCAGGGAATGAGGAATCTTTATATAAGTGGGTGTAACGTTGTCTTTTAAAGTTATTGTATGTGTCATTATGTTTGTGGTTGTTAATTTGTCACCTGGAAGATGAAAAACGTCAGCATATTTTGCACAAATATGTTCGATGCTACGTTTTTCCTCTGAGTTCATATTCGATAAATTCAATAACTCAAATAATGTTTTAACGCGATTTACGCTATTTGTATTTTCCGAAAAATTACAAATATCAAAGTTATTTATGTCATAAACAGTAAGATCTTGAAAATCACACTCTACTTCGTTATCCGTAGTATTTAATATTCTTAACGGGATGCGACCATTATTTGGTTGCGAAATAATACCAGCGACGAAAACTCCTTGCTGGATTTCTTTTGATAAAACTACACAGTCACATGTCGACTTAGTTGGGATGAACCTTATTACTTCGCACCGAGGCGGTATCGAATGTCTATACCTGGCATTATAATGAATTTCAATAGGAATATGTTTATTATTCTTATAAAGTTGTAATATACTATCTCTATAGTTAATAATTGCTTCATAACGCTGTAAAAAATTATCTCCTAATATTCCATTTGCAGTGCAAGACATATTCTTAAAAACATAAAATTTTTCACTTAATACTTCGTTATTATAAAATAAATTTAGAAAAATGTAGCCTTCTGACTCTAACCTACCACTTACGCCTCTAATGCTTATTCTATCACTACGCAATTGTTGCAACAACTTACGGTATTTACTAAGCCATTCGTACTTTAGTACACAAAGACTGGCTCCGCTATCAACTAAAAGATTAATCACTTCATTATCCACTAAAAATCTTACAGTACTACTATTATTAAAATTAAAAATAAAATTTTGCGAATTAACGAAAAAAATCGTTCGTTGCGACATTGGGAGTTACAATTTCGCGCGAACTGGTATTGCTAGTCGACTCATCGTGGGTAGTGTGCTGAACTTGGACAGAGGGTCTGTTTGACTTAATGCCGTAATGCCTATTATTTTGACCTCTATGAAAAGTTCTACCGCGACCACGATTAAATTGTCCGCGATGCGATGGTATGTTACCCGACGCTGCGCCCGGTGATCTCGCGTTACCGTGGTTGTAATTAAATGGATTATAGTTATTATTGTAATGTCCTCGAAAACGGTTATTAAAGTTTCTATGCCCGCGATTGGAGTAACTATGACGCTTAATGTTCATAATTTGGAATGACGAAGACAAGGATTGTTCGTCCATGGCAGTCCTGATAGCTTCCGGTAAAGATTGAAAATTTCTAGCCGCTATAATGGTACTCAATCTGGGGTCACTCAAACCGTCTGCGAAACGTTTTATGGCAATTCTTTCATTAGTGGTTTTGAAAGCATCGTAAGAATTGGGACTATTCTCTGATTGGGCAATAGTTAAATTAACAAACAATTTTTCCAATTCATTGCCAAATGACTCAATGGAACGATTACCCTGCTTACACTGGTGTAATTTCCATTGTAATGCTACCTGGGATTTATTTTGTATTAAAAATTTACGCATGTCAGCTAAAAGGTTATCGACGGTGTCGTAAGTCGATTTCATACGCAATTTTGCACTTTCAGAAAGTCTAGTTTTAAGAACAAAATTAATTAATTCTTGCGATGACGAATCTAGGATCATTTTATTATACAACTCAATACAATCAATGAGTGACTTAGTAACAGATTCCTGTCCAGACATTACTGGCAACAATGAAATTGCAGTTTTTAAGTCAAATTCTTTTTTTGTAGTCATTTTGACTTGCTTAGCCTCTTCAAAAGTAGATAAAGTAATTATTTTATTGTATAAAATATGTACGTCGCTTATTATTTTATGAATAGCAGTGATATCACTTGTACTAATTTCCTTGCGTTCTATTTCTAAGTGCAACAGAGACAAAATACTTTCAAAGGAGGAATACAACTTTTTCGCTTCACCTATCTTTTTCTGACCAAGATTTAGTTGCCTTCTTTCAGGTCCTAATTTAACTAAATAATCTCTAAGATAATTTAACGAATTATGGATTTCATGTAACTGTATAATCAAACTAGACATAATATTTAACTAGATAATAAAAATGCATATCTATTTACGTAATATAGGTTAAGAAAAATGAAAATTACATACTTCTAAAGATAAAATAGCTAATAAAAACATAACCTTTACGTTGGACTGCGCGTAGACCGGTACAAGCACGTGGCTGGTGAGGAGTTGGGCTGGCGCTGACGTGGCGTTGTGTACCTCGTGGCGACACTGCTGATGACTTGGGCTGCAGTTGCGTGTGTTGACGGTTTGGGCCGGGCTATACCCTGGACACCTCCAAACCTTCTTTCTTCTTTCTTGTTATACGGCAGTCGTGGTCAGGTCAGCACGAGAAATAGTGGCCAAGTTATTTCTGTTCAGTTCTCGTTGCAAGTTGCGTACGTGGTGCTTGTTGCATTTCTTGAGGACGTAGTACCTATACAACGGCGATACATAATATAACTATAGCTGTGGTGACCAAGAATTCTATGGACTCCAAGCGTTCTGTGTGGTATTGCGATGTCGTTGCAGAAGCTTGTCCGTTGGCATTCTGTGCGATCACAACTTGCTCTTTTGACGCAGATTTTCCCATGGTATGTCTTGAAATCTTCTATAGTGTAATCTTCTTCCTTGAAATCTTGATTTATACGTTCTTTAGACGGTGCCAAAGGCAAGGGTCGCCATGTAATATGATGGGTGTTCAGGTGTTGTGAATAAAAACATATCTTACTCGTTCAGAGTCATTTTATTGAATACCAAAAATATTAAACATAAAGTACAATAATGTTCTAATTACGCAGCACCTAAGTTCAAGTTGCAACCTATGCAATATTCGCACACGTATACCTATTTTAACTAATTGCCAAAGAAATCTATAATATCATATTTCATTACATTACATTCTATACTAATATAGAAAACTGAAGAGTTTGTTTGCTTGAACGCGCTAATCTGATGAAAATATGTGTGTTACATAGCGCGTTTATAGAGGAAAGCGATAGGCTATATTAACTTTGAAGATCTATGGTTGACAGGGAGAGAATGCCTCTGGCATTAAGTCCGCCATGTACTTTCATAGTGCTAAAGTCATTTAATAAATAAATATGATCCTACGGGAACTGTAGTTACGAGGGTAAAACCGGGCGTAGGAGCTAGTATCTTAAAAATGGCTGAACCGATTTTGATCAAACATGACTTTGACACTTAACTAACGTAAAATAAGATGCCAAAAACAAAATTGCTTCACCTGTTAGGAAGTTACATCGCCACATATATAGACATAGTCAGACAGACAAATTCGTCAATAATATAAAATAAAAAAAATATATATATAAAAAATATATGCCGACATTTTGTGGCGGCGGCCATTTTGGACCGATTTTTATCAAGCATAACTAAAAACACTCCCGATTAAATCACCTCAATCGGTTCATCCGTTCGGGATGCACAATGCCATAGACACACACTCACAGACACGTCAAACTTGTAACACCACTCGTTTTGAGTCGGGGGTTAAAAAAGCCGCTATAAATATTATAATACACAGAACATAATACAACACAAGGTTGTTAAATATTTATTTAGTAAGTTAATTTCCATCTTCATATTGAATCCATAATGCCACAGTATTAATGTACACTCAGAAGGACAATTAATGAAACTACTTTTATTAATGTGGTAGTCCGCTTACGAATCGCACCTGGCTGAACCGCACCTGCCCCGACGCAAAAACGACGAGGTGTTATAAGTTTGACGTGTCTGTGTCTCTGTGTGTTTTTATTTAGGCCGTTGGTCCCGATTGTTATAACATCATCTATAACAATCGTATACCAGGGAACGGGCAGCAGCATTCCTTGTGTGTTACAACATACTACTGCGGTGACTATGGCAAATACCCTTTACTAGCAGATTTTAGCAGTCTACTAGTATTTTGGTTAACCCTCCGTGTTAACTAAAATGCTTGTGTTGCGGTAGTGCAATGGGTGAGGATCGAACCGGCGACCACAAGATCACAAGTCCAAAGCTGGAAACGGCCGCTTGAAATGTATACTCTAGTTTCCCTCCTGTGTGCCGCAGTTTCTGTGGCCCCGAGTCCCCGCCGTCATATAAATAATTAACGAGATCTCACCGCATCACATTACGATATTACCAACACAAAAATATAATATGTGTCTGATCCCTTAGAGAACTGTGCCATGTTCAAATTAAACGAATATGGGAAACAAAATATCCTACTAATATAATAAACTCGAAAGTTTGATAGTAATGGATGGATGGATGTTTGTTACTCTTTCACGCCAAAACTACAGAACGGAATTGGCTGAAATTTTGCACCGGGATAGGTTATACGCTGGATTAACATATAGGCTACAAAACCAAAACATCTTTAACCAGTGTGTGTTGCCAGTGATAACCTATGGATCCGAAACGTGGTGTTACACTATACTTGCACAAAACTCCCCTAAAATACTAAACGTCATAATCCCTCAATCTCATCACCAGCGACCGCCCTGAGCCGAGGTCCAAGCCCCACAGGGGGCGCCCTCTTGCGCAGGTTGCTTAGTTTGTAGTTTTTAAACCATTTATAAAGGCTGGAGCTTTGCTCGCCTTTATGCCCGGTGAAGTTGCAAAAGCGTCGTGGATAACTACGTATGTCAATCAGAAAAAAAAAAAGCTTCACTATAGGCCTTATGAACAGACTCAGAGTTGCTCAACAAGCTATGGAGAGGGCTATGCTCGGGGTTTCCCTACTAGATCGAATAAAAATGAGGAGATACGTAGAAGAACGCTAAACGCCGACATAGCCCAACGGATTAGTTCGTGGTAGTGGCAATGGGCAGGCCAAATAGCACTGAGAACAGATGGCCGTTGGGGCCGGTAAGCGTAGCGTAGGACGTCCACCTACTAGATGGACGGATGATCTGGTTAAGGCCGCGTGATCACGTTGGATGCAGGCCGCTTCTAACCGCAACAACTGGAGATCTATGAGGGGGGCCTATTTCCAGTGGACGTCCTAAGGCTGAAATGATGATGCTGAATTATTTTGTCGATACTAAGCTGTGTCAATAAAATTCACATCACATATAAAAGCCACGTACCATTTTATTGTTATTTATTCGTGTCTACATCTCTTGAGATCTACATCATTGATGCGACTCCACCGAATATCATGACATTAATAAGAAATGTATACATATGAAAACAGGCCAAGTGCGAGTCGGACTTTACCGGTTAATGGAAGAGTCCTTCTATCCGTCTATAATTAGGCTGTACCTCATGAACCGAGCTAGTTGAACTTTTCTTTAAAAGATTACTAACAAAGTTTTGCAGTCTACTAGTATTCTTGTTAATCCCTCGTGCTAAGCTAATACGCTTGTGTTACGAGTGGGTTCACGTCGGTGGTGCAATGGGTGGGGACCGAACCGACGACTTAAAGATCACAAGTCCGACACCCTAGCCATTGGGTTACAACCGCTTCTCTTTGTTGAACATTTTAGAAATGATGTATTTCTGTTGCCTCTATAACAAGCCCCCCTCTAATTTTTAATTTATTCTGTTTTTAATACCAATACTAAAAACAGAGTTTAATAAATATTTGAGGGGGGCTTCCATACAGCCATATATTTCATTCCATATATTTTTTACCATATTTATTTATTATTTTAATTGTAAAACAAATCGTATTTTTACTAACCATTTAAAAACTGAAGAGTTTGTTTCTTTAACATCTTCCCATATTTTGGTTTGTCTGCCTGTATTTCTGTTGCTTTAACGCGCGGTTAAAGCAACAGAAATACAGGCTTAATGTCCAATTAAGACTTTCGGTACAAATAATACCTCAATTATAATATGAAAACATATATAATTCAGTGGACAATCGTAACGCCGCGCTCATTAACTGACTCATAATTTATTCACAAATACATTTGCAATATTGATGGGACACTCATATGGAGAGTTTGGGGTTCCGCATACCACTTCATCATCATCATCATCAGCCCGTATGGTTGAAGGACTACCTATCCTCCGTGCCTCGGAAAGCATGTTGGTCCCGATTATTAGAACATCATCTTTAATAATCGTATATCAAGGAACGGGCAGCAGCGCTTCCTTGCCTGGCACAACATAATACTGCGGCCACCAACCCGTCTGCCAAGCGTGGTGACTATAGCAAATACACTCCCTCGGGAGGAGGCCTATGTTCAGCAGTAGACGTAATACGGGCTGATGATGATGATGATCGTATTTTAGTCCGTTCACACACAACACCACACTTATGCAATATTCAAATTCATTACATAGAAACCATTCTTAAACATTGAAATGTACACTATCGGAGAAGTATCCAAAATTAGTCCATCTCCACTCGACACCAGTCTCTTATGCAAAATTCAAACTCGTCGCTACATAGAGTACATTCTAAAACATTGTCATAAAATACATTTTTGTGGAAGTATCGTATTTAAATCCATCCCCACACGGCAAGACACTTTCTCATGCAAAATTCAAATTCGTCGCTACATAGAGACTCGAAGTAGAGTCAACCGTCTTTGTTCGCTCATTGCAATTGAAACTTAGAATTTCAAATTGAAACTTGAATTTCAAATTGAAACTGGAATTTCAAAATGATTTCCTATTTGAATACTTGTTAACAAGTCTCTCAGGTAATGTTAATGTTCTAAAACCAGAGATCCGCGAACTGTGTGTTCAAAGTACACAAAGGAAAACGAAAAATTTTGGATGTTGTGTAAGGTTCATTTTGATGTCCTGTAAGGCCTAATTAGTGTATGTATTATAACTATTTATCATTGTATGTATGTATGTATTTAAGTATATGTGTAGTTATTATATATCTACCTGCACACTATTATTTATTTCTTTATTTTCATACCTATCTTCTTTCGCAAGTCTAGGGGCCGTCCATTAACCACGTGATCTTTTTTAAAGCATTTTTGGACTTTGGACCCTTGGTGATACATAGTGAGGTTTAAGACAACACCCCCACCCCCCACCCAACATCACGTGTATTTTTAGTATCAACAAAAAATCTTAAATTGTTTAGAATATTTTAGAATATTATCTTAAATATCATTTTTTCGTTGCTTATTTAATTTTATAAAATGAGAAGTTTGATCACGTGGCCAATAAAGAAATGTGTGGCTGGAATTATAATTTCTCAAAAATAAATACACGTGATATCTTACCAAACCCCCCTTCCCACTTGTGACATTTCATGATTTTTGTCAAACCCCTCCCCCCGCTTTCAAGCCTCACGTGATTAATGGACGGCCCCCTACTGGAAGAGATTTCGTTAGAAGTAAGTAGCACATTTGTACATTGCCTGTTCTTTGCATTTTGTTTACTATATTTCTTGTGTTTACATAAATAAATAAAAATAAAAATTAAGGTCAAATGCGAGTCGTACTCGCGCATGATAGGTTCGAAGGGTTTGTCTACTGTTGTATCAATGGTAGGTTCCGTATCATTTTTACAACAATAGACTATGATTTTAAGATTTTGAAATAAGGATGTCATTTCAAGCGCCTACCTGTTATTAGGGTTATGGAACCCTAATAACAGGTTGGGTATGGAACCGAATGGCAAAAAACGGAACCCTTATGGATTCGTCATGTCTGTCTGTCTGTCCGTCCGTATGAAACAGCCTGTTGAATAGGAGCCCGGACGGACGGACAAACGGACGCGCCCGACACGCTCTCGGCCGGGTTTTTTATTATAGCTTGTTTATCAAAGAAGGCTATAGGTTATATTTTATAACAAAGTTTTCCCGGAAACGCGCCGAGAAGCTAGTGAGTAAAAGTGATTAAACATTAATTGAAACATTGGAATAGGTCAGAACAACCTTAACTTAAGGTATTAATAAAGTGATATTGATTAAGTGTATAAATACACTCGGCGTGACGTGACTTGAATGAGAGCCCGTGTTTTAATTTTAATGTTGATAGCTGAACTGTACTCAAACCCATACTCAAAAAAATCTTAAATTCATACACACATTAAAAATATTGTAAACAAGCAAGCAAGTATTGTAGACCACCTCCGTAGCGTACCGGTATTTGGCTCGCTTTAAGTCTCGGAGGTCGTGGGTTCGATCCCCACACCGGACAAGAAATCTTTGTGTAAATTCTAAGATTTCTTTCGGGGTCTGGTTGGTTGAGGGACTACCCGCCGTGCCTCGGAAAGCACGTTAAGCCGTTGGTCCCGATTGTTATAACATCATCATTCTATAACAAGCGTTTACCAGAGAACGGGCAGCAGCGTTTCCCTGTGTATAACAACATAATACTGCGGTCACTAATCCGCCTGCCAAGCGTGGTGACTATGGCAAAACCCTCCCTCGGGAGGTGGCCCATGTTCAGCAGTGGAGCGTTGTACGGGTTGATGATGATGAAACAAGCTGCGCCCCGCGGTTTTACCCGCGTTACTCTGCTCCAGTGGGTCGGAGCGTGAAGTTTTGTAGCCTTTATAGTCCAGCGTATAACAGCGTAGTTTTAGCGTGAAAGAGTCACAAACATCCTGGATGGATGGATGTTTGCTACTCCATCCTCCATCCTCCATCCATCCTACCACCAGTTCTGGACGGAAGAACTGGCAAGAAACTCAGACGAATCCTTTTTTTTATAAATGGTTTTCATACAATTATTATTTAAGCAGTACCTATTGTTTCAGAGTAACTCACTGCCAAGTAGTTTTGTCATTTATATAATCAGACATTTTATGATAAGCTTTTTAACATGGTTTGTTTTTGACGTATTGTTTCAACTTGTTTGTAGACAGGTATCTTACATTATTAGGAAGTTTGTTATAGAAGCGTACATTAACAACCTCCGTAGCGTAGCGGTAATTGGCTCGTTTTCATTCTCGGAGGTCGTGGGTTCGATCCCCACGCCGGACAGGAAATCTTTGCGTAAATTCTAAGATTTATTTCCGGGTCTGGTTGGACTACCCTCCGTGCCTCGGAAATCACGTTAAGCCGTTGGTCCCGATTGTTATAACATCACAGGGCACCAGCGTTTCCTTGTGTGGTACAACATATTACTGCGGTCACCAACCCGCCTGCCAAGCATAGTGACTATGGCAAAAACCCTACTTCGGGAGGAGGCCCATGTTCAGCAGTGGACGTTATACTGGCTGATGATGATGATGATGATTCATTGAAGTGAACTGAGCCGTATCCGCGTTTACTTCCACTGCTGATCATGGGCCTTCGTTTAACAGACCTAGGCAAGCTAGGGTAGTTGAGGCATCCTAGGAGAGACTTGCAAAATCGGTTCAGTACATCCAGAGATATCAAACAAATCACAAACTTTACCCCTTTATAATATTAGTACAGATAGCTTTCTAATAGTGAAACCGATAGTAAAGTAACCCACTGAGTTTGTTTCGCCGGATCTTCTCAGTTGGGGCGCATTGGATCCAGTGGTAGCATTAAAGCGCGTCCGTCGTTATATGCTCATGGTCCGCCCAAATAATAACAATTGTTTTGGCATAATATAGACAGAACAAGCATTTTGCGGCGCTAAGAGCAATATAAACAAATTATAATAATAATATATAACTAATTAATAACAAATATAATTAATAAATATTCTAATTAATGTTTGACTATTTACAAGTGGCTTTAATAGGTTTATGTAAATAAAAATGATTAAAGAAAAAGAAAGAATTTTTGAAATAGATCCTTTAGTTCCGTAACCTTAAGGATGGATGGAGTCTGTAAAAGATGATATGGTTTCAAAGGGGTTGACTGTCGAGATGGCGGCGAATAGAAGAGTAGGTATGGAAGAAAAAGGCAGGTGAATAATGATGATGAGTTGCGTAACCTATACAATGTAAACGAACAAACAATCAAATATTTCCTTATTATAATATTTGTATAGACGAAGTTTTTGTATGTCATCCATCAGCTAATTAAAAACAAAAATTACAAGCAGAGTTTTGCAGTCTAGGTATTCTTGTTAATTTCTCGTGCTAAGCCAAAATGCTTGTGTTACGAGTGGGTTCACATCGGTAGTGCCACAAGATCACAAATCCGACGACCTAGCTGGCTACCGGCCGCTTTATTAATATACTAGCGACCCGCCCCGGCTTCGCACGGGAGCAATGCTGATGTATCATACATATTAACCTTCCTCTTGAATCACTCTACCTATAAAAAAAACAGCATCAAAATCTGTTGCGTAGTTTTAAATATCTAAGCATACATAGGGACGCACAGACAGCGGCAAGCGACTTTGTTTTATACTATGTAGTGATAATTTTATTTATTACCTACAACTTAGTAATACCACGTTTTATACGATTGTATTAGCAAGTTGTACAACACGTCAAGGCCAGCAGGCGCCGGGCGTGTGTCAAACGTTATGATACCCCCAAATAAATATATTTTACTACGTCTACTTGTAGCAGCAAATACATGAAATTTAGACGTTTCTACATATAGCTAGTTTTTAGGGTTCCGTAAACGAAGGGTAAAATCGGGACCCTATTACTAAGACTTCGCTGTCTGTCTGTCACCAGGCTGTATCTCAAAAACCGTGATAGCTAGACAGCTGATATTTTCACAGATGGTGTATTTCTATTGCCGCTGTAACAACAAATACTAAAAACAAAATAAAATTAATATATTTAAGGGGGGTCTCTTTTACAACAAACTTTTTTTTGCGATTTTTTGCTTGTTTTTCCATGTGTAGGTATTACATAAGATGTTACAGATAATATCAATTTAGATCTAACATGGACCCTGTCGGGCACAGCAAATATGGAAGAGAGGATGCAGGACCAGCCATTGTCATCATTAAAATGTTTAAATACTATTTTATTTTTCTTATTAACATTAACGTTCTATTCCCACCCGAGACAATAATTTGTGTGAACCGACAAATAGATTAATTCCCATACTCTTTTGAAAAATATAAGTACTCTAGATTCCTGCCCGCCGTTTCACCCGCCTTGAGCCCGTCTCCGTAAGAACTCCATTATTAAATATACCTACCCCTGAATAACATAGCGTTCTAATGGTGTAACCTTTTTGGAAATCGATACAGTAGTTTCGGATCCTTTTTAATGGAAACAAACAAATAACCAAATATTTCCTCTTCTATATCTATACTAATATTATAAAGAGGAAAATTTTGTATGTTTGTTTCGAATAAACTCAAAAGCTTCTGAACGGATTTCGATAATTCTTTCGCCGTTAGAATGCTACATTGTCCCTGTGCAACATAGGCTATAAAAGTTTACCCGTGCGAAGCCGGAGCGGGCCGCTCATCACAAAATCTCAAAAATTACTAGTGCTAGGAGTCTCAAAGGAGAATGTTTTTTATTGGTCCAAAAATAATAATAAAAAAAAAAGTATGACAACCTCCGTAGCGTAGCGGTAATTGGCTCGCTTTCAATCTAGGAGGTCGTGGGTTCGATCCCCACACCGGACAAGAAATCTTTGTGTAAATTTTAAGATTTCTTTCCGGGTCTAGTTGGTTGAGGGAGTACCCTCCTTGCCTCGGAAAGCACGTTAAACCGTTGGTCCCGATTATTATAACTTCATCTATAACAAACGAACCAGGGAACGGGCAGCAGCGTTTCCCCTGTGTATCAACATAACACTGCGGTCACCAATCCGCCTGCCAAGCGTGGTGACTATGGCAAAGAATACCCTCAAGAAAAAAAAAAACCCTCCCTCGGGAGGAGGCCCATGTTCAGCAGTGGACGTTATACGGGCTGATGATGATGATGATGATGTAAAGTATGACCCCAAGCCTGCCACATGGTTAATTTGAAAGATCATCTAAAATACGATATTTTTTGTACAGAATAAAAAAAAATTGTACTGCAGAAATCTAGATATAAGCAAATAATTAGTCCTTAGAAAAATAATCATAAAAAACGTAACATTTACGAGTTACGTTTCTTCAGGTTCGATTTTGTTGCGTCTTTGTACACATAGTAATTTCAAATGAATAAGTCGATCAACTTATATACTTATATATTACTACTTATATATTACTTATAGGTTCATGCCTGGGGACCGCAGATTTTTTTTTTTTGGAACAGGGCTCGTAATTAATGAAACATTCTCCTACTGCATAGAGGTTTCTTTTAGAACTAAGATGCTCACTAAAATGGGATTTTTCAAAATGCAACCCGTAAAGATGTAATTCTTTTTTTTAATTTAGGTTTTGAAATTACTACAATATACTTCTTATTTAAAGAAATTAACAACTAGTCAACTATTTTTCTCCCTGGTTCCATTAATTGACTGTAGCATGGTATACTTATCCTTACAACCTTGACGGGCGTCACGCGAAAGTGTGTGTTTTCTAAGTATTAATATTATATTATGTAGTTTCAAGCCTTGAGTCAGATCAGTCTAGCATACAGCTGGTGATTATCAATAAATGTGGGTTTATTTGAAACTCAGCATTATGCTGCATCGCTTTAAAATATCGTGGGTTCGATCCCCACGCCGCGCCGGACAGGAAATCTTAGTGTAAATTTTAAGATTTCGTTGCGCGTCTGGTTGGTTGAGGGGCTACCCTCCGTGCATCGGAAAGCACGTTAAGCCGTTGGTCCTGATTGTTATAGTATACACAAGTCCAATACTGCTGCCCGTTCCTTGATATACGATTATTATAGATCAGCATTATACCTCCCGTATGCTGGTTCGCTTTAAAATGTCGTGGGTTCGATCCCCGCGCCGGACAGGAAATCTTAGTGTAAATTCTAAGATTTCCTTCTGGGTCTGGTTGAGGGGCTACCCTCCGTGCCTCGGAAAGCATGTTAAGCCGTTGGTCCCGATTGTTATAACATCATCTATAACAATCGTATACCAGGGAACGAACAGCAGCGTTTCCTTGTGTGTAACAACATATTACTGCGGTCACACCGTCCCTCAACCGTCCAGACCCGGAAAGAAATCTTAGAATTTATACCAAGATTTTTTGTTGTTATTTATTCTTGCATACTTTAAGCCTCGCCTCTAAAGAACCTGAAGGCTTGTACAAGTGCTTCTTATATTTTCAATCGAATCATTATAGAATCGATTGCCCTTGAGTTTGATTTTGTTTGCTACCGTTTTAGAAGTGATAATTATTAAGTTACTAGGTGTCCACAACTTGGGGCCGGATTGCTTCCGTACCCGGCCCCCGTCAACGGCGGATCGAAGGAGTAACAACCAATAAAAAATAATTATAAAAATAAAAAGTATGCATTTAGTAAAACCCCTTCAATGTTTCTATTACAAACAAACAATTCAATTATATTTATTTGTATAAACGTATTAGATAAGGGAGCTTTCAAGTATTCCGTAACGCAATTTTTGAAGATTTTTGACCCCGCCTTGTAATGCACCGTAACGTTTTTCTAGACCCCCCCTCCCCCTCCCTAAACGTTACGTAACACTCAAGTGATCATTTTTACCCAAAAGTCGTAAAAAGTTATGTTATAGTTTTTACACTTTGACAACAGAATTTAATTCGCAACATCTGCATATTTCGATCCCTTTTAAAAAAAATTGACTTTTATTTTTTTTTGGTTTTGGTTTGGGAGTTTTAATTCCCTATTTTTTTAGAAACAATGTTACGTAACGTGTTGTAAGAAAGACCCCCTCCCGCCCCTGTTGCGTTACGTAGTATTACATTTATATTATTAGGCAAGTATTTGCCTAATAATATAAATGTATTTTTTTTAAAGGTAGCATAAATCAATACCATCCCCGCACCGCGGCACCATCGTGATTTAAAACTCCTGTTTTCTTGAACAAAGACTAAAGACTTTTGTTTGAAACGAAACAAAAGTATGACAGGGGTACTTTTTAAATTTACTTCTGACACGAAAATGTACTTTAGAATACGCGCCTGGACACTGGAGGAGCAACAGTGCGTAACTAGAAAATCTTTATTTTGAAACTAGCTTCCCGCAAGCGGTTTCCTGCGTATCTGCCGTTCCCGTGGGAACTTCACAATTAAATATAGCCTATGTCGACCGGGGATAGTGTAGCTTTCCAACGGCGAAAGAATTTTTCAAATTGGTCCAGTAGATTCGGAGCCTATTCAATACAAACAGACAAATAATCAAATCTTGCCTCTTTTAATGTTATTTTGATTTTGAGATTGATAAATTTTGTTTACATATTGGTAAATTGCTCTGACAACCTCCGTAGCTTAGCGGTATTTGGCTCGCTTTAAATCTCAGAGGTCGTGGGTTCGATCCCCACGTCGACAAGAAATCTTTGTATAGATTCTAAGATTTCTTTCTGGGTCTGGTTGGCTGAGGGACTACCTTTAGTGCCTCGGAAAGTACGTTAAGCTGTTGGTTCTGATTGTTATAGCATCATCTATATTGTATATCAGAGACGGGCAGCAGCGTTTCCTTGTATGTTATAACATAATACTGCGGTTACCAACTCGCCTGCCAAGCGTGTTAACTATGGCAGAACCCTCCTACGGCTGGAGGCTCTTGTTCACCGAATAGCGATAAATTTTTTCAATAAAGTAAAAATAATTCCCTATTTCCCTTGGCCACGGCATGACGGATGAAGGCTGGATTTCTCTACTTCTTTTTAGGGCTCCGTAATCCACAAGCAACCCTTATAGTTGCGTCATGTCCGTCCATCCGGGTTCGTTACTGCACCGATTGTCAGGAAACTTGGTGGAGAGGTGTATATTGAGGATCCAAAACTTGGTTTTTAAAACCACCCTCCCATACTTGGAAATATAAATTAAAAAAATTGAATTCGACTAACCCTATTGTGTAGGTTATCATTGGAAAGGTCTCTTGAAATGCAACAAAAACTGCCTTGGAACCATGTAGACCAAACCCCCCATTTCGAGATAACCTAAATAAGAAATTTTACTAAAATAATTCTAAAAAAAAAGTGATATATACCTCTAAGTAAGTACTTTCAACTAAAACTGTAGCGGACTCGGTATGATAGATAGTTTTTTTTATACAACTCGAACAACTTATGCAGTTACAGTCGACCTAACAAAATGTATGGAGTCGACCGCAAAATGAAATTGAACTTTATTAATAAAAAATAAATAGAAAGGTGGTTTTTGGTTTAACAAAAAATATATATAGTCATTTTTGTACTATATATTTTTTTTATAATAGGTAAGTATATAGTACACTAGCTGACCCGGCAGACTTCGTACTGCCTCAATCGATAAATAAAAGACCTAAACATTTGTATAAAATAAACTGGCCCGGAGAGACTTCGTTTATGCGGTGTCCTACATCTACCCTACTCCTACCCTACCCCTACCCCTTAATTAACTTAAAATTATTTGCAATAAAATAATATTGCGACTATAAATTGAAATGTAAGCTATCCTATCTTTCAAGTTGGGTCGATTTGCACACGGTGTGCAAATCAAATTTAAAATTGGTTCAGTAGTTTAGGAGTCCATCGCGGACAAACAACGTGACACGTAATTTTTACATATAAAGATACACGAACATATTCCAGCTAGGTTTGCCATTCGTACTATATGTACGGATGACAAACCTAGCTGGAACCCCCACTACGACCCAAACCTAGCTGGAACCCCCACTACGACCAACTTAAATTTATATTTCTTAATTTCCGAAAGCATTTAATTTCAGTAGCGTCCTTATTTCTCTTAACCAAAACTGTCCAATGTTATCTCGAAAAAAGCATTTATTTTGTTCAAAAGGAAACGAATGAAACGTCTCTAAGCGCATCTCCGTCAAATGACTGTCGTATTAGAAAGTTGCTCTGTTTTCAGACGAATTTTATTCGATTCAACACTATAAAAGAAAAATCGGCTAAGTGCGAGTTGGACTCGCATACTATGGGTTCCGTACCATTTATATAAAACTAGCGACCCGCCTCGGCTTCACACGTGTGCAATGCGGATGTATCATACATATAAACCTTCCTCTTGAATCACTTTATCTATTAAAAAAAACCGCATCAAAATCCGTTACGAAGTTTTAAAGATACATAGGGCATACATAGGGACATAGGGACAGATAAAGCGACTTTGTTTTATACTATGTAGTGATACACAATATTATTTTAAGATTTTGGAAAAAGGAACCATTTTAAGCGTCTACCTGGGGCCGTTTCTAGGGTTCCGTACCCGAAGGGTAAAAACGGGACCCTATTACTAAGATTCGCAGTCTGTCTGTCTGTCAAGCGTAACCTGTTTCCGTTATTAATATCGAGCAAAAACAAAAGTTTGTTGTATGGGAGTCCACCTTAAATTTGTATTTTATTTTAAGTTTTTGTTGTTATAGTGGCAATAGATATACATCATCTGTGAAGAATTCACCTAACTAGTCATCGCGGTACTTGAGATACAGCCTGGTGACAGACAGACACACAGCGAAGTCTTAGTAATAGGGTCCCGTTGTTACACTTCTCCTTCACACTCTTCACCTTCTGCGGATATCGGTTTGTGAAGATGTTTTCATAATGAACCTTTGGTAATTACGCGTTTTAATAATCTGATCCTATAGCGCGATTATGAAACCTTCTGTGTCGGGGAAGAGTTCACCTCGGCCTAACCATGCGTTCGACGCAGCATTGTCGACATTAAGTTGACATGTGTCGTGGCGATGTTTTCCGTAAAGAGACTTACGAAGCCATTCTTCAAATTTAGATTGGTTGAAAGAAGAAGAAAGAAAGAAAGAAAATACATTAAATTCAGCACAAAACACAAGATATTATACATCAAACATTATGTTAAAAGTACAAACAATAAGACGGCTTGCATATTCTGCCGAAAAAAGTCGCCTCCTCAGCATAGGCTAAGCGAAACCTAGCGCTGATTTCAGTTGGTGGTCAGCGTTAGTGGTCAGCTTTTCATTAATCTAAGTTTGAGGATCTCCTAAATTAAGTGGAGTAAATTTATTCTCTATTTTAACTATTTATGTGTGAAGACTAGATACTGTTTTTGAAAAAAAATATTTTCTTAAAGTGGTGATCTGTTTGTGATGCAAATTATAATTTTTCGATGAAAGGGTCAGGTAAATCTAACGCTGCAGCCGGCCCCCGCCAACGGCGGATCGAAGGAGTGTCCGGATGGTTTTAGTGGTGTAGTGTCCTCTCCTCGTAGTATGAGTTTAGCATACCACGCTATAGAGATGGCGAGTCGGGCGAGGCGCGCGAATACGCTGCAGCGGCGGCGGTGGGAATGCGTAAATGCATTTCGCCCCGGACATTAAAAAAAAAGTTAAAACTGGCGCTGAAATATTTTTTCTAGTCGTTCCAGTAGTACCTGAGATTGGCGAGTTCATGCAAACAAACAAACTCTTCAGCTTTATATACCTATTAGTACAAATTTAGATGAACGTTTGAACATTCACTACTACACTTAATACAACATGCTAATTATGAAATAAACCCCCATCTAGATCCTTAGTTTGAAAAGAACCATCCGATGCCCTCGTAGACCCGAAGTTGGAGAGGTTCGCGAATTGTAAAGTAGAGCGACAGTTGCACAAAACTCCCCTTAAATACTAAAAGTTATAATGCCTCAATCTTATCGCCAGCGACCGCCCTGAGCTGACGGCGATGCCCCACAGGGGGCGCCATCTTGCGCATGTTGCTTAGTTTGTAGTTTTTGTAACCATTTATTAAGGCTGGAGCTCTGCTCACCTTAATGCACGGTAAAGTAGCAAAAGCCTTGTAGCTATGAAAAAAAAGAAGAAATAAAAATGTTAACAAGTGCCTCTAACAAGTAGGTTTACGTAAATAAAAATAGTTTTTATTTATTCATTTTAAAAAGCTTTTTCGTTACGTGACGAATGTACCCCATTAATTTTTACAGTAAGCTATATTTATTTCAATTATCCAACCCCTTATTACTGTTTTTATTGAGTATAAGTAAATTGCAATCTTGGCCCTAAGGCCAAGATTGCAATTTACTCTAAAGTAAGGTTGCCATTAATGTTTCGGCGCTGACCGGGACAGTGGTAAGAGTGGGGGGGGATGATGAAACAATAACACGTCACACTGGGTCGTGGTCCTTACCCCTTAATGGTGCCCCTAGGTGTGTGTCACTTAATTGTATGTTTTTTACCAAATATCTCTATATTGATCCAAATCTATAATAATTAATGTGAACTTAAACTTATTATGAGTAGAGGAATAATGACCAGCTGACGGACGGACTACTTTGTCTGTAATATCCTACAATTTGCTACCGGTTAGTTAAGTATCTAGTATAATTCATAGAATAAGAATAATTGTGTAACGTTGTGATTCTGACAAGAACAAGTGTATGTAAATACCTAAGTGCTGAATAAATTCATTATTTAATTATTTCACAAAGCCGAGGGGGTTCACCCAGTGCACGCAGGACGATAAACCACCCAGTGCACCGGGACATGTCCCGGCGTACCGGGACATATGGCAACCCTACCTTAGAGCCATGTTTCTGAACCTACCTGTGTGAGTTACGAAGAACCTAATCATTTTTATTTGTTTGTTTTGATAACATTTTAAGGTCAAGGTAAAATGGGTTTTCCAAACAGGTCAAAGTCAAAGACAAAATTTCTTTATTCATCATCATCATCATCAGCCCGTTCAACGTCCACTGCTGAACATGAGCCTCCTCCCGAGGGAGGGTATATGCCATCTGTATACGGCAGACGTGGCCAGCCCATTACCTCTTCACCTTAGCGGCTTTCTTAACAACGTCAGTAATCTGTTCCCTTGATCGAAAGAGCTGGAAGTCATGGGGCCTTTGCCCAGCAGTGGGATGATGCAGGCTAACAGTAACAGTAATTTTTGTCTGTCTGTCTGTTTGTTCCGGAAAATCTCTGGCACGGATAGACCGATTTTGACGAGTCTTGATAGTCTTGACAAAATCGGTCCAGCCGTTTGCCAGTGATCTGGCAGACCGCTGACGAAATAAGGAATTGTGCCAGTGATCTGGCAGATAGCTGATGAAAGAAAGAAAGAAAATAGAATTTATGGCAACAAGGAAATAAAAAATTAAAATAAAAAATTCTACTACAGTTAGATATATGTACCATAAATGGGCACTGGCTTCAGCATTAAGCTACTTTAATAATCTAAAAGATCATTGTGACTATGAAAGACCAGTTTTGACGCAAACATCAAATAAATAAAAAAGTATACACTTAAAAAATGGCTATAATACATTATTATTATTCTTTATTGTACACACAGAAAAACAAGTAACAATACATTTTTGACAAAGAAACAACAACAAAGGCGAGCTTAATTCAATTATGAATTATCTTCCAGCAAACCTTCCAAGGACAGAGATATGTAATAAAAAGTTACATTATGAACTTTACATCATCAAATTAATATATTTTTGTTGGAAAGCTTACCAACATGATGTTAGAAGGAGTAACTTAAATATGTTTTTCGTTAAATACCGCGCGGGCAGAGTCGCGGGCAGTGCTAGTATATTCTAAGCATAACCCCTTATTATCGAATAAAAGTAAATTGAAATCCTTGGCGCTGCAGCCAGAGCCAATCGCCCGAACCGAACCGGCGAGCAAAATTATTAGCAACTGCGCCTCACATCCGCAAAACCGTCTTGGCATCGGATCAGGGAAAATACCGGCGTATGGGATGGCTTGACCAATCATCTGTATCTTACACTATTAAATAAAGCAGAAAAAATTGTTTGTTTGTTTGTTTCTTATCAAACAATGAAATCTAGCCCTTATATAATACTAGCTGTGGCCGCGAATTCAGCCCTGTCTATTTTAAAAGCCCTGTCAAAAAAAAGTAAGTTACTCCTTATTACATCAACTATCTACCAGTGATAATAAGGTGAAAATCGATCCAGCCGTTCCATAGATTAGCCGAAACAACAAGACAGACAAACAAAAATTGAAAAAAAAATGTTATTTTGGTACATGTACCTACCGTATATACTGGGTGACTTTTTGGCGTGATATGTAGGTATATGAAATAGATGTCTAAGGCATAGTTATTTTATCTTTTTTCTTTTTACTGACATAGAGTGAAAATCGTACCAATTAAAATACGTACCTAATTATATAGTTACGTTACGTAAGTTAGAATATGTGCATATAATACTTAGGCCGCAATCACACATGAATGAAAAGAGTGACCGAAATAGCGTAACTACCTACCTAGTTACGCATTTTCACGGTTACGGGTTTCACTCTGTCAGTAAAATTAAAAAAACTAAAAAACACGCTTGTGCCCGATTAAATGAATACGCCTCTAAAACTGCACGTATGCGTAGTTCGCGCACTCGCTCTATCTCTCTTACTCTCATGCAAAGGATGCGGAAAGAAATTGATGAATCCTGTCGAATCTAATCCGGATAATCGGATATTTTAATCGACAGGTGTGCAAAATTTGAATGAAATCTGGCCGTTTAAAGTGGGTCAAAATAGCGCTCTAAGGAGTCGGTTACAAACTAACATACATACAAGTGAAGCTAATATAAAGCGTGTAAAAAATTAAATTATAAAATAACTATGCCACAGACATCTATTACATATAGGTACATATCACGCCCTATTATTTTCAAGACGGTAAAAAAAGTCATCGAGTATGTTGGTAATTTTTTTTTTGTCCAATGTCAAATTGATTGCCCCATTTCCGCTGCAGCGTAAGTATCCGCGCGGCGGCGGGATATGTGCGACTCGCCCTCTCCATAGCGGTGGTATGCTTACTCCATGCTTACTCATACCACGCTAAGTCCCTACACCACTAAAACCCCCCGGACACTCCTTCGATCCGTCGTCGGCGGGGGCCGGATACGCACGAAGTAATCCGGCCCCCCGACGGCAGTATGTTGGTAACAACCATTTTTTTTTTTTAAGTTTATTTTTCGTAAGCCGTCTCCAACGCGAGCCACAATAATCCCTCGTTTTGAAAGAGGTCTGGAAAGTTAATAAAATATCCAGTTTATATATAATCGGGGGAGACCGACATTAGACTTAACTTTCATTTGCCATGGGGTAGTAACTATATTAGGGGTTGATTATATAAGGACAAAAGATATATGTATGACTAGTGGCTGCTCGCGACTTTGTTCGCCTAAAATAAGGATTTAATAAGCTTCTTGCTTCCCGTGCGCGGTTTCACCCGCGTAGCCGCCGTATCCGTGGTAACATCATAATTAAATAAACCCTATAGCGTTCTTCGATAAATTGGCTATCGGACACTCAAATAATTATTAAAATCGAACCAGTAGTTCCTGAGATTGACGCGTTCAATCAAACAAACAAACTATTCAGCTTTATATATTAGTACAAGCTGCGCCCCGCGGTTTTACCCGCCTCACTCTGCTCCAGTGGATCGGAGCGTGATGTTTTGATATTCAGCCTATATTTATAAACTATCCGCATGCAAACTTTCAGCCAAATCCATTCAGTAGTTTTTTCGTGAAAGAGTAACAAACATCCATCCATCCACATAATCACAAATTGATCAGAGATAGTTTATTAGCTTAATTAATTTATCACGTGAATGAAAAGAGTGACTGAAATAGCGTAACTACCTACTTAGGCGCGCTTATAAAATAACTACGCCTTGGACATCTATTACATAATATACATATTACGCCCTATTATTTTCAAGATGGTAAAAAACACAACATCACGTTCCGACACACTGGAGCAGAGTTACACGAAGAAAACTGCGACGCATCTAGTACGCAAAGAGTCACAAAATTCTATATTTTATTCACAAATAATTCCGCAGTAAACCAATTAAGGCAACGAATCGTCGATTTTTAAACTACTTGAAAATGGCGGAGTTTGCGAACTGTACGGTTTGGCTTGGCGTTTAATATTCATGATGTTTGTTAAGTGTCGCGAAGTGGTTTTTATACTACGCTGAATTTTTGTACTGCGAGTATGGGTAATTAGGTTTTATAAGAAAATATTTAAATGTGAGATGCGTTTAACCGATTTGGTGTGGACCATGAGCATATAACGACGGACGCGCTTTAATGCTACCACCGGATCCAATGCGCCCCAACTGAGAATATCCGGCGAAACAAACTCAGTGCGTTACTCTACCGCCAGTTTTAACACGGTCCACATGAGACGGTCCGGCGAAACGTACTCAAATGGACAATTACGCGGGGTTTAGGTCCAGTTATTTTAATTTATATTTTAGTAGGCATACACATTTATTGCCCATACGGTTGTTTTGGTTATTTTTAATTATTTTTACTCAATAAGATTAAATGATATTGAGACAGAAAGTGTGCTAAGAAGTCAATTACAGACAGTTCACAGGATAAGACACAGTCCTGGTCACAACTATTGTACTTGGCTGTATTGTCTTCAGCGAGGTAGGTGCAAAGATGGTACCGAAAGCCAAACGTCTTTATCTTCAATATAATCCTGAATACTATAGTAACCTTTTGACATGAGAACAGTTTTAACATGTGTTTTAAATCTTGTATCAGGCAAATATGTAATATAATTAGGGAGTTTATTATAAAACCTAATACAATATCCCATAAATGTTTTATTTGTTTTGCTAACTCTAAATCCTGGAACAGCAAGTTTATGTTTATCATACGATCGAACGGTCTTGGATCTTGAAAGTGGCCAATTTCAAAGGAGATTGGCCACATTCAAGATGTATATGTAGTGGATCAACTTCCGTGCCACTCATATTGGTAAATTTAGTTGCCAGTTTCAGTGAACTTTTATATTATTAACTTAATTATAATGACACTTGACCTAACGTAACCAAACGAGACTATGCTACTGTTGTAACAAAACAAAAAAACTTTAACTTCAATAAGTCCTGTTGATCTCCATTGGTTTAGGTTTAGGTTACTTTTTAAACCACCCAAAACCTCTTTAGTTTATCAAATAAATAGAAAAAAAAAAAGGTTTGTTGATAATACCTACTCAATGTATTTAGCTCGAGTTTACTATAATTGTAAATTAAATTATTATTACAGCTGAAATGTAATTCATTAATAAAAAACTTAAATTTAAATTAAAAAAAACCCCCGACCTAAAAATCTTAGCATACCAAAAATCTTTAAATAGAATAGAATATATTTTTATTTTGCAAATATGGGTAATACATAACAGTTAAAAATATTTTTCGAGGTTTTAGATTTCATTTCGTTAGTTAACACATCTTATTCCCTTTCATTTGATATCCATATTTTGTTAGTCGATCAACTAACGATTTTTATTATTTTTCGGTGACCTAGATATTTCTGAAGCAACGCTCACACTAGGTGTCATAATTTATCTTAATACTAGACTAGTAACTCCTTTTCCCGTAGTAACTTCATTATTAAATATTGCCGATAGCCTTCCTCGATAAATACCTACTGTTACTGTTACTTTTAGCCGGCATCATCGCACTGCTGGGCAAAGGCCATTCCCCATGAATTCCAGCTCTTTCTATCCAAGGCTAAAGTAGGTCACTGGTCGTTTTTGTCCAGCTCGTCCCGCCATCTTCTACGGGGTCTGCCGCGACGCCTTCTTGCTGTGTCAGGGCTCGACGTGGCGGTTATTTTGGTCCACAGATTTCATTGTTAGACTTACCTAACAATGAAATATTTTTTCAAATCGGATCAGTAGTTTCTGAGATAAGTGCGTTCAAGCAAACAAACGAACAAACTCTTCAGCTTTATATATACCTATTAGTATAGATTATATTAAACATAATTTTATTTAGTTTAATAATAAAGTTAATTTACTAAAATGTTTTTATAAAATATCTTATCTCGAAACGGCTGGTTTTACTATTAGCAATTGCTTGTAATAGGTTAACGTACATTTTTTTTAATCTTAACTCCATATCAATTTGTTAAAATCTTATAAGATGGATTAACATATAGGCTATAAAACATCACACTCCAGCCCACTGAAGCAATAGGCTATAAAACATCACTCTCCAACCCACTGAAGCAGAGTAACGCGGGTAAAATCGCGGAACGCAATATTAATCTATACTAATATTATAAAGCTGCAGAGTTTGTTTGTATGTTTGTTTGTTTGAATGCGCTAATCTCAGGAACTACTGGTCCGATTTCAAAAATTCTTTCAGTGTTGGATAGCTCATTTATCGTGGAATGTTATAATTTATTTTCAAAAAAATTAGGGATCCGTAAGAAAATTGCGATTTTGTAACCCACGGTGTAAAATCGAAAACCTATTTATGCGTGCGCTGCAAAAACTATTGACAATAGAACAAAATGATGTTGGACGGGTTTGTAGGTCTTATTAAGATCTACAAAAAAGTCTACTAGAGCATATATCTCTCTATCATAGTTTAGTCACAATAACCGCTTTTATGTTTATAAAAAATATTAAATCGTCTGAAGAATGAAACTACGTTAAATGTGTATCGTAATATTAATCCTTATCCAAATAAAGCATTATGTTATCAAGGATATTTATGTAGAAGTAAAATACTTTTCGTTGTATTCCAATCGGACATTTCGTTAAGAAATTATCACGAGTATAAAAACGCAAAGAAATGCTACCTAATCACTACATAGTATAAAACAAAGTCGCTTGCCGCTGTCTGTCCGTTCCTATGTATGCTTAGATCTTTAAAACTACGCAACAGCTTTTGATGCGGTTTTTTTAATAGATAGAGTGATTCAAGAGGATGGTTTATACGTATGATACATCAGCATTGCACCCGTGCGAAGCCGGGGCGGGTCGCTAGTATAAACATAATTTAAAACTCATTAATATTTACAGTTATTTTTTAAGTGACGTATTTTCGTTTAAATACCTACATTACAATTTTCATTGCTACTATTGCTATCCATAAACAAAATTTTAAGTAGGTACCTATTTAATAACATCAGATTTATGAGTGTTAATACTATGTCCAGCTTTCTACAGATTAATTCCGCTTTTTTCACTTAAAAAGTTTCCAAAACCCATCATCATCATCATCAGCCCCTATAACGTCCACTGCTGAGCATGGGCCTCCTCCAAAGAAAGGGTATTTGCCATAGTCACCACGCTTGCTCCTGCTCCCCGATCCTTGACATACGATTATTATAGATGATTTCCGAGGCATGGACGGTAGTCCCTCAACCAACCAGAACCGGAAAGAAATCTTAAAATTTACACAAAGATTTTCTGTCCTGCGTGGGGATCGAGCCCATGACCACCGAGATATAAAGCGAGCCAAATACCGCTATGCTACGGAGGTTGTAAAGAACCCGCTTTGTCTAAAACCACAAATAATCTCAATACGCTTTGGGTGCCAAAGGACCATAAAATCATAACCTGAGTAGGTAGGTACCTTTCTAGTTTATGCCTGCTCCAGTGGGTCGGTCGCGTGAAAAAACAAAACATTTATAATTACGTAAACCAATTACAGGCACTTGTAAATCGTCAATCATTATTTGAAAATTAATTATTATTTGTCTTAAATTACATTTGTTATTTATTTTATACTAGCGGCGCGCCCCGGCTTCGCACGGGTGGACTTTTATACCCTACCCCTGCCCTACCCCTAACCCTACCCTACTCCTACCCTACCCCTACCCTACCCCTACCCCTACCCTACACCTACCCCTACCCTACCCCTACCCCTACCCTACCCCTACCCTACCCTACCCTACCCCTACCCTACCCTACCATACCCCTACCCTACCCCTACCCTACCCCTACCCTACCCCTACCCTACCCTACCCCTACCCTACCCTACCCTACCCTACCCTACCCTACCCCTACCCAAAAATCCTATGTCCTTCTCCCAGTTCTTAGCTACCTCCCTACCAATTTTCAGCCAAATCGGTTCAGCCGTTCTTGAGTTATAAATAGTGTAACTAACACGACTTTCTTTTGTTTTTAAAATGTATTCTGCTATTCGGGACGGAAACACATCCAACAAATCAAAAACCATGGCAATCGGTCCAGCCGTTCTCGAGTTATAAGTGTTGTAACAAACACGACTTTCTTTTATATATATAGATAAACCTATTATAATTATTTATAATGAAATAATTAATATAAATAATGTATATTGTCGGTAGGGACGCAAAATGCTTGTTCTGACTATGTTATGCCAAGCAATTTTCATTATTGGGTGTACCATGAGCATATATATGATTTTTTGTAGCCTATATCTTAATCCAGCTTATTCACTATCCCCGTGCAAATTAATAGAAATATAAAAAAATTATAGTCTAAAGTTCTGTCCTTTGAGTATGTTATTGTTAAGATTGACCATAAGTATATCGTCGGAAGCAATTTTATGCTACCACCGGATCCAATACGCCCCAACTAAGAAGACCCGGCGAAACAAACTCGTAGGGAATTTTAGTGCCGGTTTCATCGCGGCCTCATTGAGAAGATCCGGCGAAACATACTCAGATGGGCATGTCAAAATTATTTTGGTCTAGGTACTGTCATTATTTAGTTAGTGGGTGTAGGGTAGGTAGGTAGGTGGATACCTGCCAATACCAAAAACAGAATTTTTTATATGATTTTGTGTCTGTGTGTATGTTTCACGCAAAGACAGTAATTGATGATTTTTTATTTGTGTTTTTGTAATAAGCATACATATATATACAAACATATGTTATAGTAACTCTAAACACATTCTTATGTGTTTAGTAAAAACCTCTTTAATGTTCTCTTACACTTCAATTATATTTATCTGTGTAGAATAATATACCATATATTTCATCTACCCGCCATATTTGTATTTAACAAACAAATAAATATTATCAATAAATTCATCAGTAGCTTCGAAATTATCAAGCAAATGTTTTCTAACTTACCCCCTGTTTTCTATGGAAAATTACAGTTAATTTGAGACAAAATAATAAAGAAATTATTACGTTGCTTTAACAGGTGGTTGGTGAAGCTCGAGGGACGCGACCTTCTCCCTTGAGAGCTTTCGCGGCACTGGCGAGGTTTATTTTGTTAGGAATAGTGTTGCTGTAGTAGGGAAAGATGACAGATTTCGGGGAAATTTCTAAATGAAAGAGAAAAGTTTTTTATAACTGAACAGGTAAATTATGCATATTTACTTGATGTTAAGTGGCATAGGGGTCCAAACACAAGGTCAGTTAGTGCCAGTATCCTACTAATATAATAAATGCGAAAGTTTGTAAGTATGGATGGAAGGATGGATGGGTGTTTGTTACTCTTTCACGCAAAAACTACTGAATAGATTTGACTGAAAGTTTACACGCGGATAGTATATAAGTTGAATTAACATATATGCTACAAAATATCACGCTCCGACCCACTGGAGGAGAGTGACGCGGGTAAAACCGCGGGGCGCAGCTAGTACTAAATATACCCTTTTCTCCACAGCCTTTGGCACATTACACATCACCTCCTCCGCATTTATGAATCTCCTCATGTAACATACAACAGTTCGGTTTAGGATGCCTTTACACCAATGTATAAAGCTGAAGAGTTTGTTTGTTTGCTTAAACGCTATTATCTCAGGAGCTGCTAATCCGATTTGAATAATTCTTAATTTTATTGTTATAGTTATTATAGGTTTTATTTTATTATGAAGTACCCACACGGGGGAAAAAAACCACGCGCGGGAACTTATAAAATATAAACTATCTTATGCTTATCTGATGTGAAAAGTAAATACTAAGCACTCGGGCAGCGAGCCGTATTATGATTTATTGAATTAATTAAACTAAAAATATACAGGTCCGATTTTAAAAGTTCTTTAACCATTAGAAAGTACAGTAATAGTAACATAATTATGCTACATTTTATGAAGTAGTTCCCACGGGAATCGGAGAAAAGAAAACGTGCGAAAAGTTTTTAGGGTTCCGTAGTCCACAATGAACCCTTATAGTTTCGTCATGTCCGGCTGTCTGTCCGTCCGTCCGTCCAAGCTCGTTGTCCGCCGTTACTGCACCGATTGTCACGAAACTTGATGGAGAGCTGATGTATATTGAAGATCCAAAACTAGATTTTTAAAGTTATGGAAAAAGAAATTAAATTCGACGAACCCCATTGTTTGTATCGTTGCAAAGGTCTCTTAAAATGCAACAAAAACCGCCTTGGAACTATGTGGATCAAATCCCCCAGTCTCGAGATAACTAAATACAAAAATAAAATTGCATCGTCCCCCCCTTAACTTTTGAATTATTACTAAATACTTTAACTTATATACCTAAAATAGATCACAATTTTGGAAGCCGACAATTTGAATTACCCAGTATTAATTTTGGATTTTTTGTCTACTTTGTGTTTTGTCTTATTAGTCGATACTCATATTAAAACTGTACTGAATATTCCATCTCGTCCCCGAGGTAGAGGAAGACCAGTCTCGACATAGTGGTCCATGGTAGAACGTGACATGAAGGCCCTTAACATGGGCAGGACGAAGAAGAAGACTCATATTATAAACGGAAGAAGACTCATATTATTCGACGGTCACCGTAGCCTAGTTGGTAGTGCTCCTGCCTACGAAGCTGGTGGTCCTGGGTTCGAATCCCGGTAAGTGCAAATATTTGTGTGATGAGCACGAATATTTGTTTCTGAGTCATGGATGTTTTCTATGTATTTAAGTATTTATCTATCTATATAAGTATGTATATCGTCGCCTGGTACCCATAGTACAAGCTTTGCTTAGTTTGGGGCTAGGATGGTCTGTGTGACATTGTCCCTAGATATTATATTATAAAGTGGAAAATATTTGATTAATTGTTAGCATTAAATAGGCAAGTAATATAGGCTAGATCCTATAAATATTATAAACGCGAAAGCTTGTAAGTATGGATGGATGTTTGTTACTCTTTCACGCAAAAACTACTAAACATAATTGTATTAAGTTTTGCACTAGGATAGGTTATACGCTGGATTAACATATAGGCTATAAAACATCACACTCTGACTCACTGGAGCAAAGTAACGTGGGTAAAACCGCGCGTAAGAAGCTAGTGTACAATAAAACTGTAACTGTACCGCACAAAAAGGATTTCGTTTAAATAGTAGGGGTCAAGCGTATGTTAACCCACACAAAATAATCGCAGAATATTCTAGAATACAAAAATCGTTATCGCTTATTTCCTTTATTAAGGTTTGTATTTAGTTTAAATCTATAACGGCCGGTTACTCAAAACTAGCTTAGTGCGGATTAACACACGAATGCATAACAGTGTCGAAATACATAATTAAAAATATATGCACGTAGATTTACAAAATAACTTTTAACTTCTCTTTTTTAGCGTTTCAAGCCAATAAAATTGTGTCAGTGGTAATTTACTCTTATACACCTAGCAACCCCACGCATCTTCCGCGCGTGCGTCTTGCCATTTCATAATTCGAATCCTCCACATTTGAGAGTCAATGTAATACCATCTTTATCTCGCACAGCTAAAGTTAAAATTTCAGCCCAAGAATCTGACTTTTAAATACCACATTCCAATAAGTCTTAACTCAAATGCAATTCAATTCTAAATTTGTTTTAATATATTCACAGATAGAATTGAAAATCACTTGGAGACAAACTTTAACAATGATTTCCAGGATTAAAAATACCATCTGTTGTATTTCTGAATATAATTAATTTAAAATAGACTTTGGTGCTAAGAATATAGAGTTGATATTTCTTTGGTAATTAAATTTGATATAAGTCGTTCATTACGTAAAAAGGTTCGGTTAGATGTTCAGTCGCCTTAATAGCTAAACTAGAGGATTTCGTAGGAAATTGTGTGAAGCGGTTAAACTACTGTTATAGTTGTTTTTAAGTAATTGAGCATAATGAGTTAATGAGTACCTAATTTAAAAAATGCGTTTCTATTAAACAGAGAGCAGAGTGGCAGTTTTGGAGAGCCGATACTTCTGTACTACAGGATCTTCTACTTTGAACATCAGATTAAGACAAAGCTAGCTGAAGTCCCAAAACTAAAGCTAAAGGTGTTTTTTTTCGGAAGGACATACTTAGTTAGCCACGAGGCTTTTGCTACTTCACCGGGCATAAGGGCGAGAAGAGATCCAGCCTTAATAAATGGTTTAAAAACTACAAACAAAGCAACCTGCCCCTCAGGGGGGCTCAGGGCGTTCGCTGACGATGAGATTGAGGGATTATGACTTTTAGTATTTTAGGGGAGTTAAGTGCAACTGTCGCTCTACTTTACAGTTCGCGGGCCTTTCGGACTTCGGGTCTACGAGGGCATCGGATGGTTCTTTGCAAGCTAAGGGTCGGGAGGAGCTAACGGTGTAAAACGTTGGCTCACCGCGCGGTTTAACCATCGTAGGTGCCATGAAATAAACAATTTAAAAATTCTTACACTTAATCTTAACGTGGTAAACTTGAATGGGCGTCTTTTTTACATTATGTATGCATTATTTTATAAAAATATGACGCTTACACACTTACAAGGATATACCGAACCGAAACCGATAGGGATGAGGGGCTATCAATAAACGTAACACGATAACAGACCCGATATTTTTTCACAATGTGTAAGAAACTAAACTACTGGCAGATACTTTGTACAATTTTATTAACTAATATTATATAAACAAACACAAAATGGCGGTAGGCCATTGAGTGTTCTCACCTTGAAAAAATATATTTGAATGTTTGTTGTTGTATTTGTCTTTGTTCAAAATATAATGAATATATGCGATCGACACTACAACTATCAAATTAGAACTGTCATCGAGAAAATAAAGATGCTACCACCGGATCCAATACTGAGAAGACCCGGCGAAACAAACTCAGTAGTTCAGTTTAATACTACCCACATGAGACGGTCCGGCGAAACATACTCAAATGGGCAGAATAGAAAGCCACTTGTTTGTAGGTCATCCCTACTAATATTACAAATGTGAATGTAAGGTTGTTTGTAACGCTTTCACGCGAAAAGTACTAGGTATTAGAATTAACGTAAGCAATGATGTTGTATAAAAAGAGATAGATACGTCATGCTCGTGTTAAGACAAAATTTGATATGCAAAAACGAGACAGATTCAACAGACAGTTCAAGTATGCCAAGTAGCTCAGTTTCGTGGTTCCATTTTTCAAGCCCGGAACCCGTATCTACTTCTTTTTTACTATAACATCATTGAAAGTAAGATACATAAAAAAAATTCAATGTGATCGAAACCGCGGGTTAAAAATCGAGTTATCGCGCGCGGTTATCACTACATAGTATAAAACAAAGTCGCTTTCTCTGTCCCTATGTCCCCATGTATGCTTAAATCTTTAAAACTACGCAACGGATTTTGATGCGGTCCTTTTTAATAGATAGAGGGATTCAAGAGGAAGGTTTATATGTATAAAACATCAGCATTGTACCCGTGCGGAGCCGGGGCGGGTCGCTAGTAAATAAATATTGTAGTCGATGTAACTAGAGCCTTAGTAAATCGACTGACGGCGTCGTTGATGGATGGACAAATGTAGTAGGTTCTTTACAGACTTATAATAGGACTATCTACCCGCGAGCGGTTTCACATGCGTAACTCCTGTTCCCGTAGGAAATTAATAATTAAATATACATTATGTCACTCAGGGTGAATGTAGCTTTCCAATGGTGAAAGAATTTTTGAAATCGGCACAGTAGTTTTTGATTTTATTAATTACAGACATACACACACACACACACACACTCTCTCACAAAAATACAAATCTTTCCTTTTTATAATATTAAGTAAGTTTAGACAACTCCTACTAAGTACAGCCATAGTTGAACATAACTTCCCTTAAATAACTAAAAGTCATAATCCCTCAATCTCATCGCTAGCGACCGCACTGAACCGAGGTCCAGGCCCCACAGCAGGCCCTCTTCCGCAGGTTGCTTAATTTGTAGTTTTTAAACCATTTATTAAGGCTGGAGCAGCTATGCTCGCCTTTGTACCCAGTGAAGTAGCAAAAGCCTAATGGCTAACTACAGAATGTCCGTCTGAAATTAAAGTAAAAATATCTTTACGCGCATTGAGTATTTTTGAGATTGATAAAAATGACTGAACTCACTGATACCTCAAAAAACAAACATACATAATACAATTATATTTTAAAGACCATAAAACATAATTTCAATCAACACTTAATGTCACGTACACTGTCATCATCATCATCATCATCATCATTAGCCCTTACAACGTCTACTGCTGAACATGGGCCTCCTCCCGAGGGAGATTTTTCGCCATAGTCAACACGCTTAGCAGGTGGGTTGGTGACCGCAGTATTATGTTGTAATACACAAGGAAAAACTTCTGCCCGTTTTTTGGTATACGCTTGATATAGATGATGTTGTAATAATCGGGACCAACGACTTAACGTGCTTTCCAAGGCACGTAGGGTAGTCCCTCAACGAACCAGACCTGAAAAGAAATCTTAGAATTTACACAAAGATTTCTTGTCCGGTGTGGGGATCGAATCCACGAACTCCGAGATTTAAAACGAGCCAAATATACGGCGGTTCCATACATCTATACTAATATTAAAAAGAGGAAATATTTGATTGTTTGTGTGTATTAAATTGGCTCCGAAACTAATAGACCGATTTGAAAAAATCTTTAACCGTTAGAAAGCTACACTATCCCCGGATGACATAGGCTATATTTAATTATGAAGTTCCCACAAGAACGGGCGTTACGCGGGTGAAACCGCGCGCGGGATACTAATTACTAAATAAAATAGTTTGTATGGCTCCCATAAATAAAACAATACGCCATTGTTATAACTTATTACAATAGTTTGTTCCCAACATAATCAAAATGTTTGTATTCGATACCAACTAAGCAAAATCATTAATTACACACCAACGTGTTATAACGACGCAAAACACACGCAAAATTATAAAGTAAAACAGACTTTATGCCGTTCGATGAAAGTAGATAGTACTTTGTTGAGGCAGTGGCGGTTGTGATGTTATTTCAATTAGTGGTTAAATTATTACAGTTTGACAAAGGGACGAAATATTTCATACAAGGCTAATAGGTCGATACAATTTTGTTATGTACAAGTAATGAGTTAAATCGTGTGAATTTGTAAGCTCGGGGAAAGACTTTCATATATTGTCTCGTTTTTCGTTATACCCGCGTCACTTGCGCCGTGATATTTTTAGCCTATATGATAATCCAGCTTATACTTATACGCGTGCAAACTTTCAGCCAAATTCGTTCTGTAGTTTTTTGCGAAAAAGAGTAACAAACATACATACATCCACATGTGTGGATGTATGTATATGTTACGGGCAATGTGATTAACCGGGTATTATTAATAAGGACCGGCCATTATTAATAATGCCCAAGAGCGACGGGCAAAGTGATTAATTTATCACTTTGACCGGTCATTATTAATAATACCCGACGGCCCGTGGTCCATGTAATAAGTCAGTGTTTGAGATAGTTTGAATTTATCACTTGGACCGGGCAGTATGAATAATTCCCTACTTGTAGCCGAGCCATGTGATAAATTAGATTAGGTTTAGGTTTAGGTATTTTTTTTTTTTTACCACTTAGAAACCTTTTGCGCTGCTCATATAAAATTTTGTTAGTTTTATTTCATTTAATATCATGCTGTTTTAATCACATTGCCCAATTGAGTCGGGCATTATTAATAAAGACCGGTCTGTATTAATAATGCCCGGACTTATCAAATTGCCCGTAACATGTACATCAATCATCATACAATCGCGGTACAATTTTAAGGCAAATAATTCCTAACCTTTCTAATAGTTCCAACGGGTGCTGACGTTGTGAGTGTGGTGTGTCAAACTACCGACAGTTTCGTAGGAAGCAAAAACAAATTATCACGACCAAGTGGGGGTAGTTGCCGAAAAACGCGCTGTTCGAAGACGCCGTTGCTGACACTCATCAGTCTATCCGTGACCACGACTGGTGTAACCCATGTCGAAACGTCGGATTATTAAAAAGGTAACGATTGAGACCCGCGTCTACGATAAATTATGTGTACAAGTACAAGTACTTTTTTGTATGTTTTTTTTTTTATAAAAATCATTTTTATTTAGGTAAACCTATTTATTACAGGCACTAGCAAATAGTCAAAACAATAATTTAGTATTTAGTATTTTTATCTATAATTTTAATATTTTATAAATTTACAAATTAAACATGTATTTAAGTTCTTATTTTAATTATATTTCAGTCTTAACGTCTTAGTTTATTATTTAACTATATTGTGTCAAATAGCTTGTTCTGTCTATATTAAGGTTAGAACAATTGTCATTATTTAAGTGGACCATGAGTATATAACGACGAACGCGCTTTAATGCTACCACCGGATCCAATACGCCCCAACTGAGAAGATCCGGCGAAACAAACTCAGTGGGTTATTCTACTGCCGGTTTTAACACGACCCACATGAGACGGTCCGGCGAAACATACTCAAATGGGCAGAACGTAGGTTTTGGTCCAGTTACTTTAACTATTTATTGGCATACACATTATTTGCCCAAACGGTTGTCTTTGTAATATTATTTATAATAGGTACTAGTTGCTGCCCGCGACTTATTCCGCGTAAAATACATATAATAAAATATAAGTCCCGTCAATATCGGTACTACCGTTTTATCTATTACGCGGAATATACGGACAAATAAATAATAAAAACCAGCCAAGTGCTAGTCGAACTCGCAGACGGTTTAAAAAAAAAATATTTTTTTAGTAATCTAACTAACGGACTAAGTAGATTTTTAGTCTAGTTCTAGTCATCTACTTAGCCTTCATGCCTAATAATCCCTAAAACTAGATGAAAATGTGTTACAAACTTTGTATGAAAGAATCGAAATCTAGAGAGTCGCGAGCGACAACCAGTGTTAGTATAAAATTATCTATCAAATATTCACGGTTAAGCATCTGTTGTGATGGCTAACGTTCAATATCCCATTAATTCGATAAGTCCGGTCGCGGCGCTCTAAATGAGTGGGATTAAATGATTTAGCTGTTGTGTTCAATGTGATAATATTCTGATACAAATTTTAAGTGTAAGTGTAAACAATTATTACCAGCTGCGCCCCGCGGTTTTGACCGCGTTACTCTGCTTCAGTGGGTCGGGGCGTGATGTTTTGAAGCATATATGTTAATCCAGCGTATAACCTATTCCGGTGCAAAATTTCATCCTATTCGATTCAGTAGTTTTGGCGTGAAAGAGCAACAACCATCCATCCATACTTACAAAGTTTCGCGTTTATAATACTAGTAGGATTAATCAGTGCCTTGGTTTCACTCTCGTGTTTTCTATATTAAAGTTACCTATGTCTTTGTACCCCTTATTAGGATTCCGCACCCGAAGGGTAAAAACGTGACCCCATTTACTAAGACTTGCTGTCTGTCTGTCTACCAGGCTATATCTCAAGAACTTGAAATTTTCACAAATGATGTATTTCAATTGCCGCTATAACAAAAAATGTTAAAAATAAAATAGAACTTTTGTTATTTTTTGATATCATAAACCAGCCAAGTGAGAGTTGGACCCGCGTGCGAAGGATTCCGTTACATTTCCAAGTGCCTACCTGTTGACGTTATTGACATCGAGCAAAAAAGGCCAAACAAAGAGTTTCTTGTATAGGAGCCATCCATAAATACTATATATTTTATAGCGTTGTTATAGCGGCATTTGGAATACATCATCTGTGAAAATTTCAACTGCTACAACCGCGATAGCTAGATCGCGGTTATAGCTAAGTACGCGCAGACTTTCGTATTAACCATTATATTGTTTGTTATGGGATCCCCATTTAATGTTATTGTGAGATATTTATTACGAAAGTGAATATAAATCAAAATATTTTAAGAATCTATCCGTTTTCAATATAACGATCGAGAAATCAACGGCATCATAATCACTTCTGTTGTATGGAAGCCCGTTTTATTTTAACTAAATTATTTATTTTTGAAAAGACTTTAAGACTTAATAATGCAAGCGTCTACCTGTTGCCTTTATTAAGAAGTATGCTGAATGCTCTAATTCCTTTTGGATTTTTTTTTTTGTTATAGCGGACACGTCAACTATGTATCTACCTACCTCGGTTCATGAGAAACCTACAAACTAATAAAAGACAGACGGGCATTGTAATCTTAGTAATAATGTCACGTTTTTACCGTTTGCATGCTAAACCCTAAAATTCGTAACATTAATTTGTACTGCGTAGCACGTAGCACATTCGTAGCACGTAGCAAGTGTTACGCGTGTTTTGTAAAATAGTACGAATTTTTATAATACATTTAGGTACCTGACCTTCATAAAGGTTTAAATACATTGAAATTCATAACTTTAGTGTACTTATTATAAAGAGAAAAGATTTGATCGTTTTTTACCCGACTGCGCCAGAAAGAGGGTTATGTTATTCGAGAGTATGTATGTATAATTGTTTGGCACGCTCTGCAGCCTGAACGGCTTGATAGATTTTAGCTTGAGAAGTGTCATTTGATTGAACTGCGAGAGTGACACTCACTCAAAATAAAAATTACACATAGCGCAGTTGGGTTTTTTAATATTTTAAATTAAATATTTTGCATTGAATTGTATACCCCCCTTAAATATTTATTTTATTTTATTTTTAGTATTTTAGTTGTAATGAAATATGCTTTTTAGGGTTCCGTAGCCAAATGGCAAAAAACGGAACCCTTATAGATTCGTCATGTCTGTCTGTCTGTCTGTCCGTCCGTATGTCACAGCCACTTTTTTCCGAAACTATAAGAACTATTGTGTTGAAACTTGGTAAGAAGATGTATTTTGTCAACCGCATTAACATTTTCACACAAAAATAGAAAAAAAAAACAATAAATTTTGGGGTTCCCCATACTTAGAACTGAAACTCAATATTTGTTTTTCATCATACCCAAACGGATGTAGTATCTATGGATAGGTCTTCAAAAATGATATTGTGGTTTCTAATGTCATTTTTTTCTAAACTGAATAGTTCGCGCGAGAGACACTTCCAAAGTGGTAAAATGTGTGTAACTGTTACTTCTAAAATAAGAGAAAAATAAAACTAAAAAAAATATATGATGTACATTACCATGCAAACTTCCACCGAAAATTAGTTTGAACGAGATCTTGTAAGTAGTTTTTTTTTAATGCGTCATAAATCGTAAACCGCAATTTACCTTTCATTCAATCAACTCGAATATGAAAATATAAAATAATATTTCATTTCATAAACATACGCTTTTTTTATTCTTGATATCAAAAATAGGTACCTACGCACTTGTAACTGATACGGAACCCTTAGTGCGCGAGTCTAACCCGCACTTGGACGGTTTTTTTAAAGCTCCTTCTATTTTGAAGGCTACTTTGAAACTCCATCCGTTATATTTACAGCGGGACTATTACAATCAACCCTGCCATTACTCATTTTGATTGTAGCCGTGAAGTTACGAATGAGAAGAAAATAGTATAATAATATTTACTTCGGACTAAACGACATTATATTAATCTATACTAATATATAAAGCTGAAGGGTTTGTTGTGCTTGAACGCAATAATCTCGGGAACTTTTTAACCCCCGACGCAAACACGACGGGGAGTTATAAGTTTGATGTGTCTGTATGTGTGTTTCTGATGTACGTAACACCTATAATAAGATGTATAGTATCACCTATAATATAATATTTGAATTATACAAATTGATGAATGGCATGATAAGGTTTGTTTATTGAAAAAGCGTTAGAATGTTGGGAAGGATCCCGCAACTCCCGTTGTTAAAAAAAAATGTATTCCGCCATTTTGTGGCGGCGGCCATCATGGTCCGATTTTCATCAAACATAGCTAAGAACACTCCCGACTAATTCACCTATCAAACAAAAAAAATCAAAACCACAATCCGTTCATCTGTTCGGGAGCTACGAAGCCACAAGACACACACACAGACACGTCAAACTTATAACTCCCCGTCGTTTTTGCGTCGGAGGTTAGAAAAGACGGCATATATTGTGAAGACACCTCATATAATACATTATCTTCTTAGCTCTGCGAACACTCTAAAACCTTTTCATTGAAACCTCCTGCGGTGAAGCTCAATAATACATTTGGATATTCATGGATAAACCATATAAAATATGTAACGTTTCTGCCAAACGATTATATGTTCTGACTTAAAGGATTTAGAGTACAAAATTGATTGAAAGAATAAATTGGTAAGGATATTAAATTAACTGTAATACTTAGTACTATCTATACAAATAAATGAAATTGAAGTGTCTGTTTGTTATGTCAAAATAACAAGTTTTTACTAAATACATATGAATGTAGGTACATATTATAATCATCATCATAGCACGGTACACATCATAGCCTGTGCACCATAGGACATCATAATCATCATCATAGCACAGGTGGTAACACTAAAGCGCGTTCGTCGGTATACTTATGGTCCGTCTAAATAATAACATAGGTACTCAAAGGACTGAACTTAGATTTAATCATAGATATAAAATAATATTCTTTTCATACCTGACAGCTTTTAGGCTAAAGCTATATAAGCTATTATAATAAGTAGCAATAATCAAATAAACTTAATTAATTTAACACAGCAAATTAAAAATAAGCCAAAATATGATTGACTATTTACAAATACCTGTAATAGGTTTGGACCTGTAATAGGTACCTATTATAGGTTTACGTGAATAAAAACTTTTTTATTTATTTATCATCAGCCTATTGTCGTCCAATGCTGAACATAGGTCTCCCCCATCTATTTCTATGGGAACGATGCTGCGTCCACTGACTACCTACGACTTTTATGAGATCGTCAGTCCATCGTGCAGGCGGTCGTCCCACGCTGCGCTTGCCAGTTCGTGGTCTCCACTCGAGCACCATTCTGCTCCATCGGCCGTTAGTTCTTCGAGCTATGTGTCCTGCCCATTGCCACTTCAGCTTCCGTTGAGGTATGTCAGCATAATATAATGATACTAATAAAAACACGCAATTTTTTTTTCGTTTCGTTTTTAACATAACACAACTCCCGCACTAGGGAAATAAATCCCTGTGTCGCGGGGGACTTTACAAACATTCATTTCACGGACACAAAGAAAATGAATAAAAAATAATAATTAAAATAAACCGGCCAAGTGCGAGTCGGAATCGCGCACGAAGAGTTCCGTACCATTTTCAAGCGTCTACCTGTGTATCATTGAGATCGAGCAAAAAGGGGGGGAAAAAAATTATTGTATGGCAGCCCCCCTTAAATATTTATTTTATTTTATAGTATTTGTTATAGCGGCAATAGAAACACATCATCTGTGTAAATTTTACCTGTCTAGCTATCGCGGTTCTTGCGATACAACCTGGTGACAGTCAGACAGACAGCAAAGTCTAAGTAATAGGGTCCCGTTGTTACCGCTCGGGTACGGAAACCTAAAACTAATGTCTGTCTATCTGTGAGTGTGCCTGTTCCTGCTAACCGTAGTAATATGTTATCTATACTACTATTAAAGAGGATAGATTTGATTGTTTGCTTGTATTGAATAGGCTCCGAAACTACTTGACCGAATTTGAAAATTGTTTTCACTGTTAAGAAGCTACACTATCCCCGGATGATATTTAATTATAAAATTCCCGCGGGAACGGGAGATAAGCGGATGAAACCGTGCGCGGAAAGTTAGTCTATATCCATACTAATATTATAAAGCGGAAAGATTTGTATTTTTGTATTAATGTTTGTCACGAATAAACTCAAGGACTACTGAACGGATTTTGATAATTCTTTCACATTTAGAATTCTACATTATTCGTGAACTATACTTAACTAGCTGACCCGACAGACGTTGTACTGTCTTAGCCAAAACATATAAATTGAATTGGACTTTTAATATAAGGCGTGATAGCAATGAACTAACCGTGATGTGCACTAAGAGTAGCACGCATTCTGTCAATGTTATGCCAAACGCCACAATAAGATATAAAAAATACTCTATTCATGATCGATGATATGCCAATTATGTCACGATAAGATGGTTTACCCACTTGAACCCAGCGTGTTCCCCTAAATGCCAGTAAATTGAGCACCGGTAATAGCTAATCCATACACGGTACTTCCGTTACCGTCCGATGCCTATGACCTAGCTGTCATGGACTCTCCCGAGGATTTTATGTTAGGGTTCATTAAATGCGAGAGTGATGGGATCCGTCCTCTTGCTACCGACTATTGCCCGTTCATTAGAAGTCCGCGGAGTAATTTCAGGAGAAAGATCTCTCCTACCCATTTCACCGAAGGCGCACAGACAGCAGGCTGTCCCCCGAGCCTCGGCTTCGAGGAGTAAGGAACATTTCGTTTAGAGGCCGACCCATGATGCGTAGAGTTGTAGTTGTGCTTCGTGCGTTCCCAAAAGGAGCATTGAACGGACCCAGGAGAGTCCATGACTGCTAGGTCATAGGTATCGCCACGGTACCTTATGTATAATATTATGCATTAGCTATTCCTGGTGCTCAATTTACTGGCATTTAGACGAACATCCTGGGTTAAGTTAAGTAGGTAAACCATCTTCTAGTGATATTTATTAAGCATAAATCATCGCTATAAACAGGGGAGTTCTACATACTACATACCACCACTGTAACCGTGGATGCCTAATGCATTTTCAACCAGGAAAAAAATGGACATTGAACGACAGCCACGAATTTCTTATAGTAGCAACTATTTTTTACGTTTTGACGAATTCAAAGCAATAACTGCAGCAGTTTTTATTTTGTTCAAAATGTGGTCGCAGTTCACGTCGAACAAAAATAATTAATAAAACAAAAAAACAATTCACACACAAATTAGAATTAAAAATTCGTAATTTCATTAACGCCATCGATTATGAATAGAGTAAGTTTTCTAGATTTCAAAATCACCGCGAAAGAGTTTTAGCAATTGGAAATGACCGAAAGAAGCCAGATTCACAACATGAACAGTGTACTAAGTATATCGTTACTCTTTTCAAAATAAAATTCTGAACCCACCTATAAATATTTCACAATGGTGACAGATCAACTTTCGTCTAGAAATGTACTTCTTCTGATTTTAAAATACTATCGACTATCTGTCACTTTTTGGTTGCTCAATCAATCTATGACGGAACAAAACTGTAACGTTTAGCAGTTATAATAATTTGTATGGGAAAATAACATTATCATTTTTACTATTTCCATCTAAATTTTTCCACATTTTCTCACCGTTTAAACCTTCCCTGGACCACGGCAAACATATCAAAACCAAAATCAGCTAAATTGGCCCAGCCGTTCTCGAGTTTTAGCGAGACTAACGAACAGCAATTGATTTATATATATAGATAAACGCACAGCAATACAATATTAGAAATTTTGAAGTTGAAGTTTGCTTTGTGGCTTTTTATTAAAACTTTAAATCGACAGAGAGTATTTACATTCCTTGCTTTAAACGAATGCATCAACCGGTAAGACTTTTTTTTTAATATGCTCAGCTGTCAGTTGCGTTTTGTTATACGATTTTTAACAAATGAACCGCTGACTTATGTTTTGACTGAGTTGTTTTGTTATTCCATGTCAGTTGCGTTTTGTTATACCACGTTTTATGTCACGTCACACGGGAACGACGGGAACGGCATAAAAAGTCCTATGTCCTTCTCCCAGTTCTTAGCTACCTCCCTACCAATTTACAGCCAAATCGGTTCAGCCGTTCTTGAGTTATAAATAGTGTAACTAACACGACTTTCTTTTATACTAGCTTCCGCGCGCGGTTTCACCCGCGTAACTCCCGTTCCCGTAGAAACTTTATAATAAAATATAGCTTATAACCTTCCTCGATAAATGGGCTATCTAACATTGAAATAATTTTTCAAATCGGACCAGTCGTTGCTGAGATTAGCGCGTTCTAACAAACAAACTCTTCAGCTTATCTATTATGGCAAATAACTCATTATTAGATACCAATTCCTTGCGTTTTTATAGTCGTGATAATTTTTCAACGAAATGTCCGATTGGAATAAAACAAAAAGTATTTTACTTCTACATAAAAATACCCTTGATAACAAAATGCTTAATTTGGATAAGGATTAATATTACGATATACATTTAACGTAGTTTCTTTCTTCAGACGACTTGATATTTTTTTATGGACATAAAAGCGGTTATTGTGACTAAACTATAATAGTTAGATATATGCTCTCCGGGACTTTTTTGTAGATCTTAATAAGACCTACAAACCCTTAGTACATCATTTTGTTCTATTGTCAATAGTTTTTGCAGCGCACGCATTAATAGGTTTTCACTTTTACACCTTGGGTTACAAAATCGCAATTTTTTTCCGAATCCCTAACTTTTTTGAAAATAAAATATAGCCTATAACCTTCCTCGATAAATGTACTATCCAATACTGAAAGAATTTTTTAAATCGGACCTGTAGTTCTTGTGATTAGCGCGTTCAAACAAACAAACAAACAAACTCTGCAGCTTTATAATATTAGTATAGATTATGAAGTTCTCTCGGGAACGGGAGATATGCGGGTAAAACCGAGGGCGGGAACTGTAAATGATATTTTGATCCCAAGTGTCCTTGTAGATAAATTGACCGCCCTCTTAGTACTTTTAGTTAAAGATCAATGGTCCCTTAAGGCACGACCCTCATTTACACCAAGTTATCGAGCTTTAGGGGCTTAGGGACCGCAACAGGGTTACCATACTCAAACTTGATAAGTCCTGTCAAAAGAAAAGGGTTGCCAGCCGAAAAATTGTTCGTTAAAGTCAGTTCTTTATGGCTTTTATGTGTTACAAAAGATGTTTTTACAAAAATTGGTGACAAACATGAACTCTGTTAGGTAGTTTGTTTGTTTGTTTGTTTGAACGCGCTAATCTCAGGAACTACTTTTCCGATTTCAAAAATTCTTTCAATGTTGGATAGTCCAAATGGACTTTTTCGAAAATAAAATATAGCCTATAACCTTCCTCGATAAATATCGAGGAAGGTTATAGGCTATATTTTATTTTCGAAAAAGTTAGGGATCCGTAAGAAAATTGCGATTTTGTAACCCAAGGTGTAAAAGCGAAAACCTATTAATGCGTGCGCTGCAAAAACTATTGACAATAGAACAAAATGATGTACTACGAGTTTGTAGGTCTTATTAAGATCTACAAAAAAGTCCGCGAAAGCATATATCTAACTATCATAGTTTTGTCACAATAACCGCTTTTATGTTCATAAAAAAATATTAAATCGTCTGAAGAAAGAAACTACGTTGAATGTATATCGTAATATTAATCCTTATCCAAATTAAGCATTTTGTTATCAAGGTTATTTATGTAGAAGTAAAATACTTTTTGTTTTATTCCAATCGGACATTTCGTTGAGAAATTATCACGAGTATAAAAACGCAAGGAATTGGTACCTAATAATGAGTTATTTGCCATAATAGATAAAGCTGAAGAGTTTGTTTGTTGGAACGCGCTAATCTCAGTAACTACTGGTCCGATTTGAAAAATTATTTCAATGTTCAATAGCCCATTTATCTAGGAAGGTTATAAGCTATATTTTATTATAAAGTTTCTACGGGAACGGGAGTTACGTGGGTGAAATCGCGCGCGGAAAGCTAGTTGTAAATAAACATCAAAATCTATATACAGGATGTCCCAGAACTCAACGTCAAGTCAACGGGGTGACAGGATTGATCATAACCATCACGAGAAAAATTTGAAAAAAAATGTATCCCATGCAGTTTAAAAATCATGGGCATTTTAAGAAAAACCTAGAAATTTGATCAAACTGTACCATTTTTCGGTTATTGTGGTTATTGTTTTTTTATTTTTGTTGATTTGAACTTTGGAAACGTAATCCTAAATAACATTTCTAGAATCCCAATAAAAAGTAATGTCACAATTGCCTCAAGTTTCCGAGAATTGAGACTATTTGCTAGACTACGAATTAAAAATATTCAAGATTCGTAGAATTTGACAGGCCCTCCTTAAAAAAAAATGACTAGAGTGCCTTGGCAAGTGGCATTAAAAGTTGGCACATTTAATCAGAATTCTAAAATGGTACAATACTTGTTAGTTCCTAAACCTCAAGTAACCCGATTTTTGCTATCTCAGTTAAAATGTTTTTGATTCGCACATCACACATAAAAATGAATCCCTATTTCACTTGGTTACGGCATCACGCGTGAACGGGTAGACCGATTTCACAAATTATTTTTTTGTTGAGTTTGTTATTGTCAGGAGAAAGTTCTTATGAAAGAAAACCCGGCCAAGAGCGTGTCGGGCACGCACATGAAAGGATTCCGTAGCCATGTATATCTAAAACGCCTATTTTTAAATTAATAAAGTAAAATTTCTTTTTGCGGTCGACTCCATACATTTTGTTAGGACGACTGTAACTACATAAGTTGAGTTGTTCGAGTTGTATTTTCAATCAATCAAATCATTATTTGCTTTGAATGTAGGTACGGGTATAAGATGTTGTATAATTATAAATTAATGAGAATAAAAATAACTATCTATGATACTTAGAATTATTTTAGTAATATTTCGAAAGTTCTTTTCTTTTCTTTTTCTTTTAAAAAAGACAACTCCCGCACTAGGGAAATAAATCCCTGTGTCGCGGGGGACTTTACAAACATTCATTTCACGGACACAAAGAACACCCAGACTCAGAACAACTATTTGTGGTTCACACAAATAATTTCCCTGGGTGGGAATCGAACCCAGAACACCAGGTCTCAGAAGCAACTTCCGTAACTACTGAGCCACCGGTGCAGTCGAGTAGTTAAGGGGGGGGGGACGCTCTAATTTTAACTTTGTATTAGGTTATCTCGAGCCTGGGGGGGTTTGATCTACATTGTTCCAAGGCAGTTTTTTTGCATTTCAAGAAAAGTCCAACGATACCGTACACGATGGGGTTAGTCGAATTAATTTTTTTTAATTCACTTTTCGTTGTATTTTTCCATAATTTAAAAAACCATGCTTTGGATCTTTAATATACATCTCTCCACCAAGTTTCATGACAATCGGTGAAGTAACGAAGTATGAGGACAGACGGACGGCACACAAGTGAATGCATACAATGTACTAATAACTAAACCACAAATTAAAAAAGTTTTTGCCTGTCAATTTCTTTGTTGTGTCTTCCACCACCATACGCGTGCAGCGGCTGTTTTTACTAGCGGCCTGTCTTGGCTCCGCACGGGTGCACATCGTGTAAAAATATAACTTAAGTTTCTCAGGGATAATGTAGCATTCTAATGGTGAAAGAATTATCGAAATCGGTTCAGTTGTTCTTGAGTTTATTCGAAATAAAAATATAAAAATACAAGCTTTTCCTCTTTATAATTTTAATTTTAATTTTTCATCATCATCAGCCCGTATATCGTCCACTGCTGAACATGGGCCTCCTCCCGAGGGAGGGTTTTTGCCATAGTCACCACCATGAATTTTTGAAATCGGCACAGTAGTTTATTCATTACAAACACAAACATAAACACACACACAAATACAAATCTTTACTCTTTATAATATAAGTATAGATAATCTATATTTTTTTTTTTTATAAAAAAGACAACTCCGCACTAGGGAAATAAATCCCTGTGTCGCTGGGGACTTTTACAAACATACATTTCACGGACAAACAGAACACCCAGACTCAGAACAACTATTTGTGGTTCACACAAATAATTGTCCCGGGTGGGAATCGAACCCAGAACACCAGGTCTCAGAGGCAACTACCGTAACTACTGAGCCACCGGTATATGTATATGTATAGAAAAATGAATCCTTATTTCCCTTGGTCATCGTATCTCGCGTGAACCAAATACACTGCACTATCAGTGTCAGACACTGCACTATGAGTATCAGACATTGTACTATGAGTCAGACACTATACTATCGGTGTAAGATAATGCACTATGAGTGTCAGACACTCCACTATGGGTATCAGACATTGTCCTATGAGTGTCAGACACTATACTATCGGTGTAAGATACTGCACTATGAGTGTCAGACACACCACTATGAGTATCAGACATTGTCCCATGATAATCAAACACTACACTATCAGTTCCACTATGAGCGACAAACACTGCACTATGATCAGTGATTTCCATCTCAAAAATTACGCCTAAAGAAGTTTTTGCTTCAAAAATCATTGGTGTATCAAATAAATCTTGTAGACGATAATCTACAGATCTCTAAAAACCAAATTAACATCTAAAAAACAAACACGACGAGAAATGTATAAATAAAAATTGTTTCCAGGTATCTCCGCTCCCCCTAACCCCGCGATGCGACGCGTTCAATTTCCCGCCTCACGTTTTAATTATTTGATAAATTTGCACGCGAGCGGAAGCTGCGACGTTCGTATGGCAGACAAATCAGAAGTTCAACTTACAACATACATAAGAATATTTGTAATTTAAAATTATAACGATATGCTAAATAATCTGTGCATATATATAAAAGTGAAGAGTTTATTCGTTTGCTTGAACGCGTAAATCTCAGGAACTAACAGATCTCATAAAAAAACAGTATTATATAGCCCATTTTGTTTTCTTTTTTTTTTTCTCGGAAGGGCTTACTTTGTTAGCCACTAGGCATTTGCTACTTCACCGGGCATAAAGGCGAGCAGCGCTCCAGCCTTAATAAATGCTTTAAAAACTACAAACTAAGCAACCTGCGCAAGAGATGGTCCCCTGTGGGGCTTCGACCTCGGCTCAAGGCGGTCGCTGGCGATGAGATTCAGGGATTATGACTTTTAGTATTTTAGGGGGTTTCGTGCAACTGTCGCTCTACTTTACAGTTCGCGGGCCTCTCGGACTTCAGGTCTACGAGGGCATCGGATGGTTACTATATAGCCCATTTACGAGAATGGCTATAGGCTATAATTAATTATTAAGTTACTATGGTAACGTAAGTCACCTAGGTAAAATCGCGCTTCGGAAGCTAGTTACATATGAATGTATTTATGTGGAGATCTAGCTTAGAGGCTTGACATCAATACAGATGTCTTAGCATTGCTGGTCGAAGCTTCTACATTCTGAGCTCCATGTTATACAATCGCATCAACAAAGTGATTTGCATACATCACCTCATAAAGTTTAAATTTAAACTAGCCTAAGTACTTGGCTAAAAACCTAAGACTATGGGCAGACCGAAGATCTCTTAAAACATCATAACAATCCCCACATATCTACTATAATTATACACACACCAACACATACACACACACGCACAAAAACACAAATACACACACACACATACCTACACAAGTGCTATTTAATCTAGTTTCATTAAAATTTGTGCTTAAATAATGGTAACAAAATAGTAGATTGTTTATCTAGGGAGCAAACAACTATTTTAAAGTGTTTTTTTAATCCAGAGCGCAGCGAGGGATTAAAAGTATGTCACTCGAGCTTAAAATAGTGTTGCTCCCGAGGTGGACACTCTACTTTTTATCACCCTCTATGAGAAAATAAGTAAGTGCAACTTATGAACAAGAATTTATTTACGTACAAAGAAGAACCATAAGACATAATTATACTTTTACTTGAGGAAGACGCACTCATTTTTTATAATTCTAAAATCTGAATATGAATCAACTACGAACGAAAGCAGAATGCATTTAATTTCGCCCGTTGTTTATTTTTCATCTACTTTTTTTAAATTTGGCGCCCTCGCAGTTTTTCAGCCAGTCACATATTCAATACATTGTTCCCGCATGGATTGTGATTCACCTCTTTGCTGATTGAAAAATTATTAACAATATCCACATTCCAAATTCAAATCAATTTTGGTCCCTAAGGGATTAATGAGCTATTTTGGTTAGTTTACGAGGAATAAACTAGCTCTTTTTGAATAGATGTGATAAAAATGTTTTTGTATTAGACTGACCATGTATACTTTCTTTTAATGGAAGGCGCTGACAACTGTGATACAGTGAATTCACTAGTACAGGTGCCGACGTTTCAAATCTTGTAACTCAAACCTTTATGAAATAAATATTATTATTATTTAAACAATGACAACATTATGCACTCATGCATTTTCATATTATCAAAAAAAAACTTGTCAATTTATGAAATATTTTGTATATAGCACACAGCCTATGAGTCTTACTGAGAGCCACGGAGGTCTTGGGTTCGATCCCCAAGCCGCACAAGAAATCTTTCCGGGTCTGGTTGGGTGAGGGACTATCGTGCTTCGGAAAGCACGTAAAGGCGTTGGTCCCAATTGTTATAACATCATCTATAATAATTGTATACCAAGGAACGGACCCTGTGCATTCCGACATAATACTGCGGTTGCCAATTGGCTTGCTAAGCGTGGTGATTATGGCAAAAACCCCATTGGGAGGAGGTCCATGTCCATCAGTAGACGTTATACGGGCTGATGATGATATAACATTACGTTGTAATACATGTTGAACTTCTGCATTGTTCCTGTACAGTGTCCTAGCATGTATTAAGTTGGCGCAATATCCCACGATTAGCACACTCCACAGCGATATACAGAAGTGCACACGATAAATATATATCCAGAAATACCACAAGTTAAATTGTCTATGACAATGATTCATAAGATGTATAACCACTAATTTGATGCTACGTCAACCGTCAGTTTATGCTATGGCAACCTCCGTAGCGTAGCTGTATAGGACTTGCTTTAAATCTGGGAGGTCGTGGGTTCGATTCCCACGCCGGACAAGAAATCTTCGTGTAAATTCTAAGATTTCTTTCCGGGTCTGGTTGGTTGAGGGACTACCCTCCGTGCCTCGGAAAGCACGTTAAGGCTTTGGACCCGATTGGTATAATATCATCTATATCAATCGTATACAATGGAACGGGCAGCAGCGTTTTCTTGTGTGTTACAAAATAATACTGCGGTCACCAATCCGCCTGCCAAGCGTGGTGACTATGGCAAAACCCTGCCTCGGGGGGAGGCTCATGTTCAGCAGTAGACGTTATACGGGCTGATGATGATGATGATGGTCAGTTTTGTTTTTTTATGGTGTACCCAAAGGGTTATACAGCTGAAGAGTTTGTTTGTTTACTTGAACGCGCTAATATCAGGAACTACTGGTTCGATTTGAAAAAATCTTGCAGTGTTAGATAGCCCATTTATCGACGGAGGCTAACCTTACTTCCTTACTAATATTAAAATTCGAAAGTTACTCTGTCTATTTGTCTGTCGGCCTTTCACGCCAAAACTACTGAAGGTACACAGATAGAGTAGAACCTGAGAAATTCTGGGGGTTGAAATGGGGGGTGAAGATTGTATGGAAGTATCGTCAATATTTAAGCTACCTGTTTAAAACTTATTTTAAAACTTTTAGCCCAAACAATTAGAATTGTTACTTAAAGTCACTATTCCACTCGGACGATGTTTCGGGCACAGCTAATAGGCTATATTTTTATAACACTCCTACAAAAACAGGAATTAAGCGTGTGAGCAACCAGCTAGTTTGTATAGATATGTCAAGGTTTTGTGTCAATAAACTCAAAGTCAATAATATCTTTTTATCACATCTATTCAAAAAGAGCTAGTTTATTCCTCGTAAACAGGGACCAAAATAGCTCATTAATCCCTAGGGACCAAAATTGATTTGAATTTGGAATGTGGATATCGTTAATAATTTTTCAATTAGCAAAGAGGTGAATCACAAACCGTGCGGGAACAATGTATTGAATATGTGACTGGCTGAAAAACTGCGAGCGCGCCAAATTTAAAAATGGTTGATGAAAAATAAACAACCCGCGAAATTAAATGCATTCTGCTTTCGTTCGTAGTTGATTCATATTCAGATTTTAGAATTATAAAAATTATTTCATTATTTCATTATTATTATTTTAAGCTCGAGTGACATACTTTTAATCCCTCGCTGCGCTCAATATTCTAGTTAAGAATCCCTCGCTCCGCTCGGGATTCTACTATAGAATCCTTCGCTCCGCTCTGGATTAAAAAAAACACTCTCGCCTTTAAAATAGTTGTTTGCTTCCTAGATAAACAATCTACTATTATTCATATAGACACAATTCAAAATCTATTAAATTATGTTCTTATGATGCGTCCATTTCTTTTCCTACCACCAGTTCAAAGACGTGGCAACTCTGAGAAGAACTGGCAAGAAACTCAGAGGAATCCTTTTTTAAATAATCAATTTATCATTTATTTTACAATATTGTTAGCCATTCTGTCATTTACATAATCTGATATTTTATAATATGCCTTTTTACATAACTTAGCTTTGACAGTGGCTTTAAATTTACTAACAGATAATTCTCTAATATTATTTGGGAGTTTGTTATAGAAGCGAATACATTGCCCCATAAAAGAGTTGCTTATTCTATGGAGACGAGTTGCAAGTACTACTAAGTCATGCTTATGTCTAGTATATTATTAAATAATATTAATATTATGTACATCACTTTTTTCTGAAACTTATGTATGTTCTTATGTACGTATAACAAATTTTCATAAACATATTGCGAAGCTAGCTAGAGTCAGAATCTTAATGTCTTTGAACTTCTCACGTAGGGAAACCCGCGGTCCAAGTTTGTATATATATGTGTAAATTAAGCTTTACCCGGGCGAAGCCAGGTCGGGTCGCTAATAGTTCTAACTATTTAAAGTGAACGCTTTACTCTGAGATCTGTTTATTGGAATAGTTGCCATACACTTGGACGGTAGAGAATAAATAATGATCCACGAAACCACTGAATAAAATTCACTGTTCATTCATCACTCATTCATTCGTTCGTACATCATTCACGTCACGGTAACTCTCTTTCACAGCTAGCGCTCCCGACTAGGGTTGCCAGGAGAGAAAATAACAAATTTTCGGGACTTCGGGACGTTGGTCGGGAGATACAAAAATAAAATATATTGAAAACATCAACATTAATAAAGTAACTTATTTTAATTGATGACTTGAAAATAGGTGGAGGCCTAAAAAATAAGATTGTTGAGCGACTCTCATTAAGAGGGGTTTCCAGACAGAATTTGCTACTGGCTTGCCGTCGGGGGGCTTATGCGTGCCCGGCCCCCGCCAACGGCGGACGAAGGAGTGTCCGGGAGGTTTTAGTGGTGTAGGGTCCTCTCCTCGTGGTATGAGTTTAGCATACCACGCTATGGAGAGGGCGAGTCCCACATATCCCACCGCCAGCGCGAAAATACGCTGCAGCGGCGGTGGTGATGCGTAAATGCATTTCCCTCCGGACAAAAAAAAGGCCCCGCGCTGGCTTAATCCGACACTGCTTGAAATTCAAACATTTTTCAAAAATTATTGTTTAAATGAAGTGGTTTTTCGGGAGATTTTTTATTTCGTCGGGAGTCAGGAGGGTATCCAAAAATTCGGGAGAATCCTGCCAAATGCCAACCATCTGGCAATCTTACTCCCGACCCATTAGCTTGCAAAGAACTTTTCGATGCCCTCGTAGACACAAAGTCCGAGAGCCACGAACTGTAACAGTTGAACAAAACTGCTTGTAGGGGTTAAATTTTACAAAATCCTTTCATAGTGGACCTATGCGTCACAAAAGGAAGCCACGGCCCAAATGTCTAGCTTAATTAGTTTTGCCTCGGCGTTGATAAGTCAGTCAATCAGGACATGTTACTTTACTATATCACTGTACTTATGTATGCTTAGATCTTTATGACTCGGCAACGGATTTAAATGTGTTTTTTTTTAATAGATAGAGTGATTTAAGAGGAAGGTTTATATGTATAATGCATCAACAATGTACCCGTGCGGAGCCGGGGCGGGTCGCTAGTCTATATATATAAAAGAAAGTCGTGTTTGTTACAACACTTATAACTCGAGAACGGCTGGACCGATTGCCATGGTTTTTGATTTGTTGGATTTGTTTCCGTCCCGAATAGCAGAATACATTTTAAAAACAAAAGAAAGTCGTGTTAGTTACACTATTTATAACTCAAGAACGGCTGAACCGATTTGGCCGAAAATTGGTAGGGAGGTAGCTAAGAACTGGGAGAAGGACATAGGATACTTTTGGGTAGGGGTATGGTAGGGGTAGGGTAGGGGTAGGGTAGGGTAGGGGTAGGGTAGAGTAGGTGTAGGGTAGGGTAGGTGTAGGGTAGGGGTAGGGTAGGGGTAGGGGTAGGGTAGGGGTAGGGTAGGGTAGGGGTAGGGGTAGGGTAGGGGTAGGGTAGGAGTAGGGTAGGGTTAGGGTAGGGGTAGGGTTAGGGTAGGGGTAGGATAGGGCAGGGGTAGGGTAGGGCAGGGGTAGGGTATAAAAGTCCACCCGTGCGAAGCCGGGGCGGGCCGCTAGTTATATATATATATATATTATATATAGATAAAGTTCCCGCGGGAAAGGGAGCTACGAGAGAAAACCGCGTGCGGGAAGCTCTTTTTAAAATAATAATACGTTTTATCTATACTAATATTATAAAGCTGCAGAGTTTGTTTGTTTGTTTGTTTGTTTGTTTGTTTGTTTGTTTGAACGCGCTAATCTCAGGAACTACTGGTCCGATTTCAAAAATTCTTTCAGTGTTGGATAGTCCATTTATCGAGGGAGGTTATAGGCTATATTTTATTTTCAAAAAAGTTAGGGATCCGTAAGAAAATTGCGAAATTGTAACCCAAGGTGTAAAAGCGAAAACCTATTTATGCGTGCGCTGCAAAAACTATTGACAATAGAACAAAATGATGTACTACGGGTTTGTAGGTCTTATTAAGATCTACAAAAAAGCCCGCCAGAGCATATATCTAACTATCATAGTTTAGTCACATTTACCGCTTTTATGTTTATAAAAAAATATTAAATCGTCTGAAGAAAGAAACTACGTTAAATGTATATCGTAATATTAATCCTTATCCAAATTAAGAATTATGTTATCAAGGGTATTTATGTAGGAGTAAAATACTTTTTGTTTTATTCCAATCGGACATTTCGTTGAGAAATTATCACGAGTATAAAACGCAAAAAATTGTACCTAATAATGAGTTATTTGCCATAATAGATAAAGCTGAAGAGTTTGTTTGCTTGAACGCGCTAAGCTCAGCCACTACTGGTCCGATTTGAAAAATTATTTCAGTGTTAGATAGCCCATTTATTGAGGAAGCTATAAGCTATATTTCTTTTTAAGTTTCTACGGGAACGGGAATTACGCGGGTGAAACCGCGCGCGGAAGCTAGTACATTTATAAAACGTGTAAAAGTAGTAGTAAGCCGCTGGTTTTATGGATACACGTTTGTCTACGATCAATGACATAATCCGTGTTGTGAACTGAGCTTAACCGCTTCTTGCGGTCACTAACTTTAGATTTAAACATAGTTTTGTTAACTATGAATACAATTTGCAACTCTAAATACCAGGACAGTATTATCTATCTTTGTATATACTGAAATAATGAATTTATTCAGCACTTACGTATTTACATACACTTGTACTTGTCAAAATCAAAATGAAAAAGAAATGTAATTAATAGGTTATTATTCTTATTCTATAAATAAAACTACTTTGGTAACTATAACTAGCAAGTGCAACCTGTGAGTGCTGCTAATTGTAGGACATTACAGACAATGTACTCCGTCTGTCCGTTTGTCATTAATTTCTCTACTCTTAATAAGTTCATATTTACATTAATTATTAAAGATATCACTACATAGTATAAAACAAAGTCGCTTGCCGCTGTCTGTCCGTTCCTATGTATCTTTAAAACTACGCAACAGATTTTGATGCGGTTTTTTTTAATAGATAGATTGATTCAAGAGGAAGGTTTATATGTATGATACATCAGCATTGCACTCGTGTGAAGCCGGGGTGGGTCACTAGTATGGTATTAAAGCGAAAAGACATTAATTCACTCATCATGAAATATCAGAAACTACAAATGCTAGGAGTCTCAAATTTTTACATGGGGGTTCTTTTTAGGATATAGGTGCTCACTAAGACGGGATTTCGCGAAACTCAACCCCTAATGGTGTAAGAATCCATGTTTGCATGAAATTTTGTAAATTTAATAGTAGGAAGGGTTTTTAAATTACTAGAAAATAGGTACTTCTCATTTAAAGAAATTAAAATGTAGTTAATTATTTTTCTGAACAACCTTTGCAAAGGTGAAATGTGACTTTGAGTCTTAGTATACAATGTGATATACTAGCTTCTCGCACATCTCCACCTATCTCCCGTTCCCGTGGTAACTTCATTATTCTACTAATATTATAAACGCGAAAATTAGTAAATATGGATAGATGGATGGATCTTCGTTACTCTTTCACGCAAAAACCACTAAATGGATTTGGCTGAAAGCTTGCACGCGGATAGTTTATAAACTGTATTAACAAAAGGCTACGATATATCACGCTCCGACCCACTGGAGCACAGTGACGCGGGTAAAACCGCGGGGCGCAGCTAGTTAAACATAAATCTAGGTATATCTATAGAAAGCTATGCTATACACGAGTACCTAACATAGACTAAATTTAATGAAATTCCCATAAGGACGGTAATAACACGAATGAAACCGCGCGCGAGAATCTAGTTTATATTATAAACTAGATTCCCGCGGGGTGGTACTAGCGACCCACCCCGGCTCCGCAGGGATACAATGCTGATGTATTATATATATAAACCTTCCTCTTCCTCTCCCTCTATCTATTAAAAAAATCGCATCAAAATCCGTTGCGTAGTTTTAAAGATTTAAGCACACATAGGGATATAGGGACAGAGAAAGCGACTTTGTTTTATACTATATAGTGATATCTATGTTTCAAAATTGAGATTAATAAAATTCGACCACCGGCGGGTCTCGAACTTAGTTAGGGGCTTAACCTAAGATGTAGGTTCGAGTCCCGCCGGTGGTCGAATTTTATTAATCTCAATTTTGAAACATAGTATATGGTAAACTTTTCCATAAAGTATTCAAAAATATTTAAAAATGTTTATAATATCTGTTATAACTTTTCGCTAGAAATCTTCGAGAAAATTCTCAACGAGTACAAAATAATAATAGGTATAAATTTCAATTAATCCCCACAAATTATTGCGCCATGTAACAGATGCTTCCGACATCTTGAAAAACTTAGTTGTTTAAAATACGTTTAAAATTTAATAAAAACCGGACAAGAGTGAGTCAAACTCGCACAGACAGGGTTCCGTATCATTGGGCCGGATTGCTTCGTGCGTACCCCCCGAAAACTCCTTCGATCCGCCGTTGGCGGGGCAACGGCGGATCGAAGGAGTTTTCGGGGGGTTTAAGTGGTGAGGTCCTCTCCTCGTGGTATGAGTTAAGCATACCACGCTATGGAGAGGGCGAGTCCCACATATCCACATATCCCACCGCCAGCGCGCGAATACGCTGCAGCGGCGGTGGGAAAGCGTAAATGCATTTCCCCCCGTACAACAAAAAAAAAAGATAAAAAGGTTCCGTATCATTCCCAAAAAGCCATTGGTTCCTGGGCCCCTGGAGTACGTGGGAGGTTTTAGAGGGTAGGGTCCTGTGCTCGTGGTATGATCAGGCTACCACCGCTATGGAGAGGACGAGTCCCACATACAACACCGCCGGCGCGGGAACGCTGCAGTGGTGGAAAAGCCCGTATAACGTCTACTGCTGTACATGGGCCTCCTCCCTAGGGAGGGTTTTTGCTATTGTCACCACGCTCGGCAGGCGGGCAGGTGACCGCAGTATAAACGCTGCTGCCCGTTCCTTGATATACAATTATTATAGATGATGCTATAACAATCGGGACCAACGGCTTAACGTGCTTTCCGAGGCACGGAGGGTTGTCCCTCAACCAACCAGACCCGGAAAGAAATCTTAGAATTTACACGCGTGGGGATCGAACAGACGACCTCCAAGATTTAAAGCGAGCCAAATACCGCTACGCTACGGAGGTTGTCATACATACATACATAAGCTCACGCCTGTTTCCCAGCGGGGAAGGCAGAGACAATGGACCTCCACTTGCTTCGATCCCCACATTTTTCGCTTCATTCACTCTCATAACATTCTTCATACAAGCGCGTCGGTTAAGGGTGTCATACACAAAGTAAAAAGTACAAACATAAAGTAAAACAATAACAGAATCTTTGTGCTAAAATATAATTTTGTTATCATTAATCACAACCGCCATTAGAGGGAAAAGAGGGAAAAATACCAACGATATATTAGTACGTCGCTCGAGCGTGACTAAGAGAACCCATTTAGGGGTCCCTTAAGTCACGTTAACAGTGAAATAATACAGTTACTTTGTGAAATAACAATAGGAAGAATCTATACTAATAATGAAGTACAAAGATGTGATTGCATTTGGCTCCGAAACTACAGAATCGATTTCAAAAACTCTTACACTATTAAAATTTATCTACGTTATGCATAAGTAACTATATTTAATTATGAAGTTTCCACGTAGACTAGAGTTGCCATTAATGTTTCGGTGCTGACCAGGACAATTGTCCAAGAGCGGGGGGGAGATGAGAGGTTGGGGGTGAGCGAGAGGGCTATACTTTTTAAAAAAAAAGATTACTAGCAGAGTTTTTGCAGTCTACTAGTATTCTTGTTAACCCCTCGTGCTAAGCTAAAATGCTTGTGTTACAAGTGGTTTCACGTCGGTAGTGCAATGGGTGAGGTTCGAACCGGCGACCTCAAGATCACAAGTCCGACGCCCTACTGGGCTACAGCCGCTTAACTTTGAAAGCGGCGGTGCTTCAGTGTTCTCGCTAATCCGCGCACTCATTTATTGTCATGCGTCACACTCGACGCAACTCGCAAGCTGGACGATAACACAAACAAGAGTATTGCGAAGCAGAGTTCTTATTTTATTTTTTATGTACACACATACAAACAAAGAAAATACAAAAAAAGAACACATGACACAAAGGTTCAGCTTATTTCAATACAGAAATTTCTTCCAGCAGACCCGCAGAAGGAGAAATTACAAAATTAAAGCTGGAAAAATTTAAGCTGGAATTTTGCGTGTAGGTCAATAATAAACATTACATTACATATTGGTATATTTACATAAATAGGGTGACTGGTAATTAGTGACCGATACCTAAACACATGATTGTGCTCATGATAACAAACAACTTTTACTATGGCACCCACCCTGAAATCGCGAAAAAAAATCAGCTGTTCCATACATTCATGTTCACATAACTCGTCAACATGGTGGGGAGCAGCTGTTTTTTTTTTTTCGAGATTTCAAGTTTGTTTTCTATGTAAAAGTTGTTTGTTATCATGAGCACAATGATGTGTTTAGGTATCGGTCACTAATTACCAGTAAAAACCTAACTATAATATACTATATATCAATAAATACATTTAGGATGATAAAGAAAAGTAAACTCTGTAACTCGTTTTTTAAATGTGAAAATTGTGTCACATTTACGGATATCAGGCGGAAGTCCGTTCACAATCTGGCTGCGTGAACAGTTAAGGAATGGGTATAAAGATCGGTTTTAAAAGGAGTTTTAGATGAGATCTGCACAGAGCATCAGATGGAAATTAGAAGGAGAATCGCTCTTGCAAATAGGATTGAGTTGAGTTCTTCTTTTTTTTGGATAGCGCGCCGACCTTGCCTTATTTGCCAGGACACCGTGACATTATTTCGATTTTCAAAGCCACTTTATTTGTGAGTGTCATAATAACTCTCCCTTATTAAGTACCTTGAATATACTTAAGATAAATTACAAACATGGACTGAATAAAAATGTTTAATATAATGTTAAAACGCCGTCAAACGACTCTCGCCTTTGATCGCCGTCCACCAGAAATTTTTAATTAAACCCAATTAAAAATAACGATGTTTCAATATAACGAAAATTGTAGGAAAATATTCATATGAAACGTAAAGGTGCTTTTAAAATCTACTCTTAAAGTGCAGTAGTTCATATTTGAATTGGCTTGCAAAATATATAAAGGAACTAGCTTCCCGCGCGCGGTTTCACCCGCGTAGCTCCCGTGCCCGTGGAAATTCGTAATAAAATATAACCTATAAACTTCCTCGATAAATGGACTATCCAACACTGAAAGATTTTTGAAATCGGACCTGTAGTTTCTGAGATTAGCGCGTTCAAACAAACAAACTCTCCAGCTATATAATGTTAGTATAGATGAGACTTTTATATTGTTACGGTTAAATTTTAGTACTAGGTACCGACCCACGATACTCTGCTCCAGTGGGTTGGAGCGTGTTTTATTGTATGTATCCTATATGTTAATCGAGCTTATTAACTATCCCCGTGCAAAGTTTCAGCCAAATCCATTCAGTAGTTTTTGCGTGAAAGAGTAACAAACATACATACTTTCGCATTTATAATATTAGTAGGATATGTCAATTTATTAAGTACATTTTATTTATCATCATCATGATCATCAGCCTGCTGTAGTCCACTGCTGAACATACAGCGGGAACGATCGCTAGCGGCCTGCAACCACTGACTCCCCGCGACCTTTATGAGGTCGTCGGTCCATCGTGCAGGCGGTCGTCCTAACCTGCGCTTGCCAGTTCGTGGTCTCCACTCGAGAACCTTCCTGTAATGTTTATTCAGTAACAATAACTTAGGAGATGCGACACAATAACCCTACAATAATTAAAACATTTTTTATCGGAATCATAGTCCTGTCGTTACGTGATTAAGTCTCCAGTAATTCTTGAGATTAGCGTGTGCAAACAAACAAACACTTCAATTTTATAATATTAGTATAGATTTGTCTACTATATTTCTTCAAAATTAAAGTTATTTTAAAAGTCTAGGTATAAAAAAACCCTTAAACTCTCGTTCGAACTTAAGATCGAATGCTAAAGGTTTGCTAATAGTCGGTAAATGCTGCTTTGGGAGTCGTTACCTCGTTAACTGCGAGAACTTAGATAAAGGTGTACATACACTAACCAGAGCAATATATAGATACTATACACGAAATTGAGTGATAGAGTTAAGAACATAGTGTTTATAGTCTAGTCATCTTAGTCAAAATAAGGTGAGAATCTCGGAATTTGACATACCCAGTTATAAACTCGTATAAACTTGTATTTTGACCATATGTTGTCTCAAAATTCACGTATGATGCGATGACCGCAACTTTAAAAGTCAAAGGTTAAATGTAAAAAAAAACGTTTTTTTATTTTTGCAAATATATTTTTTCACATTTCACATGATAAAATACGAAACATCAATCCAATAAAATCGGAACATCACGCTGCGCTCTAAAACTGGAATAATTGACGTAGGTAAGAAGGCTGAAAGGCTCAAATGGGATTGGCCGGGTCACGTTATCCGCATGCACAAAAGTCGCTTGGCAAAAAAAAACCACTCATGAGTGCCTGAGAATGGACGACGCCGCCGAGGCCGGCCCAAAAAGAGGTGGCAGGACGATCTAGACGCGTACCTTGATGGTTGGTCCGAAATGGCACTAGAAAAGAGCACTTGGAAAGATATGAGGGAGGCCCTTGCCCAGCAGTGGGACATAAAAGTCCAATTTAAAAAAATCCTATGGGTCTTATCTACACTATTTGTATTCACAACAATTTGAGGTGAACTCGTAGTCCCGATCGAAAATACGTAATATAAAGTTTATAAATTATTGCTGATTATATAATTATCGCTCGCAGTCTCCGCCCGCTATCTCGAAAACAGTTTGACGTATGAAAAAATGTTTGAGACAAACGTCATAGAAAATTAAAATTGTTATGAATACAAATAGCATACATACATACATAAGCCACGCCTGTTTCCCAGCGAGGTAGGCAGAGACAATAGACCTCCACTTGCTACGATCCCTACACACATCTTTCGCTTCATTTACTCTCATAAATTCTTCATACAAGCACGTCGGTTTACGGTGGATCTTATTTGACCTTTTACGAGGATGTCCCCGTTTTGGTGAGAGAACGTTCGTCGAGCTCTTCCCCTTCGACTGTGCCACTCACACTTGCCATGTTTACCTATTTTGTTAATCTTTCTTCATCCATTCTTTCCAAATAGCGTACACCCCATAGAAAAGGAGATATTTGAAACGCATGGATTTTTATGACTTTCAACCACTGATTTTCTAATTTGCGGCCATCTCATCAACTGAGAAAAGGTTTGGGATGTTAAGATACAAGTTTATAGGAGTTTATAGCTGGGTATGTCGAATGCCGAAGTGAACTCCCTATAATGCCTGGACCATAACGGAAAAATTATAGTACAAATGTGAACGGAAGTGTTGGAAGAGGAAGATCAAGGCGGACGTTCCACGTTCAAGTTGAGGACTTTCTTAAGAAAGGCTAAAAGTACCCTAAACCGAAGGACATGCATGAGGAGATCAATGAATGTTGAAGAGGTAAAAGTGGTATGTCAAGATCATAGCCAGTGGAAGGAAGTGATCACTGCCTACCCCTAAGGGAAAGAGGCGTGAATATGTATGCTATACTACCCGCGTTGGATTGCTACTCGATCTTGTCCAGAAGGTCGTAACGTGATGTATTGTAACCTATATGTTAATCCAGTTTTTAAACTATCTCCGTGCAAAATTTCAACGAATCCCGCTTTGTAGTTTTTGCATGAAAATGTAACAAAGATCCATTCAAACATACCTACTGACAAACTTTCGCGTTTATAATATTAGTAAGGATATATGGAGACTAGCTTCCAGCGCGCGGTATCACACGCGTATCTCCCGTTCCCTTATCCTCCGTTCATAGGTAAATTGAACCTATGTTACTCTAGAAATTTTTGTCAACATTTTCAAATGTTATCCTTGTAAACTATGAACCTCTTTTTTTTCTATCCCTCGGGAAGTTTTTCAAAGCACCGGAAAACGTTTGTTCTGTTCTTTGAAAAACTTAGAAGCTCGGATAATCAATTTTCATAGCAATTGAAGCAGTTTTTAAATATTCCCTCGGGAACGGGAGGTACGCGGGATGCAAGTTTCATATTTTCGATAGCTAGATAGAAATTAAGCCTTTTTGTACAGTGTGCACCAACCTCAATGAGTAATAACTCGGCGCTCGCTATTAACGAACCGAGCCACTTGACCTGTATCACGTTACAGCTTAGTGGTGGGAGACCTTAATAGCGGGATCGTTATAATGGATATTTTGTTGCTATTTCTAAAATAGCTGTTCTAGTAATTTTGTCTTCAATTCAAGCCGGAATTTACACAGATCACCCCCTGTTTAACCATCTAACGTAGTATAATTATCAAAAGACAAATTAGTTCACAACGTTTTGACTAGATGTCACCACTCATAATTATTGGCTGATGTAATAGATGACTGGTCTTATTAGTTGGTCATTTTCTCACAAGATGGCGCTGATCAATATCTCTGCATCTCGCTATAGAGATATCGTCTCGGTTATACTAATAGACCTCTCCATAGAAAAATTTTATTGTCAGTACACTCAAGCACATTATCAAATATGATGTAAAGTTAACCAAATTCGTGTAACAGTGTATCGAGCGAGACTTTAATCACTACTGTTCTCAATAAAGTGAAAGTGTATTCCTGGTACCCGAGAGTTTTTGTCAAATCAAACCCCTGCTCAGAACCCCTGAAGGTTTTGGGGGTTCTTCACCCCCTATCTTCCCATGGGTTTTTAAGAAGCTATTAAGAAACATACACCTGATGAATAGACAGCAGCATCTTTCAGCTCAAATAAATTTCTATCTTACTGTAATTACTAATCCGCTTGCCAAGCTTGGTGATTACAGCGCGAGCGTGGCAATATTTCGACAACCTCCGTAGCGTAGTGGTATTTGGCTCGCTTTAAATCGCGGAGTTCGATCCCAACACCGGACAAGAAATTTTTGTGTAAATTCTCAGTTTTTTTTTCCGGGTCTGGCAGGTTGAGGGTCTACCTTCCGTGCTTTGGAAAGCACGTTAAGCCATTGGTCTCGATTATTATAACATCATCTATAATAATTTGTATATCAAGGAACGGGCAGCGACGTTTCCTTGTGTGTTACAACATAATACTGCGGTCACCCATCCGCCTGCCAAGCATGGTAACTATGGCAATACCCTTCCTCGGGAGGAGGCCCATGTTCAGTGGACGTTACACAGGCTAATGACGATGATATTTCGATGATTCTTTTTTTAATTGGAAAGAATGTATTTCAAGGATAGCTTGGTCAGAATTTGATTAAGTTCCGTTCCGATAATGGGATTTTTTACTTTTTAATGTATATTAATTCGTTTTGGAATAGTTTTTTCTTTGTAGTTCGCGTTTTTTGATAAAATTCATGCTAAGTTAAAAAGCATGTGTTACGAGTTACGAGTGGGTTCACGTCGGTAGTGCAATGAGTGGAGGTCGAACTGGCGACCATGGGATCGCAAGTCCAACGCTTTCTCAATTCAAAATAATAAGCCTATAGCTAGCTATTTATTATTTAGCAACTATAACGTAACTAATACCTTGCACTGCCCTACGTGTACCATCCCTGGCTCGAAGTGTAAACATTTCAGAGTGCGCGCATAATGAAACTCGCTCTGACTCAGTAACTGTGGCGCGAACGTATAATTACCAGGGGGTCTAAATCAGTACTTTTTATGGTTCCGTCTCCAAAAAGAAAAAAATCGACTACCTACAAGATTTATAGCCAAAAATCTCGTCGAAGGATCGTTCGTATGGCAAGAAATCTTTGGCCGGATTGGTTACGCGTGCCCGGCCCCTGACAACGGCGGATCGAAGGAGTGTCCGAGGGGTTTTAGTGGTGTAGGGTCCTCTCCTCGTGGTATGAGTAAGCATACCACGCTATGGAGAGAGCGAGTCCCACATAAACCACCGCTAGCGCGCGAATACGCTGCAGCGGCGGTGGGAATGCGTAAATGAATTTAGCCCGGACAAAAAAAAGTGCAAGGAATCTTTGTGTACATTCTAAAAGTTCTTTCCGGGTCTGGTTGGTTGAAAGACCACCCTACGTGCCTCGGAAAGCACGTTATGCCGTTGGTCCCGATTGTTACAACAAGTTTTACAATCGTCTACGTACCAGCGAACGGGCTTCAGCGTTTCCTTGTGTTCACATCAATACTGCGGTCACCAACGCGCCGATTTTTTTATTTTATTTATTTAAACTTTATGCTACAGGTCTGTACATAAGGCGGACTTAATGACGAGAGGCATTATCTCCCAGTCAACCTTTGGGTTAAGATGAAAAGTTAAACGGTGCAAACAAGCACCAAGTAATAAAATACAGAGAGAATAATAATAAGAAGCAATTTAAATATTAATACCGACATCTACATTTATATACTTACATACTTAAATATAAATATCTATTTGGAACAGACGAATTTTATCAGTACTTTAACTCCCTGAAAGGTTGTTAATGTTTTAATAATAAATAATATTAAAAAAAACACGCTTTTAAAGCTAACCGAACTAAAAAATAGAAAATAATTTTCACCTCAAAATAAACGTATAATAAAGTTTAAGTCATTAACAGAATAATTCTATTCAGAATAAAAAGCGTGGGGTGCATTTTACTACTTTTCATAACTCTCGTCTCATAGATAGTTGGCAATAGAATGATTGTGACATTAGCTTTATCAAGCACCCCACGCTTTTCACTCTGAATTGAATTATTTTGTTAATAACTTAAACTTTATTATAATTTTATTTTGAGGTGAAAATTATTTTCTATTTTTTAGTTCGGTTAGCTATAAAAGCGTGTTTTTTTAAACTATTATTTATTTTTTATTTTTTAAGTATAATGGGAAACTGTTATCAAATTAATGCATTGTCATCGGTCCTTGATACGTATGCAAAGTTTCAAATTAATCAGACTTCTGGAAACTGGTGAAAATTAAGTTCAAAGATTCCGTTACATACATACAACCCAAGCTAATATAAAAGCGTGTTAATAACCCTGAATATTCAATTATGAAGTCCCCACGGGAACAGGAGTAAAGCGGGTGGAACCGCGCGCGGAAGCTAGCTACTGAATAACTGTCTACATTATCGGGTTCAGAGCAACTCTGTTCAAGTTGCGAACGTTACATATTAAGAGTAATTAATTATGGCAGCGGCGTAGCTACTTCCATGGGGAATAATGTAGCTAAGCCTTTTTTTTAGGGTGGTACGTACGTAGCCACTAGGCTATTGCTACTTCACCGGGCATAAAGGCGAGCAGAGCTCCAGTCTCAATAAATAGTTTAAAAACTACAAGGCAGACCTCGACGAACGTTCTCTGACCAAATCGGTGACAACCTCGCAAAAGGTCAAATAAGATCCACCCTAAACCGACGTGCTTGTATGAAGAATGTTATGAGAGTGAATGAAGTGAAAGATGTGTGTAGGGGTCGCAGCAAGTGGAGGTCCTTTATTTCTGCCTACCCCGCTGAGAAACAGGCGTGAGCTTATGTATGTATGTAAAAATTACAAACTAAGCAGCCTGTGCAAGAGGGCGCCCCCTATGGGGCTTCGACCTCGGCTCCGGGCGGTCGCTGGCGATGAGATTGAGAGATTATGACTTTTAGTATTTTAGGGGAGTTTTGTGCAACCTTCGCTCTACTTTACAGTTCGTGGACCTCTTGGACTTCGGGTCTACGAGGGCATCGGATGGTTCTTTGCAAACTAAGGGTCAGGAGGACGAGGGGGGACCATGGGGAAGTGCGGGTACAACGGTTAGAGGGGATGTCATCATCATAATCATCATCATCATCAGCCCGTACAACGTCCACTGCTGAACATGGACCTCCTCCCGAGGGAGGGATTTTGCCATAGTCACCACGCTTGGCAGGCGGGTTGGTGACCGCAGTATTATATTGTAACACACAAGGAACCACTGCTGCCCGTTCCCTGGTAAACGTTTGGTATCGATGATGTTATAACAATCGAGACCAACGGCTTAATGTGCTTTCCGAGGCACGGAGGGTAGTCCCTCAACCATCCAGACCAGGAAATAAATCTTGGAATTTACACAAACATTTTTTTTGTCCGGTGCGGATCGATCGCACGACCTCCGAGACTTAAAGCGAGCCAAATACCGCTACGCTACGGAGGTTGTCACCATCAAATCTAATTGATTTCTATTTATTTTATCTTGTTTGCCATACATTTACATAGATAGGTTTCTGATAATCAGTGCCGGTTTTAGCCCTTCCAGCGCCCTGGGCGAGAGTTTTTTGGCGCCTCCTAACAGCAATTCAATGACATAAACATTCGAAAACCTCCACTCCCTACTAGCAAATAAAAATAAAAGGGGCGCCGCAAGCGCACCTTTATATCTGGTGCCCCGGGCAGTCGCCCAACCCGCCCTACCCTAAGGCCACCTCTGCTGATAATAACAATGTAGACTAACTACATCAGCCCTTTTCGTCCACGGCTGAACATAAGCCTCCTCTTAACAGAGTTTGGCAAGCGAGGGACGTTGAGAGATATTGCCATGATCACCATGCTCGGCAGGTGGACTGGTAATCGCAGTTAGATGGTAAAGCTGTTAGATGTTGATGCTCATCTATAAGTTGTGTGTCCCTTGATCACCTCTTACGACATAGATGGGAAGTCGTGGAGTAGTAAAAGATCCGAACCTACATCGACCTTAACCTAGCTGATAATATAATTAAACATATTTTATAATGAACTAGCTTCCTGCGCGCGGTTTCACCCGCGTAACTCCCGTTCCCGTTGAAACTTTATAATAAAATATAGCTTATAGCCTTCCTCGATAAATGGGCTATCTAACACTGAAATAATTTTTCAAATCGGACCAGTAGTTGCTGAGATTAATTAGTCGCATTCAAACAAACAAACTCTGCAGCTTTAAAATATTAGTATAGATTTAGTATCTAAGAAAATACACAAAAAATGGGTTAGCTAAAGAAATCCTGGACAGACTATTTTATTTTTTAGTATAAATATATATTTTAGTTAATTAAAAATTATTAAAAAAAAGTTAAGATAATAAATACATTTTATTCTCACTTAAAGTATATAACGTATGCCCAGCCGTTTGGCTGCCTAGTATTTACCTGGATGAACTACTGGGTTGCCAGGTATAAGAAGGTGTGTCGATGACAGTTATTGTATTTTTTTTTATTTATTTAAAACTTAAGCACAAACTATTGTACCAAGGTGGACTTAGTGCCGTAGTAGGCATTATCTGTCAGTCAACCTTAGGGTGGTGATGAAACAATATGGTAGGTGCGCTGTAGTTTGGAAAAGATAAAAAAGATAAAAGCTACTTTCAATTAATTATTCAAAATTATTTCAAAATGAGCGCTGTTTTTTTGTGTTAATTTAATTTAATATTTAAACATTTAATTCAAAATCTTTATTTAAATAACAATTAACAATAGTCTGTCCAGGATTTTTATAGTCCACCCATTTTTAATATAATAATGTATTTTCTAGTATACTTAATTTATTATAAAAGATGTTTCATTCTATTATTAGCTCTGTGAAGGTCGCTGTAGGTTCGGATTTAAGACTAGAGGGTATTTTCTAAGCCGAGAACCATACAGCATGGCCAACAGTTTTTTTATGAAAGAGATGAAAGAAAAACGGGAATGTTGAAATGGTTTGGTCACGTGGAAAGAATGGATGAAGAAAGATTGACAAAACAGGTATACATGGCAAGTGTGAGTGGCACAGTCGGAAGGGGAAGACCTCGACGAACGTTCTCTGACCAAATCGGTGACATCCTCGCAAAAGGTCAAATAAGATCCACCCTAAACCGACGTGCTTGTATGAAGAATGTTATGAGAGTGAATGAAGTGAAAGATGTGTGTAGGGATCGTAGCAAGTGGAGGTCCATTGTCTCTGCCTACCCCGCTGGGAAACAGGCGTGAGCTTATGTATGTATGTATTACGGGATATGTCAGAATAAACCAATCTATATTACTAGAACAAATCTAATTGCATAAGCGACTGTAGCCCAATGGCTAGGGTGTAGGACTTGTGATCTTAAGATCCCTGGTTCGAACCCCACCCATCCATACAACCAAATTTTAACGCGGCGCGAACTGAAATTCCTTAGAAAGATTTGAATAGTCAGAAGCAACTTAGGCAGTTAACTCAAAATCTTATTCATTTATCAGCAGTGAATACTTCGCAATACGTTATAAATTCAAGTCGAATCAGGCGTAACTCAAGTGGTCACTGAAAATGGAATACTTGCAAGATTGCGAAATATTTTACGGTACATTTATACAACAATTTTCAGCGAAACTGTAACAATACGGTCAGAACAATTTAGATTAAAATTATTATTTCAAGCTTTTCAAAAATAAAACATTTCAATTAAGCACTTTAACTATAGTAATCGAAATTCCAATTCCTGTGAGTGAGGAATAGCGACTTGTTAGTAAAGTCTACAAGAATACTAGTAGACTGAATCATTCAGCTAGAAACCTGTTTAAAAAAAAATGTCTACTAGCGCCCCCCTCAACACACTCTACCAACGCCACTGAGGGCAGGCTACACTAATGGATTAGGCTACGTCAACTCGCGTCCGTTGTTCATTAATATCCGTCAGTAAGTTCGACTCGAACTTATTCCTCCAGAGTTTACTGACAGGATCGTTTTAATAAAGGTTTTGTTAAGGCGAGGTATGGCTTTGATGAGTGACATCCTCTGTGCCGTAGCGGTATAGAGGATATCGGCATTGGCTCGCTTTAAATCTCGGAGGTCGTGAGTTCGATCGATACCCGCGCTGGACAGGAAATCTTTGTGAAATTGTAAAAAGTTCTTTCCGGGTCTGGTTGGTTGAGGGACTACCCTCCGTGCCTCGAAAAGCACGTTAAGCAGTTGGTCCCGATTGTTATAACATCATCTATAATTATCGTATATCAAGGAACGGGCGGCAGCGTTTCCTTGTGTGGTACAACATAATACTGCGGTCACCAATCCGTCTGCCAAGCGTGGTGACTATGGCAAATACCCTCCCTCGGAAGGAGGCCTATGTTCAGCAGCGGGCGTTATACGGGCTAATGATGATGATGATGAGTTATTTAACTGCATAACGTAACTATCTAATGGTGAATGAATTTTACAAACCGCCAGGAACAAATAGTTCAACCATTTAGTACACGTACATCAATCAACCAAAATAAATACGGACACTGTGCACTTTTATAACGAAGCATGTACATTTTATGTATTCGTTGTCAACTTTATTTCAAAGCGATAGAGTTTAAAATACCATGGAGACTACACGTTATACTGCATTATGAACGTTTGTTGTTAGCAATGAGCAAATACTCGTCAATAACGATTAGGTAAATATTGAATGTCATTTGATACCGTTGTTATTGTGAAGGGAAATTTGATCTAATTATCGCTTCCCGCGCGCGGTTTACCCGCGTAATGCTGATTTTCCACCAGAGGGGCGAGACGAGATGAGACGAGGAGGGAATTGAAATCGCACTGACCCTTGTCCACTAAAAATAGCCATCGCGATTCTCAGGTAATAACACGGTAATAAGTAGCAATGAACAACAATTAGCATCTCGCGAGAAGCGTGTTTCTGTTGCAAAGTAATTTATACTCTATTGCGGAAGCAATACGGCTCATTTTTACACAAACAAATATTTCAATGCACGCCTCGCCTCGTCTCGTCTCGCCACACTGTTTCCACCAAAGATGCGCTGGGAGAGGACTCAAAATTTGCCATACAATTTCCAATTCCCTCCCCGTCTCGTCTCGCCCCTATGGTGGAAAATCAGCATTACCTACTCCTGTTATCGTGGGAACTACGTAATTAAATATAGGCTATGTTACGCCTGGATTTAAGCTTTCTAATAGTGAAGATTTTTTGGAAATCGGTCTAGTAATCTAACCTTTCCTCTTTAAAATTTTAATATTGGTAATAATCAAGACACCATTTTTATTTTGTTTATCTTATTGTGTCGGCTAATCTCAGTTACGACTTGGCAGATTTAAACTTGACTTTCACTGGTAGATAGCTTATTTAATAAGATTTCACGGAATTAAATATAGGCTATGTTACTCAGGGATAATATAGCATTCTAATGGTGGAAGCATAATTGAAATCCGTCGAGTAGTTTTTGAGTTTTTTCCTAACAAACATACAAAAACTTGTTTTTACGATCCGGCCGGATACCGAATAGTATAATTAAAATTAAAATTTAAGTAAAAATTTTCATTAGGTACCTACTTTAGACAAGGCAAATCATACCACAATAGATTATGGACACCGTTTGTTTTTATTATCCCACGTCGAACATGTTTGTTTTTTTATGGGGAATGAAACCTAGTTTTTGTTGGTAACAGACGACTCCGCTTGGCTTCGTATACCAGACCAGCCTCTGAAAATAGCCTATCGCTGTAGACGCTACTGCCAGGTGCTAATAGATAAATTCTAGTAAACCTTGACAACTGCGGGTAACATTTCAAATTAACTGGCCAGCACATGTATAGGTCGTGATTGCTATCGATTCGAAATGTCTTTAAGAAAAAGTCAATCTCGTTAGCAATTGGTTTTTTTAGCGACTATCACTACTATCCTTTCGGAGTTTTTTATAGTCTTTCTTCTCTGGGTGTCACAACGTAGGTAGATAGAGAAAGACTCGTAGGAAGCTAGGATAGGGTCCGGTCGTCCTCGCTAGGATAGGGTCCGTTCGTCCTCGCAAGGCGAGGCTCGCGACGCGTTCTATGCTTCTGACTCTGACCTAATCCCAGCCCGCGCTGGTTGATTCTTATTATATTTATAATACGCGACTATCACACGCCACATTGGTAGATTTAAATTCTATTTAATAACATTACTGTTGAAATGTATACTAATTAAGTCAAGATTTTTTTTCTTTGTATTTTTTTATCATTGTATTTGACTTATAATAAGTACGATCGATTCGTCTACATTATCAATAAACGTTTTCATTTCGTTTGAAGCATAGGTAGGTACTCAATTTTAACAAGTTTTCTCAAGCTCCGAGCCCCAGTTGGTTTGTTGATCCATAACAATTTAAATTTTAAGCCCGAAGTTTACAACAAAGTTAAATAAAATACAATTTAGAACAAAACTTTGCTTATATATCGTTTGAGTAACTTCACTTGGCTAAAGTTTTAGCTTCGTAGCTATATTACTTAGTAGCTACCCGCTGATTCACTCGCGTACTCGAGCTCATTCCGTCGAGGATCTTTCCCTAGCTAACCTGAGGACCTAAACAAAATGCCACTACTCGCGCGAGCGTCCGGATTTCAGTTTCATGAACCTTGTTGATAGCATATCGATTTTAATAGTTAACGATATTTTTATATATTTATTAAAATGGTAAACTTGTTTTAAAATATTGTATTTTGTCATTCATTCACTCACTACGAAATTTCAGAAACTACAAATGCTAGGAGTATTAAATTTCGCATGGGGGTTCCTTTTTTGCTTAATTCAACCACTAAAGGGGTAAGAAGGGTTGGTTGGTTGGTTCTTAGTAAGTAGGGTTTCAAATTACTAGAACATTGCCTTATTTAAAGAAATTAAAATGTACTTAGTTAATTATTTTTCTGAACAACCCTTATAAAGGGTTGAAATACGGTGTGTAATTTTGTATGGAAAATCCTTTCTTAAAGCTATCGACTCCAGACTCACATAATATACTCTTGAACTAGTAGTAATGTCAACCAATGAATGCCCGTTATTTTTTTTCCGCGTTCACTTAAGAACGTGACAAATATCAAGTACTAGCTTCCGCGCGCGGTTTCACCCGCGTAACGCCCGTTCCCGTAGAAACATTATGATAAATTATAGCTTATAAGCCTTCCTCGATAAATGGGCTATCTAACACTGAAATATTTTTTCAAATCGGACCAGTAGTTGCTGAGATTTTCGCGTTCAAGCAAACAAACTCTTCAGCTCTACCTATTATGGCAAACAACTCATTATTAGGTACTAATTCTTTGCGTTTTTATACTCGTTATAATTTCTCAACGAAATGTCCGATTGGAATGAAACTAAAAGTATTTTACTTCTACTTAATTTGGATAAGGATTAATATTACGATACACATTTAACGTTGTTGCTTTCTTCAGACGATTTAATCTTTTTTTTTTGAACATAATAGCGGTTATTGTGACTAAACTATGATAGTTAGATATATGCTCTCGCGGACTTTTTTGTAGATCTTAATAAGACCTCCAAACCCGTAGTACATCATTATGTTCTATTGTCAATAGTTTTTGCAGCGCACGCATAAATAGGTTTTCGCTTTTACACCTTGGGTTACAAAATCGCAATTTTCTTACGGAACCCTATTTTTTTTTTAAATTATCTATATCCTGTAACCATCCTCGATAAATGGACTATCCAACACTGGAAGAAAATTTTGAAATCGGACCAGCAGTTCCTGAGATTAACGCGTTCAAACAAACAAACAAACAAATAAACAAACAAACTCTGCAGCTTTATAATATTAGTATAGATGACATTTGCGTTAGCGATGATCCGCTGTAGTGGCATTTTTTCTACCTAAGTGAAAGTGGAGAGTTATGTGACTTCAAACACATAGTAAAGCTATACATTTCCACCTCTATTAGTACTGCACAATAACCGCGTCAATTTGGCTGCGGTTCAGATTTATGTGTGTCCACCCTGACTTATGTTCATGGAGCGAGCTGACAGGGCGCTGCCGATAAATTACGAGCTGGCCTCGGTTTTAGAGCTTTTGCTTTGGGGATTTCATTTTATATATTGGCGGTGATGGTAGAAGTTACAATCTGTACTGATATATTATGCGGAAGAGTTTGTTTGTTTGTTTGAACGCGCTAATATCAGAAACTGCTGGTCCGATTTGAAAAAATGAAAATACAACAAAACTTTATACATATAGGGAGCTACGAGGATGAAACTGCACGCGGACGCTATTACTAATACATAAAACGGAATGGTTGTTTGTTTGTTTGCTTAAACGCGCTAATCTCAGGAACTAATGGTCCGATTTGAAAAATTCTTTCAGTATAATAAAATCCATTCATTGTAAGGCTATATGCTATATTAAAATTATGAGGTGTCTACGGGAACGGAAGTTCCGCGGGTGAAACCGCGTGCGGCAAGCTAGTGAATAAATAAAATTGTCATGTAAAATTTTACGAAGCTATGAACATCCGGCTCGAAGGACCAATAAAACAACTTCCATAAAAGGCATTGTGTTAGGCTAACTATATAGTAAATTAATGCTGCTATAATTAAAAGTGTGCATGGTCCCATCTATATCTCAGATCCCGTAGTAATCTCTAGCGTAGCTTTAATATGTCAGGATAGTAATTTTTGAAAGGTGAAATAATTGAAGAATTTCTGTTTTACTAACAATATTTATAATTGGAACGAAGTTCCTTACGGCAGGCTTGGAGGAGATAGGGATTTTGCTGCGCGACCGAACTGAAAAAAAGGTGATAGTAAAACCGTAAGAAAAAGTCCGTGGAAAAAAACCGTTAAATGAGAGGTTAAACGCGGTAATCTCAGGAACTACTAGTCCGATTTCAAAAATTCTTTCAGTGTTGGATAGTCTATTTATCGAGGAAGGTTATAGGCTATATTTTATTTTCAAAAAAGTTAGGGATCCGTAAGAAAATTGCGATTTTGTAACCCAAGGTGTAAAAGCGAAAACCTATTTATGCGTGCGTTGCAAAAACTATTGACAATAGAACAAGATGATGTAGTGCAGGTTTGTAGGTCTTATTAAGATCTACAAAAAAGTCCGCAAGAGCATATATCTAACTATCATAGTTTAGTCACAATAGCCGCTTTTATGTTCATAAAAAATATTAAATCGTCTGAAGAAAGAAACTACGTTAAATGTATATCGTAATATTAATCCTTATCCAAATTAAGCATTATGTTATCAAGGGTATTTATGTAGAAGTAAAATACTTTTTGTTTTATTCCAATCGGACATTTCGTTGAGAAATTATCACGAGTATAAAAACGCAAGGAATTGGTACCTAATAATGAGTTATTTGCAATAACTGGTCCGATTTGTAATTTTTTTTCAATGTTAGATAGCCCATTTATCGAGGAAGGCTTATAAGCTATATTTTATTATAAAGTTTCAACGGGAACGGGAGTTACGCGGGTGAACCGCGCGCGGAAAGCTAGTAAATAATAAGGGACACAATCGTGTTTACAAACATGCAAAATTGTATCGTAGCGAGACGCACGACGGCGAGCGAGACTCGGTCGAGTGTCGAGCCCCGACGGAGCGCGTGCGAGTAGCCGTATAATAGTAGATTGTTTATCTAGGGAGCAAACAACTATTTTAAAGGCGAGAGTGATTTTTTTAATCCTGAGCGCAGCGTGGGATTAAAAGTATGTCACTCGAGCTTAAAATAGTGTTGCTCCCGAGGTGGACACTCTACTTTTAACACCCTCTATGAGAAAATAAGTAAGTGCAACTTATGAACAAGAATTTATTTACGTACAATGAAGAACCATAAGACATAATAATACTTTCACTTGAGGAAGACGCACTCATTTTTTATAATTCTAAAATCTGAATATGAATCAACTACGAACGAAAGCAGAATGCATGTAATTTCGAGCGTTGTTTATTTTTCATCAACTTTTTTTAAATTTGGCGCGCTCGCAGTTTTTCAGCCAGTCACATATTCAATACGACATTGTTCCCGCATGGTTTGTGATTCACCTCTTTGCTGATTGAAAAATTATTAACAATATCCACACTCTAAATTCAAATCAATTTTGGTCCCTAAGGGATTAATGAGTTATTTTGGTCCCTGTTTACGAGGAATAAACTAGCTCTTTTTGAATAGATGTGATAAAAAATACTTTAAAGACTATTTTTTTGTAATTTGTAATTATTTCTATTTCTATGTAATTTTATGTTGTCAAACAAAAATAAAGAGACATATTTTGTAATTTTAGTTGATAATTTGAATAACGATTTTTTTTTATTTTACGTAATTTATTATTTTCTAAAATACTGAATTTCCTAACTACTTTCCTGTACTTAAATAAAAACTAATCAGCAAAATTTAAGAGAAGATCTAGACAACCTACATAAAATTGAGCACGATTTTTCTTTTGCAAATTGTGTCGATTCTACATTAGCCGAAAGAACTTCGTTCCTACCTGATGTCCCACGACACCATTAAGTTTTATTGTTTCCGGATCAGAATAGACTATCCTATATCTTCCTTTGTGTTGTAAGAGTAAGGGACTAAGATACAACTAATGATGGGGCCATCTATCAGCGCAAATAAAATCCATGTTACAGCGATCACCAATCCACCTAACAAGCGTGGTGATTATGGCAATATCCCTCAACGATCTTAGCTTGCAAAATGAAGGCCCATGTTCAGCAGTGAACATGAACAATGAATTAAACGGTTGGTCCCATTCGCGGTTAGTCCTATTCGCATTTGGTCCCATTCGCAGTTCGTCTTATGCAAGTAGTTTGTTAACAACGTTGGAAATAGGTAGGTTTAAGGACCGAAGTGGGGTGGGATGAATAAAATATCATCAAATCTATATATATAAAAACCGGCCAAGTGCGAGTCGGACTCTCGCACGAAGGGTTCCGTACTAGTTGGAAGTGCCTACCTATTTTTGACATCAAGAATACAACAAGTAACATAATATAAAAGTTCTTCAAGAACTTTGATCGATGTTAATAATAGTTGATTGAATGAAAGGTAAATTGCGGTTTACGGTTTATGACGTATTAAAAAAAAACTACTTACTTGATCTCGTTCAAACCAATTTTCGGTGGAAGTTTGCATGGTTATTTACATCATATATTTTTTTTAGTTTTATCATTATCCTATTATAGAAGTTACATGGGGGGGGACACACATTTTACCACTTTGGAAGTGTCTTTCGCGCAAACTATTCAGTTTAGAAAAAAATGACATTAGAAACCTCAACATCATTTTTGAAGACCTATTTATTATATATATAGATAAACCACACGTATGGGTTCGATGAAAAAAAATTTTTTGAGTTTCTGTTCTATGTATGGGGAACCCCAAAATTTATTGTTTTTTTTTTTCTATTTTTGTGTGAAAATCTTAATGCGGTTCACAAAATACATCTACTTACCAAGTTTCAACATTATAGTTCTTATAGTTTCGGAAAAAAGTGACTGTGACATACGGACGGACAGACAGACAGACAGACATGACGAATCTATAAGGGTTCCGTTTTTTGCCATTTGGCTACGGAACCCTAAAAAAGACCGTCGTGTTAGTTACACTATTTATAACTCAAGAACGGCTTAACCGATATGGCTGAAAATTGGTAGGGAGGTAGCTAAGAACTGGGAGAAGGACATACTTTTTGCCGTTCCCGTATGACTTGTCAAAAAACGTAGTATAACAAAACGCAACTGACATGGAATAACAAAACAACTCAGTCAAAATATAAGTCAGCGGTTCATTTGTTAAGGCGCTGTGAATAGACGACTTTTACGTATTAGTTTTGTCACTGTTGCTCCGCGTAGAAATGAAAGAGAAGCGAAGAGACGCCGCGATGGCGCAACGTTTCGTTCGACTCGTTCGAGTTATTAAATACATTAATCCTTGCAAATATCTTATTCCAATCGATAAATAAAAACAACAGTTCCCTTTATTATTATATATTACATCACTGTTATTAATATTATCAAGATTTAATAATAAAACATCCGGATGAGATAATTTTGCATTGTAATCAAATAATTAAACACTTCTGAATCAACTAATAACAGTACCTATACAATCAGTATTATCAAGAAGAAGCCTATTACGCGTATTTACTTTATTAAAACAAAATTTGGGAATTAAAATTATTATGTTCATGTTCACATAATGAACAGATACTGATAAAATATTAAAAGTAAGTAAGTTAGTACAAGTAAAATTTACTTTATATAAATCTGACTTTATTTAAAACGAATGTTAACATTTCATTCTAAGTGGCATAAACTTAAACGAGTCTGCCACAAGCACTCTCGCAAAACGAAATATGACTAAAGAAGTTGAAACTTTACGCTGCTAACAATTCTACTAAATTACTCGTTATAATAAATGCCTAGTTAGAAACGGGAGTGACATGAGCAATTTCAATTTCGAAAGATGACGGACCCACTTTCAATTTGATAGTAGGATGACGAGGCTAGTCATTCATCCCGGATCTTAGTAAGAGAAACATCCGGCTCGAAGGACCAATAAAACAACAGCTAATAAACGGCTTTTGTCAGGTCAGTTACAAAGCTATTGCTGCTATAATTAACAGTGCGCATTTTGCATCTACGTCACCTCAGACCCTATGTCAGTTATTATGAATCGAACCTCTATTTGAAGAACATTTTTACTTTTTTATTTGTTTAATGATTTGTACTATCAGTGTTTTTGCTGTGAAATTATTTAAGAACAAGCTGCGCCCCGCGATTTTACCTGCGTTACTCTACTCCAGTGGGTCGGAGCGTGATGTTTTGTCGTCTATATGTTAATCCCGCGTATAACCCATTCCGGTGCAAAATTTCAGCCAATTCCGTTCAGTAGTTTTAGCGTGAAAGAGTAACAAACATCCATCCATCCATCTATCCATACTTACAAATTTTCGCGTTTATAATATTAGTATGATTTCTCGTATACCTATTTCCTCCTTAGTCTTAAATAAAATTAACTTTATATTTATACTTTACTCTGATTGTATTTAAAAGGAAACACTTACTTTTAAGTAGCATAAACTTAAATGAGAGTGCCACAAGCACCCTCGTAAAACGGAATGCGACTAAACAAGTTTAAAGTTTGCTTCTAACAGTTCTACTAAATTACCCTTTATGTCTGGCTCCGTAGTTGTAACAATATGAGTCTCGCTTTGAATCGTCGACGCCGTAAATTCCAACCCGGCGACGGACAAAAGTATTTTGCGTAAAATCAAAGATTTATTTCCGGGTCTATTTCCGGATTTATTTTTTGCCTTTGTTCCTGTTGTCCCCGTCCTGCGGGGACAGCGGTACTTCGATTAAATATTTAAAAAAATACTCCCCGTTGAACCCGTACAATGTCAAATAGATCAATGGTTAAAGTAAATAATATAATAATTATGCGCGTGTACTAACCTTCCGATGCCCTCGTAGGCCCGAAGTCCGAAAGGCCCGTAAACTACAACATCCTTCTTATATCATAAATGCGAAAGTTTAGTACTAGTAACTAAGGATGAATATTTTACTCTTTCACGCAAAAACTACTGAACGGAATTGGCTGAAATTTGGCACCGGGCTAGGTTATATTTGCACTGGACTAACATATAGGCTATAGACAAAACATCACGCTCCGACCCACTAGAGCAGTGTTACGCGGGTAATACCGCGGGGCGCAGCTAGTTGTATATATTTTTGTTCTTAATCAGATTTTTCAGAATTTATTTATCTTTTGATTTGATGTGCCTTTTTTGTACATTTTTTTTTCAACAAATATATTTTTAGAAAAATGTGATTCGTAATACTGGATACATAAACTCATCATCATCATCAACAGCCCGTTGACGTCCACTGCTGAACATGGGCATTCCCTTAACAGACCTTGGCAAGCCAGGATCGTAGAGGGATATTGCCATAATCACCACGCTTGGCAGACGGATTGGTGATCGCAGTAAAATTGCTTGAGCTAATAGATGCTTCTGCCCATCTATTAGCCAAATGTCCCTTAGTCGCCTTTTACGACACCCATGGGAAGACATGGGGTGGTCTATTCTAAGCCGGAAACCACACACACATTCGACATAAACTCATTCGTCATTAATTTATTACCGTACATCAAGTCGTTATGTCGTAAGTTATACAATAAGACATGCTTAAAACATGATAATTTTATAGAATTTTTATGATGATTTGTGTTAAACGAACCTTTTTCCAACTATTTCTTTAAACAGCGCTATATTATTTGTTGATAAGCACATTAATTTCAGATTTATTTAAGCGCCATCTATAAAAAGGCATATACGACTCTAAGAGTAACTCTGTTTAGTATAGATGTCGCTTTGCGTTAAATTTTAGCGCTATCTATGAAAAGTAGTATACAACTCCAAGAGAGTAGCTCTTTAAAGTATAGATGTCGCTTTGCACTGATTTTAGCGCCATCTAAGAAAAGTAGTATACAACTCTAAAAGAGTAGCTCTTTAAAGTATAGATGTCGCTTTGCACTGATTTTGGCACCATCTATGAAATGTAGTATACAACTCTAGAAGAGTAACTATTTTTATGTGTAGATGTAGTTTTTCAGTTTTTAGTAAAATTTGATAAGGCGGTGGGATAGCTGTTTATTGGCGCTTTCCCACTATGTTATGGCGATATACTATCTTGCCGTTTCAAGAGTCATTGACTGTGTATTTGAATCTTTATATTATATAAAAGCGAAAGGTCATACATTCACTCCCCCACTCATCACGAAATCTCAGAAACTACAAGTGCTAGGAATCTCAAATTTTGCATAGGAGTTCCTTTTAGAACTTAAGAGCTTACCAAGATAGGATTTTTCAAAATTCAACCCCTAAGGGGGTAAAAAGGAGTGTCAATATTTGTATAAAATTTCTATAGTTTTAATAGTATCTAGCATTTTCAAATGACTTCTTATTCAAAGTAATTGAAATGTAGTTATTTATTTTTCTCATCGAACCCTACAAAATAGTGAAATAAAAGATGTAACTAACCATGTTTGTAAATGCCTTTTCTTTAAAGCTTTCGACTGCAACCTCGCATAATTTACTCTTTAATAAAAAAAACTTAATGGTGTCGTGGGACACCAGGTAGGAACGAAGTTCCTTCGGCTAATGTAGAATCGACACAATTTGCAAAAGAAAAATCGAGCTCAATTTTAAGTAGGTTTTCTTGATTTTTCTCTAAAATGAAACTCTTTCTCTGATTAGTTTTTATTTAAGTACAGGAAAGTAGTTAGGAAATTCAGCATTTTAGGAAATAATAAATTACGTAAAATAAAATAAAATCGTACTTAATTCAAATTATCAATCAAGAATTTTTAAATCGGACCAGTAGTTGCTGAGATTAGCGCGTTTGCTTGAACGCGCTAATCTCAGCAACTACAGCAACTACAAACTCTTCAGCTTTATCTATTATGGCAAATAACTCATTATTAGGTACCAATTCTTTTATACTCAAAAAGTATTTTACTTCTACATAAATACCCTTGATAACACAATGCTTAATTTGGATAAGAATTAATATGATGATATACATTTAACGTAGTTTCTTTCTTCAGACGATTTAATATTTTTTTATGAACATAAAAGCGGTTATTGGGACAAAAAAAAAACTTAATAGTGTCGTGGGACACCAGGTAGGAACGGAGTTCCTTCGGCTAATGTAGAATCGACACAATTTGCAAAAAGAAAATCGTGCCCAATTTTATGTAGGTTTTCTTGATTTTTCTCTAAAATTTTGCTGATTAGTTTTTATTTAAGTACAGGAAAGTTGTTAGGAAATTCAGCATTTTAGGAAATAATAAATTACGTAAAATAAAATAAAATCGTACTTAATTCAAATTATCAATCAAGAATTTTTAAATCGGACTTTATTATTTTAGGAAATAATAAATTACGTAAGATAAAAAAAAATCGTTATTCAAATTATCAACTAAAATAACAAAATATGTCTCTATATTTTTGTTTGACAACATAAAATTACATAGAAATAGAAATAATTACAAAAAATAGTCTTTAACCTCTAGCGGCCCACGCCTAATTTTTTAACTTCTCGTTTACGGCCCAAGTACTTTTTAAAGGCCTAAAAATATTTCCCAAGAATAAATTTGTTTTTTTTTTAGGTTAGGGGTCTTAAAATGGTCTAATATTTTTACCAGGGGTTGGAAATGATGTCTAGAATGTTCCTAGCTAGTTTAATTTACAAAATAATTAGTGTCTTTAAAAGGACCTTGAGCTGCAATGCCATAAACAGGTGTGTTCAATTGGTCCTTCTTAAAGTACCAAGGACTGTAAATAAAAGATTTTTTTTATTAATAAATTGTATATTGGCATGATCAAACAGTCATTTTTTCATTATAAAGTTTTACACAAACACAAATATCAAAAACTAACATTAATTCTAAGACATTGGCAACATTTGAGCAACTTTCTTATGATTAAATCTTAGTCATGCATAATCACAGTCATCAACCACAATTTTTTTTTTTAGAATCAATTTAAGCTAATAGTTACAAAACTATAAAGAAAACTAGTAATACTATTAAGAACTTATCTCCGAATGAAAAATAATAAAAAAATCTTCTAGAAAAACAAGTACTTAGTAGGTACTTAAAACAAATAACAAGACTCCCTATTTGCAACAAATATTAGAAGATTGTAACTAATCAACTCAGTCTTCTAATGATTAATCAGTCTTCTCCTCATATATCAGTCTTCTAGTAATTTAAATCAGTTGGCATCTGTAGTGTGAAATTCAACGAAGCAATTTCTTTTTTTTTGTCAGACATAAACGAACACTACAGTATCTGCAGCTAAAAAATGTTTTATTAACATGACAGTGTCGACATTTACCCTGACTGAGAAAATCAGGTAAATGTTTCGCATGGTGAGTACGCTTTTTTATCGTGGGCAATTCCACAGCAGGCAAACCTCTTTTTCTTTTATGAGAAGTGGGAAGAGCTTCATCATCTTCATTAGAATCGGAGGAATCCAATTCTTCTTTTCTTATAAGATTTTCTCCAAGTTTCAGTTTGAATGCTCTCAACTGAAGTATTTGACCCTTCCGTATATTCTTTCGCAACTGGTCTTGCTTATAACTTATCCAGATATTTACCACTACTAAATCCAGAAGGTGAGATATGAATCGTTGCGTCCATTTTTTGGTGCGGTATCGATTTGGACAGACTGGTAAGAGACGATCTGCTAAATCGACACCGCCCATGTTTTGGTTGTACTTTCTTATAACTTGAGGTCTTTTCACTGTAACATATCTTGAAGTTTGTTTACACCAACGCCTACATTCATCTTCATTATCTTTAGCTTCAACAGATGATAACAACACGACTGGTTTATTATCATACCACTTAGTCAGTGCTAGCTCATTATTTTGATGTACCAATACTTGAGAACCTCCCCTCCCTCTTAGTTTCATAGCTTTGTCATCTAATAAGCAATCTCGAGCGTCTTAGGGTATTTTATTTTTCATAAGGGTACCGGAACTCCCGATGCCCCTAATTTTGAGTTCACTTACTAACCTCTCACTAGTGAAATATCGGTCAAAATATAGAGTATGCCCAGGTACAAGGGCTTCTGCTAGTGTCAGTGCTGCTTTTTCACCTAAAGTAAACTGCGTGCTTTCTAAATTAGGGTAAGTTGTTTTACCTTGATAAATAGTCAAGTCGCACACCTTGCCATTGGGGTTGGCAAGAACAAATGCTTTAAGACCAACGGGGTTCGGCTTGCCGGGGCAATATTGTTTGATACCGCAGGCACCCGTAAAGGGAATAATCATCTCATCTATAGACATGCAGTTTTCTTTGACCTCAGCACGGCAACCCACTTGAACCTTCTCTATAAGTGGACGCACTCGCCAAAGTTTATCAACTTCCCGATTTTCAGTAGAAATGTCAGAGTCGAAAACAAGCTTTAATGAATTCCTTAATTCTACAAATCTGCGTCTGGACATGGCATTGGCAATGATGTCAATTCGCCATTTTTTTTCCCAATACATTCGTAATATTGGGTAGTTTATCGTTGCCATAACATAACATCCTTTTCACAATACTATTTACCTACTCTGTCTTCCATATAATATATTAGTTACTAACACTAGGAATAAGTAATTTTATTGTTTTCTTTTTTACTAACACTATGGATCATTGTTGTCTGCAAAATAAAGAATATTATATTATAACGAATGTAATACATATATATGTATAACATTCTCGTAGATTAAGGTTAAGAGATTTTCCTGTTTTGTGTACAAAACTTTGATTCGTTTTGTCCACAATAAGGTTTATAAACTCATCATCAATGTATCTGTTAAAATACTCACAGATAGTTAAATTTGTAGTGTCCGTTTCTATGTACGCTAGTTCTAACAAATGGGTCTCTTTAGGAACAAAAGTCTTCTCAGACCATATTAATAAAGGGCCTGCTGCAGTAGAAGCTGAAGAGGAAGCCGGTGAACTATCGGAGACGATGCCATGACTAGCTCTGCCACGGCCATAGCCTCTTTTCTTGCCACGACCGCGACCCCTTGCAGGGCGTATGATCGATGAATCTGACGGTATCCTGACAGAACTGGCAATACTCCTAACTTCATCTAGATCTGATTCTGATTCAGATGATACATGCTCATTGTGGATGGTAGGGTTAAACTCGAGGTCATCATCATCGCTGGGTATAAAATCGCCTTCCGAATCGTATAATAAATTTTCTAGCTCCATATCCTGTAAACCTAAAATAACAGTCAAAAATATTAACTTAATAACGGTTCGAGGTCCTTTATAATGTACTAAAAAAATAGACCACTTTATATAACAAAACTCTGCAGGGAATTTAAAGGGACCATTCCTTTTCCATCAAAATATCACCAAAAATATTTTTAATTCAACGCAAATAATCATTTGATTCGTCGCACTAATTCAATATGTTTTAAATTATATATAATTTTGAACATAAAATATACAGATTTCAATAATAACACAGGATTTGTTGTGACATACCTGTACGACGTGATGCCGCCATGATGGAATTTTGTGTTTGACACTTTTTTTTTTTAAATTTGCTGTCAATCTATGGATAATTCAGTTGACAGATAGTTTTACAAGTTTGACAAACTAAAGTCAAAGCTGTTCGGGCGGGCGGGATTTTTAAAAATTTTCAAGGAAGAGTTTTTGGTCCCTTAAATACGACGTGGGCGGTAATTAAAAAACTCATCATCTTTATTTGGGCCGTAATGACATAACTTTTTAAGGGTGTTCGGAAGGACCGTGGGTCGCAGGAGGTTAAAGTATTTTATACGGCTACTCGCACGCGCTCCGTCGGGGCTCGACACTCGACCGAGTCTCGCTCGCCGTCGTCGCGCGTACGTCGGTCGGCCCGCCTCGGGAAGGTTCGGCCACGTTCGGGCGGCCGGGCAGGTCTCGCTACGATACAATTTCGCATGAAAGTATTTGTTTGTAAACACGATTGTGCCCCTTATTAGAACGAATTTCCTTACGGCAGGCTTGGAGGAGATAGGGATTTTGCTGCGCAACCGAACTGAAAAAAATGTGATTGTAAAACCGTGGGTAAAAGTCCGTTGAATAAAACCGTTAAATGTTTGTTTGAACGCGCAAATCTCAGGAACTACTGGTCCGATTTCAAAAATTATTTCAGTGTTGGATAGTCCATTTATCGAGGAAGGTATACAGGCTATACTTTATTTTCAAAAAATTAGGGATCCGTAAGAAAATTGCGATTTTGTAACCCAAGGTGTAAAAGCGAAAACCTATTTATGCGTGCGCTGCAAAAACTATTGACAATAGAACAAAATAATGTACTACGGGTTTGTAGGTCTTATTAAGATCTACAAAAAAGTCCCGGAGAGCATATATCTAACTATCATAGTTTAGTCACAATAACCGCTTTTATGTTCATAAAAAAATATTAAATCGTCTGAAGAAAGAATCTACGTTAAATGTATATCATAATATTAATCCTTATCCAAATTAAGCATTATGTTATCAAGGGTATTTATGTAGAAGTAAAATACTTTTTGTTTTATTCCAATCAGACATTTCGTTGAGAAATTATCACGAGTATAAAAAGAATTGGTACCGTCGATTCTACATTAGCCGAAGGAACTTCGTTCCTACCTGGTGTCCCACGACACCATTAAGTTTTTTTTTTCAATTTTTGGGTGAAAATCTTAATGCGGTTCACAACATACATCTACTTGCCAAGTTTCAACATTATAGTTCTTATAATTTCGGAAAAAAAGTGGCTGTGACATACGGACGGACAGACAGACAGACATGACGAATCTATAAGGGTTCCGTTTTTTGCCATTTGGCTACGGAACCCTAAAATTAAAAAAAATATATTGTTTGTGTGATTGTTAAAAAAGTCTTTCAGTGTTAGATAGTCCATTTATCGAGGAAGGCTCTTCTACGCCAACTTGCCAGTTTGCGTAGTAACTGTAAGTTATTACATACTGCGATTAATTAAATTTAATAAAATTTTCGACACGTATGCCTCGTACCTACATATCGTGACTGGCTCGGATACGTCGACTTCGGCGTAAATTTCTTTGCCGCATTTGTCAATTAGGTACGATGGCTGTATCCAGTTATAAAACTCAGATTATTAGTTAAATTACATACATACATACATACATAAGCTCACGCCTAGCGCCTGTTTCCCAGCGGGGTAGGCAGAGACAACGGACCTCCACTTGCTACGATCCCTACACACATCTTTCACTTCATTCACTCTCATAACATTCTACATACAAGCACGTCGGTTTAGGGTGGATCTTATATGACCTTTTGCGAGGATGTCTCCGATTTGGTCAGAGAACGTTCGTCGAGGTCCTCCCCTTCCGACTGTGCCACTCACACTTGCCATACCATTTAAATTAATTCATTAAATTTCTGCAACAAAATAAACTAAGTGGGGAAAGTTTTGAGTATGAATGTCGATGGCTATAAGAGAAGGGGAAGACCAAAATACCATGGATGAACTGTGTAAAAGGTGATATGGTTAGAAAGGGGGTGACTGTCGAGATGGCGGCTAATAGAGGAGTATGGAAGAAAGACACGTTGCACCAACCCCAAATAAATTGGGATAAGAGCAGGAGAATAATGTAACATAATAAACTAAGTATGTTATCTGTAATTTCTTCATTAACGTAGTAAATTTTTTTTAATGGTTACTAGCATACTTTTGCAGTCTACTAGTATTCTTGTTAACCCCTCGTACTAAGAGAAATGCTTGTGTTACGTAATAGTGGGTTCACGTCGGTAGCGCAATGGATGGGGTTCGAACCGGTGCCTCAAGATCACAAGTCCGATGCCCTAGCCATTGGGTTATGTTCAAAATTATTATATTATTATATCATGTACCTACTATATCATTATATTATTATATCATGTACCTATATATCATCAGTTACTTCACAGGCGGCCCCACTATTGTGGAGAGAGATAGTAGACCCGGTAGGCCTCCCTTAAATCCGGCCTTCCGGGTCGGTCACTCACCTGGTTGAGGGTTCAGTCTTCTCTTCACGTACTCCACAATCTTCTCGCCCACACTGCGCTTCTTAACATCTTTATCTTCTGAACTCTGAAACAAGAAGTTAATTTTCTATTTATTTGTGTTTTTTAAACCCTGACGCAAAAATAGGGGTGTTATAAGTTTGACCGCTATGTATTTAAGAACTACGGTGCAACAGACAGACAGACAGATTCTGTGGACGCGTGGACTAATTTAGATGAAATGAAATGAACTTTATTTATTTGCTAGAATATAGGTACTTAATAACATGGTATAATAATTTAAGACTCACTATTTTCGTGCAAATATTTCAAGAATAAGCAAAACAGTAATAATCAAGAAATGTTAGGTATTAATGTCATTGGTCATTTAGTACTTCATTAGTTATACACAATTACACATCACAAACATAATAAAATTTAGTCTTGCAACAAATATAGATATTAATTAGGCACATAAACATTATAAAATAATATATTAAATTCATTTACTAGATAATATCTCAATAAATTATCAATTTATTAATTAGACTAGCGTGCGAAGCTGGGGCGGGTGCCCCGGATCCGCACGAGTGCAATCCTGATGTATCATAATTATAAACCTTCCTCTTGAATCACTCTATCTATTAAAAAAACCGCATCAAAATTTGTTGCGTAGTTTTAAAGATCTAAGCATACATAGGGACGGACAGACAGCGGCAAGCGGCTTTGTTTTATACTATACTAGCGACCCGCCCCGGTTCCGAACGGGTACAATGCTGATGTATTATACATATAAACCTTCCTCTTGAATCCGTCTATCTATTAAAAAACTGCATCAAAATCCGTTGCGTAGTTTTAAAGATTTAAGCACACATAGGGACATAGGCATATAGGGACAGAGAAAGCGACTTTGTCTTTTACTATGTAGTGATGATATATAAAAATGTCAATAATTAGAATATAAATACAAAATAAAAAATAAATGATGCAGTTTTATTTCATATTTATTTCATGGACACAAAGCAGACCCAGACCCATAACAAGTGCTTCACACTAATAATTGTCCCGAGTGAGAATCAACCCTCGAAATAGTCGAGATATTTTTTATATTTAAAAACATTACCAGCAAAGTTTTGCAGTCTACTAGTATTTGTTTTTTCTTTTTTTTTTTACTTATGATGGGCTAACTTTTGACCCCAATCGAGTCCGCGAGAGACGAGATGAGGCCGAAGATGAAGCGAGCTTGCCCAGAAGATGCCTGTTTACTCTGACTCTGAAGAGACCCGGATTATATGCACTCGGGAACACAGAAGCAGGCAAAGAATTCCACTCACTGGCCGTGCGCATAATAAAAGATTATTTAAAACGCTTCGTGCGGCAGAACGGAATGTCGACCAAGTAAGGGTGAAAACCAGCCGTGCGTCTGGATAAAAGAAAGGAGATGGCGGTGCACAGGAGCTACACGAGCTCCTGTGCACACTCGCTAGTATTCTTGTTAACCCCTCGGCATCATCATCATTTCAGCCGTAGGACGTCCACTGCTGGACATAGGCCTCCCTCATAGATCTCATGTTGTTGCTGTTAGAAGCAGCCTGCATCAACCGTGATCCCGCGGCCTTAAACAGATCATCCGTCCATCTAGTAGGTGGACGTCCTACGCTACGCTTGCCGATCTGCGGTCTCCATACGAGAACTTTTCGGTCCCGACGGCCATCTGTTCTCCGTGCTATATGGCCTGCCCATTGCCACTTCAACGAACTAATCCGTCTATGGGGCTATGTCGGTAACCCGCGTTCATCTACGTATCTCCTCGTTTCTGATTCGATCTCGTAGAGAAACCCCGAGCATAGCCCTCTCCATCTCCTTACCTCGTGCTAAGCTAAAATGCTTGTGTTGCTAGTGCGTTCACGTCGGTAGTACAATGGTTAAGGACCGTTCCGGCGACCACAAGACCACAAGTCCGATGCCCTAGCTATTCAGTTACGGCCACTTCTCTCTGTGTAAGTTCTTCTTTAGTTAATTTACCGTTAATGTTCCCGATAGTACGTATTTATGACGACAAATTTCTATAATCTTTGATCACAAAGTCCCAAGTGTTACCTCCGCAATAGTAACTAGCTATCTCGCTCATACTCATTACCCACGTTTACGATAAATAGCGCTGTCTCCTTCACTCACTAACTATTCCATTTCTATTCATAACACAGATAAACTGGCTTGCATAAACCACACTATGTTAGGGTAGGGTCCCACTGAGAGCCAAGCAAAATTTCTTAGTGAAGAAAAGTTATGTGTAACTTTGTAGCAGTTTCCTCTTGTGTTTATAAGAACTGTCTGCTCCCTGCTACTATGCCCGGTGAAGTAGCAAAAGCCTCATGGCTAACTAAGTAAGTCCAAATGAAAAAAAAAAACTACTCCCTGCTACCCGCCGTGGTACTGCAACTCTACTCCAATGGGTCGTAACGTGATGTTTTGTAGCCTATATGTTATTCCAGATTATTAACTATCCCCGCGCAAAATTCGCTATCTACCACTGAAAGAAAACTTTGAAATCGGATTAGTACTTTCTGACATTAGCGCGTTTAAACAAACTCTTCAGCAGAGTAAGATTACTTGAATAAAATGAAAGTATTAGTGGACTACACGAGCAAACACTTTGTTTCCCTGTATTTATTTTATTAAAATACATACATACTGTAAGAGCCATATTGATCTATATTATATAACATTGGGCATTTACCCAATGTTTTTAAGGAAACACTGAACAACCTCCGGCGGTATTCGGCTCGCCTTGAATCTCGGAGTGGGTCGTGGGTTCGATTCCCACACCGAACATGAAATCTATGTGTAAATTCTTAGATTTCTTTCCGGGTCTGGTTGGTTGAGGGGCTACCCTTCGTGGCTCAGAAAGCACGCTAAGCTGTTGGTCCCGATTGTTATAACATCATCTATAATAATCGTATATCAAGGAAAGGCAGCAGCGTTTCCTTGTTTCCTTCCGCCTGCCAAGCGTGGTGACTATGGCAAATACCCTCCCTCGGTTGGAGGCCCATGTTCAACAGTGGACGTAATACGGGCTGCTGATGATGATGAATTAATGCTGGAATCCTTAATTGGATAATAATTAATGATGAATTGCTTAAATTCGCTTCGTAACTAAACCATTATTTCTCGTAAAAAGTAATTTCTGTTCAAAATCTCAACCTACCAGGTTGTCTTCTATTGTTCGTGCGATACGGCCTAGTGACAGACGGACATACAGACAGTCGGTGTAATGGTGTCTTAGTAACAGGATCCTATTTTTACCCTCTGGGTACGGAACCCAAATAAAAACGACGTCACAGCTAAGACATCACTCATTTCATTTCATTTATAGTTTAGAGAGGTTCTGACAGACAGATCATTAGCTAATCCGCAATAGAGTTTAATTGCCATATTTTGTATTTAATTATATTAATCATATTTCATCACTACATAGTATAAAACAAAGTCGCTTTCTCTCCTATATCCCTATGTATGCTTAAATCTTTAAAACTACGCAACGGATTTTGATGCAGTTTTTTTTAATAGATAGAGTGATTCAAGGGGAAGGTTTATATGTATAATACATCAGCATTGCGCCCGTGCGGAGCCGGGGCGGATCGCTAGTTGTGTATAATTGACAAAGCAGATAGGTTCTCGAGTGGAGACCACAAAATAACAAGCGCAGCGAGGTACAACTGCCTGCACGATGGACCGATGACCTCGACCTCATAAAGGTCGCAGGGAGTCAGTGGATGCAGGCCGGAAAATCGATGGGGGAGGCCTATCTTCAGCAGTGGACAACCTGCAGATGATGATAATTGACAAGTACAAGTGTATGTAAATACCTTAGTGTTGAATACATATCGTGTAATTCGTTAAATTCATAGCTGTCACTGAGACCCCGCCCCAAGACCACGTACACACAAGTTAAATTAACGGCCCACTTGTGAACTAACAACGTACATTCACGTACAAATTGATCAATTAATATATTAGCAGTGTAGACACCGTAGCCGTGTGGTTTTCGCCTTAGAATATAACACTCCAAATCTTCCTACGGGTGTGTAAACCATTTATTAGCTTTAAGATACTTCCATCTTACTGCGATCACCAATCCCCCTGCCAAGCGTGGCTGTGATATTTCTCTTTAACTCTATCTATCTATCTCATGGTATAATTTCGTCGTATAATTTTTTTCAGCAGTTTTTTGAAGAACAAATAAAAGTACAGTACTTTATGTGCTACGGCGTAGCAGTCGTAGCTACGGAGTATCTGCAATAGCTACGGCGTAGCATATTTGACGAAGCCGCATAGGCGGCTGCATCGGCGGCGGTTCGGGATCGAATCAGAGAGCCTAGACGTAATGCCACTAATTTATTTAAAAAATACCGACCAAGTGCAAGTTGGACTCGCGCACGAAGGGTTCCGAATCAATATTTTTGGTTGTGCTTTTCCAAGAAAAAAACGCAATTAAATCACGTTCGTTGTATAGTGTTTAATGGGGGTCCATGGAAATGCCATAGTGACCGCAGTATTGTGTTTGTAGCCCGTTTCCTGATAAATGCTTGTTATAGATGATGTTATAACAATCGGGACTAACGGCTTAACGTGCTTTCCGAGGCACGAGGGGTAGTCCCTCAACCAACCAGACAGAAAAGTCTTCAATATCAAATCCTACAAATATTATGAATGTTAAAGTTTGTAAGTGTGGATCGATGGATGTTTGTTACTCTTTGACGTTAAAACTACTGAATGGATTTGGCTGAAAGTTTTCGGGGGGATTTTAATAAAGAAAGAAGAAAGAAAAAATCTGCTTTATTTATAATGCACTGTTTTCCGTAAAAATACAATATCAAATTAATAAATTAATTCCATGTCCACCATAAATAGGCACCAACTTCAGCTTTATGCTACATCCACACATTTGCGTATGAATGGTAGCGTTGGTATTCTAGTTGGTCATTGATGAAGCCACGTTTAAAAGCAAACAAAAAAAAACAATCAATTACATTCGAAATAATAATATTAATTTTTAGATAAAATTAAAATAATAATATAAATAAAAGAAATTTATTTCTAAAACTACAATTAAGAAATATTGAACAAATCTATACTCTATACTAATATTATAAAGCTGCAGAGTTTGTTTGTTTGTTTGTTTGAACGCGCTAACCTCAGGAACTACTGGTTCGATTTCATAAATTCTTTGAGTGTTGGATAGTCTATTTATCGAGGAAGGTTATAGGCTATATTTTATTTTCAAAAAGTTAGGGATCCGTAAGAAAATTGCGATTTTGTAACCCAAGGTGTAAAAGCGAAAACCTATTTATGCGTGCGCTGCAAAAACTATTGACAATAGAACAAAATGATGTACTACGGGTTTGTAGGTCTTATTAAGATCTACAAAAAAGTCCGGGAGAGCATATAATAATATCTAACTATCATAGTTTAGTCACAATAACCACTTTTATGTTCACAAAAAAAATATTAAATCGTCTGAGGAAAGAAACGTACGTTAAACGTAATATTAATCCTTATCCAAATTAAGCATTATGTTATCAAGGGTGTTTATCTAGAAGTAAAATACTATTTGTTTTATTCCAATCGGACATTTCGTTGGGAAATTATTACGAGTATGAAAACGCAAAGAATTGTTACCTAATAAAGAGTTATTTGCCATAATAGATAAAGCTGAAGAGTTTGTTTGCTTGGACGCGCTAATCTCAGCAACTACTGGTCCGATTTGATAAATTATTTTAGTGTTAGATAGCCTATTTATCGGGGAAGGCTACAAGCTATATTTTTATTATAAAATTCCTCGGGAACGGGAGTTACGCGGGTGAAACCGCGCGCGGAAAGCTAGTAATTAAATAAATAAGATTTTAAATTTGAGACTTATTCCATAAAATTATAATAATAAATTAATCAAATTTAGCAATTTCATAACCAATTAAACACTATACTTAATATAAATTAAATGAAAATTAATTTGCTTTATAACGTCAAAAAAGCGCCAGTGCAATAGGGTACATTATTGCTCTGGTCACACTAAAATAAGAGTAATCTATATTTCAAAATTGAGATGAATAAAATTCGACCACTGACAGTATTCGAACCTGCATCTTAGGTAAAGCCCCTAATGCCTTAACCAATTAGGCTACGGTGGAACCACAGTCTGTCATCGAATTTATAAATCTCTTAGTAACACGTCTCTAAGGGGGACGTAATCTATACTAATATTATAAAACAGCAGAGTTTGTTTGTTTGAACGCGCTAATCTCAGGATCTACTGGTCCGATTTAAAAAAATCTTTCAGTATTGGATAGTCCATTTATCGAGGAAGGTTATAGGCTATATTTTATTACAAAGTTCCCACGAGCACGGGAGCTACGTGGGTGAAAAAAATGGAAGCTAGTATAGAATAAGGTAAATTTTACCATAAAGTGTTCAAAAACATTTAATAATTATTGTAATCTATTGGGAAAATAAATGTAAAACCGTAAAAATATATTCACAAACTACTACGACAACACAAAAGCGTTGAGCTCCCAATAAAAACATTAATATGGTATCAGCGTCGCACAATACGTCGAAAATATATGGCCAATTATATGTGTGAACCAAATTCCAATTTTCAAATTCAAAATCATATAGTTGTTATGAGTCTGGGTGTGCTTTGTGTCTGTATAATGAATGTTTCTAAAGTCCCCCGCGAGACAGGGATTCATTTAAGAAGAGCGGAAGTTGTCTAATAAATAGTTGCTAGATACTTTTAAATTAGCTTCTTCCCACGACTAAATCCTAATTTTATTTTAAGTCCCCTCTAAATTGGTACTACCGTTTTGGAGATTGGGCGGAATACGCGGTCAAACGAACAGTAGTATATTTAGTAAAAACCGATTTAGACACGACGGCGATATCCTTGGAGTGCCTACTTAATATACAGGTTGTTTGGCGCATGGATAGCTAAAGACCTCCCAAATCCCTGAAAATATTGTGTCGACAATATTTTCAGGGATTCGGGAGGTCTTTAGCTAGGTTCTACCTATACACCCTTTGTCCCAAATGTCACGGTGGGTTACATATGATTTTTTTTTATGAAAAAAATGCCCAAAATGTTTCCTTTAATTCGAAATAACTTTTTAGTTTGTGGGTGTAGTGGCACAAAACAAATTTTGTTGCATTCTTCAAAGTCTTTTAAATCTAAAAACATCTTTGTTTTATACAACTGGTATCAAGAAAATTCCTTACAAGCTTCCAAAGTTAATTTTTTATTTAATGAATGAAATTTTACAACTTCTAAATTATTTATAAAAAAACTAAAAGCCATTTTGAACTTAGCTTTATTTTAAAAAGTTCTTTAGTTGATACCCTTTCTAACGGTATGCTACATGTCATAGAAATTATTCATTACTAGCTTCCCGCGCGCGGTTTCACCCGCGTAACTCCCGTTCCCGTGGGAAATTCATAATAAAATATAGCCTATGTTCTTTCTCAGGCTCTAGACTATATCTGTACCAAATTTCATTTAAATCGCTTCAGTAATTAAGGCGTGATTGCGTAACAGACAGACAGACAGACAGAGTTACTTTCACATTTATAATATTAGTAAGGAAGGATGTAGTCAAAATACTAGTTAGTCAGGGTTAAGAAAAGACTTTTTAAGGTTATTTTGTTTTTATTAAACTAGTTATAAAAAGGAGGCAAAACACCGGGAGAGGTGGAAAGTAATGGGGGAGGCCTTTGCGCAGCAGTGGGACAGAATAGGCTGGTTAAAAAAAAAGTTATAAATCTTGTTCAAATTGACCTCCTCCATTTCGTATGCATGCACTGCATACAGACGTCGAAGAGGGCGACTTCTTGAAAAGAATTTTGTGGACCGATGAATAAAATTTTTGCCGTGAGGGAATAGTGAATCTCCACAATCTTCACTACTGGAGTCACAAAGACCAAAATCCTCGCGTGAAAAGGCAGAGTTCTTTTTAAAGAAAGTACCCGAACTTGTTGTGCCAGTTTTGGAAGAAGGTGTGCCGATAGTTTTCCAAAATGACAGCTGTCCAGCACACTACCAACTGAACGTGCGAGAGCATTTCAATAATGCCTTTCCAAACGCATGGATTGGTAGAGGCGGCCCTATTCCGTGGCCCGCACGGTCCCCAGACCTAACGCCTTTGGATTTTTACGTCTGGGGACGTGCAAAAGAATTGGTTTACCAGACAGAAGTGCCCACTAGGGAAGTTCTGATTGAACGAATAACCGGCGCGTTCCAAACTATGAAAGAAGAAATGCGACTACGTACAACGACAGTTGAAATAAGAAACAGATGTGCATGCATACGAAATGGAGGAGGTCAATTTGAACAAGATTTATAACTTTTTTTTTTACTAGCCTTTTCTGTCTGTTGTTTCGGTCCATGCGCCAAACACCCTGTATATATACAGGGTTATTTTTAAAACACCAATAACCTTTTAGAGGGTGAAAGTACTGATGATTGTAAACAACTTTTACTATGGGACCAACCCTGAAATCGCGAAAATAAAATCAGCTGTTCCATACATTTTGTCGAGGTAAGTAAACATCAATGTAAGGAACAGCTGATTTTTTTTTCGCGATTTCTGGGTTGGTCCCATCGTAAAAGTTGTTCATAATCATGAGTACTTCTATTCCCCAAAAGGTTGTTGGTGTTTTAAAAATAACCCTGTATATATATGTATATATATATTTTATGTTTTGCAGTCTACTAGTTTGCAGAGTTTTGCAGTCTACTAGTATTCTTGTTACTTGACTTGACTTGACCATATGATCGCAAGTCCGACGCACTAGCCATTGAACGGCCGCTTATGTACTTGACTGTACATTGGAGCTGAGCCAAGTGTCCGGGCAGTAAGGGGCTATTTTAGGCTACTTAAGTTATTCGGCGTGAAAGTTAAGCCGCGAGTTAACTGCTTGGGATATTATTACACTATTTATAGCCTTGCGCTTTAGCCGGCGGGCTTCAAGTTTTTGTGAAAGTACCTACGAATATAATATAGCTTACTAGTTGTTCCGCGTGGGTTTACTCCCTTATATCCCGTTCCCGAGGGTTTTCATATTCTACGGACGGTCATATGAAGTTAGCCACAAGGCTTATGCAATTTTTTACAAATAAAGATTGGGATGTGAAACAATCTTCATGTGCCAACTCGCACTTGTCGGATTTTTTTATTAATGTGAACTCAAATGTGAAAAAATATATTTTTAAGATCTTAACACTGCGCCCTTTCTTTTGATATAGGCTATCAAGTTTACAAAACAAAAAAAAAACCCCCGAAAAGTATGATTTTACATATATTTTTTTCCTTTGCACATTTATGTTTAGGTCATAGAATTACACAAATCTACCATAAGAGATGGCTAAACGGCTGCTCCAGCACGGTTAACACGAATAAGAATTTCACACTAACCCGTAATATTTAAAAAATCATTCATGAATTAATCAGTGTTTAATCATTTCTTATAACTTTCGTTAACATAAAAAAGTTTTTTTTTGTTTCACATGGCAAGATCAAGGAGTACTCCTAGCTTGCAGTACTCCTTGATGGTGTGCATATGTTAATCCATCGTATAACCTCATCCATCTCGGTGCAAAATTTCAGCCTATTCCGTTCAGTAGTTTTGGCGTGAAAGAGTAACAAACATCCATCCATACTTACAAACTTTCGCGTTTATAATATTAGTAGGATGTGTGTATGCTATATTTTATAAAGTGGAACATGACGTCACGCATGTCAATGTTGTACCCTTTATCAATTCTTCGACAAAACCAATTCATAAACATATGTTTGTGAACCCTGCGTATATTATTTTATTCATACAGATAGGTTTGCAGAGAATATTATATTATATCAAGATTCTCGATTCGAAATATGTAAATACATATACATTGTGAATATATAGAGGCGAATTTATTACATTTATTAATATACTAAGAAGCATTTCAAAATTGAGATTAATAAACTTTGACCACCTGCACCGGCAGGATTCGAACCTGCAAGGCATTAGGGGCTTTACCTAAGATGCAGGTTCGAATCCTGCCGGTGGTCGAATTTTATTAATCTCAATTTTGAAATATAGTATAAGGTAATATTTTCCATAAAGAGTTCAAAACATTTGAAAAATAGAAGTGGTCGTACAATGGTCGAAAATCGACTTCCTTCATAATATAAACTACTAGATTGGCGCGTGCGGTTTCACCCGAGTATCTCTTGTTGCCATTTCAACTTCATTAAATTAAAGATATCCTATAGAAATAATATCCGAAGGAATTTTTCAAATCAGACCAGTAGTAAGATCTGTGAGACTATGTCTGTGTATTCCGCTTAAGCTCCAAAACGGAGTAGGAATCGATTTATATGGGTATTTCATTCTTGATAGCTTACAAAATCCTCATTAGGCAGCTGGTACTAATATTGTAAAGAGGAAAGACTTGTTTGTTTGCATTTAATAGGCTCCTAAACTACTGGGCTGATTTCAAAAAATCTTTCACCATTAGTCATCTACGTTATCCAGGAGTAACTTCTATACTTAAATTATTAACAAGAAAAGTGTGTATGTTTGTTTCGAATAAACTCAAAAACAATAAGGCTCCAAGTAACATAGGCTTTATTTAATTACTAGCGACCCGCTTCGCACGGGTACAATGCTGATGTATTATTTTATTTTATTTTTTATTTATTCAGGGACAATAAACAGCATACATATAAACATATGACATACATAACATATTATACATATAAACCTTCCTCTTGAATCACTCTATCTATTCAAAAAAACCGCATCAAAATCCGTTGCGTATTTTTTAAGATTTAAGCATACATAGGGACAGGGAAAGCGACTTTGTTTTATACTATGTAGTGATAGTGATGAAGTTCCTACAAAAACGGTCGCTACGCTGGTAAAAAATATATAAATAAAATACAGTCCCCATAAAGTGGTGAACGAGCAGTTAATCAAGTATCAACTGTATCTATATCACACACGGTGCAACACTGATGCAATAAATACTCGATACGTTGCAGATAACGTATCATCGTAAATTGTACTATAATCCTATATATTGGAGACCACGAAGAGAGTATCGTCAGCTATATAAACAGCTTATGAGCATATACACTAGCTTATCGCGCGCAGTTTTACCTACGTCACTCCCGTTCCCGTGGGAACTATGTCATAAAATATAATCTAAGGCACTCACAACTAATGAGGCTTTCTATCAATCGTTGACAGTTATTTAAAATAACTGACAGTATTGTCAATTTCAGTAGAAAAATAATATGAAAAGTGAAGTTTTCTATTATTTTTTTTTCATTTTTCGCTCTTCTTTGTTATTTTTTTTAATATGAACTTTTTACTGGCAACATTAAACACAACAAAAAAAGAATAAGCGAAATTAGTCCATCCGTTCACGCGTGATGTGATGAGCAAGGGAAATAGGGAATCATTTTGATATATACATTAGATTTTATTATTTGTTCAGTTTCATAGTACGTGAGATTTTGAAGACATGATTTTGATTTTGTTTTATGAACATTGCCTACTATATTAATAAAATACAGTCTCCATAAAGTGAGCAGTTAATCAAGTATTAACTGTATCTATATCACACACGGTGCAACGCCAATGCTATAAACAGTCGTCATAAAATATAATCTAAGGCTCTCACAACTAATGAGGCTTTTTGCCGATAGTTAATTAAACCACAAACAGTATTTTCAATTTCAATAGAAAAATAATATTAAAAGTGAAGTTTTTTAATTCTTTTTTATTTTAGAGATATATTATTTTTTTCTTTGATATGTACTTTCTACTAGCAATAATAAACAGAACATACTAGAATGATTTTAATTTTGTTTTAAGAACATTATATAAATAAAATACAGTCTCCATAAATTGAACGAGCAGTTAATCAAGTATCAACTGTATCTATATCACACACGGTGCAACGCTAATGCAATAAATACTCGATACGTTGCAGATAACGTATCATCGTAAATTGTATTATAATCCTATATATTGGCGACCACGTAGGTAATACAATCAGTTATATAAACAGCTTAAGAGCACACACATAAGAGCATAATATACATACACAAGCTTATTGCGCGCAGTTTTACCCACGTTATTCCTGTTCCCGTGGGAACTTCGTAATTAAATAAAGCGTTAAGCCTTTCTCGATAAATGAGCTATCGAACACGGAAAAAAAATATCAAATCGGACCTGTTCTTTCTGAGATTAGCGCGTTCAAGCAAACAAACAAACTCTTCAGCTTTATATATTAGTGTTATATATATATATTTCATTACAAACAGACACTTTAATTTTTTTATATTTGTATAGATGACTTTTCCACAGGAGCTTTTATTATCATCATCATCAGCCCGTATAACGTCCATTGCCGAACATGGTCAAAATCCTGAGGGAGGGTTTTGACCGCAGTAATTTGTTGTAATACACAGGGAAACGCTGCTGAACGGGCAGCAGTGTTTACACTTGTTAAGTATAAAAGATGTTATTACAATCGGGACCAATGGCCTAACCTGCTTTCCGAGGCGCGGAGGGTAGTCACTCAAGCAACCAGACCCGAAAAGAATTCTCAAAATTTACACAAAGATTGATGCCCATCAACATCAACGGTGTATTCACCGTTGATGTTGATACATCACTCTCAGTACAATGCTCGAAGACCTCAACCGAGTCTCCCAATAGGTCTTAAAATGAACATGGACAAGGCGAAAATCATGTCTAACGTCCATGTTGTGGCTACCCCTATAATGGTTAAGAATATGGTTCTTGAAGTTGTTAACGCGTATGTATACCTGGGACTGGCTGGGACACACCGGCCAATTAGGTAGATCCAACTTCGTGAAGATGGGCAGCGTTCGAGATACTTCGCAGTTTCTTTTATAAAATAAAATAAAAATAAAAATCATTTTTATTTACGTAAACTTATTACAGGCACTTGCAAATAGTCAAAACAATAATTTATTATTAATCTATGTATAATTTTAACATTTATAAATGAGTATATTAAGCAGGTATTTTAGTTATTGCTTTTAATAATTTTAGTCTTAACTTTATTATTTTACTATATTGTGTCCAATAGCTTGTGCTGTCTATATTAAATTATATTAAGAACAATTGTCATTATTTGGGCGGACCATGAGTATATAACGACGGACGCGCTTTAATGCTACCACCGGATCCAATACGCCCGTTGGTTTTGGTCCAGTTACTTTTCGACCAAAATTCCTCAATGCCTAAAGTCTTCAACCAGTGTGTGCTGCCAGTGATAACCTATGGATCCGAAACGTGGTGCTTGAACAGACTCAGAGTCACTCAACGAGCTATGGAGAGTGTTATGCTCGAGGTTTCTCTACGAGATCGAATCAGAAATGAGGATATACGTAGAAGAACGCTGGTTACCGACATAGCCCAACGGATTAGTAAGTGGAAGTGGCAATGGGCAGGCCATATACCTCGGAGAACAGACGGCCGTTGGAGTTGAAAGTTCTTGAATGGAGACCGTGGATCGGAAAACGTATCGCAGGACGTCCACCTACTAGATGGATGATTTGGTTAAGGCCGCGGGATCACGGTGGATGCAGGCCGCTTCTAACCGCAACAACTGGAGATCAATGAGGGAGGCCTATGTCCAGCAGTACACGTCATACGGCTGAACTGATGATGATGATGATGACACAAAGATTTCTTGTCCAGTGTGGGGATCAAACCCACGACCTCAGAGACTCAAAGCGAGACTTATACTGCTACGCCATGGAAGTTGTCACAAGAACTATGCACTATAGTGTTCTTTTTTATTTTTTTTAAAGATCACTAGCCAAGGTTTTGCTCGATATCGCGCGGTAATCCTAAAAGTACTAACTAAACTAAAATCCTTTCGCTTCATCCTAACTCAGCGAAACAGACGTAAAGCTATTAAAATCGCCATTGTCGAGTAGACCCGGCGAACATAAACTACAGACCTAAATGATTTGTTATTCGGTATGCGAGTTCAAATAACGACTAGTTGTTTGCCCGCGACTTTATCCGCCAATTTATTTAGGCTGGAGCTCCTTTATGAAGTAGCAAAAGCTTAATGGCTAACTACATAATGACCGTCCGAAAAAACACTTCTTCTTTGTAGGCTTTTATTTCTTCATACAAACTTTGATAGCTCTTTGTATAGCTCTTTGTATGCACCATTTAATAGGGATGGAGCTCTGCTCGCCTTTACGCCTAGTGGCAAACTACATAGACGTCCGCCCACAAAAAAAACATGCAATTTTCATAATATTAGGGGTGGAATTTTTTATCAGATGGCTACGTCATATATAGAATACACCCCTAAAGTTTGATTGTAGAGATCCACTGTTGAGGCTGTGTGTTGATCCATCAGTCAGTCATTCCGGACAAAGAGTTTTATTTACATAGATAGATTGTTTTGATGAGTTTACCACGGGAACTGGATTTAATGTGGGAAAACCGCGCGGTCTTATAATGCAATTAAAATCTTCAATTCAAAATTGAGATTAATAATTTTAGAACCTGGATCTTAGCTTTAGCCCCTAAATGCCCCTAATGCCTTAACCGTGTCATTAGAGACGTGTTACAAAAGAGATTGATAACTTGCGGTGTGTGTCACGTATTCACGCTAATACATTTACTTCTCATAAAATTTTCTTTAGCGTCCTAAAGAAAATTTAATGAGAAGTTGTTGAATGTTAGAAAATATAAGTATGACAAAAAGATAAATCCAATTACGTATAAGGAAGGTGATTTAATCTTAGTAAAAAATCAAACGGGCACTAAGTTCGATTGTATATATGAAGGTCCATTTCATGTCATAAAAGACGAATCGCCTAATGTCGTAATTAAATGTAAAAATAAAATAGATGTTGTACATAAGAATAGAACTAGGTTATATAACAATTGACTTGAAAAAAAAATGTAAATGTAAATTATATTTAACTAGCGGCCCGCCCCGGCTTCGCACGGGTGGACTTTTATACCCTACCCCTGCCCTACCCTACCCCTACCCTAACCCTACCCTACTCCTACCCTACCCCTACCCTACCCCTACCCCTACCCCTACCCTACCCTACCCCTACCCTACCCCTACCCCTACCCTACCCTACCCCTACCCTACCCCTACCTTACCCCTACCCTAGCCCTACCCTACCCCTACCCCTACCCTACCCTACCCTACCCTACCCTACCCTACCCTACCCTACCCTACCCTACCCCTACCCAAAAGTATCCTATGTCCTTCTCCCAGTTCTTAGCTACCTCCCTACCAATTTTCAGCCAAATCGGTTCAGCCGTTCTTGAGTTATAAATAGTGTAACTAAAACGACTTTCTTTTGTTTTTAAAATGTATTCTGCTATTCGGGACGGAAACAAATCCAACAAATCAAAAACCATGGCAATCGGTCCAGCCGTTCTCGAATTATAAGTGTTGTAACAAACACGACTTTCTTTTATATATATAGATTATTTTTTTCCTTCGGGATGGGTGTTGCGGTGTATGTCACGTCCATCACATACCATTAGATATATGATAGATAAGTATATGATAAGTTATTTAGCATGTGAGCACGTGTTAGTTATGTATATAAACTAAGGCAACTATAGTAAGAACAGATTAGAAGAAACATTAAAGAGTATGTGTCTAGATAGTGAGTGCGTCCTTTTATTTCGAACCCCCTTCAACACCATAAACTATCGACGACCGGTTGAGGTTCCATCGTGGCCGAATGGTTAAAGCATTAGGGGCTAAACCTCAGATGCAGGTGCGAATCTAGCCGATGTTCTAAATTTATCAAAATCAATTTTGAATTTAGTAATTGCTAAACTTATCCGCAAAGTATTAAAAAAAAATATTAATATTATTAACTCAGTGGAAACTGGAAAGGAGACAAAGCTATAAAAATCGCCACTGTCGAGTAGACCCGGTCAACATTAAATGCAGGCCTCAGTGATTTGTTACTCGGTATGCTAGTTAAAATTTTTATTATTATTTTTTATTTCTTCATACAAACATTGACACCTTTTTTCATCGTTTTAGGGGTGGAATTATCCTTTTTTATTAGATTCCTACGTCATGTATAGAATACATCCATAAAGTTTTAGGTCTCTACGATCGGCAGTTTAGGCTATGCGTTGATTTGTCAGTCAGTCATTCGAGATAAAAGGAACCACAGAACATTAAATTAAAGAGGCGAAACCGCGCGGTGAGTCTAGAAATACTATTAAAATCCTTTTACTTCGCTTCATTCTAACTCAATGAAACGGACGCAAAGCAATAAAAATCGCCATTGTCGAGTAGACCCGGCGAACATTAAATGCAGGCCTCAGTGATTTGTTAGCAACTGCCTTCATAGTCTAGCGGTATTTCGGCTGTAAATACGATTCTCCGGTTAGATAAAAACACAAAGTCATGTGAGTCATGGAGAGAACGTCACTGTAATCTAAGATACTAATCACTACATAGTATAAAACAAAGTCGCTTTCTCTGTCCCTATATCCCTATGTATGCTTAAATCTTTAAAACTACGCAACGGATTTTGATGAGGTTTTTTTTAATAGATAGAGTGATTCAAGAGGAACGTTTATATGTATGATATATTCGCATTGCACCCGTGCGGAGCCGGGGCGGGTCGCTAGTATTATATATAGAAAACTAGCTTCTGCCCGCGGCTTCGCACGCGTGGCCTACAGGAAACAAAATACAATATTTTTATCCGGAAACTATTGTTAAAAGCCCTCTCTATTGAATGAAGTCCAGTCAGTGGCTTACTGGGCGGCTTGAACAACTCTGACACCATTGTAGCCACTACATTTACGATAAAAAGAGAGGAATTAAATATACAAATGGACAATATGCCAAACAAAGCAGTAAGGACGAAATTCTCCGTAAAATTTCTTTGGGATGAGAGTACTATGGTTTTAACAGAACTTAAGGCGTGTTTGAAAAGATGTAATTAGGAGACAACCAGAAGTGGATAATATTTAACTAATACTGGTAACAACGAAATACTGTGACTACCTATTGCACTATTTCTTTGTAAACAATATTTCTTGTTTTACCTTGAGGTGCTAGAATCACAAGGCTGCTCCATGAGCTTACTCTGGAGCAAGCCACGTATATCTGACCATGTGAAAAGCAGTTCTCCCTTAAGTCTACCCCTGCTAAATCAAGAGTTTGGCCCTGAGATTTGTTTATGGTCATGGCAAAGCAGACTTTGAGGGGAAATTGCACTCTTTTGAACCCGAAGGGGTAGTTCGATGGAGTTAGAGGGATTTTCGGAATAAACACAGACTCCCCTCGGAAACAACCGATCAGTATAGTTGCCTCAATAACATTTCGTTGCAATGTTTTCACGCGTAACCTGGTGCCATTGCATAATTTTGGCGGGTTTGAATTACGCAGCAACATAACTCGGGCGCCAACTTTCAATTTTAATATGTGAGCTGGGAGACCGGGAGGCCTCAATGTGTTAAGAAATTTAACCGGGTAATGTATGGCATCATCGTTGTTAATTACTGAGTCCACTGATTTATAATCATTTTCAACTCCCTCGAACGATTTCAAAATAATTTCATTGATGATTGTTGCTTGGTCGTTTTTTGGTGTTAGGATGGCATGCACAACCATTCTGCAGGATTATTGTGGATATTACTAATATCAGGATAGATTTTTATCAATTAACTCTTCTACAGTGATCACGATTGTTCCTAACTCTGTAGGAATAATTATCTCATTATCCACTTCTGGGTAGTCACCATTTCCTAATTTGAGTAACAGTTCTGAAAATTTACCGGCAGAAAAATCTCCTCTCAAAAGGACTCTCATGTTTTTTGTAAGACTAACTTTAATCACTGATGGCCACAAATGAGACCGCTTCACACACGCTTTCACTTCATCCGCTCGCGTTCCTCTAGGCACTACTGGTAATGTCTGCCGGAAATCACCTGCTAACAATAAAGTTACTCCCCCCATTTTACTATTATTATTCCTTATATCTTGTAAAGATCTATTTAAGGCTTCGAATCCCCCCTTGTGAGCCATAGTACTCTCATCCCAAACAATTAATTTAGTTTTACGTAGCACTTCAGCCATATTGCTTTGTTTAGAAATATTACAGAGTGGGGTTTCAGTTTGTATTAAATTGAGTATTTTACTATTGATCCGTTATTTTTGAGATATTTATGTTATTTTCGATCACAAAGTCGTTTCTTTTGTGAATAAAGTAATAATTCCTATGAGATTTTGTGGATAAAAATATTATTCTTAGTAAAATTAACATCAAAAGGAACTCACCTTATGTATAAACTAAATCACACACTTACCTCCTGAAATAACAGAGTAAGATGGTAGTGCGTAAATTTATATAGTAGGTATGTGCCCAATTTTTTTTTTACATTTAATATTGAATATATAATAAAAAATAGTTAGTGTAAGTATTTTATTTTATTTAATACAGAAACAAACGCATTTTTACCATTCCGCATTTTAATTTTAAGTTTCTGGCGAGTTTCAAGTCAATTGAATCAAGGAATAAGATTTTTCATAGATTCATTTAGAGGGTAGTTTAGAAAAATTAAAAATGACAATCTTTATAATTTATTTAGATAGGTATTCGTGCCATATTTTCAATAAGATTTTTCATAGAAACTTTCATCCCCTTATCACGCCCTTGAGAGGGTAGTTTAGGAAAAATAAAAATGTCAATTTTTATCATTCGTTTCGATTAGTATTCGTGCCAAGTTTCAAGTCAATTATCTCAAGGAATACGAATTTTAATATAAACTTTCATCTCCATTTTTACCCCTTTTAGGGGGTAGTTTAGGAAAAACAAACATGTCAAATTGTATAATTTGTTTAGTTAAGTATTCGTGCGAAGTTTCAATTCTATTAACTCAAGGAATAAGATTTTTCATACAAAATTTTATCTCCTTTTTTACCCCCTTAGGGGTAGAATTTCGAAAAATCCTTTCTTAGTACATACCTACTCTTTACAAAGAACATACCCTCCAATTTTCATGACTCTAGGACCAGTGGTTTAGTCTGTGCGTTGATATATCAGTAAGTCAGTCAGTCAGGACTTTGAATTTTATATATATAATAATAATATATATAAGATAGATAGATAGATAGATAGATAGAAGATATTTGATTGTTTATATTGAATAGACTCCGGAACTACTACGACCGATTTGTAAAATGATTTCACCGTTGGGAAGCTACACTGTCCCCGAATCACATAGGCTATGTTTAATAATGACGTTCCCACGGGCACGGGAGTCAGGGCCTATGCCCACCACGTTTTTTAAACGCGCCGTAGATGCGCTTTCATCCTACAAAGCAGTTTGTTGTCGTTTGTATCGAAACACACGCGCGTTAACATCGCCTTTGTATCGATTCAAGCGACACTGGTGCGTCGCTAGCGCTCGCGTCTTTCCTACAGGCAGCTTAGGGTATCCCTCGCAACGAGGGAGGTTTGAATCTATTTTAGTTGCAATCGAGCAATTTGGTGGTTTGCATCGCGTCTGTATCGATTCAAACGCGTGCAGGTGTGCAAAGGTCAACAGGCTGCGTCTGACTCCCCGCCGCTTACCGCCCTAGGCACGGCCTCGGGGAGTGGGGGACATGGGCCCCTCCCTGCAAGGCTGACCCATGAGGAGTAGGGACGCCTCTACACTCCGGGCGTCCCTATAATTGGGCAAATGGGTCACTGTAAGTGTGGCCCCGGAGATTCCGCGGACCATATTGGCCGCGAGTGCCGTCGGGGGGCCGGATTGCTCATGGGTACCCGGCCCCCGCCAACGGCGGATTGAAGGAGTGTCCGGGAGGTTTTAGTGGTGGTAGGGTTCTCTTCCCGTGGTATGAGTTTGGCATACCACGCAATGGAGAGGGCGAGTCCCACATATCCCACCGCCAGCGCGCGAATACGCTGCAAAGGCGGTGAAAATGCGTAAATGCGTTCATACCGGAAAAAAAAAAACAAAATCCTTATCGCGTCTGTATCGCTACCAACGCGTTTCAACGGCGCGGGAAGCTAGTCTATACTAATATGATAAAGAGGAAAGATTTGATTGTTTGTTATACAATAATACATACGACTAGCTAGCTAAAGCGGCCGTAGCCAAAGGCTAGGGGTGTCGGACTTATGATCTTACGGTCGCCGGTTCGATCCCCGCTCATTGCACTACCGACGTGAACGACCCACTCGTAACACAAGCATTTTAGCTTAGCACGAGGGGTTAACAAGAATACTAGTAGACAGCAAAACTGCTAGTAGGTAATCTTAAAAAAATGAAGTTAACGGAAGTATACCTTATCTTATTTAAGTTAAGTATCATCATCATCATCATCATCGTCATCAGCCCGTATAACGTCCACTGCTGAAAATGGGCCTCCTACCGAGGGAGGGTATTTAGTTTAGTTTAGTTTAGTTTATAAAAAGACAACTCCCGCACTAGGGAAATAAATCCCTGTGTCGCGGGGGACTTTACAAACATACATTTCACGGACACAAAGTACACCCAGACTCAGAACAATTATTTGTGGTTCACACAAATAATTGTCCCGGGTGGGAATCGAACCCAGAACACCAGGTCCCAGAAGCAACTACCGTAACCACTGAGCCACCGGTGCAGTCAAATTTGCCATTCTCACCACGCTTGGCAGGCGGGTTGACCACACAAGGCAACGCTTCTGCCCGTTCCTTGATATACGATTATTATACAGGGTTACCGGGAAAGTCGTACTGAATATTATACTGTATAGCCTAGGTATGTCATTCTGGGTGAATGAAGCTTTCCAATGGTGAAAGAATTTTTGTAATCGGAACAGTAGTTTTTGAGTTTATTCATTACAAACATACACACACACAAAAATAAAATCATTCCTTTTTATAATATTAGTATAAATGATGTTATAACAATCGGGACTCATGGCTTAACGTGCTATCCGAGGCACAGAGGGGTAGTCCCTCAACCAACCAGACCCGGAAAGAAATCTTTAGAATTCACACAAAGATTTCCTGTCTGGCGTGGGAATCGAATCCACGACCTCCGAGATTTAAAGCGAGCCATATACCGCTACGCCGCCTCGGAGGTTGTAGTTTTATTTACGAGTAACTCGCACGGACGTTGAACATAACTTATTGGTTACTATATAAGTTAGTTAACTTAAGTTGAGCTTAGCTTGAGTGTAGCACCTACGAATGGGGCTGGTTGGTACTTACTGTTACGTACTGATATATCTATATATATAAAAGAAAGTCGTGTTTGTTACAACACTTATAACTCGAGAACGGCTGGACCGATTGCCATGGTTTTTGATTTGTTGGATTTGTTTCCGTCCCGAATAGCAGAATATATTTTAAAAACAAAAGAAAGTCGTGTTATTTACACTATTTATAACTCAAGCACGGCTGAACCGATTTGGCTGAAAATTGGTAGGGAGGTAGCTAAGAACTGGGAGAAGGACATAGGATACTTTTGGGTAGGGGTAGGGTAGGGTAGGGTAGGGTAGGGTATGGTAGGGGTAGGGTAGGGGTAGGGTAGGGTAGGGGTAGGGTAGGGTAGGTGTAGGGTAGGTGTAGGGTAGGGGTAGGGTAGGGGTAGGGGTAGGGTAGGGGTAGGGTAGGGTAGGGGTAGGGTAGGGCAGGGGTAGGGTATAAAAGTCCACCCGTGCGAAGCCGGGGCGGGCCGCTAGTTGTTGGAATAAATTAAACATAACACATAGTAGTAACATAACACATAGTTTAAAAAAACTAAAAAAACACGCTTTTATAGCTAACCGAACTAAAAAATAGAAAATAATTTTTACCTCAAAATAAAATTATAATAAAGTTTAAGTTATTAACAGAATAATTCAATTCAGAGCGTAAAGCGTGGGGTGCATTTTACCACTTTTCATAACTCTCCTCTCATAGATAGTTGTCTATAGTATGATTGTGACATTTACTTTATCAAGCACCCCACGCTTTACGCTCTGAATTGAATTATTCTGATAATAACTTTATTATAATTTTATTTTGAGGTGAAAATTATTTTCTATTTTTTAGTTCGGTTAGCTATAAAAGCGTGTTTTTTTAGTTTTTTAAACTATTATTTATTTTTTATGGATAATGGGAAACTGTTATCAAATTATTGCATTGTCATCGGTCCTTGATACGTATGCAACGTTTCAAATTAATCAGACTTCTGGAAACTGGTGAAAATTAAGTTCAAGGATTCCGTTACACGCTTTTATTATTAGCTTGGGTTGTATGTATAGTGTAACCCAAGCTAATAATAAAAGGCTTATGTTTAACTTACCATCAGATATAGTAAAAATGATCACCAAAATTAAACCCGCATTTTAATGTAAAATTGTAACCAAAGTTTTAACATTTCGCTATCGTATTTAAGCAAAATGACTCCAAATAAATCATTGTTAACCCAAAAGTAGTAAATGATCACCAAAAGTACCTAAATGTTTTACTAATTTACTATTCGGTTCTGGCACTCGCCGGCCGCTGCCGCGGCACCGCTCGCTTCGCTCGCTCGGCTCGTGCGTTGTATGGCCGCAGCTCTAACCTAACCTAACCGATTGTCATTTTTCATTGATTTTATTAAGGTAGAAATAGCGCAATAATTTGCTCGCTAAGATTTGGTGATCATTAACTACATTTGGTGTTCGAATACAATTTGAAGTGCAGTCGTGACTAAAATAGCTAGTACTATTATAATTTTAGACTTTATTTTTCTGGTGTCAAGTATATATTTTTGGTGGTCATTATATTTTATCCCATAATAAAAGCGTGTTAAAAAGGCGCTGGTTTTCGGTACTATTGTGATGATGTATATATTTCGATAGAAGAAAAACGGACATTACTAATCTTATAAAAAATGACAAATAGAAAAGTAAAAATGTTCCTAAAAAGAGGTTCGATTAGTAATACTTTCATCAAATAATTTTGTCAATTATCATAATTTCAAGCTCTTATTTATTTATTTAAATCTTAAGCACATAACTGTACATGGGCGGACTTAATGCCAAAGGCATTCTCTCCCAGTCAACCATTGGATAGTGCAGAGACAAAGGTCTCGTATATTATGTTCATATATTTTTTATTCTGTCTGTCCGTCACAGTATTATTTTCGGAGATCAGTTAGGAATGGTCAATTTTCGTATTTTTTTATGAATAAAATCAAAAATATTTATTTTACAATAATAATTAAAATATATTTGATCCTCATCCATTCCATCAATTCATAGTATAAAACAAAGTCGCTCTCCGCTATTTGTCTGTACACATGCTAATGTTTCAATCTTTAAAACTCCGCAACGGATTTTGATGCGATTTTTTTTATCGATAGAGTGAGGAAGGATTCTTCTCATGTAGTCGTGTGTGTGTGTGTGTGTGTGTGTTGAAATTAGACAGGGTAATTTTTAAAGCAAAATTCCTCTGTCTAATCTGTATGTGTAGATACTACCATTCACTGGGAACAGAGTAACGAGCTTAAGTAATGTATCATTCTCACACAAGCTAAACTTTAAGTTACATACGTTTTAAGGTTCCGTACATAAAGCAGTGGTATGCCTTAAGGGTGCCCTCAGGCGTGTGTCGGTTAAATTTAATAAAATTAGGCTGAGGACGTCTGATCTCGCCATTTGAATGGTCAAATGGAGAGATCAGACGTCCTCAGCCAACTAATATTTTGTACTTTTTCAAAATCTTAGAATCAGTCATTTCGGACATCAGGAGGGGGGGATTCGAAAAAGTACAAAAAAATTGTTGGCGAGATCAGACGTCCTCAGCCTAATTCTATTAAATTAAAGCGACACACGCTCAGTTAAACAAAATATTAGTTTTCGTTTGTATATTATCATTCACTAAAACAATATTAGATAGCACTTAACTTGCGTCTTACTGTGGGGATTACAAAAATAAAAATATAAGACTTTAGCATTGTACGGAACCCTCTTAACGCGAGTTCAACTCACACTTGGCTGGTTTTTTGGTCAAAGTACCACGGTGTTGTTTTTTTTATTTATTATTCGTGGCCCTCGTAGACCTGAAGTCCGAGAGGGCCATTTTGTTGTAGACATTCCTTCAATACGCACGAAGCGATTTGCTTCTTCTTTCATAATGCGGACGGCTAAGGAGTGGAATTCTCTGCCGGAGTCAGTTTTCCGGAACAGTATAATCTGGACATCATTAGGGCTAAAGTGAACAGACACTTTCTAGGCAAGCGTGTATCATCTTAGGCCTTATCTTCGCCTTCCATCAAGCGAGATTATGGTCAAACGTAAGCCTATTTTTAATAAAAATAAAAAAAGTGGGCCGCGAAGGTATGACAGTTGTAAAAAACTCTCCTAAACATCTTAAACTCACAATCCCTCAATCCCTCCGTCAGTGCACCCTAAGCTCAGGTTCAAATCCTACAGGGGGTGCCTTCTTGCGCAGGTTGCTTAATTTGTAGTTTATAGTAGTTTATACATATACCTTCTAATAAGGCTGGAGTCCTGTTCGCTTTTATACCCGGTATAGTAGCAATAGCCTCGTGGCTAACTACATAAAAAAAGAAATAGTGGTTATTTACTCACCTGTTCCCGATGCTGGGACCTCGACTTGCCGTTTCCCTTCTGTCCAGCTACCACCCCGTACATTTTGCACTTGTTGTATATTGTTTTATTACACTGAACACAATATTACACTTATTTATATGTTATATTGTTATTGAGTTTGTCTTTACTAATATGACCTAAATTTAAAACCAAATATCAAAATAAAATTATGGAAGGCCTTTTTTGCCCGCAAAAATGATGCACAACCTGCAGGAAGGAAAAATAAAACGTGCAAAATACAATCACCAGCCGAAGACCCGACACGTGTTTCGCTCCTCCACGGAGCATCATCAGGGTGATGTCACCTCGACGAATGCTACTGCGCAAATGACCCGACCATTGTGGTCTTCCACGGAGACTCTAGTGAGCCCCGGGGAAACTGGTCAGGCCAGAGGCCTCTTCAGTGATGTCTTCCGCCACCTGTTACTACAGGTGGGTCAATGGGTGGGGGCCCGAAGGCCCTCGTGGTCTTCGTTCGGGGGGGAGCGCGCGGCTAGCGAGGTCAAGCCCCTACAGATGAGTCCGTAGGGGTGACCAACATGCTAGCGGCGCTCGGTGTCAAATCCGGTGGGTCATCGCTCCCTTTGACGCATGGCGAGGTCGAGCCCACCGCGGAAATGTTCCCCGGGGGCGCCCATCAGCCAGCAGGTGAAGGGAGCGGAAGTCTAGTCAGGTGGGGCCACGGAGACGAGGTCAAGTGGCAGGGCGAATCTGTCCGGCGGTCGACGGTGGTACGGCGCAAGCCCCCGCAAGTGGCGGGCGTGCGCACCGTCGCGTCAGTCCGCTCGAACATCGTCGAACTCAGGCGTCTCACGAAGTCGTCCAGGCTCTCCATGCGCAGATCCCGGGCTATGGTGTCGTTCCGTACGAAGTGGTGGGCGTTCACGATGGTGCGCAGCGACAGAGATTGCTGCGCACGTAGCCGGCTGCGGTTCGCCTCGGACACGAAGGCGAACCATGTCGGGGCGGCGTAGGTCAGACGTGACCTAATGTACGCCTTGTATACACCAAGCTTCGCACGGAGCGGCAGATGGGACAAAAGCACAGGGCGCAGGAGGCTTCGCGTAGCGTGCGTCTGGACGACGACGTTGTTGACGTGGGGCTTCATGGTGAGGAGTCTGTCGATGGTCACGCCGAGGTATTTCACCCGCGGGGACCAATCGATGTCCTCTCCCAATAGGCTTCAGCTGTGGTAAGCCCACACTTCCCACGGAGATCGCCGAGTCTTCGCCACGTTGACCATGACCCGACCATTTGACGAAAACCCTTTATATAGACAGTAGACGAGTGTCCGGTACAAATACAGGCACGGTTCTTGAGCGCTCGGCGCAAGAGTGGGGATCACTTTGCGCATCGTACACTTATGACAAAATAAAACGCACACCCGTTTATTATTTAATTTTTTCTAAGTTACATACGTAATTTCTTACAGGTTGAAAGAAAGATTAAATAATGGTTTGTTAAATTGAGAAAAGGAAATTGAGATCAAAGAAGTAATTAACAAGTTTTTCTAATTTAAAACCATAACTTAGTTCTTGTAGTTTGTCAAAAATTCCTAAAAGAAACTACTACGTACCTACGTACTTTTTTTGTTAACATTTTTGACCTCTAATTTCATTTGTTCATTAATTAAATGAAAAACATTTTTACAAAAAAGAAAAATATATTTTATAAAAATTGGTGATCTCTGCACTTTACCCCGCCCCACACCTCACTTCATATCACCAAAGGGACCCAATAACTCACTTCTGCGCAGGTCAAGGTCAGCGCTTAAGAATCGTGCCGATCATTATAAATAAGTTTAACATTGGGGATGACAAGTAATTTAATTTTGTTTGTTTACTAATATGATAAAGAGGAAAGAATGTATTGTTTGTTTATTAGCATTGTATAGGCTCCGGAATTACTGAACCGATTAGATAAATTATTTCTGCATTAGAAAGCTACGTTAGCCAGGAGTAACATAGGCTATATTTTATGATAAGGTTCCAATGAGAAAAAAAAATATATCCATCCGTGAAAGTCCCATCGAAATCGGTCCAATCATCACTGAGATTATCCGAAACAAACAGACAGACAGACTTCTTCTTTGTCCTAGCCATTTCCCATTATTTGGGGTCGGCTTTCCTCATTTTGCGGAGCCAGGATGGTCTGTCCTGGGTTGTCAAAATATTTGTTTGGGCACGCTCTAAGTCCTTGGTCACTATGGCCCACTAGCCACCACCAGGTGGCTAGTGGGCGTCCTCTACCTTTCCTATTATCTGGCAGTGCTAGGGCAAACCGACAAACAGACATTTATTTTAAATTATTTTTTGGTATATTCACACATTTATATGCATCTAGTAAACACCTATTATTTTTCGGCCTTTTTGCTTTTTGGCCGCGTCCATAATTGCATAAGTTGACAAAAAATGCTATGCAATAGCTTTACCGCGGCAGTCCCCGAGTGCCACACGTTTTTGAAATTAGTTCTTTATTCCAAACCTTTTCATAAAAAGATTTGTAAAATGAAAATAATAAAAGTACCTCGGCAAGGCTTTTGAAACAAAAGTATCAAAACTTGTCCAATAAAACTACAAAATAATTTCTTTGCGAGATTCTCTCGAGCAAAAGTGAAATAAACATTGAAATTAATACTCCGTACAAAACTTATCTAGAATGCACTGAGGAAGTTTGTGTGAAAATTAATTGAATTTACACTAACTTTGAGTTGCAACTTTTCTTTTTACTTAAAAAAGTTTTAATTTGTGTTAAACGAGTGCGAGTCGGACTAGCGCATGAAAGGTTCCGTACCAACTTTCTTTTTTTTTAATCATTACTATCAATATTTTGATAACCTCCGTAGCGAAGCGGTATTTGGTTCGCTTTAAATCTCGGAGGTCGTAGGTTCAATTCCCACGCTGGACAGAAAATCTTTGTGAAAATACTAAGATTTCTTTCCGGGTCTGGTTGGTTGATGAACTACCTTTCGTGCCTCGGAAAGCACGTTAAGCCGTTGGTCTGGTTGTTATAACATTATCTATAATAATCGTATATCAAGGAACGGGCAGCAGCGTTTCCTTGTATTGTACAACATAATACTGCGGTCGCCAATCCGCCTGCCAAGCGTGGTGACTATAAGCAAATACCCTCCCCCGGGAGGAGGGCCATGTTCAGCAGTGGACGTTATACGGGCTGATGATGACGATGATCAACATTTTGCAGTTTTGCCCCTCGAGGTAAGCTAAAATGCTTGTGTTACGAGTGGCATCGCTACCGACGTGCAATGGTAGGGATCGAACCGGCGATCACAAGTCATATACCTAACCATTGGGAGACGGCCGCTTCTATCTTTAGATAGATAGATACTTTTTTCATTCAAAAACTGTAGTACATTACAGTTATGTGATAAACATAGTATTATTCCATTTTTAACCCCTGACGCAAATACAACGGGGTGTTATAAGTTTGAAGTCCATCCGTCTATGGCATCGTAGCTCCCGAACGGATAAACCGATTTTTATTTTGTTTTTCTTGTGACTACAGATTTTTTTTATTTTTATTTTTTATTTACAGACTACAATGGGTCCACTGTGTTAGTAACAATATAACTTAGCCTATGTTAGTACTTAATAACTAAAACAGATCTGGTGCGATTTCGATTTCGAAGTAGCGAGGCAGATTTTCGCCACAAAGCATCAAAACATTCAGTGCGTGCCTCGGTAAACATTGCAGAGGCACTGCAGAAGCGCGGCAGTCGCAACAATATTCTGAACGCATTATTATACTGGATGCGCAGAGCATTATAAGCTTTTTGGGTATACGTGAACCACATCATTCATCCAACAAAAGAGAGCGGTCAGAGCTATTTATGGGCTAGGTAGCCGCGATTCTTTGCGAACCCTATTTAAAGGTATAAATATATTAACTGTGCCATCTGAGTATATCTACCAGAATATTTTATTTGTTAGGAAAAACCTAGATACATTTAGTAAAAAAAGTGACTTTCACAATATAAATACTAGGAATAAGGACAAACTAGCTATGCCGTGCTTTAGGGTCAGCAAAGTAAGTAAGTCATTCATGGGAAATTGCATTAGATTTTATAACAAACTTCCCTCTCATATTACTGACATGCCTGATGCATTATTTAAAACACATGTAAAACGCATCCTAATGAGTAGGGGCTATTATAGTACTAAAGAGTATATAGATGACAAAGATGTATGGCAGGCTGTACCCTCGTGCACCAGATCGGATACCCTATAGCTGATGAAGCATTGAAATGTGAACTGAAAGATCATGATAGTGTATTCTGTGTACTGTCTGTAATCATAATCATAAAAATAACACATGTTCTGTCTCAAAATAACTTTTCTGATCTGTTAAATTAGCAAAATAAAAATAAAAGTTGTATAAAGACAGCCGATTGGTAAATTGTGTAAGCCAATTAACTAAATAAAGACAGTAACTGGACCTAAATAATGTTGACATGCCCATCTGAGTATGTTTCGCCGGATCGTCTCAATGAGGCCGCGATGAAACCGGCAGTAGAATACCCCACTGAGTTTGTTTCGCCGGATCTTCTCAGTTGGGGCGTATTGGATCCGGTGGTAGCATAAAATCGCGTCCGACGATATGCTTATGGTCTATCTAAATAATAACATACTCAAATGACAGAACTTTAGACTATTAAATTATAGATAAAAAATAAAATTCTATTTTCATACCTGACAGCTTTTACGCTAAAGCTATAAAAAATCTAATACAAACTATTTATTATTATTATAACTATAATAATTAAACTAAATTAATAAATTAAATATATTATATTAATGAGCCAAATATGTTTTGACTATTTGCAAATGCCTGTAATAGGTTTACGTAAATAAAAACTTTTTTTATTTTATTTTTATTTTATTTTAGGGCTCCCGAGTACAGCGATGTGCAGTATGCCTTAAAAAGGACTATTTTAATAGCAGCTGTACATCGAGAGAACCGGCGTGCCAGCATATTAGCCCTAACTGACAATGCTCTGCGCTCCCTCTCTAAATCCAGATCATCTTTGAGATCCTCCGTCACCAGGTGGCCCAGATATTTAAAATTGTGTACTCTGTTTATTGGGTGACCGTTTATGAAAAGAGAAGGGACTGCAGTGGTACACCGGGTGCCAGATCTGAAGACCATGAATTCTGTCTTACTGCTGTTGTAAATCAATCCATGAGCTACAGCGTACGACTCGCACACATTAAGTAGCTTCCGGAGAGCACCGATCGAGGGAGCCAGCAGCACCATGTCATCTGCATAGCTAATGTTGTTAAAACAAACTCCATCAACGTAGCATCCGACACGCATGCCGCTGAGTCGTTCAATCAGCGCATTGACATACAGACCGAAGAGCAGAGGCGAGGATAGCCCCCCTTGCCTCACCCCACACTCCGGCCGCCATGGCTCCGCCAGCTCACCCGCCCATCGCACCTGAGTCTCCTGGTTCAGATACCATTGTTGGAGGAGTAATGTAAACTCCGGCGGCAGTGTCGTCTCGGCTAGCTTTTTCCAAAGAAGATCGTAAGGGACAAGATCAAAAGCCCTAGACAGGTCAAGGAAAACCGCATATACAGGTGTATTTCTAGCCGTATAATACCTGACAGCATGCTTCAAGCTAACAATAGCCGTCTTCGTTGACAACCCAGGCCGAAAACCAAACTGAGCGTCACAGAGCTGCACATGTTTATTTAAATGTGAGTTGAGTATTATGTTGTTCCACCATTTGCTCATTCCTCGATAAACCAACGATTATTATAGATGATGTTATAATGATCGGGACCAACGGCTTGACGTGCTTTCCGAGGCACGGGGGGTATAGTCTCTCAACCAACCAGACCCGGAAAGAAATCTTAGAATTTACACAAAGATTTCCTGTCCGGCGTGGGGATCGAACCCACGACCTCCGAGATTTAAAGCGAGCCAAATACCGCTACGCTACGGAGGTTGTATTCTAGAGGTAGAGTTGCTATAATATTAAATACACGAGGTTTACTTATATTGTTAACGCGAAACTTTGAGGGTATGGATAGATTTGATGCAGTGGTTGATTTACACTTGGGACAGTGGGGTCTAGTGCACAGGGCGGCAAATTTTTTTGGGAGCTAAATTTAGAAAATGGAAAAAGAATCTATTTATTTATTTAATTTATGTACACACATAACATTAAAAATTAATTTATATAAATTTAAGAAAGGTACTGCTTATTTCTAAAGAAATTTCTTCCAGCAGACCCGCGATAGGAAAAAACAAAAAGGGAACAAGAATAGTGTGTAGGTTTAGGAAATTAACATGGAGAAACATGTAAGTAATATATACTACCTATGAAGATTAAAAATATATGTATATATATATAGATATATATGTACTAGCTTTCCGCGCGCGGTTTCACCCGCGTAACTCCCGTTCCCGTACAAACTTTATAATAAAATATAGCTTATAACCTTCCTCGATAAATGGGCTATCTAACACTGAAAGATTTTTTCAAATCGGACCAGTAGTTGCTGGGATTAGCGCGTTCAAGCAAACAAACTCTTCAGCTTTATCTATGACTAGCTTTCCGCGCGCGGTTTCACCCGCGTAACTCCCGTTCCCGTAAAAACTTTATAATAAAATATAGCTTATAACCTTCCTCGATAAATGGGCTACCTGACATTGAAAGAATTGAAAAATTATTATAGACATACATACAAATCTAGTATCATAGTATTTAAAAAGAATCTAGTATCTATAGCGGGTTTTTTTCAGTGGCAAGGGCGGCACTGAGTATAAATCCCGCGCTGGATAAAAGAATATCTGTTATTCTTTCACGCAAAAACTTCTGAACGGATGTGGCTGAAAGTTACACGCGGATAGTTTATAAGCTGGATAAACATATAGAGCAACAGAAATAACTACATCATTTCTTCAAATTTCAAATGTCTAGCTATCACGGTTCATGAGTTACAGACTAGTGACAGACAGACGGGCGCACAGAAAAACAGACTGACAGACAGCGTAGTCTTAGTAATAGGGAATAAAGGGTTTTCACCCTTTGGGTACGGAACCCCAAAAAGTACTGTTTTCTTTAGGTGCTTTTTAGTACAGAATTTTGATTTAACATCATCATCAGCCCGTACAACGTCCACTGCTGAACATGGGCCTCCTCCTAAGGGAGGGTTTTTGCCATGGTCAACACGCTTTGCAGGCGGGTTGGTGACCGCAGTATTATGTTGTAACACACAAGGAAACGCTACTGCCCGTTACCTTTTATTATCTACTAGCGACCCGCCCCGGCTCCGCACGGGTACAATGCTGATGTATTATACATATAAACCTTCCTCTTGAATCCCCCTAGCTATAAAAAATCGCATCAAAATCCGTTAAGTAGTTTTAAAGATTTAAGGATACATAGGGATATAGGGACAGAGAAAGCGACTTTGTTTTATACTATTTAGTGTCTGCATACAAATTTCTTGGGATCCGATTCCGCGTTGCGATTCCATAAGTTTCCAAGGGAGGCGGTGTCACCCACTAGAGAGCGCAGGAGTTTTTCAAGGATGGCAGTATTTCCATGTGCGGATCGTAAATTTGTGGGGTCCTGGTTAGTTTGTGGGGACCGTGTGGTTTCCGGCTTAGAATAGACCACCCCATGTCCTCCCATGGGTGTCGTAAAAGGCGACTAAGGGACATATGGCTGATGGATGGGCAGCAGCATCTATTAGCTCAAGGTTGACATCTTACTGCGATCACCAATCCGTCTGCCAAGCGTGGTGATTATGGCAACATTCGTCTACGATCCTGGCTTGCCAAGGTCTGTTAAGAGGAGGCCCATGTTCAGCAGTGGACGTAAACGGGCTATTGATGATGGTCAGTATGTAAAGAACCTTTCGATTCCCTCGCTGACCTCAAAGTCCGAGAGGCCCGCGAACTGTAACGTAGAGCCACAGTTGCACAAAACTCCCCGACAACAACTAAAAGTCATAATCCCTCAATGGAGAAATTGAGGGATTATGGCGGGGAGACCAGTGACCACCCTGAACCGAGTTCTAAGTCCCACAATTTCCTGCACCTCTTGTGCAGGTTGCTAAGTTTGTAGTTTTTAAACCATTTATTAAGGCTGGAGATCTCCTCGCCTATTATATGTCCGGTGAAGTAGCAAAAGCCTCCGAAAAAAAAGGTTTTTGACTAATAACTTGAAAGATAATGATTGAAAATTTCCGCTTCAGATTACAACAGTGTCAATTTAATTACATTACAGACCATCTCCGTAAGGTAGCGGTATTTGGCTAGATTTAAATCTCGGAAGTCGTGGGTTCGATCCTCATGCGGACATCTTTGTGTAAATTCTAAAATTTATTTCCGGGTCTGTTTGGTTGAGGAACGGTAGTTCCTCCGTGCTCCGTGCCTCGGAAAGCACGTTAAGCCGTTGGTCCCGATTATTATAACATTATCTATAATAATGGTATATCAAGGAACGGGGAGCAGCGTTTCCTTGTGTGGTACAACATAATACTACGGTCTCCAACCTGCCTGCCAAGCGTGGTGATTATGGCAAATACCCTCCTCGGGAGGAGGCCCATGTTCAGCAGTGGACATTATACGGGCTGATGATGATCATAATATTCACTTACCTTAACAAAATGTATAAAACAGCAGATTTTTGTTGATTAGATTTAGATTGAGTACTGATTTACGTATTAAGTTCACTTACTTTATCTGATCGTTTATGTCCACTTCTGAACATGCGCCTCTTAACAGACCTTGGCAAGTCAGGATCGTTGGACGATTGTCATATTTACTACACTTGGCAGGCAGATTGGTGATCGCAGTAAGATTGAGAGTATCCTTGAGCTAATAGATGCTGTTGCTTATTCATCAGTCGTTTGTCCCTTAGTCGCATCTTACGACACCCATGGGGTGACATGGGGGTCTATTCTAAGCCGGAAACCACACAGGGGACTGATAACAATAACGCACAAAAAAAAAACTTTATCTCTGTTTGTTCCGGCTAATCTCAGTAACGGCTGGACAGTTTTTGACGGGACTTTCAATGGTAGATAGCTAATTTAATCATTTTCAATTCGTGAATAATAAAATTAATAACAATCTGTTATGTGTGTGATTTTAGTGATTTTATAGGAAAACAGGTGGCATTCAAAAATGTATCTGCTGCCTATTGTCAATTTAATTTAAATACGTGTAATAGGGTAACTACCAAAATAAGAAAAGAATTTACATTTCTTTCAATTTAAAAACACGACAAACAGTTCAAATGGCAAAATTATCCATACTACCAAAAGAAATTAACATTTCATTAAATTTAAAAGCACAACGAACAGTTCAAAAGGCCTATATTATCCACTTTTTTTAAAAACCATAAACAACAAACAAACGTCAAAAAGCGCGCGAATCAATCACAAACAATTGAACAACGACAACGACTTCCCGCCGCCGAGGTTTTATACATACTGTCTAGCGTAATATGTAGTATTGCAGCATCCTTGCTACTGACTTTACAACACCTTCTAATATAAACCTTATGTTAACGCAATAAGCTCGACATTCCCTTGTGTTATAACATGACTATTAAGACTATTCGGTATTATTGAACTACGTTGTTATACTGTTGGTAAATGGTTACCATTTCAAGATACATAGACTTTATAACAAGGGAATAAGAGCGATTTCCTTAAATGCCAACTGTATTTTAAAATGGATTTGTGAATGTAAGCAGTAACTACCTCCATTCAATTGTGGTCTTTAAATTTATTGAGTTAAGGTGTATATTTGTATGGAGATGTAAACAGGACGATACTTTTAACGCCCGTAACATAGTGCAGATAAAAAATTATTTAATTTTTATTTGTTTTTGTATGTAAATTTGCGAAAATGAAATTCGAACGGACTTTTAAGAGTTATGGCGGGACTAATGTTTTGTTTTGGCGCGCTTTCTGAGGTTTCCTTGTAGGGCATAGTTAATAACACCGGCCAAGCGGGAGTCGGACTGGCGCACGAAGGGTTAAGAACCATTAAGTAAGTAAGCCTTTTGAGTTATACTACTGGAACAGCTAAAATAACTTTTATTTCAGTTTCAGTTGTCTCTGAGAAAATGTGAAAATCAAGTTTGTTGTATGGAAGCCCCCAGAAGGACTCAAATATATGTTTTATTCAGCTTTTCATCATCATCATCAGCCCGTATAACGTCCACTGCTTAACAAGAGCCTCGTCCCGACTTAGGAATTTTGCCATAGCCTAACGCTCGGCAGGCGGGTAGGTGACCGCAGTAATATGTTGTAACACACAGGGAAATGCTGCTGCCCGTTCCCTGGTATACGATTGTTATAGATGATGTTATAACAATCAGGACCAACGGCTTAGTGTGTATTGTTCGGTGTAGATGATTAAGGGCCACCGTGGGGTTTTAGGTGCAAAAAAACTTAATCTCGATACAATCATTGTAGGGATCGACCTCCTAGACTCAAACCGAGACTTACACCGCTACGCCACAGAGGTTGTCAGTTATTCAGCTTTAATAGTATTTATTATTATAGCGGCAACAGAAATACATCATCTGTCTGTCTATCACGTGTATTTTCCACTACGTCGTTGCTTCTGATGCATTTTGTCTGAGGTGTGGTGTTCTGGCTTCGATTTCCACCCCGACAATCATTTGTATAAACCGCATGTTGCATACCGATAGTCGATTATGATTTCAATCGATTATCGGCCCGAGAATTGACGTTTAATGCACTAAAATTGTCTTTCTTGTCTATGTCATAATGTGGCGTCCCCGTTGTAAAGTCCCCGGCGCGGCGGCGAAACAAGGATTACTTTCCATAGTGCTGGAGTTGTCAAAATCAAAATCAAAATATATATGCTTCATTCATATAGACACGTTTTAAATATTTTAAATCATGTTCTTTTGATGCGTCCCTTTTTTTTACCACCAGTTCTGGACCGAGCAACTCTGAGAAAAACTGGCAAGAAACTCAAGGGAATCCTTTTTAGCGGAAGTAACTCTGTCTGCCTTCCTTTCACGCCCGAACTACAGAACCGATTTAAATTAAATTCCGTTCAGATAGTGTAGAGCCTGAGACTTCCAAGCTGTTTCATCATTGACTTGTCTTTTAAAAAAAAAACAAAATTAAAGGCACGAAGAATAAAAACAAAATTGTCCGTCATGCGTCAGTTAGACTACCAAAAAATATTTTATTCGACACGTTTTTGTTTTTTTTTTATGACGAAGATACCTCCCCTTGAAATTTCGTGTGAAGTCACTTTTAAGTACAATTTTACCTAGCAGTGACGTCAAAAGCCCCCTTCTCCTGAACTTTATAGTTAGTTGCTCTGTATCTTTGTCAATTTTTATTGATTTGATAAATAAAAAAAATATGTTTCCAATATTTTTGGGTACTCTATCTGACGGACTAATTACTATATTTTTGCACGACTCATAATGCGAAGCATTAAAGAGTGCTCTACTACCGAAAAATTAGTTTTGCCTCGGTTCCGCGACTATTTAATTAATTTCTCTATTGGTAATCCACGTAATCTCCTCAATCTGCGCACCATTTTATAGATAAATTAATAGAGAATAATTCTGTTACTAGTAAAAATTGATTTAAGATAACGGAACCGGAAAAAAATATAGAAATAGAAAAACCGTCAATCAACACTTTTTTTCGTTTGATACGATAGCTGGCGTAAAAATTAATTAATCTAATCAATTTTTTTTTATTAGCTTTAGATCTGCTATGCGGAGATTGGTATTGAAAATGGTTATCTTATTAAGTGTCGTTGAATTGTTATTAAAGAAAAACTAAAAAAAAGAGTGCTTATATACCTATATATATATATTAGTAAATATGTTTTTTTATTAATATTTTCTTCTTTTCGTCGAACGAATGAGCATTATGAGTCGTGCACTTTTGTATTTTCCAATTTTTTTAGTCTTTATGCTTATTACAGTTATAATGTCAGAATAAAGGAATTTATAAATAGCTGCAGGCTGCCACCGTATACATTGGAATTAAAATGCAAACATAGGTCTCACCGCGGCCACTATTAAGAATAGTGTGCTTGTGGTTCTCAACGTATGTCCTGTTTGTGATGGTAGAGGGGTGGGATCAGTGCCGGCGTTAGAGCGACTTGCAAGTAACCCCGGGCAAGAATATGATGGGGCCCTCTTAAAGAAATCAAAGTCCTGTCACCTTTAAGGCATCTTACTATAATGTTAATGTCATGTAAATTTGTCATTTATCGCACGACAGACGGAGAGACTGATTAAAAATTCTGTACGATCAAATAATTTTAATAATGTTTTTGGCTACTTAAGTGATACTTTTGTTAGATTTAGTCTTATACAGTGTAATTTTGACAAGTACAAGTGTATGTAAATACCTAAGTGCTCAATAAAGTTCATTATTTCATTATTATTTCAAAATCGAATGTTATTTTTCTTCTGAAAAAAAAAACAAAAGAAAAATCCAGATGTGCGTTTGAATACAGAAAAATGGGAATAAAAGAATTGGGATATTTGAAGAGCGATATTGGAAAGCCAATAACACAAAGAATTCTCTTCCGTCGTTGGTTGATCGAGAAACGTTCGAGACGAAAGACCAAGTACCTACACAAATCGGCGACCTCGCGCCACGCTCGAAGGTTTAGCTATCCCCACTATCCGACACGCGTTCTAGCTTGGCGGGGGAAGCATCACACCAATCGAACCCTCAAAGTTGGCGCCCTGGGCCGTCGCGCCATCGCGCTCCCCTCAACGCCTACTGGGTGGGAAAGTAGTTACGTTCGAATTAAGGGTTTGATCGGTAGTGGCCTGACTCCCTGCGACCTTTATAAGATTCATCGTCCCAACGCTGCGTTTCGTGGTCCAGTTCGTGGTCTCCACTCGATAACCTTTCTGCCCTATCGGCCGTCAGGTCTTCGAGCTATGAGTCCTGCCCATTGCCATTTCAGCTTACTAATCCGTTGAGCTATGTCAGCGAGCTTCGTTTGTCTGCGAATCTCTTCATTTCTGATTCGATCACGCAGGGAAATGCCGAGCATAGCTTTTTTCATAGATCGCTGAGCGACTTCGAACTTTCTTATAAGGCACATTGTGTAAGACCACGTTTCAAATCCATATGTCATCACTGGTAACACACATTGATTGAAGACTTTGAACCCCGTATCCCGGACATGCAGTAGATGATAAGGGGCCACCGTGGGGTTGCGTAGGCGTAGGTGCAAAAAACTTAATCACGATACAATCATTTTGCTCCACGGTATCTAGATTTTTCTAGACTCGGATACGCAAATTTTATCGAAATACGACTGCGGTATCTAGTCCAATCATTGATTTAAGGTCACAATAACATTCAACATCTGTGACTAGGCTGATGATGATGATTCAGTACTTTATCAAGTCAATACAGACGCGGCGGATAGACTTTGTTTAAAAATCATACGTTCTAATATAACAACAACGTCTAACTTTGAGCATCGCGTCGCTGTAAAGTTGCTCAAAATGTTTTAATCCCCAGAGTCGTGTAGAATGAAACCAGTACACTCCGACTTAACAGAACACAACCACTGCAACCGAACTAATTAGATATAACATTTTGTCCGCATTATGCTTCCGTTGTTTTTCCTGCTGGGAAGAAAAAGCAATTGTCCGTATCAATATGTCAAGCTGTCTTTATTAAACTTTTATTTTTAACATTTGCATGCCTTAAAGTTTAATTTAATGTAGAGTTAAGTCAGGACAACGTCAGTTGGATCAGCTAGATAATATATTCTATAAGAATATAGGTGCAAAATTTCAGAGAGAGAGAGAGAAGAAGGTACCGTTCCTATGGGAATTTCATAATTAAATATTGCCTTTTGTTACTCCTCGAGCTTGTCTATACTAATATTATAAATCTTTGTTAATCTTTATAATATTGTAAGACAAGCTGGTGACCGCAATACCTACATACACAATATACTAGCCGAGCTTAAAGGCACTCAAACTGCATCTAACGCAGACCAGCCTTTATGTTAGCTATAACATAATCTACAACATAAATATCATTACGTTTTGCACATACATAGGTAGTGTTCATACAAAAACTATGATACATTTAATAATAATTAGCGACCCACCCCGGCTCCGCACGGGTGCAATGCTAATGTATCATAGATATAAACCTTCCTCTAGAATCACTTTATCTATTTAAAAAACGCATCAAAATCTGTTGCTTAGTTTTAAAGATCTAAGCATACATAGGGACGGACAGACAGCGGGAAGTGACTTTGTTTTATACAGGTATGCATTTAAAAACAAAAACAAACCATAGAGCAAACCGCAAAGCGCGCGAATCTAAAATTAAGAAAAAAAACAAATGAAGAGAGAGTCGTTCGCCCCAACCGCGTGCAACACTTTTTGGGGTTCCGTACCCGAAGGGTAACCCTATTACTAAGACTTCGATGTCTGTCTGTCTATCTGTCACCAGGCTGTATCTCAAGAACCGCGATAGCTAGATAGTTGGAATTTTGACATTTCTATTGCCACTATAACAACAAATACTAAAAATAAATATTTAAGGGGGGCTCCCCACAACAGCCTTTTTTTTGCCCTTCTTTGCTCGATATCAATAACCGCAACAGGTAGATGCTTGAAAATGGTACGGAACCCTTCACTTCGCACTTACCAGTTTTTTATTTATTTAATAAAAATTGGCAAAGATACAGACTAACAACAAACTATTTAGTTCAGGAGGCAGAAGGGCTTGTGACGTTTCCGGATTGCTTATGCGTACCCGGCCCCCGGCAACGGCGGATCGAAAGAGTGTCCGGGGGGTTTTTGGTGGTGTAGGGTCCTCTCCTCGTGTCCTCTCCTCGTGGTCCGTACCTACCGCCGCGCCAGCGCGCGAATGCGCTGCAGCGGCGGGCGGCGGTAGGAATGCGTGAATGATTTCACCCCGAAAAAAAAAATCTCTGGGTTGTGACGTGGGTGTGAAATTGTAGACGAAATTTCAATGCGCTGTAACTTCGTCAATTTTCGAACTTCGCCAACGAAAAAAATAATGTGTCCAATATTTTTTGGTAATCTTACTGACGGGACTAAATAGATCTTTTAGTCTTCATGCCTATTTAGCGTTCCTTGATAAATGGACTATTTAACACTGAAAGATTTTTTCAAATCGGACCTCCTGAGATTAGCTCGTTCAAGCAAAGAAACTCTACAAGTTTATAAACGGCGCGCGCGAACCTAGACCAAAATAAAAATAAATAGTTCTAATAAACTATGAATGTGACTACAACGTTTGCCATCTCATAAGAATGCAGGAGCCGTTTGTAAAACTCTTGTAAACTTGTCAAACCAATTACTTAGAACGAATCAAATTGCTACTTCAAATGCATACTAAGCAGTTAGTTTGTGCTAATAAAATATGTCAAAAACTGGCAAGTGCGAGTCTGACTCGCGCTAAAAGGGTTTTGTACCTTTATGTTTAGTTCAGTTTCATCCACGTAACTCCCGTTCCCGTGGGAACTTCATAATTAAATATAGCCTATGTCATCCGGGGTTAGTGTAGCTTTCCAACGGTTAAAGAATTTTTAAACTACCTTTAATAATTAATGTGAACTCAAACTTATTATGAGTAGAGGAATTAATGACAAGCTGACGGACGGACTACTTTGTCTGTAATATCCTACAATTTGCTACTATTTTTCATAGAATAAGAATAATTGTGTAACATTGTGATTCTGACAAGTACAAGTGTATGTAAATACCTAATTGCTGAATAAATTCATTATTTCATTAAATTCGGTCCAGTAGTTTCGGAGCCTATTCAATACAAACAAACAATAAAATCTTTCCTCTTAATAATATTAGTATAGACTAGCGTGTAAGAGTGACTATGAGTAGCAGTGTTAATTATTTTAATTAGGCTCTTTTTCGCTATAAAAAGTAGTCTAAGTATGTCCTTTCTCAGGTTCCGACAAATAGACAGAGTAACTTTTTTATAATATTAGTAAAGATACACTACTTATATTAAGATTGTGACAAAATAATCTACCTGTTGCCGTAGGTAATGTCGAGCAAACGAGGAACGGGCACTGCAGGAGTAGAATCGTGTAATATCATAATAGTAAGTCATCCGCTAAGCTCCATTGAGGTTGACATATTTTCCCACTAACGGCCAACCATCCCATTACTGACCACGCCTGAAATATCTTAACCACTGAACTACTACTCCTCCACTAACAGTCACCTCAAAGCTACATCGCGAGACAAACCCGAGCACGAGACACATAAACAACAGGAGGGAACGAGACGAATGTAGGTACATTGCACCTGCAAGACATACCCGCGCTCACCTGCAAGAGTGCCGCAGTACCTACTCTTCTCGAGATTCAACAGTCCACCGGTCAACCAATCCCTTGGGAACGGCAAGTCGAGTACTTAGGCGTAATCTTTTACCAAAACCTAAACTTCAGAGGGCATGTGGAAACCGTACTTGCACGGGCTTTACTTACGCTTAATCGACTACACTGTCTTTTAAATTCACGCAGTAAACTATTACGTAATAACAAGGTTAGGATCTATAATACGTGTATACGTTTGTCTAGTAAAAACGGGACCCTATTACTAATAGGGTCCCGATTTTACCCTTTTCATAAATAACTCTAGAAACAAAAATATGATAACATGCCAAGTGTCTTGCCTTGATAAGCACGCTGAGCCGGAATCACGAACTCTGCGTCGAGCAGGACGATGACAAGCGTGACGCGACGTGAGAAGCGGTGCGATAGACCTAGCCACGAGACTATTAGTTAACCCTACCTATACTGAAATTATTGTTTGCATCTTTACTTTATGAATTTATAGTAACCAAATATATAATTTTCAACCTTATTTCATTGATATTATGAGAGTAGGTACCTACATTTATTTTGACTACTGAAAGTAATAGGATGTCGTTCGTGATCCGTGTACAGAGCAGGCAGATCGCGCAGTGCTGAAGAGGCGTACAGTCAGACTATCTGTTTGCTGTATTGCGACATCCACGAGAAGAGATGTTGTGGTTTTTTCAAAGTCGAAAATCACAGGACTCTAATAACTGTACTTTAAAAATTTATCAAGTTTTTTTTTCGCTTCAAAAGTAATGTAAGCATTTTATTAATTTCAAATAAGTATGAATAAAATAATTATCATTTGATTTAATAATTTTCAGGTGAAATAATAATTAGATTGAATAAACTCAGCTGACTTAAAAGCATAAACAAAGCATGGCTTAAGATACAAAAAAAACAAACATATGACTTTGACTGCTAATGTCATTCACACCAAATGTCAAATAAACGTCAAACCTTATCAATAAGTCTACAATTTGCAAACAAAGATGAGTTACTTAAAGCGTTAAATATTATTTAATTATAATAGAAAATGGCTTTTCCTAAGATAGATGGTTATGTGGTGACCGAAAAACTGGGATCGGGGAGCTATTCCACCGTGTACAAAGCATATACGAAGGTATTCTATTCATATATTTCTCGTTAAGTCAATACTAGTTGGTATTATTTATTTAAGACTGTATTTCTGAATTGAATACTATAATGTCACGGGTCAAATGTACATTTTAATGTCAAAGCAGTTCATATTCAGAGTTTTTTAGAGGTGACGATAATCCTCAAGTCCAATAAAACATAAATTTATAAGTTTGCCATTGTTTACTTTATCTACACTAATGTTATAAAAACCGGCCAAGTGCGAGTCGGATTATGGGGAACCCCAATTTTTTTCGTTTTTTTATCGTTTTTTGTGTGAAAATCTTAATGCGGTTCACAACATACATCTACTTGCCAAGTTTCAACATCATAGTTCTTATAGTTTCGGAAAAAAGTGGCTGTGACATACGGACGGACAGACAGACAGACAGACATGACGAATCTATAAGGGTTCCGTTTTTTGCCATTTGGCTACGGAACCCTAAAAAGGAAAGATTTATATATTTGAAGACTCTATGGGCAACACAATGAATGTCAATGCTTCAGCAAGAATTACTTTTTAATGCCATTGGCTCGTTGATTAATTATTTTATCCAGTGGTTTGTCTAACACTGAAAGAAGTTTTCAAATTGGACCAGTTCTTGAGATTAGTGCGTTCAAGCAACAAACAAACGTTTCAGCTTTATATATTTGTATAATATATTTTTTTTTTATACAGATTACTAGCAGAGTTTTTCAGTCTACTAGTATTCTTGTTAACCCCTCGTGCTAAGCTAAAATGCTTGTGTTACGAGTGGGTTCACGTCAGTAGTGCAGTGGGGTGTTGATCAAACCGGCGACCACAAGATCACAAGTACGAAGCCCCTAGCCATTGGGCTATGGCTGCTTTATACATATAGTATGACCTGCAAAGATGGGAAGATAATTACTATGATTTATTTTATGTTACAGGTTGGTGCTCGCTCCATTGTGGCTATAAAATGTATAGACAAATGCCGCATCAAGCACTCAGGGTCGGCCGTAGACAACCTCATCACGGAGATACGACTGCTGAAGACTTTGAGACACCCACATATTGTGTGCATGAATAACTTTACTTGGGACGATAAGTGAGTATAGTTTATTATAGAGATGTGTCAACTCGATTTGCCAACCCGGCTTAAACCAAGTTTAGCTTAACTCGAACCAACCCGGTTTTACCCGCGTAGCTTCCGTTCCCGTGGGAATATTGTAATATATAGCCTACTTGACTCCTGGATAACAAAGCACAAAGCTTTCTAATGGTTAAATATTTTTTAAATTCCGTCCGTTTTATTTTTCGGTCTTTTAGTATTTTAGGGGGTTTTGTGCAACTGTCGCTCTACTTTACAGTTCGCCGGCCTCTCGGACCTCGGGTCTACGAGGGCATCAGATGATTCTTTGCAAGCTAAGGGTTGGGAGGAAATTCCGTCCAGTACTTGCAGAGCCTATTCAATGCAACCAATCAAATCTTTCCTCTTTATAATGTTAGTATAGATAAAATATAGAATGCTCTGTTCTATCTTTGTTCCAGAAACATCTACATCATAATGGAGTACTGCTGTGGAGGTGACATGTCCAAGTATATCCACAGATATGGCAGAGTTCCCGAGAAACGGGTTAGTTGGTTGCACTTAATAAAAATCAGCCCGTTTATGTCCACTGCAGAATGTGGGCTTCCACTTTACAAACCTTGACTACCCTACACCACTAAGACATCTTCAATGACCCTGGCTTGTCATTGAAGATGTTTTAGTGGTGTAGGGTCCTCTCCTCGTGGTATGAGTTAGCACACCACGCTATGGAGAGAGCGAGTCCCACATATCCCGCCGCCAGCGCGCGAATACGCTGCAGCGGCGGTGGGAATGCGGAAATGCATGTCCCAACGGAAAAAAAAAGAAAAAAAAAATTAAGATATTGCGGTAATCACCAAGCTGTCAGGCGGCTTGGTGATAAGCTTGAGCTGACAGATGATACTGCCTATCAAGTGTATATCCCTTATACATGGGAAGACTTAAGTCTCGTATTCATGGTAAGCATTGGTTTAGCAACAGAGTTGAATCAACGCGTTGCAGAGTTGCTGTCAACGTAGCTGGCAACACTGCGTGATGCAGAGTTGACAACGGCATGTTGACAAGTTCTCGCCCAACGAGCGTAAACATCAGTTTAGCAACAAATGTTGACTTGTGTGAACGTGTTTGCAACAGTTTATAAACATGGCAGTAGTTTGATGCAATGATTAAATTGCTTCAAACAACTATGAAGAAGTATGCAACTTCCTTGGGCAACATTTTAACGCAGCCTGGCGTGTAGAAAGCCTTTAGTGATTTAAACAAAGTTTAATCAGCATTCTCCCCGTTTCATCAACAATGTTTATCAACTGTTGCTCAACAAATGTTTACCATGAATACGAGGCTTCTTACAACACTCATGCATGGGAAGATGGTGGTATATTCTAAGCCATCCTCCCCTGACAACTTCCGTAGCGTAGCGGTATTCGGCTCGCTTTAAATCTCGGAGCTCGTGGCTTCGATCCCCACATCGGAAATCCTTGTGTAGACTCTAAGATATATTTCCGGATTTGTTTGGCTGAAATAACCGCCTTGCCTCGAAAAGCACGTTAAGCCGTGTTATAACATCATCTATAACAATCGTATACCATTGGGAACGGGCACCAGCCTTTCCTTGAGTGTTACAATATAATACTGCCGATACCAACCCGTCTGGCAAGCGTGGTGACTCTGGCAAAAAACCTCCCTCGGGAGGAAGCCCTTGTTCAGCTGTGGACGTTATACGGGCTGATGATGATTCTAACCGGAAACCGCAGGGAAATGGTAACATTGTTGCAGTTTAAATAAATATATCATTTCTTACACGATATGGTTTCCGGTTAATTCCATGTCCTTCCGTGGGTGGGTAAGCATTTGTTGAGCAACAGTTGATAAACATTGTTGCTGAAACGGGGAGAATGCTTATTAAACTTTATATAAATCACTAAAAATTGTCCACACGCCAGGCTGCGTTAAAATGTTGCCCGAGGAAGTTGCAATAATTTTATCATTGCTCCAAACTACTGTCATGTTTATAAAGTGTTGCAAACACGTTCACACAAGTCAACATTTGTTGCTAAACTGATGTTTACGCTCGTTGGGCAAGAGCTTGTCAACATGCTGTTGTCATCTATGAAACGCGCAGTGTTGCCAGCAACTCTGTAACTTGCTGATTCAACTCTGTTGCTAAACAAATGTTTACCATGAATATGAGGGCTTAAAGGACATTTATCGAGGAAGGCTACAGGCTATATTTAATTATATACTTCCTACGGGTACAGGCGCGGGAAGCTAGTTACATTATACAAACCTTGTATAGATTGTAATTAAATTCATTTTACTTTCAGGTATTATATTTTCTGCAGCAACTGGCATCAGCGTTGAAATTCTTAAGAGAAAAAGGTATTCGTGTTTCTATAATAGTACTATTGCATATATTATAGTTATACAACTAATCTAAGAGCCGTGGAAGATCAACCTTCACCCATCTGGTAACCAGATGAGACATACTTTTTGTCAAATATTATTCATTGACACACATGGTTATGTTAACTTGCCTATTAAAAAGTCTTCATGGCTAATTTTCATGAAATTATTTACTAAACGTTAAAGTTCGGTATAAGTCTCTGAAGTCTTTGGTTTGATCCCCACGCAAGACATGAAATGTTCGATTAAATCTTACATATCTTTCCGGGTCTGGTTGTTTGAGGGACTACCCTCCGTGCCTCGGAAAGCGAATAGTTCCCTCAACCAACCAGACCCGAAAATAAATTTTAATAAACGAAATAAACGATTTTTATTCAGCATTTACATACACTTGTACTTGTCAAGAAAATTCCCAATGCATATAAAATTAATTAAAAATAGGTAACATTTACTATTAAATTATGTTTAAATCTATTTCGGGTGTGCTAGAAGTCTGTCAATCTTGTGTTAGCTAATAAGCTCTTAATATTAAAGTTAATAACTATATGCCAGTTAGCTAGTAGTATTAGAATTTACACAAATATTTACTGTCGAACCAAATACGGCTACGCTACGGAGGTTATCGAAATTACATAGCTTACTAATAGCTTGATATTTGTGCACAGGGGTAGTACATATGGATCTCAAGCCACACAATTTACTACTACACAAAGCCTCTGACGGAAAATATGTGGTGAAAGTCGCAGACTTTGGGTAAGTGGTAATAAGACTTCCAATTTAATGCTTCAGTCTTTCTCAGTCCACTGCTAGACATGGACTCCCCTAGTTAAGGAATAGGGAGTCCCAGTAACTGGCTTAATGAGCCACTAGTATGGCCTAGGAGAGCCCGCGGCACCGATATCGTCGCGTGCGCCGCCGAGAGAGTCCCAGAGAGCCTGAGTTCCTCGGCCCCTCACCAACGGCGAACGGTGGAACTCTCGGTATGATCAGCATACCACCGCTATGGTGGAGAAGACGAGTCCCACATACCTCTTCGTTGGCACGGGAATGTCTGAGAGGATGCGTAACATCTATAAAATATCCTCGCTCAGTCCACTGCTGGACATAGGCGTGACGTAGTTTGTGACAGCACTCTGCTCAGTATCCAATTCAGTCTTTCTCAGTCCACTGCTAGACATAGGCCTCCCCTAGTTTGTGCATAACACTCTGCTCAATATTCAGTTTTCAGTCTTTCTCAGTCCAATGCTAGACATAAGCCTCCTCTAGTTTGCGCACAGCACTCTGCTCAGTATCCAATTCAGTCTTTCTCAGTCCACTGCTAGACATAGGCCTTCCCTAGTTTGCGCATAACACTCTGCTCAATATTCAATTTATCAGTCTTTCTCAGTCCAATGCTAGACATAAGCCTCCCCTAGTTTGCGCACAGCACTCTTCTAAGTATCCAATTCAGTCTTTCTCAGTCCACTGCTAGACATAGGCCTCCCCTAGTTTGCGCATAACACTCCACTCAGTATCCAATTCAGTCAATCTCAGTCCACTGCTAGACATAGGTCTCCCATAGTTTGCGCATAACACTCTGCTCAATATCCAATCCATCAGCCTTTCTCATTTTTTATTGATTTGATAAATAAAACATACGTGTCCAATATTTTTTAGTAATCTAACTGACGGAGTAAATAGATTTTAGTCTTCATGTCTAACTAAGATCTCACGGGATGCTAGTATTTAAATATGATCATAATATTCCCACAGTTTTGCTCAACACATGACAGAAGACAGTTCACGAACGGTCCGAGGGTCCCCTCTGTACATGGCTCCAGAAATGCTGATAGGAGAATACGACGCCAGAGTCGATCTGTGGAGCGTGGGTGAGTATTATAATAAACAGCGGGAGCGAACGGGACGAATGTACATTGTATCTGCAAGACAAACCCATGCACGAAACACAAAAACAATGGGAGCGAACGAGACGAATATACATCGCACCGGAACACTTCAATAGAATGGCCTGCGACACGAGAAGGAAATAAAACAATATGATCATTGGAAAGAGATGAAATGCTATTCCATACTTGAATTGTTGAGTTATAGAAGGTTGTAAGTGACATTTGGTGTTGATTAAAATTATGTTTTATGGTCTTTAGAATAGAATTGTTTTAAGTATGTTAAAATAGTCAAAGCTACAGAGTTAGAACAAAGTTCAGGAGAGGGGGGCTTGTGACTTCACTCCTAAGTAAAATGGTACAGAAGTGACGTCACATGAAATTTCAATTTTAGGGTTTCGTACAAAACGAAAACACGGAACCCTTATTGGATCACTCGTGCGTCTGTCACAGCCAATATGCTCCGAATCTACTAGACCAAATCAGGTGAAATTTTGTTGGTTATGACCCAAACACAGATGTGCAAAGTTTTTTTTTTTTTAATATGGATCAATTTTAGGGGACCAATTAAAAAAAAAATTATAACAACCTTAATGTGTCATCCTACTAATATTATAAACACGAAAGTTTGTAAGTACGGATGGATTAGGTTATGGATAGGTTTGTTACTCTTTCACGCCAAAACTACTGAACGGAATTGGCTGAAATTTTGCACCGGGATAGGTTATACGCTGGATTAACATATAGGCTACAAAACATCACGCTGCGACCCACTTGAGCAGAGTTTCGCGCGTAAAACCGCGGGGCGCAGCTATCGGTCATATATCAATGTTTTTTGATAATCTAACTAACCGAACAAATACAATTAAACCTTAAACCAATGTTAATTTCGTATTTTGTTCATACTTTTACTTTAGTCACATACATTTTCCAGGTGTGATCATGTACGAATGCCTGTTCGGGAAGGCGCCCTACTCGTCGAGCACGTTCAAGGAGCTGCTCGACAAGATACAGAGACAAGCGCCGATTGAAGTGAGTCCTGTGTTTATTTCAATGGGTATAGGCGTAAGGTAACCCACGCCATGAAGTCCGTGCCCATTATTGGCCATTTCTTATCTCGTAGAAAATGGACGCTACAAGGTGCGTGTAAAAAATCGAAATTTTGAAAGGTGGTTTTGCAAATCCCCTTTTTATTTATTTATAACCGGCCTAGTACGAGTTAGACTCGATGACAATGGGAATCCTTCGAGCCTCCCATCCCTCTTTTTTTTGCCCGATATTAATAACGGCAACACGGTTGATGCTTCAAATATTCACAGAATATTTAGTTGTATATTCACTTTCAAATAAATACCTACAAGGTGTTTAAAGTTGTATAAATAATGGTACGGAACACTACGTGCGTGAGTTCGACTTGACTGGTTTTTTTAGACAAAAACTATTTTGGATGGAGTTTTTTTTTTTTTTTTAACAATAATTATTTAGCGTTCATACCCCTCTGATTCTATCTCTATTATTACAGCTACCCCCGAACTCGTCAATATCCCAGGGTTGTTGCGACCTTCTCACCCGTCTGTTACAACACGACCCCAACAATAGAATATCGTACGAAGACTTCTTCAACCACCCCTATTTGGACTTGGAGCATATGCCTAACAAAGAGAATTATGAGAAGGTAAGTCTATGTTTAAACTACCCTTCGTGCCTCGGAAAGCACGTTAATCCGTTGGTCCCGATTGTTATAACGTCATCTATAATAATCGGATATCAAGAAACGGGCAGCAGCGTTTCCTTGTGTGGTACAACATATTACTGCGGTCACCAACCCGCCTGCCAACCTGGGTGACTATGGCAAAACCCTCAGGAGGAGGCCCATGTTCAGCAGTGGACGTTATACGGGCTGATGATGATGATGAAGTCTGTTCATATGTGAATACTAACTGGCTTTACCGCACAATTTCACATACCAATTATATGTATAATAGAAATATAGTCGACTAGCTGTGCCTTGCGGTTTTACCTGCGTTACTCGGCTCCTCTATCCAACCCGCCGGAGAAGAGTGTGCCCGCGAACGCGACGCGTCCCCTCTCGTCCTCCTGACTCTTAATTTGCAAAGAACCATGCGATGCCTTCGTAGACCCGAAGTCCGAGAGGCCCGCGAACTGTAAAGTAGAACGACAGTTGCACAAAACTCCCCTAAAATACTAAAAGTCATAATCCCCCAATCTCATCGCCAGCGACCGCCCTGAGCTGAGGTCCAAGCCCCACAGGGGGCGCCTTTTTGCGCAGGTTGCTTAGTTTGTTGTTTTTAAACCATTTATTAAGGCTGGAGCTCCAATCGCCTTTATGCCCGGTGAAATAGCAAAGCCTCGTGGCTACCTACGTAGGTCCACCCGAAAAAAAAACTCAGCTCCAGTGGGTCGGAACGTGATGTTTGGGAGCCTATATGTTAATTAAACTTATAAACTATCAAAGTACAAACTTTTAAATTGTATCCATTCAGTAGTTTTTGCGTGAAAGAGTAACAGGCATATTATGTTGGTATGGTATGTTATCTCGGTATGGTCATGTGAAGAGGAGGGATGAAACGCATGTTACTAAAAGACTTTTATGTATACATGTAGATGGAGAGGGAGAGGAAGGCCAAAGATAAGATGGATGGATTGTGTGAAGAGTGATATGAAAGAAAAGGGAGTTAGTGATAGTGTGACGGGTGACAGGACAGAATGGAAGAAACAAACGTGTTGCGCCGACCCCGAGTAATATGAGATAAGGGCAGGAAGAAGAAGAAGAGTAACAGACATACATCATACACATGACTCACGCCCTTAATACGCGCATTCCTAACGTGGGGTCAACCTAAAATCTTTATTTTTGTTACAGGCAGTGTCTCTAATTAAGAAGGCAATAGAATTAGATGCGGCAGGTCAGCTAGAACAAGCTTTTTTATACTATAAAGATAGTTTGTTGTACCTCGTGCCTTGTGTGGGATCTGAGACCGACTCCTTGAGGCGGTCGGCGCTAGCGGCCAAGCTCACTAGGTAAGGACTGGAAAATGATGGGTGACCAATGAAGCGGCCGTAGCCTAATGGCCAGGGCGTCGGACTTGTGATCTTGAGGTCGCCGGTTCGAACCCCAACCATTGCACTTCCGACGTGAACCCACTCGTAACACAAGCATTTTAGCTTAGCACGAGGGGTTAACAAGAATACAAAATGTTAGTACAAGCTTTGTTATACTACGAGGACAGTTTGTTGCCTTGTGTGGGATCTGAGACGGACACCTTGAGGCGGTCGGCGCTAGCGGCCAAGCTCACTAGGTAAGGACTGGAAAATGATGGATGACCAATGTTTTTATTTTATTTAAAATGATTACTAGCAGATATTTAGCACATTACTAGTATTCTTGTTAACCCCTCGTGTTAAGCTGAAATGCTTGTGTTACGAGTGGGTTCACGTCGGTGGTGGGTGGGGATCAAATCGGCGACCACATGATCGCAAGTCCGAAGTCTATTTATACTATAAAAACAGTTTGTAGTGCCTTGTGTAGAATCTGAGATGGACGCCTTGAGATGGTCAGCGCTCACAAGGTAAGGACTGAAAAATGATGGGTGACCAATGTGACCAATGCATTGTGTAGACTCTGAGAAGAGAAGACAGATGATGAGAGAGTGATGGAATAACTCGAGATAGGTTAATTTGCCGAAAATATATCTTTTAAACCAGAAACTATTAAACATTACAGAACATATTGATGAGAATTTAAAACGAATTAAATAAAACCTTGGTTTTCTGGAAAAATTTAAGCACCATGGGCGTTATAATGGCCAGTTGCAAAAAGCCCTACTGTCGTTTATTTGTACGTCTAGTTAAATCAGCCATTCAAAAGGATGGCTAGCCCATTAATTAAACGCCGATATTCAATGAAATGGCTATATGACAACTAGCCAAATCGTTGAATTAAACTGTCAACGATTTGGGTGCACAACAGGTTTTAGGTTGTATAACAAAAAAACCCTAAACCAATGCCGTCTTATTAATAAACGTGGACTAAAGAAAGATTAACTTTACTCTAAGCATTAACCCGGTACTAACAAATTTCACTATTAATAAACACGGACTAAGGAGTGATTAAGATAATTCGACTCTAGTCTCGGTGTAAAAGTTAAACCATAGGGATACCTTGTTTAAGGACGGATTAAGCATAGAGTAACTTGACAGCTAGTCTTTGACAGCTGTTTTTACATTTTAGGTTAGATTATAATATTGTTTGGTAAAAGTTAATTAAAATGAATAGACTATTTAGAGACGACTTATGGCTGATAGACGAAATTAATGAGGTTCAGAATCAGATGGACTACATTCCAACAATAAGGCGTGTTAAATTATACAAAATTCGTATCGTATTCGTATCTTCAAGAATCCACTTGAAGAACTTGAAGCTGAATTTAAATCGAAATATAGGTTTTCTCGATCTACGGCTGTTTTTATCATTGATATGATAAAAATGATTTAGCTGGTGATGCGAGAGGTGGTTTCATACCGCCCCATATGAAAGTTTTAAGTGCAATAAGATCTTGGGCACGCGGAGAGGTAAGAATTTGACAATCAATAAAATGATATTCAACAATCTTTGCTTCTTCTGGGTTTTTTTTTTGTTTTTTTGGTTTTTTTGTTTTTTTTAAAAGACAACTCCCGCACTAGGGAAATAAATCCCTGTGTCGCGGGGACTTTACAAACATACATTTCACGGACACAAAGTACACCCAGGCTCAGAACAATTATTCACACAAATAATTGTCCCGGGTGGGAATCGAACCCAGAACTAAATTATAATTCAACAGATTTAAGATGACGGGGTATCAGCCAACAATATCACTTGTATGCAAACAAGTTGCTTTAGCATTGGTGGCAAAAAGTGCTCAATGGATCAAAATTCCAAAAAAAGATGCAGAACAGAGCAATGTGATAGGTAGAAGAATTTTATTCGATATGTGGATTTAGACAAGTGATTGGAGCCATTGACTGCACACATATTAGAATACCAAAAGTCAGTGGAAATATTGGACAATATTTAGGATACCTATAGTTCAATTAATGTACAAGTTGTGTGGTATGAAGCCCAACTGTAGCAAATAGTAGCAATATATGTATTAAGTTTCTATATAATTTGTCTTTTAATAAAGTTTACTCATATTATGTCATTTGTTCTTATTTTAGTGGGTAATATCTTAATTATACCTATATTATTATTATTTTGTAAAAAAATAATCGAAATCTCACAATTCACATCCAAACGTCCATATCATAGATAATAGAAACAAACATCGTCTGTCATCTGTCACTGTCATTTGTTTTATTTCATTCGCTAGTTCATTCGTTTTATTTTTAATTTCAACGGTGCTGCCATAGATTGTCCGTTAAACCAGGCGTAACGAATGTATAGCTAGTCCGAGTTTAGTCCACGTTTATTAATAACGTTATGAAAACGAAGTTAATACTTAGTTACACCAGAATTAGCTAAACCAAACGTAACTTCGGAATAAGCAAGAAGTAGGCCATTTTTATTAATAAGACGGATGGAGTTCAACAGGAAAAAGCATAGTCTCGTTTAGTTCGGTGAACTAAATTTTTATGACCTGCCTAATTATACGTTAGCCAAACTCATAGAGCTCGGTTACTATAAGCCATCTAGTTAAACGTTAATGTTAGTCCAATCAACGATTGGCCTAGGCATTTAATTAAATGTCGGCGTATAATTAACGGGCTATCCTTAATAATCGGGTTTTAAACGTAAAGTCCGTGAACACTATCTTCGAACATTATAAGAATAAAATTCTTCTGTTCCAAATATATCTCTTATTTAGTATTGTTATATATATATATCTATGTATGTATGTATTTAAGTATGTAATTATATATGTAGATGTAGGTATTAATATTTAAATTGTTTCTTATCTCTTTCTGAATTTTATTACTTAGTCTTAGTTCGCACCGATTAACTTTTCATCTTAATCCAAAGGTTGAATGGGAGATAATTCCTCTTAGCATTAAGTACGCCTTCTGTACAGACTTGTAGAATAAAGTTAAAATAAATAAAACATAAGTTTCAAGTTTCTAGCTTAAAAGAAAATAACTTTACTTAAACATTTACAGATACATGGAAAGGGCTGAGGAATTGAAGCTTTATCTCAAAGGCAACGCGGCTCAGACGTCTCGACCGAACGACAGCAGCAACATTACAAATACATCAAACAATTGTATCAATGTTACAACTAATAGTGTTCAATATAGTAAGTACTAGTACGGTTTTACCCGCGTTACTCTGCTCCAGTGGGTCGGAGCGTGATTTTTTGTAGCCTATATGTTAATTGAGCTTATTAACTAGCCCCGTGCAAAGTTTCAGCCAAATCCATTGAGTAGTTTATGCGTGAAAGAGTAACAAACATCCATCCATTCATTCATAGTCACAAACTTTCGCGTTTATAATATAAGTAAGGATTTTTTAGATACACTCACCCCTCTTTCCCAGAACGGTAGGCAGAGACGCCAGAGACCACTTTCTTTCACTTGCTACGATATTAACATACCACTTTACCTCTTCTACATTCATTAATCTCCTCATGCATGTCCTTCGGTTTAGGGTACTTTTAACCTGGCCTTTTTTAAGAATGTCCTCGATGTGATCGTGGAACGTCCGCCTTGGTCTTCGCCTTCCAACACTTCCATTCTCATTCGCCTTATACATTTTACTAGTTCATCATCAGCCCGTCCACTGTTGAACACGGGAGGAGGTTCCGAGGGCGGGTTTTGCCATAGTCACTACGATTGGCAAGTGGATTGGTGATCGTATTATGTTGTTATACACAGGGGCACGCTGCTGCCCGTTCGCTGATATACGCTTGTAATATTTTTATTTTCTTTTTTACTAAATATAGGCTTACGTTTGACCATAATCTCGCTTGATGGAAGGCGAAGATAAGGCCTAAGATGATACACGCTTGCCTAGAAAGTGTCTGTACTTTGACTCTCTGTCACTTTAGTTTTAAAGATGTCCAGATTATACCGTTCCGGAAAAACTGACCCCGGCAGAGAATTCTACTCCTTAGCCGTGCATTATGAAAGAAAAAGCAAATCGCTTCGTGCTTATTGGAAGGGTGAAGGGGGTATCAGGTTATGTAGAACCTCCGCACACTCCCCGAAATGTAGCCGATAAAAAAATGATGATGTTATAACAATCGAGACCAACGGCTTAACGTGCTTTCCGAGGCACGGAAGGTAGGCCCTCAACCAACCAGACCCGGAAATAAATCTTAGAATTAACACTTTAAATTCTTGACCAATGTGGGGATCGAATCCACGACCTCTGAGACTTAAAGCGAGCCAAATACCGCTACGCTACGGAGGAGTATTTTACTAGTTAGTCTTATTTAATTAATTATTTCTGTGTTGTAATAATTGACTGAATATATTTGTTTCAGAACCCCCCGCGACCATTGGCAATCCTTGTGCGTGCTCACAAAACAATACTCGAAGTAAACACTGTGTTTGTGCGAACGGACAGACAGACAGACGGGAGGAGAGAGGCAGAGAAGAGGCGGTAGATAATGTAAGTTATATCTATATATACTAATATTTGAAGCGGCCGCCGTCTTGAGGTCGCCGGTTCGAACCCCACCCATTGCACCACCGAAGTGAATCCACTCGTAACACAAGCATTTAGCTTAGCACGAGGGGTTAACAAGAATACTAGTAGACTGCAAAACTCTGCTAGTAATATATAAAAACGAATAGTTTGTTTGTTTGAACGTTATAAATTCAGGAACTGCAGCTGGTCAGATGTTTAACATTATGAATGAATGAATGAAAATAGTAACACATACATTAATAATTATAACAAACTTTATTTGCGTGTTATATAGCCCATTTATCGAGGAAAGCTATACCATCCTATTCCCTCGTAAACCCGAAGTCCTCCAGGCCCGCGAACTGTAAAGTAGAGCGACAGTTGCACAAAACTTCCCTAAAATACTAAAAGTCATAATCTCTCAATCTCATCGTCAGCGACCACCTTGTGCCGAGGTCCAAGCCCCACAGAGGACGCCCTCTTGCGCAGGTTGCTTAGTTTGTAGTTTTTAAACCATTTATTTGGGCTGGAAATCTGCTCGCATTTATCCCCGGCGAAGTAGCAAAAGCCACGTGGCTAACTTGGTAAGCGCTTCCGAAAAAATAAAAACCTAGTTTCTCTACAAATAAAAAAATGGTAATTAAAAAACTGAAAAACCCAACTGCACCAGAAGGAGGTTGTAGTTTGAGAATAAAAAAAAAGTAGTTATTACAATAGTAAATTTTTAGTAACATCTTATAATAAAAACAGGTTTGGACGGAACCCTCGGTGCGCGAGTCCCACTTGTACTTGGCCGGCTTTTCTTCTTTGAAGTCAGTTTCTATTTGTTAACATTTTATAATTATTAACAGAACGAAGCAAACCAACAAGAGACTAACGACAAGTCGTCGACGCCGAGTAAATCCCGCTTCGGGTTCAAACGATTCTTCAGCCGACAAGCTTCTATGCCTTATTTGGAACCGAAAGACTCTAGTATTGTAAGTATATTAGTACATAACGATACGTGTGACCTAAGTAGCTAAACGCCGTGCATTAATAGGCTACTTAGATCACGAGTATCGTATACTATTTTATAGCAGATGTGACATAAACCCGCCCCAGACTCGCGGGGGGTGGTGGATTACGATACGTGTGACCTAAGCAGTCTATTATTGCACGGCGTCAAGTTAGCGCCATAGCGTAGCGAGGGTGCTCGGGGGGTGGTGGAGGGGAGCAGGGGGGTTCGGTGAATTTATTTATTTAAACGTCACATTCAAATCATTGCAATTTTTAATGTCATCATTTTATTGTTCATTTAACAACCGTCACCGATTTCGCTATCTCTTTTATCGCGTCCGGAACAATTTCATTGTTCTTATCTTCGCTAAATTCACTGCCCGAAGTCTCCATTTCAGACCAAAAGTTACGATTTCCGTGAAACGAACTATATGACAGCGTTTCTCTTTGATTCCGCTGTCACTTTTTCTCTGTCATTTGTTCGCTGTGAAGTTAGTCGATTACTTTATGCACCGTGCTGAAATTGGCAACTTAAGTCACGGAAATGCGTGTTTAGGTCACACTGTGCTATAAAAGGAGTTAGTGATAGTGTGACAGGTAAAAATATCTTGGAAAAGTATTGCTTTAGAAAGGGGATATTGATAGGATCGTCTACCTTGAGCTTCGTACTTTGAGCGACTGGTGAACACTAGGCGCCTGTTTCTTCGTAGGCGAGCCACTTGCTTGAATTTCTGAAGATCTCCAATTACTTTGTTGAATGCTAATCACTTTAACACAATTTCTCCACAAAAATGTTATTAGCCATGTGCTAATAACATTTTTGTGGGGAATTGTGTATATTGTTCAAAATTTCACGCGGTGCGCACGCGACCTTCATAAGCTGGCGATTATTCCCGACTAATTGTTTCTTCTTTTATTTCCGGTGAAGCGTATCTTCCTTCTCGCTCTTACTCAGGTATTAACGTTGGAATAGGGAGAGGGAAGGATATATTTTATCTACTCTAAACCGCGGATACACTTATAATATATCCCCGTTTAAACAGCCAAATCTGTTCAGTAGTTTTTTCGTGAAAGAGTAACCAACATCCATCTATCCATCCTCACAAACTTTCACATTTCTAATGTAAGTAATTATTTAAACTGATACTAGCTTGCTATCTTATACTAACATACAAACTATGAGTGTGTTTGTTCGTATGCTTGAACGCGCTAGTCTCAAGAACTACACTCAGGTCCAATTTGAAAAAATCTGGCTGCATTTATAGCCTATAGTCCTGAGATCAGCGCACTCAATCAAACAAACAAACTCTTCAGCTTTATATATCAGTATCATCATCATTATCATCATCATCGGCCCGTATAACGTTTACTGCTGAACATGGGCCTCCTCCCGAGAGGGTAGTTGCCATAGTCACCACGCTTGGCAGGCGTGTTGGTGACCGCAGTATTATGTTGTACCACACAAGGTAACGCTACTGCCCGTTCCTTGATATACGATTATTATGATGTTATAACAATCGGGACCAACAGCTTAACGTGCTTTCCGAGGCACGGAGAGTAGTCCCTCAACCAACCAGACCCGGAAAGAAATCTTAGAATTTACACAAAGATTTTCTGTCCGGCGTGGGTATCGAACCCACGACCTCCGAGATTTAAAGCGTGCCAAATACCGCTACGCTACGAAGGTTGTTCCAGTTATCAGTATTGATATATATATTTTAATAATATTATGTATGTAATGGCAAGTGTAAATAGCACAGTCGGAAGGCGAAGACCTCGACGAACGTTCTCAGACCAAATCTCTGAGAAAAAATCGGAGACATCCTCGCAAAAGGTCAAATAAGATCCACCCTAAACCGACGTGCTTGTATGAAGAATGTTATGAGAGGGAATGAAGCGAAAGATGTGTGTAGGGATCGTAGCAAGTGGAGGTCCATTGTCTCTGCCTACCCCGCTGGGAAACAGGCGTGAGCTTATGTATGTATGTATGTAATCAATGATACTTTTTTATTCCAGACAGATGAGAAACAAGACAAGAATATACCAACGGGAGAACCCACCGACAATTGTCGCATCACATGAGTTTAACAACTTCGAATAACAGATGGTGCCACTGGTGATCGTTGAGTATTTGTTCAAGTGATGTGTTAGTAAATGACAGATATTTTTGTAATTGAATTTATTATAAAATGTTCAGCTCAAATTGTTATAGAATTCGATATCTTTATACAAACTTTGCCACCCCTTTTTACCCCTTTTAAGGGTTGAATTATCAAAAATCCTTTCTTAATGCACATTTTCGTCACTTATGAGATATTTCTGTTATATTTAATAGTTTTGAGCCATCTGGTCAGTTGTGCATTGATCGATCAGTCTCTCAGGTTTCTGCTTTCATACTGGGTGACTTTTTTCATCGTCTTGATAATAAAATAGTGTGTTGTGTAAGTGGAATAGAATCTATAGACCACAGTATATTTGTACTAGTATTTCGGTAATGAGAGTTTCGAAAATCTCATTAATTACTTAAAAGAAATACACCCTATATAGCGCGTACATAATAATAAAATAGGTGCCTCTAAAACCTAGGCCGCAATCACCCATGAATGAAAAGAGTAAGCGAAATAGCGAAACTACTCATTTTTACCGTTACGATGTTCACACTATGTCAGTAAAAAAAATAGATAAAATAACTATGCCTTAGACATCTATTTCATATTCATATCACGCCCTATTATTTTCAAGACGGTAAAAAAGTCACCCATTATACGAGGTATAACGGAAAGGGCATATACATAGAAAGAGCAAGGCTTCTTTGGATCATAACAAACGATATGGCAAGGGTATCAACTCAAAATAAAATACTCCAAGAATTGATACCAAATTCTCGGTTTCATAACAAACGTGTCACCGCACTACGTGGGTCAATAACTTTCCACGTTCGTTGACATCGATCAGCTGATTGAGTGCTAGTGTTGTATTTATTTCAATTCGAAAAGTTTGGTTTCTATGAATTTAAAAAAATCATTACTTCCGGACTTGTAGAGATAGCATTAAATAACCCTTGCCATATCGTTTGTTATGATCCAAAGAAGCCTTGCTCTTTCTATGTATGCCCTTTCCGTTACACCTTTTATACATAGATTTATCACCAAAGGCTAATTATGCATAAGGCAAACTAGGCACGTGCCTAGGGGCGGAACACATGCTGGAACAGCAACTGAAATTGAGGCTACTACAAGTCGGAATAAAGAAATAAAGAAATGCCAGCTCCGCATTAGAGAAACCTCAACCAACATGTAGTAACACCAACTACAGTGAACCAATTGTTACTAGTACTATCCTTACTATACTAATACTAATATTATAAATGTGAAAGTAACTCTGTCTGTCTGTCTGTCTGTCTGTTACGCAATCACGCCTTAACTAATGAAGCGATTTAAATGAAATTTGGTACAGATATAGTCTAGAGCCTGAGAAAGAACATAGGCTATATTTTATTATGAATTTCCCACGGGAACGGGAGTTACGCGGGTGAAACCGCGCGCGGGAAGCTAGTACTTCATAAAAGATAGCTTGATCTCTGCGACATATGCCAGAGGGCGCCCTGTTGCGCAGGTTGCTTAGTTTGTAGTTTTTAAACCATTTATTAAGGCTGGAGCTCTGCTCGCCTTTATGCCCGGTTAAGTAGCAAAAGCCTCATGGCTACCTAGGTAAGTCAAAATGAAAAAAAACTGCGTAATATGTCATACTGACATTCCTAGGGTTGTTGAGATTTAAACAGATTTCGATAGTTATTATCTCTTATCTACTTCTCTTACTTGATGATAATGTAGCATATAATTGGGTTTCATTTAATTACAAACGTTACTAAATTAAACAAATATTTCAATATAAAATACATTTATTCATACATACATTTATTTCTGAAACCCAAAGTTTATTTTTAGAAATTGGATTTTATTTACTCACTATTATTCTAGATCAAGTACGTTCACATGTAAATAATGTTATGATTCTCAAATATACATAATAATAAAATTTAATAATAAAATAAGTTTTAATTAAGTTTTATATAAAAATATCGATAGTTTATAGTTGATGGCCACGATGATTCATCGCCTATCACTAATTAGGTCGACATGCCCATAAAATATGACATTGGCAGGTACTGTCTGTCTGTACTACTAAATTCAAAACTTCATAGGTGTGATTTTACTGACAGCTGTCGCAGAGATCAAGCTATTTTTTACGAAGTATAGTAATTTACTAAACAGGGTCGCCGATGAGGTGCTTGCCTACGACACTCAACGTTTAATCCACCTCTGTTTATTACAATATAATAATTTATAAAATATGTCCACGGTGCACGGCACACACTTTGCGGATCACTGCCATAGAGCGAAATTTCTACAAACACATAGAACTAGATTGAAAAAAACCCCTAACGCAAAAAAAAACATCAATTTAAAAAGTCGAAATCATTATACTCCTAATTGCTGATAACTTTTACAACAATAGGCTAGTTGACACTTTTTTGTCTTATAAATCGATGAACGCCGGCTGCACTCACGAAAAAGCATGACTCATTGTCACGTTCCGCCTGAGCCGAGCGTGCAAGCGAGAACGCGGAACAAGCGATAGAGAGGCACGATCGGCGTAAGTGTACGGCTTGTGATGCATCTATCTCTCTTCTACTCCATCGGTCGATGCGTCCGAGTAGAAGAAAGACAGCGGCAGCACCCAACCAACAACCTGTCTACACGTAAACTGTTTCATTAACTGTTTTCAAGGTGAAGTGAAAAGTTGATGTTGTTTTCATCAATGTTTTCTTATGACGTTATCACGTAAAATTATCGTCCGTAAACCAACTTTACAGACAACCGATTTTTATATGGTTAAGAATGGTTTTACTTCATGATCAAGAAAACAATATGGCATTTATTTGAGATCTAGAAAGCACTAAAATAAATATTTAAAATTGGCTTGACATTTAGAGATGAAAACGATGTCAGTCATGTTGGTCTATATACATTATCTGTGTCCAAGATCGATGACGTCATGACTCAGAAAGTGTAATAGTAAAGGATCGTGTTCATGTTTTTTAACGAGATGTATGACGTCACAAAATGCCTGATAGCGTTTTCGGAAGTTAAAGACAGACAAAAGAAATAATTTCCATATTGAATTTATACAAACACTAGCTTCCCGCGCGCGGTTTCACCCGCGTAACTCCCGTTCCCGTAGAAACTTTATAATAAAATATAGCTTATAGCCTTCCTCGATAAATGGGCTATCTAACACTGAAATAATTTTTCAAAGCGGACCAGGAGTTACTGAGATTAGCGTGTTCCTGCAAACAAACTCTTCAGCTTTATCTTACTAGTGACCCGCCGTGCGGAGGCGGCACGGATACAATGCTGATGTAATATACATATAAACTTTCCTCTTGAATCACTCTATCTATTAAAAAATACCGCATCAAAATCCGTTTTCTTGTCCGGTGTGGGGATCGAACCCACGACCTCCGAGATTTAAAGCGAGCCAATTACCGCTAGGTTGTCAGTGTCATAACAATTAAGTGAATAATATAATAATTATGTGCGTTCACTGAATCTGACAACTAAATTTAACAATATGAGTGGCACGGAACTTGATCAACTTACGATTCGTATTATTTTCCGGTGAAATTTATAAATATTAGCTTACTGCAATGTTGAATTTATTGATATGTAATTATTATTCTTAAGATGTTGCCTCAGATTGTCATAATAAATATATTTTTTCTGTTTTTCTACTCTATTGTTTTATTTCTCCGCTATATTTTATCCTCTTATCATTAACCCGGATAACGTCCACCGCTGGACATTTTTCTCTCCCTTTTGTCACGACCACGCTTTGCTTACGGATTAGTGAATAATAATTGGAGTTTTCATACTACTAGTATTCTTGTTAAGCCCTCGTATTAAGCTTAAATGCTTGTGTTACGAGTGGGTTCACGTCGGTAGTGCAATGGGCGGGTATCATGATCGCAAGTCCGACGCCCTTGCCATTAGACTACGGCCATTAAACGAAGCAATTTCCTGTCTTACAGGAATATAGACAGGAAATTGTTTCGTTTCCTGGTAAAGAATTGTTGAAGATAATGTTATTACAATCGGGACCAACGTTTCGCTATTTCAGCTCAAGGCAGTCGCTGGTCAGAGGGGTGGATGGTGGAAATATGTTTTTTTGTGGAGTTTTGTAAACTATCTTTTAAAACAAATAAAACCAAGTTTATTTTAACAAAAACAATATATTTACAACTATATCTACACATACAGTACATATACAATCTACACTAATTTATTTATACTTGTGGTCGCCCAGTGGTCGAAATGAACCATAATTCAAAAAAGTATTATCATTCTGCGTTTGACATAACATTGACAGAATGCGTGCTGCTCATAGTGCACATCTAGTTTAGAGCTATCACGCCTAATATTAAAAGTTTTAGTTAAGACAGAACAACGTCTGTCGTGTGAGCTAATAGTTTACAGAATGCAATTTTCATGGTCGAATTACGACCATTGGACCACCACTTTAGTGCAAAAGAAATGGACCAACAGGGGTCCACCGAAGCTAGTGAACTTTTTAAAGGGGTTTACTATAAAACTGTTTGGGTGCTTCTAGTATCAAAATAAATAAAATAAATGGTTTTTATTCAGCACAAGTAATGACATAAACTTGTTCTTACTCTATGAAATATCCGACTAGGTAACCAACAGTAGGAGGCAATAGCAAAATTTACAAATCTACCGACTACATAGTCCGTCCGTCGGTCCTGTGATACTCATTATAAGAAGAAATTAAAACCACATCAAAATTGCAAGTGGTCATACTATATCTAAATGACACACACATGAGGGCACCCTTATGGGGTTTAGGACCACGACCCGGGGCGCCTGAATAGACAGATAAATCAACTGTCTTCAGCATCATACATTTCTCTAACTACCCTCAACAACTCAGTCAAATTGAGACCAGTTTTTGCCGAAATGCCTATAACCTGCACCTCCTTTTTAATTTCTTCGTAAACTTTTCTACCTTCCGGCAAATCTATTTTGTTCAATACTATACATTTCCTTCTTTCCGCTAGTTTCTCGTTGTACTGTTTAAGCTCGTATGACAGGGTGTTGTATTGGTTTAAGGGATCTTGCGTTGAGTCCAAGAGAAAGATGAGGCCTTTACATCTCTCCGCGTGCTGGAGAAATTGAATACCTGTCAAAGTGAAAGTCAATAATTTATTAAATCATAATTATAACACAATAGACATATCATACAATTTAAAAAAAAATGGTTTGCCCGCTTAACTCTGCTCCAGTGGGTCGGAGTTTGATAATTTTGTAGCCTATATAATAGGTCTTTACCTACGAAATTGCCGTTTTATATGAAAAAATTTAAACGATTTTTTTTCATGTATTTTTTATTTGTATTAATCGAAGTAATCACCCGTGCAATCAATGCATCTTTGCCAACGCAGTGGCAGTTTATTGATGCCTTTCTTAAAGAAAACAGCTGGACGGGAGGCAACAAATTCTTCAAAGGCATTTTGTACTGCTTCTCGGGTATTGAATTTTTTTCCCGCCAAGAAGTTATCCAAATTCTGGAAAAAGTAGTAGTCTGTATGCGCAAGGTCTGGTGAGTTGGGCGGAAGAGGGAGAGCTTCCAACCCCAGTTCTTGCTACTTGGAGACCGTTGTGCAGTATGAGGTCACGCGTTGTCGTGCAGGAGCAGCGGAGACGAGCGATTGACCAATTCTGGTTGGAGATGTGCCAGCTTCTCCATCATTGTGTTCAGTTCTTCACAGTACACATCTGCAGTAATGCTCACCCCGTTTGGTAAGAAGCTGTGATGAATCACACCGGCGCTAGACCACAAAACAGTGACCATCACTTTTCTAGAGGTAAGTTTTCGTTTAGGGCATTGTTTAGGTGCTGAACCAGGATCCAACCAACTTGCTGAGCGCTTGCGGTTATCAAACAGAATCCATTTTTCATCGCAGGTAACAATGCGGTTCAAAATTCCTTCATTTGTGTGTCTGTTGAGCAGTGCAAGGCACGTCTCAACGCGTACTTCGCGCTGGCGACCATTGAGTTCGTGGGGCACCCATTTGTCAAGCTTTTTTACCTTGCCAATTTGATGCAAATGAACCAATATTGTTTTGACGCTAACGTCGAAAGCTGCTGCTATTTCAGCCGTAGATCGTGTATCATCAGCTTCCACAATCGCCTTTAATTCGTCATTGTCGACCAAAGTCTTCGGACGACCGCGAGGTTCATTTTTCAAGTCGAAATTTCCAGAACGGAAGCGAGCAAACCAATAACAGGTGGTGCGTTGGTTTGTAGTGTTAGCTCCGTAAACGTCGTTGATGTTGCGTGCCGCTTGTGCCGCGTTGCTGCCACGACGGTACTCATATTCCATAATTACTCGAATTTTTAACGTATCCATGATAACGAAAAAGATTGAAATACGATGAAAATGTGACACTAATCAATAAACAAATGACTACGTTTGGAAAAAAAAATCCATGTTTTTAAAATAAAATTAATTTGAAATTAGAATTCTTAGCCAAACAAAAATAATTTTGATTTGAAATGGCCAGTACTGCAGAACGGCAATTTCATAGGTTAAGGCAGCTATTAAACTAACCCAATGCAAACTTTCAACCAAATCTGTACAGTTTTTTTTTTTTGCGTGATTGAGTAACAAACATCCATTCATATTTACAAACTTTCGCGTTTATAATATTAGTAAGGATTTTTACAGTAAATTTGTGCAAATTCTACTAAAATTCTATTATATAATCTAATACATACCTAAGCCGTGATTCTTGTGCGAGCCGGGAATCAAACCTGGAAGATCTGCTATGGCCACCTGCTCATAATCGTCGTAAGGTATCATACCTGTAAGTTACAATTTTAAAATATATCTATGATATTTACAAAAAAAAAATGCCCTCAATGGTAATATTGAATGTACATAGTATGGCAAAAAACCCACTAACGAAAGAAAAGAAAAACGTGCATTTACAAAGTCAAAAATATTTTTCAAGTTCTCAGATTTCATTTCGTTAGTTAATACACCTCATTCCCTTTCAGTATAGTGGACGCTTTACCTAAGATGCAGGTTCGAGTCCTGCCGGTGGTCAACATTAATTAATCTCAAGTTTGAAATACCAACTGACCGTTAAGGTTAGCTAGGTTGGGTTATTACAATAGTTACAAATGTTGAAATTTTTTGAAATTATTATTATATGGTTTTATTTTTTATTTTTTTTATTGATCAATACATATTCCAACAGACATTTATATAACAAATAAGACACGCTACAGAAACCTAATTAAGGTTTATACGTGGCGCGAATGAACTCGCTCACCCACAGCATCAGCCATCAACCGTAATCTCACCCATGTAGTATGCTTTAAGTGTATTTTTACATTTATTTTCGCTAATTTGTATGTCATTAATTATTCCCTGTGGAATACTATTTAGGATATTAGGTAACATGTATTCCCACGTTCTCCTACCATACTCGTTTGTACAAACAGGTAAGACATATTTATTTCGGTTTTTGAGTTTTCTTAACTTACTTAATCTACATTTATGAGTTAAGCTATTTATTTTGTTGAACTCGCTTAAAATTACTGACATATTAATCTTATCATAAATTGAGAAAGTTTTACAATATTTAATTAAACCAATATCATTTTCTTTGTATTTATTTCTTATATATTTCGGTACAATATTTTTAAGTATACTGATTTGCAATTTATATATATTATCAATATAAGTTTTGTATGTTCGCCCGTAGGTACTTAGACCGTAACTTATTACCGAGTCTCCCAATGACAGGTATAGCATTCTCAATATGTTGTAGGCTAACTTATATTTTAGTATAGGTTAAGAATAGTTGTACTAGATCAGGAATAAAAAACCGGCCAAGTGCGATTCGGACTCTCGCACGAAGGGTTCCGTACTAGTTGCAAAAGTTTATTCATTTAAAGTATATAGTGTAGGGGTAAAATAATCTGCATGAAATGCTTAAGAATATTAACTCATTTATAATGATAAGTATTTATCATTATAAATGAGTAATAAATCCGTCTGATTAGCTTTACAATTACCGCATTAGAAATGATAATTTTTCTAAAAGATATAATGGATTTAGCAAGTTAACCTTGAAAGATAGACATATACTATCGCGGACTTTTTCGTAGATCTAAAAGAGAAGAATATTTCCGCCATACATTGTTTTGTTATATCTCATAGGGGTTTCGTTGAAAGCTCCCAAATGGCTTAATTTTTTCTGACACCTCTGACAAATATATCAATATATATTAGTCAAATGTACACAAAAACTAAACAAATTATATACGTAAACCTTCCGGAAGAATCGTTCTATCGATTGGTAACAACCGCATTAAAATCCATGTAGTAGTTTTTGAGTTTATCGCGAACAGACAGACAGACGCGGCCGGGGACTTTGTTTTATACTATGTAGTGATGTAGTGATAGCGGTCGCCCGCGGCTCCGTGCGGATGTCGGTTACCGCTGCAAAAAGCCTACCCAGGAAAGACACGGTCAGCAAAATGATTCCCAGGTCAATTCACAGACACAACACAAGTTTTCACTTCTGCCGGCATTCCTGGAGTGCAACCCGTTGTTTTAGCATAGATAACTAAAGCGATTATTGTAGAGGTTCTCTATAAACAACATTTGACGTTAAATTATTTTCAGGTAACAAAATAAACTGATGGTCGGGAGCCCCGACCCGTGATAGGGCAACGTAAAGTTGCAGCAGTAATCGTAATATTTTAATTTCGCCATAACTTCAAAACCAAACGTCCAATTTTAATCATTCAAAGACCAAATATTATCTACATAAACTATACTTAGTGATTAAATAATTTATTTTGATTAGGATTAATAGCATGCGTAAAATAAACAGTTCTAAATGTAGTCCAAAAAAAAATCAAGATTTCTAAATAAAAAAATGGTTGTTGTGCCTCACTCGACATAGATAGGAATAGTGCGTCGCGGACTTTTTTGTAGATATTAATAAGATCTACAATTAATTAGAACATTTTATGGTTCTATCTTTTATAGTTAAGGCAGCGTACGCAAAATAAGTAACTTTTCTGGTTGATTTTTTACACCTTGTGTCCGAAAAACCCAAATATCTTTCGAAACCCTATTTTTTCCAAAATAAAATTTAGCCTATGTTACTCGTGGATAATGTAGCTTTCGAATGGTGAAAGAATTTTTGAAATCGGTCCAGTACTTTTTAAGCCTATTCATTACAAACAAACAAACATACAAAAAAAGTTTTCCTCTTTATAATATTTCTTCTCGCTGCATTCTTAACGCGAACGAACTGGTAATAGTTCGACTAACTCACCTATATGCGGTTTGAGCGTAGTAAACGGATAGGGCGCCACCGTGGGCCGGGCTCTGCTGACGGCTCGCAGTAACGTGCTCTTCCCAGCGTTGGGGAACCCGATGAGACCCACGTGCGCCATCGACCGCACCTCCAGGCCGTACACTTCGGTCTCACCCGCAGCCCCCAACTCCGCCACACTGGGCGCCTAGAAGAAAGACAGAAGAAAAAATTAATTCCTCATCATCATCATCATCAGGGCCTCCTTCCGAGGGAGGGCTTTTGCCATAGTCACCACGCAGGCTGGTGACCGCAGTATTATGTTGTAACATACAAGGAAACGCTGCTGCCCGATCCTTGATGTACAATTGTTATAGATGTATGTTACAGATAGTATACAACCTGAGAAAGGACATAGGCTACATAGCTTTTTATAGCCTAAAAAGGGTTGTAGGGGGTTGAAAGGGAGGGTGAATATTGTATGGAAGTATCGTTATTTTAAAAAGCTAGAAGCTTGACACTAATGAAATTAATTAAAACTGCTACACAAAGTCACTATTCAGCACGGACAAAGTTGCGAGCACAGCCAGTACCTATGAAATCGGCTATCTACCAGTGAAAGTCCCGTCAAAATCAATCCAGCCGTTACAGTGATTAGGCAGAACAACAAACACACAGTTACCTGTTCAGTATCAGTGAGGAAGAACTTGTTCCCCCTGCCCCCCGCCCCGCCCCGCGCCGCCACGAACATCATCCCCTCCGTGCTGAGGTCCCCCACCACTCGCCCTGTTTCATCGCGGATTATAGTGCCTGGGGAATAGTCAATTATTATATATCAAACTAGCCCACGGTTTTCGGCCCACGGCCGGAGCATGAAGTTTTATTAGTACGCTCACGTTTTTCGCTCACTCTTTTCATTCATGTGTGATTGCGGTAGGTATTATAGGCACCTATTTTATTATTATGCACGCGCTATGTAGGGTGTATTTCTTTTAAGTAATTTATGAGATTTACCGAAACTCTAATTACCGAAATACTAGTACAACTATACTGTGGTTTATAGATTCTTCCACTAACACAACACACCATATTATTATCAAGACTATAAAAAAAGTCACCCAGCATACAGGGTTATTGGAAATGTGACGTACTCCTGTTAGAATCTTATAGATAAGGTCAAAAACAACATATTTTGTCACATAATGTTTTACCCTAAACTAAATAGTTTCTGAGTTATTTGAAACATTAAATTGTAAAAATTAAGAATTTAAGGATCACCTAACAAAAAAGTTGTGTAGTTTGAGGCCATATTATTATTATTCATTTTTATGGTAAAGATGGTTTTAATTATACATTTAGAACAACGGTAGAGTTCAAATATCTGTGCATAGAAAAAAAACGCTAAAAACCGAGTCAAGGGGATGTTAGAAGTAAAATAGAACACATCCATTTTTTTTTTGTTTCTCTGTCTGTTTATACGGGCAATTTTGCATGGTGGTACACGACATCCCCGGTCAACATCAAAAAAAAAATTAATCACAAAAAATTATGAATGAATGAATGAATGAAATGAAATGAAATGAATTCCCGTGATAAAGTTAAAAAACCGAAGGAATAACAAACACCACGGGCATCAAATCTCATGGTATTTTAGTAAATTTTGCATTTACCGATGTCCAATCTGGATTTAGAGCACATCATTATATGACAAAATTTGTTGGTTTTTTTTTTTTAATTATTGGCAGATATTTGTTGTCTACTAGTATTCTTGTTAACCCCTCGTGCTAAGCTAAAATGCTTGTGTTACGAGTGGGTTCACGTCGGTAGTGCAATGGGTGGGGTTCGAACCGGCGACCTCAAAATCACAAGTCCGACGCCCTAGCCATTGGCCGGCCGCTAATTTAATTTTGACATTGTCTATAAAATCGTAACAGGAATACGTAAAATTTCCAGTAACCCTGTATATTTATTTGTCTAGCAAAATATGACAACCTCCCGTAGCGGTATAAGTATCGCTTTGAATCTCGTAGGTCGTGGGATCGTTCCCCACTCCGGACAAGAAATCTTTGTGTAAATTCTAAGATCTCTTTCCGGGTCTCGATGAATGAGGGAATTCCCACCGTGCCTCAGAAAGCACGTTAAGGCGTTGGTCCCGATTGTTATAACATCATCTATAACAATCGTATACCATGCAACGGGCAGCAGCGTTTCCTTGGGTGTTACAATTTAATACTGCGGGCACGAAAGCGCCTTTTTTTTTGTCCTGGTGGAAATGCCTTTACGCATTCCCACCGCCGCTGCAGCGTATTCGCGCGCTGGCGATGGGATATGTGTGACTCGCCCTCTCCATAGCGTGGTATGCGGGCACCAACCCGCCTGCCAAGCGTGGTAACTATGGCAAAAACCCTCCCTGTGGAGGCTCAGGTTCAGCAGTGGACGTTGTACGATCTGATGATGATGATCTATTCGACCGATTTCGGTCATGGCGGAAGCGGTCAAATGCGCAGGATATTTTAAGGTGCGCAAACGCAAGCGCAGTGCGCACACACTCGTCCTTCCTCTCCCTGGTTCAGTGAAATATATATATTACCTATAGGGACAGGTACGATGATATGTTTAGCGTTCTTGCCGTTGCACTCCTTGTTGTATCCCTTCTCTCCATGCTGCGCTTGCACCACCGACTTGCAGTGGTTCAAACTCTTAGAGGAGTAGGTGGCCTGGGTACAGAGATACAATTTAATTTAAAAAATGGATGAAATGATTATGATTATTTGAGGGCTGCCATACCACAAACATGATTCTTTTGCTGGTTTTTAGCGCGCTAATACGCTGCAGCGGTGGTGGGAATTTTGTTGTTCTCCAGGGTAAATGAAAAGAAAACAAAAAAGGTAGCTAGGTCCATTACCTATGACCCATATGCGTCTCCCTCAAAAACGTAACTGGTAACCAATACTGGTACTGGTAATTTTTATTTTAAATATAGATTATTTATTGTTACGTTTTGTCGAATAATGTAGAAGTTATAGTTTCATTTCATTTGAATTAGCAAGACGATTTTTCATGTCTAATAGGTAGGTAGATAAATAGTCTACTTACAGTATTCTAATAAGAAATAGTTAAGAATCAAATTGGTTTGGACATACACTGTAAAGTAGAGCGACAAACTTAAAAACTCTTATGTAATTAATAATTCTTTCACTAAATTCAAATTCCAGAGGACAGAGTTGTGCTCCTACCCCTGCACTGTGATCCAACGCCTGTAGGCCGTGCCAGCGATCACTTCCTCGTATATCCATAAATCTGACTCTGATATCAGTGGCTCCTCTGGGTTGTGGTCCTAACCCCATAAGGATACCCCCAGGTGTATGTCACTTAATTGTATGCTTTCTAATTTTTTATGTAAATATGAATTTATTATGATAGAGGAATTAATGAGACACGGACAGACGGAGCACATTGTCTGTAATGTCCTATAATTAGCAGCACTTACAGGTTGCACTTGTTACTACTAGTTATAGCTACCAAAGTAGTTTTATTCATAGAAATAGAATAATTACCTATTAATTACGCAACTTGCATTCTGACCTCCAACTGCCTTCCATCAAGCAGTGGAAGAAAGAGGCGTCGAAACGCTTCTTTGAATCCGCGGCTCAACACCCAAACCCGTTGGTTGTTGCAGCATCCGACTACAGGCCTTTGCCTACAAAGCGTTGTAAACACCGTCGGCCTCGGGGCGTCCTAGACGACCCGGACGACGAGATCACAACTTACCAACTAGCAGTACAGAGACTGCAAGAAACTAGCACCACTACACAGAGACCACTCTATCCGACCCGCCGGAGAAGAGTGCGCCCGCGAACGCGACGCGTCCCCCCTCGCCCTCCCGACCCTTAGTTTTCTAAGAACCTTCCGATGCCCTCGTAGACCCGAAGTCCGAGAGGCCCGCGAACTGTAAAGTAGAGCGACAGTTGCACAAAACTCCCCTTAAGAAAGTAAAAGCCATAATCCCTCAATCACATCAATCCCTCCCTCCGTCAGCGACCGCCCTGAGCCGAGGTCCAAGTCCCACAGGGGACGCCCTCTTGCGCAGGTTGCTTTGTTTGTAGTGTTTAAACCATTTATCTAGGCTGGAGCTCTGCTCGCCTTTATGCCCGGTGAAGTAGCAAAAGCCTCCTAGCCAATTAAATATGTACGTCCGAAAAAAAAAAGCCTATTAATTGCATTTTTTTTCATTGTGAATTTGACAAGTGCAAGTGTATGTAAATACCCAAGTGCTGAATAAATTCATTATTTCATTATTTATATCACTATAAGAATGCAAGATTATATTATACCTCCTCTGGTTAATCCTCTTAAGTGTCAGGCCATAGTTATAGGAAGTTCGCGAATGCTGTCGAGGGTAGATTTCTTTTCACTACCTCCAATTTCTCTGAACAAAATAGAAATTCCCCTTAGTCCTAGCGTAAAAGATCTCGGTTTGTTGGTCGACTCTAGTCTGAGTTGGCAAAAACATGTCAGCACCATCAGCAACCGGGTTACAGGTATATTACGATCTCTTTATCGGCTTAAACATTTCTTACCATCCAAAACGAAAGTAATGCTGGTGCAGGCTTTAATATTTCCCTTAATCGACTATGGTGATGTGTGCTATTTTGACCTGAATGCAGATCTTCTCAATAAACTAGACAGACTTCTGAATAACTGCATTCGATTTATTTTCAATCTGCGCAAGTACGATCATGTCTCTTCATATCGTGCCGAACTTAAGTGGCTGTCCATACGACAGCGTAGACACATGAGGGCGCTTACAACTCTCTTTTCTATACTTGATTCCCCTTCCTCTCCCTCTTATCTAACTTCTCAATTTCAGTTTCTCTTCACCAATCACAATAAAACTTTGCGTTCCTCTCACAACCGTCTTCTGCACTGTCCTCCTCACCGCTCTGACTTTTTACATTCCTCTTTCTTTGTCCAGTCCATATTACTTTGGAACGCGCTCGATATCAGAATGGCTAAGAATCGCTTTACATTTTAAAAAAAAGTTCGTGAACATATCACTAAAAATGTCACTTAGTCCTAACAACTTTTATAAATTATGTATAGCTGTTATATGTATATATTATTTATTGTATGTAGTTATGTATGTATAGTATGTCTAATATATTATATATTAGAATGCTTTTTTGTATGTTGTAAACGTATTATAACTATACATTTACCACAGTGGTATGTATTCTCCATCCAAATTTTACCTTAGTGCACCTACCACACTGTCTCTGCATCACCCTATGGTAGACTGGGAGAAAATGCCTCAGGCATTAAGTCCACCATGTACTATCTTAGTGCTAAAATTATAAATAAATAAATATACCTGAAATATGGCATGTCCCCCATTCCCCCCGTCTCCTCCATCAGGCCCTGCGTGGTCCTTGCACCACGCACTGAGGAAGGATATGCAGCCATCCCCACCTAAAATATTAAGATATTGTTTAAAAAAAATTTTTTTTTCATTTTATCCGCACTTTGGTATCCACTGCTAAACATTATTATGATTTATTGGTGGACAAGCAGCAGTCTGCTGATGTGTCCATATCACGGCACTGGAGTAGTCTTTTTTAACAGACTTCAAAAAAAGAGGTTTCTCAATTCGACCGTATATATATATATATATATTTTTATGTTTGTTCGCGGATAATTTTGTTGTTTATGAACCGATTTTTTTTATTCTTATTTTGTTGGAAAGAAGATATTTCAAAGGTGGTCCCATAATAAGAAAATCAGGGTTTGATGATGGAAGACCAGAGTAATCGAGGGGATCTTTCAAAAATCGTAGGGGCGACTAGTGCGTTTTTTAATTATTTATTTATCTATACATATAATAAAACAGTAAAAAAACTGTGTCTGTACAATGAATATATTAAAAAAAATTGAGGGGGTTTAGAAACAGTAATAGAGCACGAATCCAAAAAAAAATCCGTCAGTTTGTCTATTTATCTGTTTGGTTGTACACGCTAATCTTCGGAACTACTGGACGGATTTGCATGATTTTTTTGTTGTTGTATAGGTAGGTCTGGGCAACATATAGGCTATAATTTATCTTGAAAACTTGAACACCTGATGCGGAACCGCAACAGACGAGCTAAACTATAAAAACAAAAGTTGTTGTTTATGATGTTAGTAATATAGTCCTGAGAGGTTACCGGTGTTTTATCTGGAACACCTGTTGTGGAATTCCAAGCGCCCAGCTACACCATAACACATATAGGAATGACGTCTTAGCAAAAGTAGTTCGGTCTGATGGGCATTTTCTGTTGACTTATAAAAATCGAAGATCAGGAACATGATTCCCACATCAGTAAATAAAAGCTATCACTAATTTCACTGTATAATTATAAAATAACACAAGCTGGGAGTACCTCGACACGGTGAAGGCGGCAACAGCTTAAGACTGATTTTCGATGAATCATTGAAAATTTGACTCTAGTGGCCAAAACTCCCATTTATTTTTTTATTTTATCGAATAAATATGCCTTCGGACATATTATTATGTTATTTGAGTGTTTAATTTCCTTTTCATTTATCTTCGTGACACGGTAGCCTACCCGGCAACGCAGGGGAACAGTCACTTAGATTTTAATTGATCAGGTATCTTCATAATAAAACTATAACCTAGAAAGAGGTCAAATCTTTCCCAATGTTCCAAAGGAGCTAAAAGATTGAGGATCATAAGATCTCAAGAATCTACCGAAGAGCGTCAGGAGAGACTTGATACTGTTCGAGAACATCAGGCTGCAACTCGCTCCGTGGAAAACTCTTCGGATCGCGAAGCACGTCTGCGTTCTCAGCGCATTTACGTATCTACATCCAGGCCTCTAGAGACCAGTAAATAATATGACGGGTGACTGTCTGCTGATCGTGAACGTCATACATTATCTCGCGGGTCGCAGACGTTCACAGAAAGAGAATTGCGCTTGAGTTCTCAGCGTATCGACGCATCTGCTTCTAGATCTCTAGAGACAAGCGCGGAACGTGACGCGGGACTGTCCGCTGATCGTGAACGTCACGCATAGTCTCGCGAGTCGGAGACGCTCACGGATAGAAAATTGCGCTTGAGTTCTCATCGTATTTACGCATCTGCTTCTAGGTCCTCGCACGTAGGAGACGTTCACTGATAGAGAATTGCGCTTGAGTTCTCAGCGTATCTACGCATCTGCTTCTAGGTCTCTAGAGACCAGTGAAGAATATGACGGGCGACTGACTGCTGATCGTGAACGTCATACATTGTCTCGCGAGTCGCAGACGTTCACTGAAAGAGAATTGCTCTTGAGTTCTCAGCGTACGACGCATCTGCTTCTAGGTCTCTAGAGACAACTGCGGAACGTGATGTGCGCCTGGCCGCTGATCGTAAACGTCACGCATTGTCTCGCGAGTCAGAGACGTTCACGGATAGAGAATTGCACTTGAGTTCTCAGCGTATCTACGCTTCTGCTTCTAGGTCTCTAGAGACAAGTGCGGAACGTGATGCGCGACTGTCCGCTGATAGTGAACGTCACGCATAATCGCGCGAGTCGGAAACGTTTACCGATACAGAATCACGCTTGAGTTCTTAGCGTATTTGCACATATACTAACAGGTCTTTAGTCTTCAGGCGACTAACTGCGGGGAGTGTGCGGAGGTTCTAAATAACCTGATACCCCCTTCACCCTTCCATCACCGGACGACTAGGCGCGGCGAGCGGTTTCACCCTTTTGTTGTAGACATTCCTTCAATACGCACGAAGCGATTTGCTTCTTCTTTCATAATGCGGACGGCTAAGGAGTGGAATTCTCTGCCGGCGTCAGTTTTTCCGGAACGCTATAATCTGGACATCTTTAAGGCTAAAGTGAACAGACACTTTCTAGGCAAGCGTGTATCATCTTAGGTCTTATCTTCGCCTTCCATCAAGCGAGATTATGGTCAAACGTAAGCCTACAAGTAGTAAAAAAAAAAAAAAAAAAAAAAAGCTGCTGATCGAGATTATCATACATTGTCCCGAACACGCACACAACAAAATATTCATAATCCGTTAGAAAGTGAAAGAGAAAGAATTTCTGGAGTACGGCATGAAGAGACAGAACAAGAGCGCAACGAACGTTTGAATTCTGATCGACTTCGACATTATCTGAATAGCTATCCCGGGCCTTTGAATTCGACATCAGACGTTTCAGATCTTCGTTTTTGACGACCCCGTTGTCGCTGGCATAAGCAACAGGATCCGCGTACGAAGTCGCGGGCGGAAGCTAGTTATTAATATTCGTAACATTATATAAGGTGCTATAAAAATATCTGCCACGGCTTTAATGGGAGGTAGTATTATGTTTAAAGATTACAATAGTGAAGAGCTTTCGTACCCCGGAACAGTTATTTCAATTTGAGAAAATACATAAGTTAAATAAACATTGACTATACTCTGCATAAAGCCGTTCACAAATTACGCGCGATGTGTCGCATCGTCAATGAAAACAACTGCTATCTCTTTCCATCTGTTCCGTGAATGAAAACTGAAATCACTATCTGTACGTGTAGGTACGCAATAATACGCTGTCAAACAAGTGTTTTAAAAGTGCAATTACTTACCAGCTTCTGCATTCTTCCAAAAAACTTACGTAAATAAGATGATAAACTTCCCATGACACTTAAAACAGGCTTTGGACTGTCAAGTTAGTGTAAGAATCGCAATTTTTTTCTTATTATTTTTAAACAATAGGTAGGTACTTAGATTGATATCCAATAACGATAAATTACAGTAACTTGGCGTGTTTAAAAGTTAATCATCTTATTTACAACAATTGCACCGTATTTACAGTTATTTACACACTCCCTACCTACTTATCTACAAAACTGTTGCACTAGTCCGCGTTGCACACAAATGTAGGCACGCTTACATACGTGTCTCTTAACTTTGTTTAATGTGACATCCGTTTCACTTTTTAATTGTCTAAATGCGCGTTTGATTCGCCTTATTAGTTCTACCACACTTCTGATATCATGTCCGGTTCAGCCGTACACTAGGTCCTTTACACGACCCCACAAAAAAAAAGTCTAGAGGGGTTAAATCCGGCGAGCGATTAGGCCACGGCACTGGCCCTCCTCGGCCCGGGCCTATCCAACTTTCACCGCCGTACCACACACCGTTTAAAAATTCCCGTACGTTGATGGCGAAATGAGGTGGTGCTCCATCATGTTTGAAGTGCAGCCCTCTTATCTCTTCAAGAGGAATACGTTCCAACATTCTTCTCACACGGGTTCGTAGTAAACGCAGATACGACTCTCCGTCCAGTCTGTCCAAGAACACTGGTCCTAGTATTCTGTTCCCCAGTATCTAGTGTTAATTACACGCACATTAACACTAAACCGAGTCTGAAAATGGTCAGGCCGCACAACACTACGTCGGAGTACACTAGTATGGAGGCCTGCCTGCGTCAACCGGAGGTGGGTCAAAGCGGCCGTGGTCTCTAAACCTGTACACGGCATCCAGAATGGTATGATGACTAACTCGCACACCAAACCTCTGCTGGTATAAGTTCACGGCATGTGCAGTTACGGAGTTACACTCGCGGTAGCACAATACCATTTCAAGGTATTCTTGATTAGAATACCGTCGTCTGGGAGGCATTTTTAATAAAGGCCCGCGATATTCCCGTCGCTGACCGCTAAAACTATCTTCCGAGCGGCGCGACTGGCGAGCGACTGGCGAGCGCCCGGCGGCGATCGGCTAGCGCGTGCGGGTGCAAGTGCGGGCGCGCGGGGCTGTCCTTTCCTTTGACAACCGCCGCGCGATAAGAATGGCAACAGCGTACCTATGAATTCGGTGCGGCGCGCGGCGTGCGGTGCGGCAACAGCTTATTAAGTCTACAGAATGGTGTTATGCCAATAAATCAATTCAAATTTATACGTACAATTTTTTGTATGAAAAAAAATATGACACATTATCAATAATTTTTCTTCACTATTGTAATCTTTAAACATAATACTACCTCCCATTAAAGCCGTGGCAGATATTTTTATAGCACCTTATATATTACGTATATCTGTATGTATTCATATACCTATAGTATGTAGTTTATGATTATATTGTATGTATGTATTTATGTATATATGTAGTTATTGTATGTATGTGTATCTACCTACACGCCTTTAAATTTTTCTACTTTTGACTTCTCCTCTCGCAGGTCTACTGGAAGAGATTTATTAAGAAATAAGTAGTACCTTTGTACATTGCTGTTTGTCTGTCTTGTTGTATTTATATCTTCTGTGTGTATGTGTACATAAATAAATAAATAAAAAATTATAAGAATTTTACACCTAGATGGAGACGAAGAACAGTTAGAACTCTTAGTTAACCTTTTGCAGTTTTGTTAAAAAATATTATGTTTGATACATTATTGTCCAATGATTAAAATTGTTTTTATTTTTCTTGGTTAAATGGGCCTCTTCTTTAAGTCCTTGGCAAGCCACAGGTTACGGGATCTTGCTGTAACTACACTAGATGTTCCTGCTCATCCATCAGTTGTATGACTCTTAGTCGATTCTTACGACACTCATAGGAAGAAAAGCCATAATCCCTCAATCTCCCCGTCAGCGACCGCCCTGAGCCGAGGTCCAAGTCCCACAGGGGATGCCCTCTTGCGCAGGTTGCTTAGTTTGTAGTGTTTAAACCATATATCTAGGCTAGAGCTCTGCTCGCGTTTATGCCCGGTGAAGTAGCAAAAGCCTCAGGGCTACATACATATGTCCATCCGAAAAAAAAAAACAAAAAAACTCACAGGATGATATAGGGTGCTCTATACTAGCAGTGATGGTTATGATGGTTATGGTATTACCATAACCATAACCATCAGAAAGCTTAAGTGGAAGTGGACACATAATTAGAGGAAAAGAAAAATGATCAAACTCAAATATATTTTGGTTCACAAGAAATCAAGGCAGACCGTTCAGAAAATGGGTGGACGAGATAACACATGGACCAGAACAGCAGATACAGGGAGGAATGGAGACTGTTGGGTGAGGCCTTTGCCGAAAAGCAAACAGATAGTGTCGCGGAAATCATTATTGAACTATATTTTTTATTTTCTGTTACATATCTGAATATAGGCATTATTATTATACTAGCAATCCCAAATTAGGTTCACTGGTGGACCGTGAGGTTTCTTCCCTATGTGAAACACCATAAGGCCTCGTCCTGGACGACAGCGGGCGGCGCGGGCGACGGCACGCGCGTCTTTATCAAAGTTCATAGATTTGTGTGAAGCTGTTCTCGACGACAGCGGTGCGGGCGGCAGGGTTTCCTTAGGCACTGCCCGCGCCGCACGCTCCGCCCGCTGGCGTCCAGGACGCGGCCTAATACAATATGTGGTAATGTAATATCATCAATTTTAATCATCGTCAGCCTGTATAACGTCCACTGCTGAACATGGGCCTCCTCCCGGGGAGGGTAAGTGCCATCGTCAATACGCTTGGCAGGCAGGTTGGTGACCACAGTATCATATTAAACTAAACAAAGAAATGCTGACAGTTTTTTACTATTAATACGATTATAATAGATGATGCTATAACAATCGGGACCAACGGCTTAACATGCTTTCCGAGACACGGAGGGTAGTCCCTCAACCAACCAGACCCAGTAAAAATCTTACAATTTACCCACAACCTCAGAGATTTAAAGCAAGCCACATTCCCCTACAGTATAGAGTCAAACCTCCAACCTCCGAGATTTAAAGCAAGCCAAATTCTGCTCTGCAATGGAGGTCGTCAGTATTTAATGAGTAACACAAATTTGTTTCAATAACTGAGCCTGAAAAATCTTCCCTCCAAGCTATCTACAAACTAAGCAAACAACCTCTTTAACCTCTTTACAACCTCATGCTGCGGTGACACCATACACCAGCCTGTGACTACCATCCGGACTGGACACGTGGAGACGAGCCCTGCTTCCCTCGCTGCCGCTACCATTTACCTAAGCCGTCAGCGCGACTACTATCATCCAGCTTCCTAAAAAGCTAAGTGTTTAGTGACTAGCTACCTGGTCACCTACTCAAACCGAGTCCTAGGACCTGCCCCCTATTCTAAATATTGTAAATCTTCAATTCTATTTTTCAATAACCTATAGTGTACTGAGTGATCTGTGTTTATTTCCTCTCTGTATATAAAACTCATCTCTTTTCATATATGTAACATGTGGTTGGCTACACCAACACATACTATGTTACAATGTAAAACAGCCTTCGGGGCAGGCTGGTTGGTGATCACAGTATTATGTTTAACACGCTAAGAAAGCCTGCTGCACATACCCTGGTATATATAGCTTGTTATAAATGACGTTGACGAACAATCAGGTCCAACGACCTTACATACATAAAAGGCTTAGAAAAAAAATATTGAATTTGCACAAAGATTTCTTGTATGGGGTGGGGATTGAACCAACAACCACTAAGACTTATACTGCTACGCCAAAAGCAATAGTACTTATCTTAGCTAATAATGATGGTTTATTAACAGTTAAATCTATACTTTACATAATGCTGAAGAGTTTGTTTGCTTGGACGCGCTAATCTCTGCAACTATTGGTCCAATATGAAAAATCTTTCAGTGTTAGATAGCCAATTTATCGAGGAAAAATTCCTACGGGAACGGGAGTTACACGGGTGAAACCGCGGGCGGGAAGTTAGTGTAAAATATTGTACCTTTTCCTCCAACAGCACGAACTCGAAAAGCATCAACATAATACTGCACTGTACTGCGCGTTGACTTTGCTTTTAAACTTCTTAACGCTTTCGGCGCATATTCGGAACTCAGCCTTATCGTTTGTAGCTGAGTACACAATGTTAAACCTTTAAAAAGTGCAGTTAAACGCATTTTTAAGCTTTTTTGAGGTTATATTTTGTAATGTTATTGTTTTGACACTTTTGACAGACTGAATCTATTTCTACCATTTCTACCAAGTGACACTGGTGGAAAGTGGGTGGAAATACCCATTTTGGGAGTAACCACAGATAAAATCACCACTAACTACTATAATTGTACCACTTTATCTGTAGATACTTCTCTGATCTGTAACTATTACGAGGACGACATCGATAAATTAAATTAAGTATCAATGCACAATTTGAAAAACAAGTACATGTTGAAATAAGTTTTAAACAAGCTTGTGTTATACATTTTATTTTGCAACAAACCGGGGTTTTGTTTTAAGCGTAAAACTGTTTCATTTTTATTACCTATACAGTTTACAAGTTAAATTGTATAAGGGCTACTTACAACTAAGTTGTCACCTAGGTACTAAGTTTATATCAAACTAGTGTTACAATTTTATTTAAGGACCTAATATTGCATTTTTTAGAGGACGCAATTTTATTTTTGGGTCAATACAAGCTTAACCCCAAGTTTGTGGGGTTGCCTAAAAATGTAAAGCTCATGTAAAATTTCAATGGAATAAGTGGTATTCTAGTGAACTATTTTCTCAGCAACTGTTGGTCCGACTTGAAAAAATCTTTCGGTGTTAGCCCATTAATCGTGGAAGGATAGAGGATATATTTTATAATAAAGTTCCTACGGAAACGTCGGTTTTATATCAGCACTTTTCGACTTGTCAGATGCAAAATTATAATGTTATGTCTACGCTAACGCATTGGGCAACTGTAATGTTAGTGTGTGTCGTATGAATTAATAAATAAATATCTACACTAATTATAAATTATAAAGAGGAAAACTTTGTTTGTTTGTTTGGTTGTAATGAATAGGATCAAAAAGTACTGGACCGATTTCAAAAATTCTTTCACCATTCGAAAGCTACATTATCCACGAGTAACCTAGGCTAAATTTTATTTTGGAAAAAAATTGGTTCCGTAAGATATTTGGGTTTTTTGGACACAAGGTGTAAAAAATCAACCAGAAAAGTTACTTATTTTGCGTACGCTGCCTACACTATAGAACCATAAAATGTTCTAATTAATTGTAGATCTTATAAATATCTACAAAAAAAGTCCGCGACACACACTATACCTATCTATGTCGAGTGAGGCACAACAACCATTTTTTTATTTAGAAATCTTGATTTTTTTTTGGTCTACAATTTAACGCGTTTATTTTACTCATTCGATTAATTCTTATCAAAATAAATTACTTCATCACCAAGTACAGTTTATGTAGATAATATTTGGCCTTTGAATGATTAAAATTGGACGTTCGGTTTTAAAGTTATGGCTGCACGGCCCGTTGCGAAGTCTAATAATTTTCGTGCGATTTTTTTTAGATTTCGTTCTTAAAACTACACCTACGCAAAAGTTCTTCTCAGAGCTAATCAACAGTTCTTCTCAGAGCTAAACAACAGTTCTTTTCAGGGCTAAACAACAGTTCTTTTCAGAGCTAACCTACAGTTCTTTTCAGGGCTAAACAACAGTTCTTTTCAGAGCTAGAATATTACACGCTATTAATATTTTTTTAACATTTGAAAATGCCTGAAATGCCTAATGCCTAAAATGCCTATTAATTACATTTAAATATTTTCATCATTAACAACTTTAACATCCACAGAAAGATAATCTGTGCAGCCTGCGGATAATGACTGCGTCGTCGATGTTTGTGTCGGTGTCTGTGAATTAACCTGGGAATCATTTTGCTGACCGTGTCTTTCCTGGGTAGGTTTTCCGCAGCGGTAACCAACATTCGCACGGAGCCGCGGGCACTTCTACCCCACCGACCAACTAGCATGCACAACTAGTTGTGCGGTCGAGAATGCTAATCTGACATCCTTCCCCACGGAATAATCAGTTGTGCAGTTTAAAAAAAATGTTTTACTTAGTACTCCTTCGACCAACTGCTCAATGAAATGTACCACGTATACTTTTTCTTTATTTTTCGGTTGTTACATTTTTCCCTTCGTCCACAATCATAACTAAGTTTTCATAACTGGTTATGAATATGAATGAAGGGACATTTTTAATCTCTAATTTTGTAACACTTACCTTATTTTATCTTAACTTTTCAATTGCGTGGCCTAGGGTAATCTCATTATGTAAATATTGCATTTGAACCCGCCTTATCAAGTCATCTTTTATTATGTACCTTTTCTTACGTTTTTGTTTTTCATCCTTCATCAATACAATATCACGGTATTTTTCAACGATCAAAAGGACATTCAATATAAACGAAGTAAAGTCATGTCAAGTGTTTTTATTCAAACGTCGGTTCAGGCTCAAGTGCCATGGTTCTAAGTACTACGTTATTGGTGCGGTGACGTTGACCGAACACGCTCTGTTGATGTAATGTTTTTTCTTGAGCAATGAATGTATATAATTCGTAAATTTTGGCATTTCCAGGTTAGCTTTTTCACGTTCATTATTGATAAAAAAATTATTAAAGAAAAAGTATACGTGGTACATTTCATTGAGTAGGAAGGAGGAGTACTAAGTTAAACATTTTTTTTAAACTGCACAACTGGTTATGCCGTGGGGAAGGATGTCAGATTAGCATTCTCGACCGCACAACTAGTTGTGCATGCTAGTTGGTCGGTGGGGTAGAAGTGGCCGCGGGCGACCGCTATCACTACATCACTACATATTATAAAACAAAGTCCCCGGCCGCGTCTGTCTGTCTGTCTGTTCGCGATAAACTCAAAAACTTCTACATGGATTTTCATGCGGTTGTTACCAATCGATAAAACGATTCTTCCGGAAGGTTTACGTATATGATTTGTTTAGTTTATGTGTACATTTGACTAATATATATATTGATATTTGTCAGAGGTGTCGGAAAAAATTAAGCCATTTGGGGGCTTTCAACGAAACCCCTATGAGACATAACAAAACAATGTATGGCGGAAATATTCTTCTCTTTTAGATCTAAAGTCCGTGATAGCATAATATCGATGGTCATACGTTGACAACTCGTAACCCACATTTTTTTGTAAAATGAGTTGAGTACATCAAAAAATTTTAAATTAAGCGCCCCATCTTTCCATTGATAACTCGTAATGCACAAAAAATGTCACTCGAACAATTTATGCCACAGTTGACAACTTACAGCGAACAAGTATCAACTTGAACTTACTACCGTAAAACGGGGTGAATAAAAATGGCGGGGTGAATAAACATAAATCTGGTATTTTGATAAAGTTGTCTCTAGGTTTGTCTATAGCCGGATTACGTATTTTATTTCTGCTATTTATTACACAGCAACATTACTCCTTTATTATAGCAACACATAAATACACGTCAAGTTAGATGACATAAAGAAAAAAAGCAGTTAAAGTGAACGTGTTCGTATGAGTGATTTTGTGCTGGTCAAAACTTGATCTAAAAAATAATTTCCTTGATGTTTCTTCGTCGTAAAATTGGTTATTTGGACAGTTTTTCTTCTTGGCTATTAGTGATACAAAGGTTAGTACCAAGATTTAATGATTTCGTTCTTATTTATAATAAAATTAAGACACTGATGCTTTTTTTCAAATCTGAGGTGAATAGCTACGAATGAGGGGTAAATAGATATGCCTTTGGGGTTAATAGGAACGAAGAAAGAGGAGAATAGATACGAGTGAGGGGCGAATAGTAATGAAAAAGAGGTTAATAGAAATATGAATTTTAGGGTTGTCAAAAACTTATTTATTTATTGAAAGATCCTTATTAAATTAAAAGAACAATTAAGTCTTGCAGAGCATTTAGTATGTTTATTATTTTATTAAATCTTAATTATCTGAATTTGTAATCTTCTGTATTTGGCGGGTATTATACGATACCAGAAAAAGGTTCCCGTAAATATCATTAGTGGATGCATATAAATTAGCCCTTATAATGTATATAATTTATTATATTGTATGGTTGGCCAGAATTAAACATTATATATTTTATTTAGGTACACTTCATTGCGCTGCACACAACATGCCGCGAGTATACAAACCCGATCCACGTGGCAAGAGATACAAAAGGTATCCTAAAGAAGTCATCGAGCAGGCTGTTAAAGAATATAATAACGGCGGTGGTTCTTTGAGCTTCATTACTAAAAGATTTGAAATTGACAAATCTGTCTTGTATAGGCACAGTACAAAAAATATGAAAACACAAGGCGGACAGACAGTGCTCTCTAATGAGACTGAACTGGCATTCATTAAATATATAAACTTATGTGCTGAATGGGGGTATCCGATCGAAATATATGATTTGAGGTTATTAGTTAAACATTATTTAGATAAACTAGGCATAACAGAAAAACGGTTTAAAGACAACATGCCTGGGCCGGATTTCGCCGCTAGTTTTTTAAAAAGGCACAGTGAACTGATCTGTACGTCTGATTTAAAATATAAAAATATAAGTATGATTCATATGTCTTTTTTTGACACATATACACAACTCCTGTACTACAACACAGCACTAAACCTACCTACCAATAAGTACCTAAGCAGAAAGTAGGCAGACCGTGAAAGGAAGATTGACAGCCCTAGCATTTTTTTGCTATTCACCCCATATGTCGTATCTTTTGACCCCGGTTTCCAGGCAAATAGAAACTACCTACTTTTTCACAATTTACTAAGAATTTAAATAATTTCACGCATTTTAGGCATAAGTATTTGGTAATTTACAAAGAGACTCACAAAATCGTAACGGTTTAATAAAAGCTTGCATATATAATATGTAAGAAAATCAGAGTAGAAGTTGAAAGTTGTGTCTATTCACCCCGTTTTACGGTATTGCGCGAGTTACGAGGTGTCAACGCAAAATGCAGTTCGCAAAATCACTGATAGAGTAAGATTAGGGCGCGAGTTTCAAATGTTTAAAAATAGTTTAATATTTAATTACCACTTTAAATATTATTTATTTCCTAAAAGTGTACTTGAAAGTGCAGGTATTGATAAGTTTTTATTTTTATTTTACGAAGAAGCTCAATAAAAGCTCTCTATTGAAATTTTAAGCCATCCTGTCATCGATACCTTAATACGTTAGTTATTCAATAAAAAAATTGTAATAATCATAATAAAACCTATACGTAGCGATTTGTATTCAATTTAAGTAGGTACCTACATTAATTAATTAGTATAGGAATTGTTTTGATAGACGCTTATTTTTAGGAACTTAGTTTATTTTTCTTTATCAGCTAAGCTCCATGCAGGTCGTACACTGAAGCGAGAACAATCAAAATCCAGGTTCCTTTATGTCAAACTGCGTTTGACACTATAATAAAAGAAAACAATATTGGCTTCCAGCAGCCGAAAAAAGATTAGTGTAATACATGTCTAGGCGGGTACGTATCAAAATCCCGAAAGTTCATAATACCTATGATTGAAATATCGACGTCCAAAACGCCGAAATTCAAAATACCGAAAGTTTTAAATGCCGATAGTCGTTATATCGAAACACAAAATACCGCTGTTCAAATGCCCGAAAGGACGAAATCCCGAAAGGAAGAAATCCCGAATGGACGAAATCCCGAATGGACGAAATACCGATGGATGAAATCCCAAAGAGCAGCGACGTAGTTCCCGCGATTACTCATAGATGGCACTGCAACACAGTTATGACGGTGGGCATTCTGCTTAACATGTTTTAATATTTTTTTATAGCGCTCGCCGGCCGCTGCCGCGGCACCGCTCGCTTCGCTCGCTCGGCTCGCGCGCGGTTGGTCGCAGTTCTAACATAACCTAACCTATTTCACCCAGTTCAAAATGATGAAACCAACCGCGCGCGAGCCGAGCGAGCGGTGCCGCGGCAGCGGCCGGCGAGCGCTACTTCCCTAGAGATTCATCTAACAATTTTATTATACTTTGTATTCTTTGATTTGTCCATTCAAATTTTTTACTATTTTCACTATGCCCACTGTAATATTTTTGCAACTCTATGGTAAATTCGTTTGGACTAACAACCGTTCAACCAATCAGAGCGCGAGTTGCATTCCGTCCTACGCCGGTTCACAAATCTCGGAAACGGTGGCAATTTCGGGATTTTGTACTTCGGGATTTTAAACTTTCGGGCAAATGAACTTTCGGGATTTATAACTTTCGACCAAACAACCATTCGGCGTTTCAATTATCGGGATGTCGTCCATCGGTATTTTAAAATTCGGTCTTTTAAAATTCGGGTAACAATTGTTACATTCTTGTAACAAAGCCTATCATTATTTGGACCTATCAAAATAGGAATGCAGTTTTAGCAAATGCTTTATCTAACTTTGCTGCTGTGAATAATGTGGTTATTTACCACAAATATCTAAAACCTGGGTATACGCAGATAGAAGTGGATAGCGTTCATGCTGCCATCGAACGTGGCATCCAAAGAAAAAATATGACGCTATTTATGTTACATCGCAATATGCAGACATAACTAGGAAATCAGGCAAAGATCTGATGTCAAAATGTTAATATTTGACTTTTTCAAAAAGTATAATGATCCAAAAGTGATGCCTTCTGAAAGTATCGGGCCTGGAAAGAAAAAAGGAGATCCTGTCGTCACAAATCTTAAAGTTTTATTGTACAAACCTGGTGGAAAAATTTACTATAAAATTAAGATTGGCGGCAAAAACTATTCTTTGTTGCCAAGAAATATTAATTTTGCCATACAGCCTACGAGCAACTTTTTAAGGACTCGCCTAAACTTACTTCATGCAAATTTAATGACTTGGAAGCTCTGAAAACTGTAATACCTTTTGATTATCACTCTTTTTACGATAATTTGCCACACATGTAATCGTTTCGATCTAATAAAATAGTTTTTTTTTCAATTTACTACTCGTAAGTAACTGTTGACTGCTCGTAACACTTTAGTAGTGAGGTTTTTTTAATATTGTTTACTCGTAACTGTTTGTGTATTGATTATTTAAATGAAAACCTATGTGGGCATTTAGTATTTTAAATCATATTAATAAATAATTTGATTATCTACCAACTACTTTTTTATTTTATTTTATTTTTAATTATTTTCGAAAATAATATACAGTTTTTTCCCTCTCCTGTAAAATTTTATACATTGCAGTTACATGTTGTCAACGTATGACCATCGATATGTCTATCTTTCAAGGTTAACTTGCTTTATCATTTCTAATGTTTGTTGGCTAATCAGACGGATTGAGTATTTATCCTTATCATTTTAAATGAGTTAATATTCTTAAGCATTTCATGCAGATTATTTTACCCCTACACTATATAGTACTTTAAATGAATAACTTAGAAGTTATCGCAAAATAACAGGGCGTGTTTTCGCAGCGCAGCGAGTGAGTTAGGCCGAATGCGATTATGCGCGCTCGATCCTTAAGAGTTATAGGACAAATTTTTTGTTTTGTGTTCGTTGTAACTATGATGGATAGATACTTGAATACCTATTTATTTAGTGTTTGTTGTATTGTTAGTCCTGAAGAGTATAGGGATTTCATACGATAAAAGTAAACCCACCTACTTATTTCACTGAGTTTTAGTAGGTACCTATATTAATTTGTTTCTGTTTGTTTTGACTAAATTTCGCCCATTTGTTAGAGGTTTAAAGACATTCTGTAGTATTAGTATCAGTATTGTACCCGTGCGAAGCCGGGGCGGATCGCTAGTTATTTATATATTAGTGACTTTTTCCGACACGTCAGAATTTGAGCTTTCCGAATAGCTATTAGAATCTGAGCTCGATTCTGAGTCCAGGATAAGATCGACTATTCAGAATCCGATAGTTGCAGTTCCTAGTAATTTCGAGTAGTAGGTACTAGTCGTAAAATAAAACAAGATTTAACTTTATATTGTTTAATATCACCCATCCTTTTCTAATACATTATTACTTTTCCCTCACAACAGCGTGGTGTGCAACTGTCTGTTCAGTTTGTACATCAACTTCTTGTAAACAACTAAAAGTCAAGCCTGAGCCGAGGTCCAAGTCCCACAGGGGACGTCCTCTTGCGCAGGTTTCTTAGTTTGTAGTTTTAAACCATTTATCTAGGCTGGAGCTCTGCTCGCCTTTATGCCCGGTGAAGTAGCAAAAGCCTCGATCTACCTAAATGTCTGTCCGAAAAATAAACAGATAGATAAGTTACTATAGTAACAAATCTAGACATTTTTTGTAATAGACTACTAGAAGAATGTTGTATTCTACTCGTATTCTTATTAACCCCTCGTGCTACGCTAAAATGTTTGTGTTACGTGTGGGTTCACTGGGTGCAATGGGTGGGTATCGAACCGGCGACCAAATGATTCCAAGTCTGCCCGCTAAGATGCAGGTATGAGCAGAGGCACATTATTTAATCGTGCTGTGTGGTTTCCGGCTTAGAATAGACCACCCCATGTCTTCCCATGGGTGTCGTAAAAGGCGACTAAGGGACACATGGCTAATGGATGGGCAGCAGCATCTTTTGGCTCAAGGTTTACATCTTACTGCGATCACCAATCCGTCTGCCAAGTATGGTGATTATGGCAATATCCCTCTACGATCCTGGCTTGCCAAGGTCTGTTAAGAGGAGGCCCATGTTCAGCAGTGAACGTTAACGGGCTGTTGATGATGTTGATGACATTATTTAAGGCAAACTAGGCACGTGCCTAGGGGCGAAGATACAAAAGGGGCGGAAAAAACGATGGAACATCAACTGTAGTTGAGGCTACAACAAGTCGGAATAAAGATATGCCAGCTCCGAATTAGAGTAACCTCTACCACACACGTAGTAACGCCAACTACAGGGATCAAACTGTTACTAGTACTAGTAGGGGCGCCTCTTTTTTTCGGATGGACTTACGAAGTTAGCCACAAGGCTTTTGCTACTTCACCGGGCATAAAGGCGAGCAGAGCTCCAGCCTTAATAAAATGTTTAAAAAACTAGAAACTAGGCAACCTGCGCAAGAGGGCACCCCCTGTGGGGCTTGGACCTCGGCTCAGGGCGGTCGCTGGCGATGAGATTGAGGGATTATGACTTTTAGTATTTTAGGGGAGTTTTGTGCAACTGTCACTCTACTTTACAGTTCGCGGGCCTGGAGGAATTCGGAACTACGAGGGCATCGGATGGTGACAGGGGACGCCGATGAGATGCTTGCTTACGGCGCTCTCAACAAATCCGCCTCTGGGTATGAGTGAAAAGTAATTACATTCATCCACTTAAATATTTCTTCGAACTAATCTACGGATTTCTCCGAACTTTTCTTATCTTTTTTCTTCTTCTTCTTCTTCCTTGTCGGATCTTTTGGCTTCTGTCTATTAATGTCGTTGTATTTCAACAACTTTTTGTACATTTTCAACAGTTGTTTAGCATCCTTCTTCAAATCACCCGACACTTGAACTTCTTTATTAACCTTCGTAGTTTCGACTTCTTTTTTCGGAGTCTCTTCTTTTCCGACTTCTGGTATCGAAGTATCTTCGTCTCCGTCTTCTGGTATCGAAGTATCTTCTTGTTCTTTAATCGGATCTACGTATTTTGTAGATCCTTGTAAAGTATTATAATGTTCCATAGATCCTTCTTGCACAATGTTTTCTGATGATTCGTCTTCATTTTGTAAATTTTCTTGAAATTTAGCTTCTTTTTCTTCTGCTAACTTCTTTTTCAATTCAATATTCTTTTTTCTTAAAGCGTTAAGTATATTTGAAGTATTAAGAACCCTTTTAACTTTTTTGCTATCCAAATATCGTTCCCTCCAAGAAATGTTTTCAATGTCTTCTGATGGCATCTCTTTATTTCTTTCATATTCTTCTATCTCTTTTTCTGATATAACTTCTTCTCTTTTTATATCGTCTATTTTGGCGGATAAAGCTTCTATTTCGGAAGCGGTAGGTTCTTTAGAGAGGGTCGTTCCTTCTCCTCCATAGCAAGAGGAATCATCAGATAATTCTAATATTTCACGGACTTCTTCCTCATCATCATCATCATCATCATCACCACGGAAAGCTTTTGAATCGGTGATTGGTGATAATTCATCTTCTTCTTTATCATCTGGCATGTCTACTGTATCTTCATTGATTATAAGAGGTCTATCAGAATCGATAGATTCTGGTATAGAGACATCATTTTTACTTGAATCTTTTTCAGTCGGTTCATTTGAATAGTGATCAATTTCTACGTCTGAGTTTTGTTTATCTTTCGATAGATCAGAGGCAGTAGGATTACTAATAGTAATGGATATATTTTTGAGTTTGTCAAATTTATTCATATCAACGTCACAATTGGATTGCTCTTCGATATCTTGCTCATCATGAATGCTTATAGATTTCTTCCTACTCCGATCTTTTTTCTGGTGAACTTCAGGTTTGTCTGAAACTTCGCGATCTTTAAAAAAATTTTGGTCGGTGCCTTCACGCAATTCTTTTTTTTTACTCTTCTTTTCTTTTTTAGATTTTTTGTCTTTTTTCTTCTTCTTTTTCTTGCTCGTATTCTCTTCCTCGTCTGATATGCAGACAACTTCAGGTTTATAGTCTACCGCTTCGATTTCGGAGCTCGCTCTTTCTGAGAGTTCACCTTCTGACAAATCTTTATCTTTTTCCAACTCTTTTTCTGATTCCTTGTCAATCTCTTGTTCTTTTTCAGTGGAATTCAATGGATTTTCTGTTGATTTTGAAGAATCGTCGATGACTTCTACTATGCTTGAGCTGTTGGAATCCAATTCCATATCATCCTGCGATCTTAAATTGCGAATGACTTTGTGGATTGCAATATTAGGGAGATTAGATAGACTTTGGACTAGATTAGGAATATTTTTTCCGACGTCGGTGACATCTATCGATTTTCTAGAACTTTCTTCAGTAACGTTATCTTCTACACTTTCATTTTCTATGTCAGCACTTTTACAAGTTTCTTGGGGACTGTCTGTTACTATATTTGAGTTGTCTGTGGTGGATTCCCAGATTTCAGGCGATTCTGTTGTTGGATTTTCGTGAATGTCTATTGGAGCTCTTATACACTTTGTTGAGCTGTCATCATCGATATTTTTAGCAACTTTTTCTGTATTATCAGCACCCTTTTTCGGACTTTTAATTTCATCAGCACCTTTAGACTTATCAGATGATTTTCTTCTTTTATTTTTGGAGGATTTTTTAGTTTTAGTAACTTTTTCCGACACGTCAGAATTTGAGGTTTCCGAATCGCTCTCAGAATCTGAGCTTGATTCTGAGTCCGAGCTAACCTTATCGAGATTTTTCCGATCCAAGTCTTCCAGCAGATCCATCTTTTCAGAATCCGAAAGCTGCAAAGTAATTTCGTCGTTATCGGATCCTTCTGTGGCCAATCTTTTCTTTGACTTCTTCTTCTTTTTAGATTTATCTTTAGTTGCTTTATCTTTTTGAACTGCTTCACTAATCTTTTCTGTGTTATCTTTATTAGTGCTAGTGTAAGGTTTTTCTACAGTTATAGTGATTGGAGAAGATTTCTCAGGTGCTGTGACAACTTTAGATCGCTTTAGTTTAATCTTTTGTTTAGTTTTCTGTGGCACTGTGATGATCAAGTCTTTAATACGTCTGGTCACAGTGGCTGTTGTTTGTATAGTTTCAGATGTTTGTGTCGAGCAATTTTCTGAAAGGATATAAAAAGGAATTAAAAATTGACAATTTATACCTGTACTAGGAGGGAATACCCTCCGTGCCTCGGAAAGCACGTTCAGCCGTTGGTCCCGATTGTTAAAACATCATCTATAATAATTGTAAGCGTTTCCTTGTGTGGTAAAACATAATACTGCGGTCACCAACCCGCCTGCCAAGCGTGGTAACTATGGCAAATACCCTCCCTTTAGGGAGGAGGCCCTTGTTCAGCAGTGGAGACGTTATACGGGCTGATGATGATGATTTTATCCCCTACCTTTCTCCAACTCTTCAATGTTAGGCTTCTCATCCTCGGAGCTGATCTCCACCACCTCAGCAGGCTCCTCCTTGATCTCCACCTCATTATCTGAGGATTGAGCTGATGACTCCGCTACTGCCTCTACTGGTTCTGTGAAATTAAATAAAAAGGGAAATTGATAACTAGCTGACCCGAAAGACGTAGTTATGTCTTAACTAAAACAATATCAGCCCAGAATGTGAACCAATTCAAAAATGGACTCCACAAACATCTCAGCTACAATCGAAACTAGTGGAGAAGAGCAGGATTCAGGCACTGACCAGTTGAATCAACTGCTTGCCTGATCACAAATATAATAAGGCAGTCCTTTTGAAGACGGCGCGTATTGTGCGGAGGTTCCTCTCTCTAGAGGCCTAACCGCCGGTAGCATGGACCCCACTCTCGCTACCGGACCCTACATTTTATATTTATAGTTATATTTTTGTAATATATGTATATTTAGAAATATAAAAATTTAAAGATATTTGTTGAATAAAAGGAATAATAATATATATATATATATATATATAGGGTTCCATACATTCATGTTCACATAACTCGTCAACATGGTAGGGAGCAGCTGATTTTTTTTTCGCGATTTCATGTTTAGTGCCATAGTATAAGTTGTTTGTTATCATGAGCACAATCATGTGTTTAGATATCGGTCACTAATTACCAGTCACCCTATATATTAAATTAACCTTTTAATGTTAGACGTGATAACTCTGAACTAACTGTGATGTGCAATAAGAGCAGCACGCATTCTGTCAATGTTTTGTCAAACGACATAACGTTACAATAAAAAATCATATCGACAAAAACGCTAAGGTAGGTAACATTAGAAAATTTTATATGGTGGATAACTTATTTTATTTTTTTCTGACTATAACAAACACAACAAAAAAGCAAAATCGGTCCAGCCGTTCACGCGTGATGCTCTGAAAGGAACCCATATGTAAAATTTGAGACTCCTAGCATTTGTTGTTTTTGAGATTTCATGATGAGTAAATGATTGATCTTTCGCTTTTATATATATATGTTACGGCTAATAGCCGAAGTGCGGCTACACCTAGCTTTAGCCGGCTACAACTAGGTGCAGCCGACAACTTGCGGTTAAACTTAGGTCAACCTTAATAACTTCCTATAAGTTCCTCTAAGTTAACTCTAAATTAAACAATACTTATGCAAGGGACAAAAAGGTGTTGGGGTGGTTAAAAAAAAAATAACCTAAAGCAATGGAGTCGAACAGGGACTTATAAACGCATGTGGCCGACTGCACCTAGTTGTAGCCGGCTAAAACTAGGTGTAGCCGCACTTCGGCTATTAGCCGTAACATATAGATAGACTAGCTGCGGTCCGCGGTTTTACCTGCGTCACTCTGCTCCAGTGGGTCGGAGCGTGATATTTTGTAGCCTATATGTCAATGCAGCTTATAAACTATCCGCGTGCAAACTTTCAGCCAAATCCATTCAGTAATTTTAGCGTGAAAGAGTAGTCAAAATCAATAATATCTTTATTCATATAGACACAATTAAAAAAAAAAAAAAACATGTTCTTATGATCTGTCCATTTCTTTTCCTACCACCAGTTCAAGACGTAGCAACTCTGAGAAGAACTGGCAAGAAACTCAGAGGAATCCTTTTTTTAAATAATCAAATCATCATTTATTTTACAATATTGTTAATAGTAGCCCATGCGGGGATTTCGGGATTAACTAAAGCGCGGCAGATTAATATACAGGGGGATACCTTGTACCCGGTTAAGTACCTCCACAAAACATGAGGCCCATATATAAGGCCGCCCGTGAAGGATACAGGATCAGATTAGTAAAAAAAAATTGACCATCAGAAATTCTCGAGCGCGTCAGATTAAGGTAGGGTGAGTTAATTACATCCTAAAAAGTGTATATTCCACTAATCTGACAATTTGAGAGTGACGTAAAAAAAGGGGAGGGCAACAAAGTTGTAAAAAAAACGTCATCTCGACATTCTCGAGCGTAACTAATTTTTTTTTTATTTTGAAGGAAATAATTCAAGAATAATGAAAAATATATAATCTGACGATTTCCGCAAGCCGAAATAACAAAAATTCGTCGATAAAGTTAAATGCGTGCAGCTGCGTTATGCCTACATTTCCTTCTCCGCGTTTCTATTCCTCTCTCACTCTTTCTCTATCTATTACTCTCTCACTCCGTCCCCACTCTGGTTTCTGTTGCCATGACTCCATCACAGCTGATCATAAAGACTCTTTCGTGGCATACTGTTTACAAGGTGTTTCCAACGTTTTGGCTTTTAAAATAATGTAAAATAATGAATTTATTCAGCACTTAGGTATTTACATACACTTGTACTTGTCAGAATCACAATGTTACACAATTATTCTTATTATATTAATTAAACTAGATACTTAATTAACCGGTAGCAAATTGTAGGATATTACAGACAAAGTAGTCCGTCCGTCAGCTGGTCATTAATTTCTCTACTCATAATAAGTTTAAGTTCATATTAATTATTTTAGACTTTAATGGATCAATATAGAAAAAATTGGAAAAAAAACATACAATTAAGTGGCACACACCTGGGGGCACCCTTAAGGGGTTAGGACCACGACCCAGTGGTACCACTGATACTGATGATTTTTTTGCTATTTTAATATTATTTGTGTGAATTAAAGTTTATAAATATTTAATATGAGTGACATTAATTTGAAATGTGTATTTTGTGGTGAAAGTACCTTACAAAAAACAATTAAATTTACGGTAGAAACATTAAAAAAATATGTAAATATTTTGGAATATCGTCGGAGCAAGCCGGTTATCCGAAAGTCTCGAGGAACATATGATAACCTCGAATTGTCGATGGAATCATCATTAAATGATTTATATCACGCACAGTGCTATAAATTATAATTATGCTATATTTAATATTACTCGCTTATAACTTTTGAACGACTAAACCGATCGGAATCTACTAAACGGCGTTCTGAATATTTCCCTCAAAATTAGATTTCCTGTGAATTTGAACCGATTCGGACCTATAGATTTTGAGAAATTGTGAAAAATCTCAAAAAAAAATAAGAAAAACATTTTTTTTGAAAGTGTTTTTTTTTGGAATAACTTTTAACCGGCTTTATCGATCAATTTCAAAAACTAATCCGCCTTTGAGCTTGAAAAACCACGTCGATCGCCACTAAGCTGGTCAAAAGCGGTTGATTCGTTCGAAAGATATCGTGAACGAAAGAAACCCGAAAAAGTGTTTTTTCGGGATTACTCCGAAATTTGTGGTTGGATCAATTAAAATTGCAAAATTACTTATGAGGATGGTAAAACTGCGTCGAATGCCGCCAACCGCGTGAAAATTGCTTGATCCATTCAAAAGTTATTGCGGTTTGAAAATTCCAAAAATAGTGTTCTATGAAACTTCTATCAGACTTTCGAGCTGGGAGAGCTCAAATGCATAGAAATATTATTTCTTTGAACTCAGCGAGCTCAAAATATCACATAAATTATATTTTGAGCTCAAAAATGTCATAAGTACAATTTTAAGCGCCCAGGAATGGAATTAGCGGGAAGTTGCAGGGATGGCCTTTAAGGTGAACCGTTTTTCTAATTTTTTTTTGTCAGATCAAGCGAATCCCTCTAGTTAATCGTCAGATTATGAGACAGTACGTTTAGAACATAAAGATGAACCATATATATCTTAATCTGACACGCTTGAGTATTTCAAAATGGCGAATTTTGAAAATGGCCGCGAGTTTGCGTCCCATCGAAATCGTCAGATTAGTGAATGAGAGCTTTTTTTTGGTGTACTTAACACTCCCTTAGAAAATCTGACGAGCTCGAATAAATTTTTTTTTTTTAATTTTCAACCCTTAAATACAACCACCCGCATCATGCAAACGATCAGATTAACATTCGTACATTATTAAAAATACGTAGGTCATTGATGCTATCAATATCTGACGCGCTCGAGGATGTCCATGCAACAGTTTTTTTTTACATATTTAAAAATCTATAGCCGCTTCCCCCACCGATGTAAAGGTATATATCATATAATTTTTTTTTCTTCTTATCATCTAAGCTTTGCATCCCAATAGGTCTCTACGACGCTCGAGTAAATCCCCATTTAGCCTCGTGGGCTCCCCTACTATAAGCAGCAGTGTCAATCCAGAGCAAGTTACTCCCAAGCCATTCTGTCATTTACATAATGTGATATTTTATAATATGCCTTTTTACATAGTTTAGCTTTGACAGTGGCTTTAAATTTATTAACAGATAATTCTCTAATATTATTTGAGAGTTTGTTATAGAAGCGAATACATTTCCCCATAAAAGAGTTGCTTATTCTATGGAGACGAGTTGCAAGTACTACTAAGTATGTAACAAACTTCCGATGCCCTCGTAGACCCGAAGTCCGAGAGGCCCGTGAACTGTAAAGCAGAGCGACAGTTGCACAAAACTCTCCTAAAGAAACTAATAGCCATAATCCCTCAATCTCCCCGTCAGCGACCGCCCTGAGCCGAGGTCCAAGTCCCACAGGGGACGCCCTCTTGCTCAGGTTGCTTAGTTTGTAGTGTTTAAACAATTTATCTAGGCTGGAGCTCTGCTCGCCTTTATGCCCGGTGGAGAAGCAAAAGCCTCAGGGTTTATTACGTATGACCGTCCGAAAACAAAAAAAAAAAAATTTAGCAGACATACATACATCCACACATACAAACTTTCGCATTTATAATATTAGTAGGATTGTCCAAGCACTCACTGTTCCTCTGCTCTTGTTGCAGCTGCGCTCTTATAGCTCTGGCCCTCGCCTGCAGCTCCAGCAGCTCCAGCACGGTGAGACCAGCTCTGCTCGCTCTGTTCTGAGTGTCATTGTTGTCTTGAGTGTCTGCTTCCACTGAGTCTTTGGATTTCTTCCGTTTCTTCGATTTGGTGTGACGGTGTTTGTGCTGAGGGTGGAAATTACGAATATAAAATAACTATTAAATTCAAAAGACAAAAGAAGTGGGGGAAGACCAAAGAAAAGATTTGCTGATGATATTATAAACACTGCAGGGGTTAGATGGATGCAAGAAGCCAAAGACAGGAAGATATGGAAAGAAATTGAGGAGGCTTTTACCCATTTTAAATATATAATACTTAAAATTGCTTGAAAAATTTGTTAAGTGGAAATAAAAGCTAATATAATAATAATAAAATTCAAAATTTAAAGTGTCATTTTTTTTTCGAGTTTTTAGATTTCATTTCGCTAGTTAATATACCTTATTCCCTTTTAGTATAGTGTACATTGTTCTACTATTGAAGACGTTTCATTTGATATCCATATTGAGGGAGTTGTTAACAAAATATATATTCCGCCATTTTGTGGCGGCGGCCATTTTGGACCGATTTTCATCAAACATAGCTAAGAACACTCCCAACTAATTCACTTTTCAAAAAAAAAACACAAAATCAAAATCGATGAACCGATATTAATTTTGTCGTCGTTTCGTTGGAGAGATGCCACAGACAGAGACATAGTCGTACACACATACACAGACACGGCAAACTTATAACACCCTGTGGTTTTTGCGTCGGGATTAATTCAAATCATTTTTCCAATTATAAGCAACGATAAAAAAGGAGAGTGACATCATCATCATCATCAACTCGTATAACGTCCACTACTGAACACGGGCCTCCTCCCGGGGGAGGGTATTTTCCATAGTCACCACGCTTGGCAGGCGGGTTGGTGACCGCAGTATTATGTTGTACCACACAAGGAAACGCTGCTGCCCGTTCCTTGATATAAGATTATTATTATATGATGTTATAACAATCAGGACCAATGGCTTAAAGTGCTTTCCGAGGCACAGAGGCAATCAACCAGACCCGGAGAGAAATCTTAGAATTTACACAAAGATTTCCTGTCCGACATGGGGATCGAACCCGACCTCCGAGATTTAACTGCTACGCTACGGAGGTTGTATACACATATTAAAATGTATTGTGAATTTATATTAATTAGTTTGGATAATCAACACTACTGTAATTAAGATCATTTTTCTATTCAAACCTTTTTCTTCTTCTGACTGGACTGGCTCAAAATCTCCTCGTCAGAAGATATACTGTCCAATGAAATAGTCTCCGGCTCTGGAGTGGGGGAGGCACTGGATGACTCTGTATCTGATGGGGGCTCTGCACCATCAAGGATTGCACATAAACGCTTTGAGCTTATGCCAAGAAGCTGAAAACATATTAGTAACTGGCATGAAGACTAAATAAGACTAAATAGAACTATTTAGTCCATCAGTTAGATTACTAAAAAATATTGGACATGTATTTTTAGGGTTCTGTAGTCCACAAGGAACCCTTATTGTTTCGTCATGTCCGTCCGTCAATCCGTCCGTATGTCAGTCTGGGCTAAATTGTTGACACTAGTCTTAAGCTGTCACGGGCCAGGTCGTTGGCACTGGCGGGCCGGATTTGGCCCGCGGGCCGAAGTTTGGAGACCTCTGATCCAAGCATACAGAGGGACAGACAGACAGCAGCCAGCGACTTTGTTTTATACTATGTAGTGATTGTCACTTACACAATATTGCAGCATCTGTAACGATATCTCACAGGACAGACAAGACAGACATATTATAAAATCTAGATGATCTAATAATGAAAACATGTGTTTAGCTACTTAAGTGATACATTTTGGGATTTAGTCATACACATTGTAATTCTGACAAGTACAAGTGTATTATCAATATTTCCTGGGATTAGCAAGTTCAAACAAACAAACTCTTCAGCTTTATATATTAGTATCGGGGTATGAAGGTGGTGTTTGGCCTCGGTGGTGCATATCTTCCTAGGCGATGTGCACCTATAAAAAGCCGAGCTTTGCCGGTAGCGTAAGTCCAAAGCGACACTGGACTATAGGCGCGCATCACCCAGTCCGATTCATAAACGTCCCCGCTGCCACTAGATCTGCCGACGTACAGGCTAGTGGCGGGCCCACGAGTCTCCTTGTGGGTCGTATACCCTGGGCAATGTTACTGTCTCTCAAGGGTGTCGCACTTATCCTCCTAGTGACTGTAATAACAAAGTATGAAGGGCGAAGGCGGTCTATTGGCGCCTCCAAACCAATCAACTAGGTAAGGGAAACAACCCCGACAGAAAAACCAGCGTGTAGCCTGAAAAGGCTGCCCCAGACCGTAACCCTGTAAACATTCAGGAACGGGGGTCTAAGCTTTGCCACTTGGACTGCGAGGAAGGTTAACCTCTTTTAAAAAATCTCCCAATCCTACGGTGTCGAGCTCGCGCCAAAAGGATGGCTGGCGGGATAGCCCAGTTGCTAGCGGCCAACCTCAACGGTGCAGGCGACCCGTTGTTGCACATAGCCTTCTCGCTGGGAATGGGCGTCACCCCAGGAGCGACTTTTATATCGGCCCCACTCGTGGGAACAGTATGCAAGACAAAATAAGACAAATAGCAATGAATCAGATAAGAAAAAAAAGAAAAAGAAACTTTAAAAACATCGGTAAAAGACTGAGATCCAAACACTCACTTCGAAGGGTGAGAATAATAAGGATCCAAATAACACAAGCGAAGACACGCAACAGATAGACCGGCTAAGCTCTACAGCTGGGACTAGTACACAAGAAGATGCTATTGCAGCAGGCAAAAAACTAGTCCAGCAAGCTTTTAACCCAAGCCTAACCCGCCAATCACTAGGAAGATATCCTAGCGAAGTCACATCATCCGCTTCTAATATGGAACAAGATGTAGAAGAACCCACGGCCAGAAACCTATTGACCCTCCAGACTGGCAAAGAGCTCCATCATTAAAACAAGCCACAAAAAAGAGGAAACTATCAAAGGTACTTTCACCCGAACCAGTCAAGACAAACAACAGGTATGATGGACTACCAGTAGACCAGTCAGAGGATGTAGAAACTCCAACAGGAACTAAGACAAGTAAACCTCCACCAATAGTTCTCTACGGAATTGAAGATGTTAATAAGTTGACTATCTTATTGACGTCATCAGCAGAAAAAAACAAATTCTCATACAAAATTGTCAATAAAAATCAACTAAGAATAATATCACTGGATGTCGAAACCTACAAACAATTGATTACTATCGTCAGAGACAACGGGCTTATTGGACACACATTTAATAGAAAAGAAGAACGGTGTTATAGGCTAGTGATAAAGAATCTGCATCACACCACGCCACACGACGCTATCAGAGAAGCCTTCGAAGAAACAGGAAATACAGTATTTGGGGAAATAATAAATGCTCGATATGGTCCAGATAAGAAACCAACATCTACCTTTTTCGTGAACCTAAATCCAGGGCCACTAAACAAAGAAGCAAAGAATGTGAGTGTTATTTATCACCAAAAGGTAGCTATTGAAGACCCCAAAAGACGCACGTCGGTCGTCCAGTGCCAAAGGTGTCAGCAATATGGACACTCCAAAAACTACTGTATGAGACCATATAGATGCCTAAAATGCGCGGAAGCTCACAGCACGAAAACATGCCCGAAAGCAGACCGTAAGACACCAGCAACCTGTGCACTGTGCCTAGGACCACACCCAGCCAACTATAAAGGTTGTTCCGTATACTTGGAAATACAAGAGCGAAAAACACGCCGAGCGTTGCCATCAGGAAAGGAACCCAATGCAAATGCAAAAACATCCCCTAACCGTAAATTCACTACTAGAGACAACAACGAAGAAAAGAGGACACATAAACCATAGATGAGAAACTCTTCCTACTCTGATAAGTTAAAAGGCACAACAGAGGAAAAAATTGACACCATTAGACCACCATCCATGACAATAGAAGAACTGTTCATTAAACTATCTGAAAAAATCGACCTTCTCATACAACAAATGAGCACCTTATTGGGTCTCATAATAGCCCTCGTCAACAAGGATTCCAAATGACTTCATAAAAAATAGCCACATGGAACATAAACGGGCTATCTCCCAACAAAATAGAAGTCGAGATCCTGCTAAATATGCATGACCTTGACATTCTACTGATATCAGAGTCACACTGCACAGCCAAAAGCCTGATTAGGATAAAAAACTACATCATATACTGCACCAATCATCCGGATGGCACAGCTTATGGAGGCACTGCCATTATAGTTAAGTCATCCATAAAACATCATGAGTTACCTGAATTTAAAACGGACTACGTTCAAGCAACGACAATTGCTGTCCAAGGCAAGAATGGTGATATAAACATCTCATCTGTATACTGCCGCCCCAAAGATAAAATCACAGAATCTCAATTTTCGGAGTATATACTAACCCTAGGGACCAGGTTTATAGCTGGTGGTGATTGGAACAGCAAGCATGTCCACTGGGGATCAAGACTCAATACTACCAGAGGCAGAGAACTTAAAAAATGTATTGACTTACACCATCTAGCCACAATCTCTACCCCAGAACCAACGCACTGGCCCACAGATCCCAACAAACAGCCAGATTTACTAGACTTCTACATAACAAAGGGAGTGTCTAGACTATTCCATAAGATTGAATCTTGTTTAGATGGCCCATCTAACCATATTCCGGTTATCCTAACAATTAGCTCCTCCGTTGTTTACACGCAAAAAAACTCTAAGCTCTATAGCTGCTTCACAGATTGGGAAAACTTCCGAGATATGGTTGAGCGAGGATTGGAACTCAACAAAACAGAGTCAGACGTGGATAATGCAGTCAAAACCTTCACACAAACTGTACAAAATGCATGTTGGGCAAGCACTCCAGAACTAAGCGAGAACTATCCTCGAAAAGCTGTAGTCCCGAGATCAATAAAAGACCAAATTTTGGAAAAGAGAAGACTGCGTAGGATATTGCACTCAAGTCGTCACCCAAATGACAAAAAAATCCTAAACGAGGCCATTAAAAACCTTAAGACCGCAATAAATGAAGCCGAGAATTCTTCAATGGAACATAGAGTCCCTCACAGCTACCAATTCCAGCAACTATTCTCTGTGGAAGGCATGTAAAACTTCTGCTAAACCAATAAACCCAAAGCCGCCAATTAAACTCAATAACAACAAATGGGCCAGATCAGAGCAGGAAAAGGCAGAAGCTTTTGCACACCATCTTGCCAATGTGTTTGTTCCAAACCCGCCTCATTCAGGTAACGATGAGAACGAAATTGACAAAAAACTACTGGAAGACTTCCAAATGGACCTACCCTTAAAATTTGTAAAACCCCATGAAGTCGCAAGACATATTATGGCCCTGGATGGTAAAAAGGCCCCAGGTTATGAATTAATAGACAAGAAAGTTCTTAGTGAACTAACGAGGAAGGCCATAGTGTATCTAACAACTCTTCTTAACTCTATGCTAAGAATTGGATACTTTACACCGCTTTGGAAAGTTTCAGTAGTGATAATGATCCAAAAACCAGGAAAACCCTCGAACGAAGTGATCTCATACAGACCAATTAGCCTATTACCTGTCTTATCTAAAATTTTCGAGAGAATAATCCTAAGCAGACTCAAATTGGACCTTCATAAGAGGGCGATTATTCCAGACCATCAGTTTGGCTTCAGACAAGAGCATGCCACAATTGAACAGGTGCACAGAGTATGTGCCGAAATTAGGGATGCACTGGAAAATAAGCAATACTGTTCCTCTGTATTTTTGGATGTCCAACAGGCCTTCGACAAAGTGTGGCACAAGGGCCTCTTATATAAAATAAAAACTCTCCTCCCACATGCATACTATGGACTGATAAAGTCTTATCTAACTGATAGGATTTTCCAAGTAAGAGAAGACGATGCGTACTCTGATTTCTATGTAATACTAGCCGGGGTGCCTCAGGGCTCGGTCCTTGGGCCGGTTCTGTACACTATTTTTACATCAGACCTACCACAAACTCCGGGAGTCATAACCGCAACCTTTGCGGATGATACTGCGATTTTATCCTCCCACAAAGACCAAATGGAAGCTACCAAATCAGTCCAAAAAAGCCTTAATACCATAGATAAATGGATGAAAAAGTTGAGAATCCAAACAAGTGCCTCAAAATCAGTCCAGGTGACATTTACGCTGCGAAGAGAAAACTGCCCACCCGTCAAGCTTGGCGACAAAATACTACCACACTGTGACTCGGTTAAATACTTGGGTATGCACCTGGACCATCGACTAACCTGGAGAAAGCACATAGAGTCTAAGAGGAATGCTATGGACTTGAAGTTTAGAGAGTTAACTTGGCTCATTGGAAGAAACTCAAAACTCTCAATAGACAATAAACTACTCATATATAAGGCTATCATCAAACCCATATGGACCTATGGGATCCAACTCTGGGGCTCTGCTTCCAACTCAAACATAAGTATAGTACAGAGAGCACAGAATGGCATGTTGAAGCAAATCTCAAATGCACCATGGTTCATTAAAAACAGTGAGATTCATGAACACTTACTAATGAACACAGTAAAACAGGAGATAATTGCCTGTAGCTCAAAGTACAAAATGAGACTGGTCAAGCACCCAAATGACCTCGCTGTCCAGCTGACAATACCACAGAGTGTCTCAAGGCTGAAAAGACGAAGGATCCTGGACCTGGACTCGCTATAATGAGCTGTTGAGAAGATGTGGAGTACTCCCAGTGGGGAGAAACTCACTTGCACGTTACCGCATTTCAACCCATCTGCTCATAGTCTTAAAGACTGATCGCAAGATAAAAGAAGAAAAAAAATGTTTATGTTGATACACAGGGGTAACGCTGCTGCCCGTTCCCTGGTTTGTTTGTTGTAGATGATGTTATAACAATCAGTACCAATTCCGAGGCACGGAGGGTAGTCCCGCAACCAACCAGACCCGCAAAGAAATCTTAGAATTTACACAAAGATTTTTTGTCCGGTGTGGGGATCGAACCCACGACCTCCGAGATTTAAAGCGAGCCAATTACCGCTACGCTACCGAGGTTACTGTATTTTACAAGAGGATAATGGGACATAATAAGGAAATTTTGCGACTCAAACACAACTTGGGTTACGATACATTTTCTATTACATAACACTAATATTTGCATACCTCTTCTGTACACAGCTCTTGTAAATCATCTATAGATATATTCCTCACACAAGCGGGTGCCATAGCTTTAATTTCTTTGTATTTTATCACCGAAAATACTTGGTGCATTAATTCAACACGATCGTGTATGTAATATGCTAAATCATGCTCCTCTTGCTCTCTGCCGCGAGATGTAGAGGTCTCCGGCACCTCTTTTTTAATTCTATGCTTTTTAGCGCGCTTCATTTTATTTATTTTCAGTAAAATAAAATATATTTACGATATTTTATGAGAACATCACAACTATAAGCCTTCCAATTTTATAATACACCGTTATGTCGAAATTTCTTCGAAGTGCTAAGAATTTTGAATTTGGTCGAATTATAGAAGAAACTATCTGTCATTTTGACATATATTCGCATGCGTTCATTTAATTGTACTAATTTAAAATTAGGTAAAGAAATGCTTTCATAATTGTTTCAATAAACAATTTTATTTAAATTAAATATAAAGATTATGAAACGATTAATTATTATAAAATTCTTTTTAAGAGAACATTTTAAAATTGTGGATTCAGGATACCGGTCAAATCTTTTTGAAATTCGCAACCAACACAATGATAAATAAAATATTTTCGTCTTTTGTTTTTCTCTAAAATTGTGATTGATATCTTTGACATTAACTTACTTAGTTTGAAATAAACTTCATGTGATGTGACCTAAATATAAAAATTACCAGTTTCCCGAGGACAAAATGCCGCTGGAGGAGCTTTTTGTGAACTGCCTTGATAGAGCAATTCAGACAGCTTTCGAATCTCTTCTGTTGCATTTATGTCCGAGGGTAGGGCAAACATTTTCGTTAGTAAAAGTTTCAAAGATTTCAACTGCTAACAATTTCTAATATTTCTAATATAATCCTATGGAACGAAATCAAATTATGTAAATCTGATTGAGAAGAGCGTAGCAGTAATTTCGAACGCATCATTTTTATAATCGATCAAAAAAATACATCATTAATGGCGGTAGAAAAACTGTACGAGAGCGAAAATTATTTAATAGTAAACAAACCTTTTGACATGTATATAAACTCTGATGATGAAAACGAAAAGGTAAGCTCTAATAACTACATAATTAGTCGGAAAAGTGTATTTAGGTTAGAAAGCTCAATTGTAAGGTTATGTTTTGTATTGACGGTTAGGGTTGTGTTGATATATGATTTTATCGATATCGATACTTCTACTCATTAGTATTTATGATGATAATTTCACTTAGAAACCTGTTTGTGACGAAAATTATTATATTTTATATTTCATATTCCAATTTGAGGATCAACCCCGAATCACCGGTAGGTAAGAGGCTATAGTATTGGCAGTAAATGAAACTATCGTGACGGTAGCGCCTAGCGCATAGCGCGTACTTTTGATGCCAGTAACCTGTTAGTTTTTTTTCATAACGCAATTTATTATCCTTTCAGAACACAGTGACATACCACATTGGCGCGCCTGACTCGCATTTATCTTCATCAGTCTACCCCCTCCACTTCGTACAGCGCCTTGATTACGCCACAAGTGGCGTGTTATGCATAGCAAAGGTACAAATTAAGACTCATGAATCTACTGTTGAAATTTAAGTCAAGTTTATTATTTCTTCAATTTTTCTAATGTTTTTCCGATCCGACCCTTCATAGACCCAAAATTTGGGAGGGCCGCGAACTTTAGAGTGGCAGTTGGAAAAAACTTAGCCACAATTCCTAAATCCTCTAGCAATCATTCAACCTTAGTGATATATTGATTAATAATATCGGTTTCTATATAAATTTATTTATTTCAGAACAAATCTTCAGCTGCTAAAGCAGGAAAATTATTTGAAAAAAGACTAACTAAGAAGTATTATTTAGCGGTTGTGAGGGGACATGTAACTTTTGAAGTAGCTGATATAGAGTTTAATGTTGGTAAGTTCCAATAATTACTATGAAATTGGAGTATTAAGAAAAATTATAGAATTCTTTACAGATACTCTCTTAGTTCTGTAAGATCATAAAAGTGACAGACTGATACATTTAAAAAGGATCTGCCGATGTACTAGCATTCGTCATATTATGTCATTTCACTCCGTACGTACCATTTATCACGATAATACCGTTTCAACAGAACCGTTTTACTCAATTGCGTTGGAACCTAATGGATCGAGAATATGCGTCCTTCGTGTAAAGTATTTAAGTAAATTTCTATGACCAGTCTGCCTGCCAAGCGTGGTGAATATAGCAACATCCACTTTAGTGAAGCATGATTAGCAGTGGACGTTATACTAGTTATTATAAAGTATTAGTTATAAAAAATATTTCCTTCAATTCCTAGGCGTAGAACTATCAACAGCAGACTCAAGTCATCGTATGTTAGCACTAACCACGACTGAATCTTCTCAATGCTGTACAAATTCAAGGCGCGCCCACACGCGTGCGATGCGCTTGGAGACCGGGTATTATGAAGATGAACCGGTGTCTGTGCTATTGTTAAAGCCTGTCACTGGTGAGTTTAAATTTACTCTGAAAGTTTATTATGAAGATATTGTTACTTTTCTTTTAACTATAAAAGCTAAAAAAATATTTACTATCGTTGCAGGTCGTCGACATCAACTCAGAGTGCATTGCGCTGCCGTGGGACACACTATCCTCGGTGACTACACTTACAGTAATACGAAGGATAGCACACCCCACAGAATGTTCTTACATGCCACAAGGTATTTATCTAAATTTATATTTTCATGAATACGAAAAAAAAACAATAACCCAATTTCACTTTGTTATAGGCTAGTGCTCCCACTTCAACAAGAACCCCTGGACATTCAGACGCAAGAACCTTTCTTCTCAGACCCTAAATTTGTTTCGAAATGGAAATCTGAGACATCATATTACAAATTTAGGAATAAAAGTGACTTTTTACACGTTTGTGAAGTTATAGACCAATCTTATGTTATCGGTGTACAGTATAAAATATTCAAATTATAGTGTGACAGTGGTTCATAAAAATAGTAAAATGGATTTTGTAACACCACTACTATTGTTGTTTTAATTAAAGATTTTTTAATTCTTATTAAAAGGTTGACGATATTTTGTTTTGTATTAAACCGAACGTAGATCGATATTGATAATTCTTTTATTGAAGACACTATAGGAACTGATAGCTGAATTTTTAAGTTTGCCAGCTGAGGGAAAATGGAACCTAAATCTATAAACCACAATGTGTTGTCGGTCGTTATGTTTGTTTGTTATGTTTTCCCCCTTATTCGCATAATATCAGATTCTCAAAATATCAGATTCTTAAAATATTAGATTATCAAAATAGCAGATTCTCAATAGGTATAGCCAAAGTACACTCAAGAGAAAAAATATGTTTTATATCAAATGTATTTTTTAAATATAAGACAAACACTTACTGAAAACAAAAAAATAATCCCGTAGATTTAAAAATAAATGCAGCGGCAACCACTCGCTTATATCTCGTTAGGTACATAATCTTCTAGCAACTAAATTAGCATTCTTCATATTTATTTAACGTCGATATAATGTTTAAACATTTTTCTACAGTAATTTTTTTGGAAGTGCAGTCAGATATTATGTTGCGAATTTGGTTATCTTTTTTTACTTGCTTTCTTGCTCTTTTTTTCCCAAGGCAATGATAAAATTGTACTTATAGCCGGCATGTAGAATAGAAGGGCGGAAAAACAACACTAGAACTAGACGCCTTACACGAACTTGAATCCATTTTATTTAATAAACTCAAATTACCTATAGAAACAAATATATGATGTGTAATGAAATGAAAATTCCGACGTTATCATTTTCAAAAAATATTGTCATTTACCTCATACCACTACTACAAATAGCAAATAGGTGGTGTATTATGTTATGAATCAGTATGTCAGTTATTACTCTGAGAAGAAAGGAAGAATTAAAAAAAAAAGCTATGCAAACTTTCATAGCAAAATGTTTTTCACGTTGAGTGTCCAATTTCGGTTATATTGAGAATCTGCTATTTTGAGAATCTAATACTTTAAGAGTCTGATATTTTGAGAATCTGATATTATGCGAATAAGGGTGTTTTCCGACCTAAAGAGGTATTCAGGTCAAATAAAAAAAACATATTTGTTTTCTCTAAATCTTTACAATATGTTGTACATTGTATGACGAAATCATTGATATATAAAAACCATATTTTTTCGCTATTTTCCCTCAGATAAGAGTATAATTTAACAAACTTTTAAAATAATAACAAAAGGTCTTATGAAAAAAAAATATAATTATATACCTATATAGGTATTCGTCTCCACTCAATGCCTAGTCCTACTGCCAAAATATTCGTCTCCACTCAATGCCTAGCCCAATCCTTTCGCTCACTGCTTTGTAAAAACAACTTTAAAAAATTCGCCTAAGGTTGAATTTACAAAAACTTATACTTATAGCATAACTATATATACATACCTAGGTATAATTGGTGACAGTTCGGCGACCTAGGGTTTTTATAAATCGATGGACGAAATCAATAAAGTTATTAGTGACTAGCGACCCGCCCCGGCTTCGCACGGGTACATACAGGTACAGGTACATACAGTGGCGTAGCTACCAAGGGGCTACTTTTGAAAATTTCTGCCATTTTCAAAATAAATATGGCAGGTGGCAACTCGAGTTTAATCATGGCAACTCAGTTGTGAAAAAAAAAGATAAATGATGCCAGTAGCAGTTGTGTGGAAATACAGATTTTTTTCGCAACTTTGCAAGATTTGTATAACTTTTTCGGAAACAGTATGAAGCGTTGGGATCTACTATCAAAATTCACAGCTGAATCAGACACCACTCTAAAAAAACTAAATCCCACTGGTCCAGTAGAGTCAATACGATATCTGCAATAAAACTTAGTTTTTTTGATATTATCAAAGCATTATCAGAAATGGTTCTAAAGAGCCCTAATAAAGATGAGCGTAATGAAGCAGAGGGTATTAAAACAAAAATTCTAAATTTCGAGTTTGTGTTGCTTTGTGAATTCATGCATATTGTATTGAATGACATCAATTATGCATCGAAAATTTTCAAAAATCCGACATAAATTTGGATAAGGCAAGTAAAGCTTTAGCAGAGACCAAAGCAAAGTTGCAAATTTATAGAAATGATTTCGAATTATTCAAGTGCAAAGCCTGTGAAACTGCAAGAAAATATTGAATAGCAGATTAATTGTTGAACTTTAATTAGTACATATTTTGATTCCTTAATAATTCAGCTTGATACTGGTAGGTTTTACTTTGCTATAGCTGCAATAGTTTGCTAGTAAATACACTTTGAATCAGTAACGGCGCGAACGCTCGACGCGGTTCGGTTCGCGGTTCGCGCTCGGACGTTCAAGGGGTAGGCGGCTGTCATCGCCCGGACGTTCAAGTGGTTAATTAAGAAAACATACTGTCTAAGTTTTATAATTTTTGTAAATATCTTGCATCGGCGATAGGTTAAATAACTGTAAGCTGGTGCAACGTATCTATGAACAAATAAATAAATATATAATAAACCCTTGAATCTTATCTATTTCATTTTATTGCCCAATACCTAAACCAAGTATTAAAATAATTGTAATTTATGTTGTTAGTGTTTAATAGTTTTATTACCTGCCCATGCACGAAAAAGAGCTGATGATAAAGTTGCTTAGCATTTTTAAAGTATTTGTATAGGTATTAATGATTTTACTTCAAAAAACCTTACCAATTTTGATAGCAGTGGGCCCCATTTTTTTATTTGCCCCAGCGCTCTTGGTTACCTAGCTACGCCACTGACTGATACTATAATAATACTACAGAATGTCTCGGGCGAAATTAAGTCAAAACCAACAGAAACAAATTAATATAGGTACCTACCTACTAAAACTCAATGAAATAAGTAGGTGGGTATACTTTTATCGTATGAAATCCCTATACTCTTCAGGACTAACAATACAACAAACACTAAATAAATAGGTATTCAAGTATCTATCCATCATAGTTACAACGAACACAAAACAAAAAATTTGCCCAATAATTCTTAAGGGTCGAGCGCGCATAATCGCATTCGGCTTAACTCACTCGCTGCGCTGCGGAAACACGCGCTGTTATTTTGCGATAATTTCTAAGTTATTCATATATAGTGTAGGGGTAAAATAATCTGCATGAAATGCTTAAGAATATTAACTCATTTATAATGATAAGTATTTATCATTATAAATGAGTAATAAATCCGTCTGATTAGCTTTACAATTACCGCATTAGAAATGATAATTTTTCTGAAAGATATAATGGATTTAGCAAGTTAACCTTGAAAAATAGACATATGCTATCGCGGACGTATTTCCACCATACATTGTTTTGTTATTTTCGTTGAAAGCTCCCAAATGCCTTAATTTTTTCCGACACCTCTGACAAATATATCAATATATTATATTAGTCAAATGTACCTACACAAAAACTAAACTTAACAAATTATATACGTAAACCTTCCGGAAGAATCGTTCTATCGATTGGTAACAACCGCATTAAAATCCATGTAGGTAGTAGTTTTTGAGTTTATCGCGAACAGACAGACAGACGCGGCCGGGGACTTTGTTTTATACTATGTAGTGATGTAGTGATAGCAGTCGCCCGCGGCTGTCGGATGTCGGTTACCGCTGCAAAAAGCCTACCCAGGAAAGACACGGTCAGCAAAATGATTCCCAGGTCAATTCACAGACACCGACACTAACATTGACGACGCAGTCATTATCCGCAGGCTGCACAGATTGTCTTTCTGTGGATGATAAAGTTGTTAATGATGAAAATATTTAAATGTAATTAATACTAAGTTTTCACTTCTGCCGGCAGTCCTGGAGTGCAACCCGTTGTTTTAGGATAGATCCGTGGGATAGATAACTAAAGCGATTATTGTAGAGGTTCTCTATAAACAACATTTGACGTTAAGTTATTTTCAGGTAACAAAATATACTGATGGTCGGGAGCCCCGACCCGTGATAGGGCAACGTAAAGTTGCAACAGAAATCGTAATATTTTAATTTCGCCATAACTTCAAAACCAAACGTCCAATTTTAATCATTCAAAGACCAAATATTATCTACATAAACTGTACATAGTGATGAAATAATTTATTTTGATAAGGATTAATAGCATGAGTAAAATAAACGGTTCTTAATGTAGTCCAAAAAAAAATCAAAATTCTAAATAAAAAATTGTTGTTGTGCCTCACTCGACATAGATAGGTATAGTATGTCGCGGACTTTTTTTGTAGATATTTATAAGATCTACAATTAATAAGAACATTTTATGGTTCTATCTTTTATAGTTAAGGCAGCGTACCTACGCAAAATAAGTAACTTTTCTGGTTGATTTTTTACACCTTGTGTCCGAAAAACCCAAATATCTCACGGAACCCTTTTTTTTCCAAAATAAAATTTAGCCTTTGTTACTCGTGGATAATGTAGCTTTCGAATGGTGAAAAAATTTTTGAAATCGGTTCAGTACTTTTTGAGCCTATTCATTACAAACAAACAAACATACAAACAAAGTTTTCCTCTCTATAATATTAGTATAGATAGTATAGATAAAATGTTTGCAACATTCTCTAGCAACTGTCACTGTTAAAAACAAAAACAACTGTCAATTTGATAATGTTGTGAAAACGAGGATTATTGTTTATAGATACGTATTTTCATCTAGAAAATATACTGTGTAGTATATACTAAAACCTTAATAACAGCTTTTTACACACATAATATGACGGAAATCCAGTGAAAATGGAGTTAAACAATTGTATACTGAACGACGCGCCAGAGTTGTCCATATTTTTGTCGACTGTATCCTCAAATCCCCTGAGTTTCTGTGGAGTATGTCTTCGTACAGCTAAAGAGAGACGTCTGGTAAAGCCTGTGACTTTCAAAAAGTTCGTAACAGCAACTAATATAGGAGAATCTTGGGCAGTAAGTTAACTATAATAATTGTACAGTACTCCTTTTGTAATACATACCTACCCATATTTAACTGCATTAAATATATTTCATGAGAAGCTTTCTATGGGAACAGGAGATACGTAGAAGAAATATACATAAACTGTCTATATCTTTAGAAATCAGTTTCAAATTAACTACCATCGAACAGTAGAATTCGAAAAGCATGAAGAATAAAACTCTCAAGACTACCCACTGACCAAAAAATCTATTTAGTCCGTCAGTTAGATACCAAAAAATATTGGAGACATTTTTCTATATACAGTGCAATCTCACTAATCCGGCACTATTAAAAACCGGAGGGTGCCGGATTATTGGAATGTTCGGATTACTGGATTATAGTGAAAAAGTCATAGGTTATTATTAAAATAAAAAGTCATTTCGATGCGAAAGAGATAGTGATATAATTTATATGAGAAGAATGAGACAAACAAGGTACCGCTATTGTGCGCATTTTCTGTTAGGAAGTCGGCATGGACTGGCACAGGTATAGAGCGGTGAGGCAGGTGTGGGCGGAGGGTGCCGGATTATTGGACGTGCCGATCTATCGAAGTGCCGGATTAGTGAGATTATACTGTACTTAAAAAGAGAAGTTCCCACTGACTTATAGGTTACACATTGCAGTAACCCCCCCCTCGTCCTCCCGACCCTTAGTTGCAAAGAACCATCTGATGCTCTCGTAGACCCGATGTCCCAGAGGCCTGCAAACTGTAAAGTAGAGCAACAATTGCACAAAACCCCCTAACATATTAAAAGAAATCCCTTAATCTCATTGCCAGCAACTGCCCTGAGCCCAGGTCCAAGCCCCACACTGGGCGCCCTCTTGCGCAGGTTGCTTAGTTTGTAGTTTTAAAACTATTTATTAAGAATGGAGCTCTGCTTGCCTTTATGCCCGGTGAAGTAGCAAAAGCCTTGTGGAAGATTAAGTTTGTCAGTACGAAAAAAAAAACAGCCATAACCACTTTAGGTTGTGAGTGGATGAAGGTGATAAGTCACATAATTTAAATTTGGAGCAAATCAAAGTTAAAGTTTCACTTTTAAAGTTTCATTTTTTTTTAAATAACTTGCTACAAAACGAATTTTTGTATTAAACTATGGTGCCAAGTTGTGTAAATAACCTGAAATATTAATGGTATGAAAGCAACCATACAAATTTATATTTTTTATTCTTTAATTTGAAAAAAATCTTGACGTAACTCCTTTTTTCATAAACAAAAGTAAACTTTTCTGCAAGTTTAGATATTGAAAATGAGGTGCTAAGATGAATGTAGTTATTACCTTAAATGGACGGTTTAAGATCTGTAGTCGTATTGTATTGACATATCACCTTCATCTATGCAAAAAAACACAAAAACTCGAAATTGCGACATATCACCTTCATCCACTCATGTCTTTACTTATGCTAGAAACATAAAATTGATTCAAACAATTAGTTTAAAATGCAGATGCACATTAAGAAGGGATTTACAATAAACTAACCGTGACACTTATAGTAACCCATCCAATTGACAACATTTCAAAATTGGTACCAGTCTAAAACAATTATACTGTTTCTTTATATCGCGCTGGCGGTATGTGGGACTCGCCCTCGCCCCGAGTAATAGTGGGGGTAATAACATCCCAATCACTTATTTTACAGCGAGTCCGAATATGTTACATGTGTGAGCGTCAAGCATCGAAGGCTATGACGTTCTACAATGCGTGTACATTTGCTGCTACCATCAGAGCGGTGTTTGCCAAGCTGCTACGCAACAATACCGGGAAGCCAGCTCCAAATTGTGACATTCAGAGCCTGCAGGAGGGATTGGTACGCATTTTTATATATTATAATGATTGAGCCCGCGTGGAAGTATCAATGTCAATATATATCCAAACAAAAGTAAAAAAAAAAATTTTGAAGCTTCACACTCAAAAAATTGATGATACTTTCATGCGATCTTCATCCTCGCCTTTCCAACTCATACAACCCTTATTTGCTATAAAAAGTAGACCATGTCCTTTCTCAGGTTCTACACTATCTGTGTACCAGATTTCATTCAAATCGGTTCAGTAGTTTTGGTGTGGAAAATACAGACAAACATGCATTTTCATAATAATTATAATACATACATACATAAGCTCACGCCTGTTTCCCAGTGGGGTTGGCAGAGACAATGGACCTCCACTTGCTACGATCCCTACACATATCTTTCGCTTCATTCACTCTCATAACATTCTTCATACAAGCATGTTGTTTATAATACATATAATGTAATAATTTTTATAATAAAATAATAATACTGCGGTTACCAATCCGCCTGACATAGGTGGTCATTATGGAAAAAACCCTGCCTTCGGGAGGAGGCAGTTCAGCAGTGGACGTTGTATGGGCTGATGATGACGAGGTGGTTCTATCTGTATGTAAATCAGATTTCTTTGTTACAGAACAGGGGCAATACAACTAGAGTGTTGGAACAGGAGTTGATGATGGTCCGCAGAAGCACTGACTTCATGGAGACCGAAGTTCTTGCCATTGATAGCTCGGGGGTAAGTCCTACATCTCTATAATATTAATAATGGTCATCATCAGCTGTATAACGTCCACTTCACTTCACTTAACATGGACCTCCTCCAGGTGGAGGGTATTTGCCATAGTCACCATGCTTGCCATAGTGACTGTAGTATTATGTTTTACCACACAAGGAAACACTGCTGCCCATTCCTTGATACATGATTATTATAGATGATGTTATAACAATTCGGACCAACGGCTTAACATGCTTTTCGAGGCACAGAGGATAGTCCCTCAACCAACCAGGACTGGAAAAATAGCTTAGAATTTACACAAAGATTTCCTGTCTGGCGTGGGGATCGAACTCACGACCTCCGAGATTTAAAGCGAGTCAAATACCGCTACGCGACAGAGGTTGTCCCATTTGGTACCATGTCTTAGATCAATCGTAACTTTTTTATTTTAACTGTCTTTATATATTTTTCACGTGGAAAGAATGGATGAATAAAGATTGACAAAACAGGTATACATGGCAAGTGTGAGTGGAAGAGTCGGAAGAGGAAGACCTCGACGAACGTTCTCTGACCAAATCGGAGACATCCTCGCTAAAGGTCAAATAAGATCCACCCTAAACCAACATGCTTGTATGAAGAATGTTATGAGAGTGAATGATATGTATGTATGTATGTATGTATGTTATATATTTATTATTTTTATCAGATGCAAGTCACCGTGTCCAAAGAAAAGAAAGACGTTTATCTCATCCCTGATGATCCTGAAGTGGTTATAAATGACGCACCGAACTCAGATACAGATGTACTAAAGTCTAAAGTAAATGTATCTAAGGTAATAGATGTAATACCTAATATACCAAAGTTGGTACAAGCTCCGCGAAGGACATTGAATATAGATGGAGTGCCAGAAACTACGTCGATAGTGAACGATGTTAAAATTGAGTGAGTATTTTTTGTATTTGCTTGGGTTTTATTTAGTAGTTCCGTACCCTAAGTACTTGTTCAGGTCGGAACGCGTGGGCGCGGAAACGTGGCGAGTTCGTGTTCACATTGGCAGCCAGATGTTTGGGCGAGACGATGCCATTGTTTACTCTGCTAACAAGTTTGTTAAAAAAAAGAGACTAAAACATAACAAACGATGACGAAAAACAACAACCCCGGAGTTTCTTTTTTACTTTCTAATCCGGGTCGTTCACTTAGGTATAGCTAGTGTAGTGTAGTGTGCTAGTGTTAGGTATAGTAGGTGAAAGGTTGCAGGTTAGCTAGGGTAGGATTCTCGCCGGCGAGGACCGCGTTGTGATGAACTTATTATACCTATTATGACAAACGGACAGACGGAGTACATTGTCTGTAATGTTCTGCAATTAGCAGCACTCACAGGTTGCACTTGCTAGTTATAGTTACCTAAGTAGTTTAATTCATAGAATAAGAATAATAACCTATTAATTACAGTTCTTGTTCATTGTAATTTTGACAAGTACAAGTGTATGTAAATACCTAAGTGCTGAATAAATTCATTATTTCTGCTAAATCGTAGTTCTAGCCTGAACAGCACTAATAAACTTTTGTATTGAAAGACATGATGAAAACGTTAGTCTTGTGTAGTTCGTGAACGATGAACGAATAGGAGCCGTATCTTCGCACTGTACTAGAAGAAACGTTTCCGAACGCTGATTTGTAATCGGTCTAATAGGTCAAATAGCTCTTTTCGTACTTCGTACATTGTAAACCGCGAGATCGTATAAGTGCGATCGAGGACGAAAAATGAAATAGCACTGACTGATTAGTTTTGACAAGTACGTCATACGAATTCATAGTCCTAAGCCTGTTCAAGTATGAAGGAAAATCAAATATGTTAAATTAATACAAAAGTAACCATAATTTGGTCACAGTGGTGATTTGGTCGCTGCTCTGTGGACCGCAAATACGTTCTAAGTACTTAAAAATGTTCCTAGAGAACGTATTTGCTCTGTGCTCCGCGCTGTCCTATATGGAGCGCAAAGACCGAACAGAGCTGTTAGAGCTTATAGAACGAACTAGTTCATTGTCCGAAATGAACTAGTACGGAGCGATCTTGAAAATGACCGAGCAGGCACAAGACTAGAAAACGTACTAGTGTTCTACCGTTTCTAGCGACAAGTTCATACTGGTTGATCTTAGATGACGTCGCGAGTTAATCGCGCGCGTCGTAGCTAGTTTGACGTGAACACATACAAACATTTACCGCGTTTGATATTGCTAGAGATGTTATAGTAGGGAAATTTTAGGTAATCCTATTATTGAATATATTAGTTATCGTATATTATGATACCATACCTATTACTGGGTATTAGTCAAATATTAGTGAACCGATTCATTATTAGCTAGGTACTCTATCTTATATTGATACCTGCGTTTATTCTCCATAATAATTAATATGAAATACAAGATTCTCGCGAATATGCACTTTCATTATTTTATTCACGTATGCTTATTACAAGAAGTGAATCGGTGATTAAACTTTCCTTCATACTTTAACAGTCTTATCGGCGAGTGAGTGCGATGACGCGGTCGGCAAATAGTACCTATAGTATAGATTAGCGAGGCGAGTCGCCTATTACGCTTCCCTATTATTTGACTGATACCTGGTAACCTATTACTCTAAACTCGCCTAACTTACTATTAATATACATGGGTTGTATTATAATACCTGTACCTATTACGAATATATTAGTCACATCTCTAGATATTGCCGCGATTGCGCCAGTCGCTAGCTAACCTGCTACTTAGACCGCACGTGCGTTTCGTACGTAAACCCTTTGATATTACGCCATATGTTTGATATTTCCTGACCTGACCAAGCGTGGTGACTATGGTAAAATGACCCTCCCTCGAGAGGAGGCCCATGTTCAGCAGTGGCCGTTGTACAAATTGATGGTAATGCATGATATAGTAGAGAAACACTGATAATTTTAAAGGATTCTATTATTTAGGTCTAGTCTAGTATCTAGTATCATTGCACCCAGTAAACTAGTCCAGTAAACTAAGAGTTCCCTGAACTGTCCTTCGTCTCATCATCAGACCCTTAATGACGATCACAACCCTTCTAGGTTTAAAGTTCTTATCAATATTAATATTAAAAAATCTTAACAAACGCACTAGTTGCCTCTACGATTTTTGAAAGTTCCCCTCGATTTCTCTGGTCAGCCATCATCAAGCCCTGATTTCCTTATCATGGGACCACCTTTAAAATATCTTCTTTCTATCAATAAAGGAATAATTAAAATCGTTTCATAAACAACGAAGTTATCCGCAACTAACATAAAAAAATATATACGGTCGAATTGAGAAACCTCCTCCTATTTTGAAGTCGGTTAAAAATCACGGCGGTAAGGTACTACAATAAAATTTATTGCTTTTCTTTCACAGTTCATCAGAAGACATCAAGAATGAGTTACCAATCATCATTTATGATGATGACGACTCAACTAAACCCCTAAATCCCCAATATCCCGCCATAATCACCCCCCAACACAACTTATCGCAAAAAACTCTCGAAATATCTAAGTTACCGAATATTGGTACAACGAATTTTCTTGACACCCAAAATGTACCCACAAAAGTTGTGCCTTTAAATCAACTTGTGTCATCGAATCAAAAATTATTTATTCACCCTATTACAATTAATGAGGGTGTGATAACGGTACCAACTTTAAACGCGAATATAGTTAACGGCAATTTGGTATCCCAAAATGGTATTTTACTCGGCAAAAATGTATTAAAAAATTATAATAACGATGAGAATAATTTGCCGGAGTTACCTCCCTTGACTAAAGGAATAGTGAATCAAGATAATAATTTTAACATGAATATGCCGAATATAATTTCGACTAGAACTATTCCGATAAGTGAGCGTACGGATGTAAATGTGGATAATAAAAGGGGGGTGGATTGTTTGGGGGATGGGAGAAATGGTGTGAATATGGCAACTCTGCAGAAGAAAGCGAAGTTGCCAGAGGAGAAAAATAAGGAGAGAACTGTGGATTGGGAGGATAAAATACCAATGGATGTTATTTCGTTTATGGTATGTATTATTTTTGCGTGTGGTGTGAGGGCCACTTTGTTAAAACTCTTTAAAAATGTGCTTCCTTTTAGAAAATTCCAAAAGAATTGTGGAAGTTGGAATCAGATTTTGTGAAACGCGAATAACCGAGTTATGGACTGTACAGTTGGGCCCTCAGTTCTCACATAGAGGTTTGAGGGGCCCGCCTGAACCTGATAAGCTATGGACACTACAGAAAAAGTCTTTATACCAAAATCTAAGGTAATGCCAAACAAAATTTGTGATCACAAGATATTATCGCAAAACACTGTGCTACTTTGTATATCTTCGTACAAAATTGGCCCTCAATCCTCACACACGTCAAAGTTTATTACGCAAATAAAATGAAATCATTAACTTACAGCTACTGTTTAAAATCCTATAAGATACTAAATAAATTGTGAAATTTTGTGAAAGCAAGAACAGGGCACCACTTCTTGTTGTTTGGAAGTTATGACCTTGATCAAATTCGGGCCCTCAGTCCTCCCATTTATTTTGCTTTCGTTTTATTACGCGAAGCGTATGAAAGATAAGACAAAAACAAAATAGTCTCTTTTTTTTAAAAAAAAAAAATTGTGCAACAAATTGGTGTCATATGTTACAAATAAGAATTATGATAAAACTAAAAATCTTAAGAGATACCGAAATCAACTATTTTAAAGTTATGTATGTGAGTAGGGTGACAATAATTTGGTCCGTCGCGAAACCCTCCGGAAATGGCAGGAGCGGCTAGAGGCCGCGCCGCGGAGCGGATTACGAACGGTGGAGGCGATTCGGCCCCATCTAAAAAAGTGGGCCGGTCGCCGTCACGGCGACGTCACCTACCACGTTGCACAGGTAGTAACAGGCCATGGCTGCTTCGGCCACTACCTGTGCAACGTGGCGCAGAGAGAGCCGGACACTCGCTGTCACCACTGTGACTGTGCCGACGATACGGCACAGCACACGGTGGTGGAGTGTCCGGCGTGGGCCAACGAGCGGGAGGAGCTCGTTGGCGTGGTGGGAGACGACCTCTCGCTGCCGACCATCATTTCGAAGATGGTCCAAAGCGAGAGGTCGTGGGAGGCGGTTGCCTCCTTCTGTAGACAAGTAATGTCACAGAAGGAGGCCGCGGAGCGGGAGAGGGAAGTAGATCCCTCCGCCCACCCGCTTCGCAGACGGCGTGTTGGCCGTCGGCGGCGGGCAGAAACCCGCCGCCTACCACCCTAGGCTCGGCCTCGGGGAGTGGGGGACATGGGCCCCGCTCCCTTCGAGGCTGTACCATGAGGAGTAGGGACGCCTCTACACTCCGGGCGTCCCTATAATTGGGCAAATGGGCCACTGTAAGTGTGGCCCTGGAGATCCCGCGGTACCATATTGGCCGTGGGTGCCGTCGGGAGGCCGGATTGCTCATGCGTACCCGGCCCCCACCAACGGCGGATCGAAGGAGTGTCCGGGAGGTTTTAGTGGTTGGTAGGGTCCTCTCCTCGTGGTATGAGTTTAGCATACCACGCTATGGAGAGGGCGAGTCCCACATATCCCACCGCCAGCGCGCAAATACGCTGAATATGCGATACGGCGGTGGGAATGCGTAAATGCATTTGCCCCCGGACAAAAAAAAAAAAAAAAAAAAATGGTGACAATAATTTCTTTTTAACCTCATTTTATATACTTTGTTAGTATCGTTTCTGAGTGATGTTTTTTAGTTTCATCTGCTGTTGCAAAGTAATCATACCTATGAAAATATTTTATTGTTTACATAAATGCACAATAGTTGTAATATTTAGCGTATTTACTAAACAAAATTATAAGTACCTATGATAAAACAAACATTGGTTTGTTTTATAAGTACCTAATATTTTAATAAAATTTCCTTTAAGTTGGACTGTAGCGCTATGATAACTGTTCAAGAATAACTATTATATTGATATATTGTATTATTATATTTATATATTGAATTATTATATAAATCATGTTCTAGAAAACATCTTTGTTATTGTGCAAGTATAGGTACTTGCATAACAGAGGTAGACCTAGGAATAAAAAAAGTACTCCAGGAACTCAGTCCTTTATTAGGTACTAGCTTCTGCCCGCGATTTCGTCGGCGTGAAATTCTAAATAATCTAATTCGTCTTAATGCTTTATCACCTACAACTTCCGCTGCACTATCATAATCTATTGTTTAGTAACTACGCTAAATATTACAACTATTGTGCATTTATGTAAACAATAAAATATTTTCTTAGGTATGATTATTTTGCAACAGCAAATGGAACTAAAAAACATCACTTAGAAACGCCACTAACAAAGTATATAAAATGAGGTTAAAAAGAAATTATTGTCACCTTACTCACATACATAACTTTAAAATAGTTGATTTCGGTATCTCTTAAGATTTGTAGTTTTATCATAATTCTTATTTGTAACATATGACACCAATTTGTTGCACAATTTTTTTCACAAGAAGAGGCAATTTTGTTTTTGTCTTATCTTTCATACGCTACGCGTAATAAAACGAAAGCAAAATAAATGGGAGGACTGAGGGCCCGAATTTGATCAAGGTCATAACTTCCAAACAACAAGAAGTGGTGCCCTGTTCTTGCTTTCACAAAATTTCACAATTTATTTAGTATCTTATAGGATTTTAAACAGTAGCTGTAAGTTAATGATTTCATTATATTTGCGTAATAAACTTTGACGTGTGTGAGGATTGAGGGCCAATTTTGTACGAAGATATACAAAGTAGTACAGTGTTTTGCGATAATGTCTTGTGATCACAAATTTTGTTTGGCATTACCTTAGATTTTGGTATAAAGACTTTATCTGTAGTGTCCAAAGCTTATCAGGTTCAGGCGGGCCCTCAATCCTCTATGTGAGATCTGAGGGCCCAACTGTACAGTCCATAACTCAGTTATTTGAGTTTCACAAGATCTGATTCCAACTTCCACAATTCTTTTGTAATTTTCTCTAAATCCTAAGCACATTTTTAAAGAGTTTTAACAAAGTGCCCTCACACCACACGCACATTTATTTTTAACTTTAATATTCTCCTTGGCGTAGCGTCCTTAAGTCTTGCCATGTAGATTCTAGGAGGTCGTCGGTTCGAATCCCGCTCATGAAAAAAAAAGTATTTGTGTAAAATCGAAATATTTTTTTCTGGGTCGAGTTGGTTGAGAGACTACCCTCCGTGTCACGGAAGGTACGTTGAGCCGTTAGCCGTTTATATGACAATCGTATACCAGGTAACGGACAGCATCGTTTACCTGTGTATATGCTATACATAATACTGATGTCACCAATCCCCCTGCCAAGCGTGGTGATTATGGTAACACCCCCTTCTATGGAGGCCCATGTTCAGTAGTGGACGTTATGCGGGATGATGATATCGATTATGGAATCGAGATATGTATCGATAATGGAATCGAGATACGCGAAGTCACGGGCAAAAGTAAGTCTTTATTTGTATCTATTACTATCTATAGACTAGCCGGGCCGCATGGTTGCACCTACGTAGATCTCATTCCTCTGGGAATCACGTCTTAATATATGACTAGAGACCGGATATATGCATTTACATATTTGCATATGCATTGGCATATATAAGCCATTCTCAACGGTACTAGCATATTTTACCTACTATCGAGTTCTTCTTCTTCTCGAGTCGAAAGGCTATTCAGTCATCTAAATCAAACTTGACCAGTATTTGGCCACAGCGATTCCCCGGTCATTTGCCTCATCTAGGTCTTGTATTGTGCAGGATGTGGGGCAGTTTGGGCATGATAATAAGTGGTTCATTGATTGGACCACGCCACACTCGCATTTGTCGTTTTTGGAGTAACGCCACCTAACACGATTTTCTAGACATCTCCCAACACCAGTTCGAAGTCTATTTAATGACTTCCAGACTGCCCAGGGGAGTTCGGCACCCGGCGGAAGTTTTTCAGCTGGTGGAAAATTAGAGGGTGAGTCCGGAAATTGATGGTCCCATAGCTCCACTCTAGATTTAGCGGCTTCTTTTGCATCGATGGCTGGCTGTCTGAGAAAGCTGTTGCGGCTTTTCAGACGTGTGGGTGGTGGTACACGGCCAAAGACTGGATGCCTGCCATCGTGTGTCTGCCTGTGTCTCTCCATTGCACAAGCCACGCTTCTTCGTACACTAGGCGGAGCTATTCCAGCCATGGCGTATACGTGGGGCAGGGGTGTTGGCTCTAAGGTGCCGGTGACAGTACGGCAGGAGTTATTTAAGTGCCACATCGACCTCTTTGGCGTGAGCAGAACGCGCCCAAACTGGGTATGCGTATTCACCCGCTGAGTAACACAGAGCTAAGCAGCTTGTACGAAGGGTATGAGGCGATGCTCCCCAAGCAGTGGTAGTGAGACGGCGCAGGATATTATTGCGTGAGTTCACTTTGGACTTCACACTTTGACAATGTACTTTGTATGTCAAGGATCGGTCCAAAGATACCCCGAGATATTTCGGTGCGTAGTTGTGTTTGATGTCTACGCCGTCCCACGAGATCTTCAACTTCCTGTTGGCCCGCTTGTTACATAGGTGGAAAGCGCAGGCCTCTGTCTTCGCTGGATTTGGGCGCAGAGAGTTGTTCCTGTAGTAGTTCGAAAGCAGGCTCAGGTGCTGCGATAGGTTGGCTTCTACCGCCTCGAAACTCCTTGCTTGGGATGTAACAGCCAGGTCATCGGCGTAAATAAAACGGCTAGTCAGTGGGTGGTGTGGCTGATCATTAGTGTATATGTTAAACAGGGTAGGTGCAAAGACACTACCCTGTGGAAGGCCGTTTTTTGATTACGCCATCTACTTTTTTTTATTGTGCAGCAGAACTTAGAATCGGCGGTTACGCAGCATCTCTCCCAGGATGTTTACAAAACACTTATCCTTAGTAAGTGCAGCTACCTTTGCCAGCAGACGCTTGATGTTAACAGTATCATAAGCCGCACTCAGGTCCACAAATACTGCTCCTGTAATTAAACCTTGCTCAAAACCATCTTCAATGTGTTGCGTCAGATTAAGAACCTGTCCGCAACAGGATTTTCCCGCCCGGACGCCAGCCTGCTCTACGATTAACTGTGGTTCTATTGTCTTCGTAAGTCTGTCCAGTAGAAGTCGCTCAAAAAGTTTGGACGTGTGACATAAGAGCGATATTGGGTGATAATTTTTGGGATCGTCTGCTGTTTTAACTGGTTTAATATCGAGTTATAATGCATATTATCGGTAAAGTTACAATATTTTTTCCAGTGCAGTGCAGTCATCCTGCGTTCCGATATTCGACAAAAGTGGTAATATCGCGAATTAAACCAAATTATAGTCACAAAATAAATATAAAATAAAAAAAAAAATGTCTCCTAATAAACTGTAATGTGTAGTGACACCTATGGTCGCCCATTCAAGGATAATTTACTAATTTTATGCTGATTTTGAAATTAAATTACATTAAAACTAACTTTTTTTCTTTTTTTAAGGACTGAATGGATTGATTGAATTAAAACTTATCATTTAATTTTGCTTATTCTGCCAATTTTCGTGCATATTTCAAGCATTTTTCATGCATATAACAAGCTTTTTTTTTGCATATAATCCGGTCTCTACATATGACACTAGCTTCCCTCACGCGGTTTCATCCGCTTAATTCTAGTTCCCGTATATAGCCTTCCCCGATAAATGGGCTATCTGAAACAATTTTTCAAATCGGACCAGTACTTCCTGAGATCAAGATCAAGCAGACAAACTCTTTAGCTTTATATATTAGTATAGATTTTTCAAGTTGTTTTTTTTTGTTGCAGGATGCTGTAGACCCCAATGCACCATTGCTCCCTGGCCCCCCACCAGACCCCCCTATGGGGGCTATATCTGAAGTTAGGTCTCTAGCGGTATACAGCAAAGCTGATGTGTCGCAAAACTCAACTGTATTTATAGATTTGTGTTAAGATATTTGTTTATATGTCACTTGTCATCGGAAAATAATACGAATTGTAAGTTGATCAACTTCCGTGCCACTCATATTGTTAATATACATACATATAATCACGCCTTTCTCCCATGGGGGTAGGCAGAAACTACAGAACGCCACCTGCTACGATCCTTACACACTCCCTTTGCCTCGTCCACGTTCATACATCTGGTCATACACGCACGCCGGTTGCGAGTGCTACGCACCTGACCTTTCTGAAGAACATCACCTATGAGGTCAGTATATGTCCTTCTAGGGCGTCCCCTCCCGGCGTTAAATTTAGTTGACAGTTTATTGAGGTGATCTGCATTCAGGTCAAAGTAACACACGTCACCATAGTCGATTGTAGGGAAAATCAAGGTCAGCACGAGCATTACTTTGGTTTGCGTTGGTAAGAAATTTTTGAGCCTATAACGACATCGAAGAACATGGATGGAGAGGGAGAGGAAAGCCAAAGAAAAGATGGATGGATTGTGTGAAGAGTGATATGAAAGAAAAAGGAGTTAGTGATAGTGTGACGGGTGACAGGACAGAATGGAAAAAACAAACATTTGTGACTCGTTGATTCCAGTGCCGGATTAAGCCAGCGCGGGGCCTGTAGCAAATTCTGCCCGGAGGCTCCTCTTAATGACTCAGAGTCGCTCTCGCAGCATTTTTTTAGGCCTATTAGGCCACCTTTTATTGTGAATCACCATGATTCGGATCCAGAGGATTATTTATTGGATCCAATTTCTTGCTTGCGCACATATCTTGGTCTGCGGGGCCCAATAAATTAGTCAAGATTTATTTTCTTTGTATCTTTTTATCATTGTATTTGTCTTATAATAAGTACGATCGATTCGTCTACATTATCAATAAACGTTTTCATTTCCATTTCATGATGACGCTGTTGTAACGAAACAAAAAACTTCAACTTTAATAAGTCCTGTTGAACCCCATTGGTGTAGGTTATTTTTTTTAACCACCCTAAACCTCGTTAGTTTGTTAACTAACTAGTAACATACATACATATAATCACACCTTTCTCCCATGGGGGTAGGCAGAAACTACAGAACGCCACCTGCTACGATCCTTACACACTTCCTTTGCCTCGTCCACATTCAAACAAGCACGCCGGTTGCGAGTACGTTGTTGTAGTAAGTTGATCAACTTACAATTCTTATTGTTTTCCGGTGACATATATAAATTTATTCTTTATTACCACTTTAGTATTAGTTTACAATTTTTTGTTAATAAGTTATAGCTTAAAAACGTTTTTATAATTTTATGATATTTGGACCCATGTTTGGTTAAAGGCTTCCACCATCGTCTTCCAAGACTCCCTGTCTGTAAATAATTATGTTTAGGTTATATTTTAATGATGCAGCTGTAGCCCAATGGCTAGGGCGTCGGACTTGCGATCATGTGGACGCCGGTTCGATCCCCACCCATTGCAGTACCGACGTGAACCCATTAGTAACAGAAGAATACTAGTAGCCGGCAAAGACTCTGCTAGTAATCTTTACTAGTATATACTATTCTTCTATATCTATATTATACTAATATAAAGAGAAAAAGTTTTGTATTATAGTATGTATGTTTCGAATAACAGCAAAAACTATTGAACGGATTTCGATAATTATTACACCATTTGAATGCTACATTATCCCCGAGTAAAATAGGCTATATTTTTTTCCTAAAAATTAGGGATCCCAAATAAAACTTCAAGAATGTAAACCAAGGTATAAAAAAAATATGACTAACAAAATATATTTAGTCCGTCAGTTAGTTTAAGTATTGGACACGTATTTTTTTATTTATCAAATCAATAAAACTTGACAAAGATACAGAGCAACTACAAACTTTTAAAGTTCAGGGAGGGGGGCTTGTGACGTCACTATTAGGTAAAATTGTACCTAGAAGTGACGTCACACGAAATTTCAAAGCGCTATACCTTAGTAATGTTTTGTTTGAGGAACGAATAAAAAATACCTGTACAATATTTTATTTAAATCTAACTGACGGACTATTTTTTTTTAGTCTTCGTGCCAATTATTATGCTTTTAGTAAAAACCTGTTCTTTCCCCATGTCTGTGTGTCATTTCAATGTTTTTTTTTTGTATAGATAATCCAAAGCGATGCGCGCACAGATGAGTTGAACTATCTGTATCAAAGTGTATGACATAAGTATTTGTTTTGTGATTTACCTTTGTTTTTAATATCATTATGTTTTATAGCTTTTGTTACTAGTAAACTAAGATATTAAAATAATTAAGAACATTAATATACTAAATGTATGAATGTTTAGTAAATTATAATGAAACAACTTTAAAAGAAGTTCATTTATTTCTAATCAACACACATTTATCCGACCCGCTGGAGAAGAGATCCCCTCCTTTCCGTCCCTTAGTTTGCAAAGAACTTTCCGAAGCTTTCGTAGACCCGAAGTCGGAGGGGCCCTCAAACTGTAACTCAGAGCCACAGTTGCACAAAACTCCCCTAAACAACTAAACGTCTTAATCCTTCAATCCCTGATCCGAGGTCTAAGTGCTTGTTCACGTTGACTCGCGGGCGCGGTCACGAAATATCAAACACTTGAGTTTATATCCAAGTGTTCACGTACAAAACGCACGTGCGGTCTAAGTAGCGGGCAAGCTAGCGACCGACGCGCGCGGCCCGCTCGCGGCATTATCAAACGACTGAGACGTTTGTGTGTGTTCACGTCGAACTAGCGGCGGAGCGCGCGATTCACTCGCGACGTCAGGTAAGTTCAACCAGTTTGAACTTGTCGCTAGAAACGATAGCACGTTTCTTTCATGTCGTTCAATACAGAAGAGTTTATTAGTGCTGTTCAGGCTAGAACTCCTATTTGGCAAAGTAAACACAGTCATCATATGAACAGAAATGTTCTTAATACTATGGAAGGAAATTCACCATACCGTTCTCTTTCTTTATTAATTTCGTGCACGCCAATTCTAATTTTTAGCATCTCCCACTTTAGGTATGAATTTTCGGTTAAAAATAAAAGATCGTGGTCCATATTTACAACCTCTGACAATACGTCACACTCGCGCGAACGCCTGGCGGTTAATGTGAACACGAGCTCGCGACGTCTACCGCGCCTATTTCGCCACCGCGCCCGCGCGTTCCAACGTGAACAAGCACTAAGTCCCGTCCTGTCCAAGTGTTGGTACTATTGCATAATATTGCGGGACACTACAAAAAGCAACTTTATTTTTAGTGTATAGGACTCAAATGACGTGACTCGGCACTCTTTTGCTTATAGTGCAGTCATTGAAGCGTTATTCGTCCGAATTTTTTTACTGTGAACCGATTTGCATAAAATTTTGGAAGCTTTTTTTTCTTGAAATTAGGCCTTCTAACGAAATCCGAGGATATTCTGAAAAAAAAATACACCGACGAGAAGGGATGGCAACCTCCCCCAGGGAGTTAAAATCATTTTCACTTTTGAAGTTAAGGGTAAGATGAGCCTAATTCCAAAATTTCATGCAAATCGGGTCACAGTAAAAAAATCGGAGGTTACATCCTATTTTACGCTTCAATGACTGCATTATTAATGACAAAATATAAAATTCAAGCTTTCAGAAATACACTAGTCACAAAAATTAAGGGACATAAAAAATATCCAAGGAAAATGATCGTACAGAAAAAAAAAGTGTCTAGTTTTCAGATTTGACCATGATTTTTTTTTTGTCATGTCGAGGCCTGGAGAAATCCTAAGAAAAGAACCGAAAAAAATTTTTCTTAATTTTTGCTCGTCTAAAAAAAGGTCTACGGGCTTCAAAAATTTTTTTTGATTTTTTCTTTCCAAAGCTCTTTTAGAAAATTTCGAAAAAACTCGAGAAAATTTCAAAGCGTACCACGTGGAAGTTGCTCGGTCGGATTTACGCTTCTCTCATCGTGTGTGTGAGTGTGTGTGTGTATGTGTGTGTAAATCGGAAACAGCAGTCGAAAAATCTCGAAAAAATTTCGAAAAAAAATTTATTTTTTTTATTCTTCAAAAATCAATCTCTTTGAACGAAAAAATAAAGATTTTTGAAAAGAGCTTTTGAACGAAACAATCAAAAAAAAAATTTTTGAGGCCTTTTTTTAGACGAGAAAAATTTTGAAAATTTTTTTTCGGTAATTTTCTTCGGTTGTCTCCAGACCTGAACATGACAAAAAAAAAATCATGGTCATATCTGAAAACTAGACACTTAAGAGCTACAATTTCTTTTTTTTTCTGTACGATTACCTATTTTCCTCTGATTTACAGCTCATTGAAAATCACCCAAAAATGGATTTTTTTTATATCCCTTAATTTTTGTGACTAGTGTATATAGTATAGGTATATATTAATTTTTTTTATTATTATTATTATAATTTTTTTTGTAATTTTTGTTTTATTTTCTTTATTTATTATTATTATTAAAATGAATTGCTGTTCGTTAGTCACGCTAAAACTCAAGAAAGGCTGTACCGATTTTGATGACATTTGGCAGTTTTCATCGCTTTAACACAGGGAAGGTTTAAACGCAAAGAAAAAAAGGTTAGAGTAGGGCAGGGGTAGGGTAGATTGAGGCAGTACGCAGTCTGCCGGGTCAGCTAGTACGTTATATATTTTTCAAATGATATTTGAGTCCTAAGACATCACTACATAGTATAAAACAAAGTCTTGCCGTTGTCTGTCCGTCCCTATGTATGCTTATAGATCTTTAAAACTACGCAACAGATTTTGATGCGGTTTTTTTTAATAGATAGGTAGAGTGTCTCAAGAGGAAGGTTTATATGTACGATACATGAGCATTGCACCCCTGCAAAGCCGGGGCGAGTCGCTAGTTAAAAATAAATCCCTTCTTAATGTGCATCCTCATTTAGAATTAAAACAACTGTCCAAACACGTTTGCTATCATTAGCGGTTAGGTACTGCTGCGTGTGCGTCTATAGGTACCTACGTCAGTGGGAACTACTCCTTTTATATATATTTTAAGTAAAGATTAATTTATACGTTTTATTACAATGGAGTGTTGCGCCAAAAGTTCAGTGTAATTGTTTAAGTGTAGAAACGTTTTCTGTTAGCTTAGCTGTTAACATGACGCAAGCCAATGTTATAAATAATTATTCATATTGTTTATTTCGTATGTTATAAAAATAACGTTATTTTGAAGATAGTATTAGGTAATTACCTACCAGTTTCATAAAAATATGCCTAAATTCTAATCACGTAAGGATATTAAAAAGGTTCTATGAACGCTCCCCTTAGATACGTGTTTAAATGAGATTAATTTCGGCTCAGGGTGGTTGCCGACGGAGGGATTGAGAGATTAATACTTTTAGTTGTTCAGGGGAGTTTTGTGCAACTCTCGCTCTGCGTTACAGTTTGAGGGTATCTCGGACTTCGAGTCTACGAGTGCCCTCGGAAAGTCCTTTCGGACTCGGAAGTCGGAAGGGATCAGTAGAGACGTCTCATCAAATTTTGAAGAAAGGAATAGATAGCAAGGAATAGATAGTATCTAGAACACTATCTATTCCTTGCCTCTTAAAATTTGATTGTTGATTTGATTCTCATAGTTTGCGCACACACTTGTAAACTTTAATATGCCTGTGCAGGTGGCTATTTTTTATTGGGACTAGTCCCACCTACACTCCCACCACTGCAACTCCTGCAAGCTAGGATCAACAGTGACACACACTGGAAATGGCAATGAGCACCGAGGCTCACCGAGTCCCGGGAAAAAGTTAAACTGCCGGGACCCGCAACGAATTTAATCAAAAAGACAATAGGAGGAGTAAGAAAGACTTTGTAATGGAGGGAAGTTAAAAAACTTCCCTCCATTACAAAGCGGAGACAGTACAAAAAAAAAACCGGCCAAGTGCGAGTCGGACTCTCGCACGAAGGGTTCCGTACTAGTTGCACGTGCCTACCTATTGAATGAAAGGTAAATTGCGGTTTACGGTTTATGACGTATTAAAAAAAAACTATTTACTTGATCTCGTTCAAACCAATTTTCGGTGGAAGTTTGCATGGTTATGTATGTACATCATATATTTTTTTTAGTTTTATCATTCTCTTATTTTAGAAGTTACAGGGGGGGGGACACACATTTTACCACTTTGGAAGGGTCTCTCGCGCAAACTATTCAGTTTAGAAAAAAATGACATTAGAAACCTCAATATCATTTTTGAAGACCTATCCATAGATACCCCACACGTATGGGTTTGATGAAAAAAAAATTTTTGAGTTTCAATTCTAAGTATGAGGAACCCCATTCTTTTTGTTTTTTTTTCTATTTTTGTGTGAAAATCTTAATGCGGTTCACAACATACATCTATTTGCCAAGTTTCAACATTATAGTTCTTATAGTTTCGGAAAAAAGTGGCTGTGACATACGGACGGACAGACAGACAGACATGACGAATCTATAAGGGTTCCGTTTTTTGCCATTTGGCTACGGAACCCTAAAAAGGAAATATGAAATAAGACCTAAGTAGTCTTCAGGTGTAATTTACAACTAGAGAAGCCAGTTGTAAAGTACCACGGACGGGAAGAAATTACGGGGCCTACACGTGAGCCGTTATCTTTGATTCAAGTAGTAGGTATGGCAAAAGCGTCTAAAAGCACGGAAATTCTGTTTGCTTCTTCAAATTCTGCCAAATCTGGTGACTCGTGAGGAGGCCCATATTTAGCAGTGGACGTTATACGGGCTGATGATGATGATGATGATTCACCATTAGTCGGCAATTTACGGGAAAAAATGCCTGTTTTAACTGTTACACTCTGTAAACCTATATGAAAATTGGTAGATCACGTCCATTGTTTTATAAAGATTAACGACGTGACGTATATGTTATGTTATATAATGATTTACTAAGCAATATATTATGTTTAAGCAAATATAATTTGGTGTAAGTTTACACTATAAGTGCGGATATTCTCGTTGTTATAATTTTTACCAAAATTCGGCAAAAAAAATTGATTTTTTCGCACGAACATATTATTATTATGTTGAGTAAGTGAGTTAGCCACGAGGCTTTTGTTAATTCACTGGGCTTAAAAGTGAGCAATTCTCCAGCCTTAATAAATCTATACCTATACTAAGAGGAAAGATTTGTATTTTTGTGTGAGTATATGATTGTAATGAATAAACTCAAAAACGAATGTGCCGATTTCAAAAATTATTTCTCCATCAGGGTGAATGTAGCTTTCCAATGGAGAAATAATTTTTGAAATCGGCACATTCGTTTTTGAGTTTCGGCAATTTCATCCATAAAGCCTATGCTTTATTTAATTATAAAGTTCCTACGGGAACGGGAGTTACGCGCGTGAAACCGCGCACGGGTTATAAACTGCAAACTAAACAACCTGTGCAAGAGGGCGCCCCCTGTGGGGCTTGGACTTCGGCTCAGGGCGGCCGCTGGCGATGAGATTGAGGGATTATGGCTTTTAGTATATTAGGGGAGATTTGTGCAACTGTCGCTCTACTATACAGTTCGCGGGTTTCTCCGGCTTCGGGTCTACGAGCGCATCTTTCTTTGCAAAGAACGATATAGTGAGTTATGTTCTTAAAGGTCCTTAGAGTTGCTGAGATGTCGTGATGAGTGAATGCCGTTTCGCTTATATATAGATAACAAATATCGACAGACAGACAATTTAAATAATCTATCGTTTCAATATATACATTTAGACATAATAAATTTTAGATACTCGACATTCATTTTCGATAACTTAGTTATTTGTTCAATCGACATATTTTATGTTTTGCAAACATCGCTTATACGAATATAAGTTAATGGGGTTTATAATCATTTACCATATTAAATCGGTCACACCATGAAGAATCTCTTTGTGATAACATTGTTGGTAAGTCTTGTGCCTATTGTTCAGATTAATTAGTCTTTAAGTTATTATAAGTTTAATATAACAATGCAATAGTAGGTATATACTTTGCCCACAAATAAGCGTTGCTATTCAGCGTGGCAATGCTGCCAGCATTCTGGGAACGCTTCCCAGTGACACCATTTTAGAGTAGTATTTAGTTTTACGTTAGTTTTTAGCTTTTGGTAGTTTTTAATTCTTAGTTAGCTTTAGAGATATTACCCACACTACTGCACAAAAAATGGCGCCTGTGCATTGTTTGACAGCGATTCGTCTTAACTTTTTATTTGTTATGATATTATTATGAGTTGTTATCACTATTTATATTCTTTAGTGTTTGTTATCATCTATATATAAAACTTTAAGTCTCCTCATAGCGGTATTTGGCTCGATTTAAATCGCGGAGGTCGTGGGTTCGATTCCCACACCGGACACGAAATCTTTGTGTAAATTCTAAAATTACTTTCCGGGTCTGGTTGGGTGAGGGACTATCTCCGTGCCTCGGAAAGCACGTTAAGCCGTTGGTCCCGATTGCTATAACATCATCTATAATAAATATAATCGTATATCAAGGAACGGCCAGCAGCGTTTCCTAGTGTGGTAGAACATAATACTGCGGTCACCAACCCGCCTGCCAAGCGTGGTGAGTATGGCAACTACCCTTCCCCGGGAGGAGGCCCATGTTCAGCTTAGGACGACGTTATATGGGCTGATGATGGTGATAACTTTAAGGAGTTTATGTTGTATGTATAAGACTAAATTAAAAAATAACAAAAATTCTAATAAAACGTTTTGTGTACAGGTAGGTGCCGCATTTTCCTCACCTACGGAAATTGCAGGTTTGTAACTCCTTATATTTATAAATCTTTATATATAAAAATGAAGTCTATTTACAGTACAAAGGTAAGTATATCTGCCTGTTAGTTCCGGCTAATCTCTTAAATAAATATTAATTTGTTTATTTGTTGGTTTTTTCGTTATTTAGACATTTCATTGTTATGTATCTTATAAAATTGCTACTTTACACGGGCGGCAGGTAGTAAGTTAGGTCCGCAGCCTGCCGCCCTAGGCTCGGCCTCGGAAAGTGGGGTACATGGGCCCCGCTGCGTACCCGGCCCCTATTAACGGCGGATTGATGGAGTGTTCGGGGGATTTAAGTGATGTTAGGGTCCTATCCTCGTGGTATGAGTTTAGCATACCACGCTATGAAGAGGGCGAGTCCCACATATCTCATCGCCAGCGCGCGAATACGCAGCAGTGGCGGTGGGAATGAGTAAATGTATTTACAGCCGGACAAAAAAAAAAAAGATAGTAAGTTAGGTATAAGTAAAATCTCGTGGAGTCCTTTCGAAAGTAGCAAAGCATTCATCTGACATTCCCCATTTATTGTTTTGATACTGCAATATGAGACCGACCGCCTCCTTCCGACTTTATGGCGAGGGAGACGATGGCTGGGTGCTCACACATCGTACTCCTGAACGGGTGGTTTACACAATTTATTTTATTACATACATACATATTATCACGCCTTTCTCCCATGGGGGCAGGCAGAAACTACAGAACGCCATCTGCTACGATCCTTACACACTCCCTTTGCCTCGTCCACGCCGGTTGCGAGTACCTACTACGCACCTGACCTTTATGAAGAACATCACCTTTGAGATCAGTCTATGTCCTTCTAGGCGTCTCACTCACATCTGCCTTGTTACCTTTTGTTACTTGCCTTTCATTCATCCTTTCCACATGACCAAACCACCTTCATTTTTGTTTAAAATAACAATGTGGATTTAAATAAAGTAATCATGGACAAACGGACTGATAGATTACATTATCTGTAGACTTTACGAGTTGTTGTAGGGAACTAGATAATTCATAAAGTAAGAATAATAATCTATCAGTAACAGTATTTACATTGTGATTCCAACCAGTACAAGTGTTGGTAAAATTCAAAGTTCGTACTGAATAAATTAATTATTTGATTAAAACATTATTTTGTTTCCAGGACACAACAACGGATATAGTGAGCCCGAGCAATTTCCGACTGTCGGTCATGAACACGAACATTCCGGCCTCGAAGCCGGACATGGTGGATTTGGTCAATCTTGGCAACAAGGCTCTCTCCAAGGTCTCCAATTCCAAGGACAAAATACCGGATTAGAAGCCGGTCACGGTTCAGGATTGGAACAAGGACACCAAGTGGGCAATTTCGAAGCCGAAGAAGGTGGATTTGGTCATTTTGCTCAACAAGGCCCTCTCCAAGGTCTCCAATACCAGGGACAAAATACCGGATTTGAAGCCGGACATGGACATGGACATGGACATGAACATGAACATGTACATGAACATGGCCATGAACATGGCCATGAACATGGACACCAAGTGGAGGATTTTGAAGCCGTACAAGGTGGATTTAAACAGTTCGACCATGCTGGAAGTCTCGAAGCCGGACAAAGTGGATTCGGACAGCCTGGTTTTGGTCAACAGGAACTTTTTCAAGGTTTCCAAGGTCAGGGATTCGAACATGGTTATATACCCGAACAAGCTGTTGTAGGAGCCCATCATGTTCAACCTATTGAAACTGAACGAATTACAAAAATTGAAAACTTTAACCTACCTGTCGGTAGTCCAAGCAGTAACGTAGTGTACAATGCTGGTGGTGTACCAACTACCTTAAATATACAAGAATTTCTTCAAAAATATGATGTGGATGGTTCGATTAAAGAAAAACTAACAAGTGGTGATTATATCGTACATGATAACGAACCTTTACCCGGCTTACCTGGTCAAACAGGGCGTGTAATTTACGTTATTAACCCAGGAAATTTAAGCCCAGGAGTACTTCCTGGTGGTGCTAGTACGATTGGATTTAATAATGGCATTCCATGGAATTTCAACGGTCCACCACCACCACCAATGGTTGGTAGTGATGCCGTATATTACAATACACCACTAAACGGCAATTATTTCAACAATGGCGGATTCCAAACTTGGAATTACCCTAACGTTGTGGGCAATGGATATTATAATAACGTGGCTGGTGGAAACACTGGTAGTGGAGCAGGTACAGTTGTAACATCTTCTTCAAGTACTACTACTGGTGCTGATCATGGAAACACTGTTGCTGAATCGAGTGAAGTGACTAAAACTTCATCTATCTATACTGCTCCCAGTGGCAATACTGGCAACACTGTTGGCGAGACAAGCGCAGCTTCATCAGCTTCTTCTGCTTCATCAGCTGCTTCTGCTGCATCAGCTTCTTCTGCTGGCAGCAGTCAATCAGGCGCAGTTACCAAATCTACTACTATTACATCCACTACTAGCAATACTGGCGCAGCTTCAACAGCTTCTTCCGCTGCATCAGCTTCTTCTGCTGCATCAGCTTCTTCTGCCACTGGCAGTGAATCAGGTGCAGTTACAAAATCTGCCACTATTACTTCTACTTCTGGCAATACTGAAAAAACGGAAAGCATATCAGGAGCAGCTGCATCAGCTTCTTCTGCATCATCATCTTCTTCGGCTGCAAGCAGTGAAACAGGTGCAGTTACTAAATCTACAACTATTACATCTACTTCTGGCAACACTGTAAGCGAAGCAAGCGCAGCTTCATCAGCTGCTTCTGCTGCATCAACTTCTTCTGCTGGCAGCAGTCAATCAGGTGCAGTTACTAAATCTACTACACTTACATCCACTAAAAGCAATACTGGCACCGTTAGCGATGCAAGCGCAGCTTCAACAGCTTCTTCTGCTGCATCAGCTTCTTCTGCTGCATCAGCTTCTTCTGCTGCATCAGCTTCTTCTGCTGCATCAGCTTCTTCTGCTGCCAGCAGTGAATCAGGCGCAGTTGCTAAATCTACTACTATTACATCCACTACTAGCAATACTGGCACCGTTAGCGAAGCAAACGCAGCTTCAACAGCTTCTTCTGCTGCATCAGCTTCTTCTGCCACTGGCAGTGAATCAGGTGCAGTTGCTAAATCTGCCACTATTACTTCTGGCAATACTGAAAAAACGGATAGCGTATCAGGAGCAGCTGCATCAGCATCTTCTGCATCATCAGCTTCTTCTGCTGCATCAGCTTCTTCTGCTGCAAGTAGTAAAACAGGTGCAGTTACAAAATCTACAACTATTACATCTACTTCTGGTAACACTGTTAGCGAAGCAAGCGCAGCTTCATCAGCTTCCTCTGCTGCATCAGCTTCTTCTGCTGCAAGTAGTGAAACAGGTGCAGTTACTAAATCTACAACTATTACATCTACTTCTGGCAACACTGTTAGCGAAGCAAACGCAGCTTCATCAGCATCTGCTGCATCATCAGCTTCTTCTGCTGCATCAGCTTCTTCTGCTGCAAGTAGTGAAACAGATGCAGTTACAAAATCTACAACTATTACATCTACTTCTGGCAACACTGAACTTAGCGAAGCAAACGCAGCTTCATCAGCTTCTTCTACTGCATCAGCTTCTTCTGCTGCATCAGCTTCTTCTGCTGCCAGCAGTGAATCAAGCGCAGTAACTCAATCTACTACTATTACTTCTACTTCTGACAAAACTATTAGCGCAACAGGAGCAGCGTCATCAGTTTCTTCTACCTCTACCAGTAATGCCAACTCTGTTAGTGGAGCAGGCGCAGCATCGGCAGTTTCTTCTTCTGCTGTCAGTAGTGGCAACTCTGGTAGCGGACCAGTGGCAAATACCAAATCAACTTCTGTTACTAGTACTAGTGCTGATAATGGCGCAGTCACCAAAACGATTACCGCTTCAAGTAGTAATGGCAACACGGGCACTGGATCAGGCACATTTACAAGATATACTTCTATTGAATCTGATAGTGCATCAAGCGCAGCTTCAACAGCTTCTTCTGCTGCATCAGCTTCTTCTGCTGAAAGCAGTGAATCAGGCGCTGTAACTAAATCTACTACTACTACTTCTACTTCGGAAAATATTGCAAACTCTGGTAGTGCATCAAGTGCAGCTTCAGCCGCTTCTGCATCCTCTGGCAGTACTGGAAGTAGTAACACTGGATCAACCGCTACATCTACAGCTGTTGCAACTTCCAGCACATCAACTAGCAGTTCCAATGGTAAGTATATATATTAAGTTATAGCAACTTTACATATAAATCCCTGGGCCCCGAAGGATTTTAGACAAACAAGTCACGGACATAGCACATATAGATTTAGAGTTCCATAAGTGGTTCACTCGAATTTATAAAAATTATTCGCAGTGGAAATCGAACCTACAAATACCCAGCAAACTATCTCGGAAGTAACTGACTAAATCTCAAAGTCACCAGTGCAGTGAAACAAAAACGTATACTTTAGTTTTCTAGGGTTATCAAAATTCTTTAAATATTTTTAGAGATTTTTCTAAGGCATTTGATTCTGTTGACCATGATATTCTGGTAAGAGCATTAATTCGGTATGTTACATCTGTAGCCAAAGAATTTATTATATACTTGAAGGCAGGTTGTATCTTAGACCTGATTTGTTTCTAGTGTTACATTGAAAATAGTAATGAAATTGTGCTGAGATTAAACTTCGATTATTAAAATATTGAATGTATGTTACAACTTAAGCCAATAAATAGTGAGTTAGAAATAGTAAAATTATGGCAATTATTTGATATCAGAATGGTTTAGTACCTAAAAATCGTCTACCAACAAGACACTCTATTTCGTTTCATTTAAAGCCTTTAAATTGGTACAATCCGAGGCTAGTGCCGTCAGAAAATTCTTTTCGTTTGTAACATTTTAATTACAAGCTATTGTTTCTGTTCCAGAGTATTCTGAAGAAGAAACTAGCACTGCTGTATCACAAGGAGGTAAGTTTACACCATCATCACCAATATCATCATCATCTCCTTTCTAAATGACATAGAAACGGTTCCACTAACGAACACATTTTAGATATATTTAGGAAACATTTTATAGATACAATCCTGTGTCACAATCATGAGCGTTAGGGCAAGCTTTTTTCGGATGGACATACGTAGATACCCACGAGGCTTTTGCTACTTCACCGGGCATAAAGGCGAGCAGAGCTCCAGCCTTAATAAATGGTTTAAAAACTACAAACTAAGCAACCTGCGCAAGAAGCGCCCCCTGTGGGGATTGGACCTCGGCTCAGGGCGGTCGTTGGCGATGAGATTGAGAGATTATGACTTTTCGTAATTTAAGGGAGGTTTGTGCAACTGTTGCTAGGGCAAGCGGTGCTTATGGGGTGGAAAAGGATTAGGCATATTTGGGATTTAATTTTCCATCCCAATATTATGGTATTCATACCAAGAAGAGACAATGATGTTGAAAGAGCGGAGCCTCCTAATACAGACTTGCTTAACTGGGGGCTCCAAACACGTTAACATGTAATGTAGTTTCTGATTGACACAATTAACTATTTTGTATAGTATTTTTGTAAGATAGAGACTACCTAATAAAACCACCACCACGAGTATTTCTCAGAAAGCCAGTAATAGTGGTACCATTAAGTATAGTTATATGCATCAGTCTTGAAATCCTGTGTTCGATCCACAAGCCGGACAAGATTAATTACCACTAAATCACCATTTAATCTTAACAAGATATTTTTCGTTTTAATAAAATTAAAGAGGACCGTGGCCGATGGTTGGATATGGTGGGAATCAGCGGGCCGCCTCTGCGTTTTGGGCTTAGTAGACGGGAGGAGATATCATATTCCCAAATCCGCTCGATGGTTTCCTTCTGCCACCACGTGGTACCACCGCTTTCGGTCGTCTTGCAAACGATGGTCGGCAGCAAGAAACCAGACCCCACCAATGCGGCGGCTTACTCCTCTCGCACCCTTTAGTTAAGCCACTGCACCGTATTCAAATTCAAACAGTATCATTAATATATTTCTTTTCTTCCGCAGGTCACTTCAATAAACTGATCTACTCGGTCATGGGAAACACTTTTATGCAATATCTAAACCAAGGGATCGACTATCAGCTCATGGCCTCCAATCTCTTTATAACTATGCGCGTTGTTGGTGGTTTATTCGTACAGTTAATAGAGTACATGATCCCTTCAGTACATCGTATCTCTAAAGAAGCGTCGATTTACTTCCAAGACAAAGGTGACTTGTTAGCCACTGCATCAAAATTGTTTTTCCACTATTTAATAGTTTGCTTTAAAAGTAAAAGCGAACATGTGGTCACTTTTATATCGGATATGGCTGGTCGCTCCGCGAACACTTCCGAAGCCCTAGGAAACTCTGTAGCCGGCATGTTGACTGTTATGGCTAACTCTTTAAACAATTACTTGAACGGCGGTGGAATGGCTGAGGGCGTGTTTAAACAAATGACGTCCACGGTGAGTGGTTACGTTGGCCAAAGTTAATAAAGTAAGTGGACTATACTATATTATACATCGTGGTTTTTAGTTGTTGCTAATACTCGATCAGAAATCGATCTATACTGGGTGACTTTTTCTACTGTCTTGAAAATAATAGGGCGTGATATTTATATGGAATAGACTCTAAACCATAGTTATTTTATCATTTAATTTTTTGACTGTCATAGCGTGAAAATCGTATCGGTAAAAATGCGTTCCTATGTAGGTAGTTAGGCTATTTCGCTCACTCTTTTCATTTACGCGCTACCTATGTAAGGTATATTTCTTTAAAGTGATTTATGAGATTTTCAAAACTGTAATTAGGTACAGAAATACTAGTACAAATAAACTGTGGTCTATAGATTCTATTCCACTTACACAACACACCATATTATAATCTAGACAGTAAAAAAGTCACCCAGTAAGTAGGTATAAATAAAAATAAAAAGATTAAAATGACTTCGAACCTGTGTTAGGCCCGTTCGTACAATCTAAATTATGTTATATTGCAAGACACTAGATCTCATTTTGTCATGTACATTTATCATTGCCGTCTCCTTGAGGCTATGCCCGGTGAAGTAGCAAAAGCCTCGTGGCTATCTAGGTAAATCCTTCAGAAAAAAAACTTCTAGAGGGTAATTTTTTAAACATTTATTTTTACAATTTTAATGTTACGTTTACTGATGGCACGTTGTCCTGCCAATTATTAACAACGATTAATCATCACGGTGTTTAATAACTAAACCTGGTTCACGCTTTCTTGTATTTAAGTTTCCGTTCCGACTTTAACGTGGGAAGGGCGACATCTTTCATTTTGTAAATATTTATTTTAATGTAATTTTTAAATATAAATAATCTGATACTTTTTGAATATGTCATTTGGAAAAACATTGATTTCACATTAAAATAATTTATTAATTAAATACCATTTTCATTATTTCCAACTCCTGCAGCGATGGACTTGAGTGAAATTCCCGTCAAAAATGGGAGCAAAGACAGCAATCTGTATTTTTTTTTTAAATGGCAACTTTGTCCTTCCTACCTAGCTAGCGCCGAATATAAAGCTAATGATGTAGCTCTATTTGTCTTTTGAAAATATTAGTATTTATTTGGTAGATTCATTAAAGCGGAGGTTATGGCCAATCGCTGGGTCACAGACTTAGGTACTGTTACTAGACCAATTGACAAATCTTTCGATTATTCCAAGGCTAGCCAACGGATATTTTAAATGAGCATTTTTTTTTAATTGGTATGACGTGGCGCCGGGCCCTTTTAGAGCTGAAATTAAAAGAAAATAAAATCAAACAAGAAAAAAGAAAAATAGGCGATCCGGTTGGCGGGCAAATTGAAATGCTTTGGCGGGTCTCTAATCGCTTTGGAATTTTTTGTCCGGGAGGAAATGCATCTACGCGTTCCCCGCTGCCGCTGCAGCGTATTCGCGCGCTGGCGTTGGGATATGTGGGACTCGCTCTCTTCAAAGCGTGGTATGCTTACTCATACCACGAGGAGAGGACCCAACACCTCTAAAACCCCCCGGACACTGCTTCGATTCGCCGTTGGCGGGGGCCGGGCAGGCTTTGGCCGGCCTTGGATAAGTCGATGTCTATCGAAAGTGTCTATGATACTAATTATTATTAACATCCTAGCTGATGACTGACAATGTACCTAATCGGGATAATAAAATAAGGCACTGATAATTTATTATTTTATTAATTATTTATTTTTTCGGCTTTCAGATTACAATCTAACGAATTAATTAAAGGAACACAGTCTTAAATAAATATATTTGGTGAGGCTGCAGTCTGGATATCCAACAATTTGATTAAAAAAAAACAATATTTACTATACTTACCAACCTAATAATAAAGAGTTACCTTTGTTTTATTACTATTTTCAATATGTACTTTTGATATTTTGTAGTATTTTTGTAATAAAGTACCTTACTGAATCTAATTTCTTTTATTATTATGATTAAATTAGTGATTTCAACTAAATAAGGAGAGTCGAGTCACTAAGCAAAAAGCGTCGCGACGCTGTCATGTTAGTGTTAAGTAAATTGAGGACGTCGCGACACTGTCATATACACTCGGTTCCAAAAATAACGGGTCAGTCACATAAACCCGAATATCTCCCGAACTACGTATGCCAATAAAAAAAACTAAAGTAGTCATATTTTTCTTAAGATTACATTTTTTTTATGATTGTTTTTTTGCTGTATTTCTATTCTGTCACAAAAATAATTATCGTGAACGTCTTCCACGTGCATAATTATTATTCTGTGAGGTGAAGCATGGCAGTCACGCTAGAGGAATGTACCAGAGTCCTAACTTTTTTGGAAATTGGGCGGAGCCAGCGTGAAATAGCCAGAAACATTGGTGTATCTTTGTCGACTGTTCAGCGGGTAGTCCAGCGGTACCAAGAGACCGAATCACATCTTAGAAGACCAGGAAATGGCAGACCAAGATGCACAACGGCCAGGGAAGACAGACAACTGGTGGCTACAATGCTCCGAAATCGTTTTTAAACTGCTGTTGGTCTAAAAACTCACTTTATTCGCTTTGGAGGTGGCAATTTAAGCGCTCAAACAGTAAGAAGACGTCTTGCTGAAGCAAATTTGAAACCATTGAGGCCCGCAAATGGCCCCAAACTGGAACGGGGACATCGAATTGCAAGACAGAGATACATGCGCGAGCACCTAAACTGGACACTAGACGATTGGTCTAGGGTAATGTTCACGGACGAGTCTAAATGCTTCATGCTTTATAAGCATGATGGTAGGCATTTGGTGTACAGAAGACCAGGGGAGCGCTTCCATCAAGCGTGTGTGGAGGAAAAAGGGGCGTACGGTGGAGGCTCCGTACAAGTTTGGGCTGGGATTTCTGCTGAGGCCCGCACCGAGCTGGTACTCATTCAAAATGGAACTCTAAATGCAGAGAGGTACGTGGAAGAGATCCTCAATGAACATGTAGGTCCTTTCATGGCCAGGATGGACCGGCACGGCATATTAATGCATGATAATGCGCGTCCCCATACCGCCAGAATTGTACGTGACTACCTTGAAGAGGTCGGTATCGAACTCATGCAGTGGCCAGCGCGAAGCCCGGACTTAAACCCCATCGAGCACGCCTGGGACGAGCTTCAGAGATGCGTGAAAGGTCGAAACCCCCCACCAATCACGCTTCCCGAGCTCAAACAAGCACTGGTGGAGGAATGAATGAAGGTATTCCTCAGCACCGGCTCCGAAATTTGGTGTACAGCATGCCTAATCGCCTGGAAGCTGTCAGAAGAGCTCGTGGAGGCAATACAAAGTATTAAATGAAGAATGTGATGAAAAACAGCAAAAAAACAATCATAAAAAAAATGTAATCTTAAGAAAAATATGACTACTTTAGTTTTTTTAAAATTTAGAGATTAATATTATGGGTGCAACTAAGTTTTATTTTATTTTTTATCTGTATAATTAAATTCTCAATTGAACAGTATTCGTTTCATTAGGATGGCATACGTAGTTCGGGAGATATTCGGGTTTATGTGACTGACCCGTTATTTTTGGAACCGAGTGTATATATTTATTATACATGAAACTGTGTGGCTCACCTTACTCTACAATAATAGGTAGTATAGCCATAATAATATAAAAAAATACTAATAATATGATACATCTCAATATCGCAAATTAAAATAAGGTATCGCATATCTCTTAATTCTTCTAACGTAATCAGGGTAGTCTTCGTTTAAAGAATATAAAATCTGAATATTTGATTACCTCTAAGGTAGTTACGTGCCTATTACTTTTGTGAACGTATTAGTTATTTAGTATGGAGGTAGATCAGAAAACTATTTTATTTTTACAATGTCTGCTTAGTTACTGACCTCATAAGTTAGCCATACGGAATACGTTAGTGTGTATTTTTTTTTATTTTTATTAATTATAGGCGAAGATAAGGCCTAAGATGATACACGCTTGCCTAGAAAGTGTCTGTTCACTTTAGCCTTAAAGATGACGAGATTATAGCGTTCCGGAAAAACTGACCCCGGCAGAGAATTCCACTCCTTAGCCGTCCGCATTATGTAAGAAGAAGCAATTCGCTTCGTGCGTATTGAAGGAATGTCAACAACAAAAGGGTGAAACCGCTCGCCGCGCCTAGTCGTCTGGTGATGGAAGGGTGAAGGGGGTATCAGGTTATGTAGAACCTCCGCACACTCCCCGAAATGTAACCGATAAAAAACCGATAGGCAGGCTACTCTTCTACGGTGTTCGAGGCTCTGAAGACTTGCCTCCACAAGTGAGTTATTGCCTATGACTCTCTTCGCTCGGCGCTCCAATGAGTCCAGAGCATCCAGCTGATATCTAGCAGACCCATCCCAAAGATGAGAACAGTATTCCATTGAAGAGCGAACTTGAGCTCTGTAAAGACTTAAGAGCTGCTCCGATGTGAAGTACCGCCTCACCTTGGAGCGAAATGCCCAGTTTTTTGGATGCAGTGTTTGCAATGGACTCTATGTAGCGACCGAAGTTAAGATTAGAAGAGAGATCAAGCGCTAAGAGCTCAAGATGGTCGCTGATCGGAACGGAGACATTCCGGAAAGTCGGAGTCAGATGGAATGGACTCCGTTTCGCCGAAAAAAGACACGCCTGTGTTTTTGAGGGGTTAAACCCAACCAGGTTGGCATCACCCCATAAGGAGACAGCCTCCAAGATCGAGTTCACCCCCTCAATCATCGACTCCCTGAACGACTGGACCTTTGACCCAGAATTCGCATCTGACAAGTATCTCATCGAGACTGTGCTGTCGTCTGCATACCCAAAGATACCGGGAGTAACTAGCAGGTCGTTTATGTGCAGCAAAAAAAGAGTCGCGGAGAGAACAGATCCCTGAGGGACACCGGCATTAATACCAAGAAGATCGGACGAGGCGCCATCAATGACAACTCGAATCGACCTTCCCCTCAAGAAATCCTGAATCGGTACAAAGTTCGGGAGCAATACCGTAAGCCGGAAGCTTACCAATGAGACTTGCGTGCCAAACCCTGTCAAAAGCCTTAGAGATATCAAGAGACACGGCAAGAGCCTCAACGTGTCTCTCAATGGCTTCGCTCCAGATGTGAGTAGCATAGACAAGAAGATCCCCAGTAGACCGGCCTCGACGGAATTCAAATTGACGGTCACAGAGGAGCTCATTCTCTTCCAGGTATGCTAGGAGACGGTTGTTTAAAACACGCTCCATAACCTTACAGAGTATGGAGGTGATTGCGATTGGTCGGTAGTTGGCAGGGTCGGCACGACTACCTTTCTTAGGAACCGGTTGAACATTGGCAATCTTCCAGGATACTGGAACACGATCAGTCGTCAGGGACAAGCGATAGAGGCGAGTCAAAACAGGAGACAACTCAGGCGCACATGACCGCAAGACAATGGCAGGAATGCCGTCAGGCCCACTAGCTTTATTCACATCTAGAGTGCTAAGAATTTTAAGTACCACTTTTTGCCGAATGTGCAACTCAGGCATAGTGGAAGTGCAATGAGGTAGCCTGGGTGGACTTTTGCCAGCAGCATCTAGTTGTAAATTCTTCGCAAAAAGAGATGCAAACAAGTCTGCTTTCTCTTTGACGGTGTGAGCTAATGAACCGTTCGGCTTCTGCAGTGGCGGCAAAGAGGACCGACAGAAATTGGCTTCGACCGATTTGGCAAGAGACCAAAAAGCTTTACTCCCAGATGGGTAAGATGCTAGTCTGGCTCCAATGCGGCCAATATGGTCAAAGCGGGCCTTGCGTAGGACACGTTTGCAAGACTTGGCAGCACTATTGAAGGCTCTCTTCAGTTTCCGAACATTTGGCGCTTTGCGGGCTCGAGCATCCGCCCACGCTTGGTAAGCAGAGTGCTTTTGTGCTTCAGCACTATCACACTCAGCGTTGAACCATGGACGGGCTTTGTCTTGGAGTGAAACATCAGAAAATGGAATGAAATATTCCATAGCCTGGCATATCACTCCAGAAACAGCCTCCGCGCAGCAAGTCGGGTAAGACGCGAAGAAATGCCGCATCTCATCCCAATCTGCTGACTTGTATCGCCATACACGCCTAGTCCCCTTCAGATCGGGATCGGGTGGCGAGTAGACAGACACAGATTTCACCAGGCAGTGGTCGGAGCTACCCAACGGTGAGGAAACCACGACTTGATATGGGTCTGGATCGGTTGTCAGCAGAAGGTCTAATCAATTGGCCGTATGACCATCAATGTCGGGCACCCGTGTCGGCCCAGTCACCAGTTGGGAGAGACCAAACGTCAGTGCAGATGCATACGCTAATCTCCCAGCATGGTCGGTGTTCTGGTATGGGTACAGCCACTCCTGGTTGTGGGCGTTGAAGTCCCCCAGAACAACTAGCTGCGCCGATGGGTACCTGAGCTGAGCTAATTCAGCTGAGTCCGACAGATACTGAAACAACCTGGTTACCTCCATGTTGTCGGTGTGCGACCGATAGACACTGGCATAGAGTATCTGCTCCAAGCCAGTGTCCACCAGAACCCACAATACAGAGAAACTGGAATCCTCAATGTTACGGAGACGTCGACAGCAGATGTCATCGCGAGCATACACGCAGGTGCCAGCGCGTGGCTTGAGATTGTGCTCCAGGGTGAACCCTGGGTAGCGCAAGTATGCTGCGTCAGCTGGACATCTGATTTGCGTCTCCGTGAGGAACAGCAGATGTGGTTTTTCGGTCTCAAGGTGGTGATGGACTGGGATGAGATTAGAGTGCCGACTGCTGTTTTACCAGTTTCCTATTTTTACTCAATTTCATTTATTTTTGATGGCGAACAGACAAGCAGGAAAGGGACAGTTGGGCGAGGCGTAGCAAGAACGAGTACCACGCAATACACTCGTAATGCTGCACCGACGGGAGACTGATCTGGAGCGCGCGGGGACGCCCTAACTCCCCCAGAGATGTTCACCGGGCCCTCGCATCCGGTCGCCAACCGGCACGGTGACGCATCCTGGAATTTTTCGCTAGTTGGCGGGGCAGCCTTTCATAGGTGGCTTTCCTACTAATTGGGCCCCCTACTACCTGCGGTCGGCCAGCGGAACACCGTGCTTAGGATCCCGCTACCCTCCGCGAACAGTCACCCAGCACAGACACCACGCAGCACCGGAACCGGTTCGCAAAGCCACACAACTGCCCAGACTCCCCTTCCACGATGGCTACTCAAGGCAACATGCCGGAACGCGACAAAAATCACTTGGCGGCAAGGCTTTGCCTCGGTTGACAAACCGCGGTCGAAACCTACCACCAGATGTGCTGTTCATTTGGCGCTAACCAGGGGACACGTGTGGGTGACTATAGCTAAAGCCCACGGACGCGAACAGCATTATCCCCCAATGTACTTTGGTTATGAAATGAAATTTCTTGATTAGGTGTTATGTAGGTACATGCATATCGAATAGGAAATATGTTGTAGTAGTAGGTACCTAAATCAAAGACTTTCAATTTATACCGAAGTCATACCTAACTATAGAATGTATTTAGTATAATATGGCTAGATAAAAAGGTATGTAACCTTTTTCTCTAGCCATATTATGGTATCGAACCGAAAAAAATACCAAGTAGGTATGTGGGTACCATTAGAAATTCCTTAATTCTAGTACGTTTGTGAATGAATGAAACTTCCTACGTTCCTACTTGTTTTTGTAACCTTAAATTTCATTTCAATATTTATTTATTTTCTTAACTCATTATTAGGTTACATATGTACACAGTTTGAACTTAAGTTCTGGTATATATATATTAACCTAAGTATACTGGCGGATAATATCCTAGCGGAAGCGGCGCGAAATATAAAAAAGAGATCACCACCGCGAAGTGGTTGAGGCGCTGGTTCAAATCTGCGTTTAAATCTAGGTGTTCAAATCTCACGTTGCATATCAATGACAGCCAAATAGAAAAGGAAGCTCACGTACCTTGGAAAACCAATATTCATAAAGCAATAAGTACCCGCGCTTTCCTCCACTGCTTTACTGGCGCCAGGTCACGGTGTTAACAGGATCCGTCTCGTTGAACAATCCTCCACAGTACACAGGCGAAGTTTATTAGAACTCTAATATAATGTGGAAATCACCATATCTATTTAAACTGTGAATAATACGAATATTTACTATATTAAACCATATTATTCAATTCCACCAAATCAATTAACTCCAACATGACAAACCTGATATGACGTATATATTTTACACCTACTAGCCATTACTTTTATTATTACAACAATAGACAATGTATATATTAACCTCATCAAAGTTAAATTGTGATTAGCGAAGAGAAGAGAGCGACGCGAAAAGAATGCGTTCCATGTTCGAATCGCGCGGGAATTATGACTTCTTAATATTGGCATTACAATTCACGCACGCCGCCAATAGATAAAATCGGTCGGTCCGTAAATTAAGATTAAATTATGGTCATTTTAGTTTTTACATATAAATGACATGGATAACTTCCATTCTTTTTCTAAGAAAGGGACGCTATATAGTAATACAAATTTCCTGGGCCATTTTTTTTATTTTGTTCTTTTTACAAGTTCGAAGGCCGTCTCCATGGCTTTTCTTTAGGGTTCACTTCCACGCATCACGGCCAATCACAGTACTGCGCATCATTGTCGCATCAGCTGCACACGACTGATCGTGCCTGGCCAAGACGCACGGAAATTAAATACTTAACCTATGTAAATGACTGAAAGAAAGATTAAGACGCATAAAGATGTTCCGCACAAACTCGCGCCATAATAGGCTAGTTGACACATATGAAATTATGTTACAATGATGTATAGTTCTAAAAGTATTTGTCATAATATGGAACCTAAATATAATAATTTCTGTTCATAAACCTTGAATATGTTTGTATAAACTCAATTTTAAAATTATTTATTTTGTCTATGTTTTTAACTTCCGAAAACGCTATCAGCCATTTTGTGACGTCATACATCTTGTTAATAAACATGAACACGATCCTTTTCTATTACACTTTCTGAGTCATGACGTCATTCCTCTTGAACACAGATAATCTATATAGATCAATATGTCTGACATCGTTTTCGTCTCCAATTAATGTCGAGCCAATTTTGAAATTAATGCCATATTTTTTTCTTGATCTAGTTAAACCATTCGTGACCATATCAAAATAATTTCAAAAAAGTGTCAACTAGCCTTTTGTGGCTTTCGTGTAGCAATACTTTACAAAAATGTTAACAATGGCAACACTAAACTAGCGAAACAAAACGAAACAAAAAAAAATACAAATGGCGGATAGAAGCGTGTTGTGAATATTTTAGCAAGCGTTATAATTTGTCCCATTTTAAGCTAAAAACAATTAGATACTTAAGAATTCGTATTTAAATAGTGAAATAATGAACCAAGCTTACTCTTAATGTATATAATGTGCGTTTTTCGTGTGTAATTAGTCAGTTATTTGAGTGGAAAGCGTGGCGGCTGCATCATGACGCAGTTTCTGCCACCTAACTTATTAGCATTATTTGCGGCGAGGGATCCTATTCCCTATCTGCCGCCGGCTGCGAAGCTCCCTCACGAGAAGAAACAAAAAGGCTACGATGGCGTCGGAGCGTTTTTACATGTGTTTGAGGTTAGAATTGCTATTTTCTTGCAATAAAATTACCATAAATTCTATAAGCGTGTTAATTAGCGATATAGTCTACTGAAATTACTTTATTGCTTCATCTATGCGTAGATGCGTGTTTTATCCATTATCTGCTGTATATAGTTTTTTTCAGTTTTCTCAAATTCCTCTCATAATTTCGATTTAGTAATGAGAGTAATGAATTTCTATAGTTAAGAAGTAAAATTACAAGTCCTGAGTGATTTCGCCAATGACCCATCTCTAAGAAGATTAGCCCCTCTAAGTGACCCTGTGTCTATATACACTTGTGCATTATAATATGTCTATGCAGATTATGATTGTGGTTGTTTTCTGTGGCAAAGTTTAGTTAATTCTTAGGACATTACATTCCATAACGCTCAAAATCTGGTGGGGAGGCTCAACCGATACTACAACTGAAGGGAAATCAGATCTAGGACTGCTCTTACCCTGTTTATGTTGTCACCTTTATGCTCGGTGAAGAAGCAAAAGTGCTTAAGCTAAGTTCATAAATGTCCATCTGAAAAAACCACTGTAAAACCTTAACATCTATGGAAACACAATAAGCTATAAATAGTTAAATTAAATGGTCACTTAGTCTACCCAGTTTCTGGAACGAAGGATCAACATAAGTAAACAGGTCTATCACACTAATATTAAAAGTTGAAGAGTTTGTTTGTTTACTAATCACTGGAAATACTAGTCAAATAATAAGCTGATTTGATATCATTCTCACATACAATGGCCTACTCATGAGGTTAAGTGCGGAAATTATACACTCAACTCAACTAAACTGATTAGATGCTGATCCCACATCATTGTCATCATCATCAGCCTGTATAACATCCACTGCTGAACGTGGGCCTTCTCCTGAGGGAGGGTATTGGCCAAAGTCACCACGCGGCAGTATAACTTTGTACCACACTAGGAAATGCTGCTGCCCGTTCCTTGATATACAATTATTAAAGATGATGTTGTAACTATGGGGACCAACGGCTTAACATGCTTTCCGAGGCACGGATGGCACGCACGGTCAACCAACCAGACCCGGAAAGAAATCTTGGAATATACACAAAGATTTCCTGCCAGGCATAGAGACCTCGGAGATATAAAACAAACCAAATACCAATGACAAATACAAACCAAATACCAATGACAAATACAATCTAATTAATGTTCTAGAAAAAGCATTTCATTATAAGGTGATTGAAGTTTTTTTTATTAAAGCTATGTACCTACTCAGTTTCAGACTTAGAATAAACCAGACCATATCTGTATCATTCACGCATGATCGCACATGCACTTAGCCATTACTTTAAAAACTGGTTGTAAGTCTTACTGACTTCATCATCATCATCAGATCATATATGTCCACTGCTGAACATGGGCCTCGTCCCGAGGAAGGGGATTTGCCATAGTCCCTATGTGAGGTTGGTGTTGGTGGCTGAAATATTATGTTGTAACACACAGAATCGCTGCTGCCCATTCCCTGATATAGGACTGTTATGATGAGTTGATATTATAACAATCAGGATCAACAGCTTAACATGCTTTCCGAAGCATGGAGAGTAGTCCTTCAACCAGCTAGACATGGAATGAAATCTTAGAATTTACAAAACAATTTCCAATACTTATACTGCTATGCCACATAGGTTGTTACCAAGTTATGTTAGCATTAATTATTTCATCTATCAATCCCACAGCATCCCTCAGAAACCCCTCCGCCCACTCGTGTGGAGACGAGGGAGGAACGGCTGGAGCGCAGACGGAGAGAGCGCGCTGAACAGACTGCGTACAAGCTAGAACAGGAGATAGCCCTGTGGGACCCTACGACCAACGCCAGGGCCACTACTGATCCTTTCAAGACTTTGTTTGTGGCTAGAGTTGTGAGTATATCATAATAACACGTAGTTCCAGGGCAAATGTGGGATATTAACTCAAAATATTGCTATTAAATTAAAAATAAATATCCCATGTTTCCACAAGATAATTTTTTTTTTTCTAACACATAACTAGCAGAGCCTTGCTTTCTGCTAGTATTCTTATTAACCCCTTGTGCTAAGCTAAAATGCTTGTGTTACGAGTGGGTTCACTTTGGTAGTGCAATGGGTGGGGTTCGAACCGGCTACCTCAAGATCACAAGTACGACGCCCTAGCCATTGGGCTACAGCTGCTTCGGCTTCGGGCTCCGCGCCGATGTGATTTTATTCAGCCGGCGAAGGGGCATGTGGGACTCGTCATCTCCATAGCGGTGGTATGCTAAACATACTATATAGCAGGGAATTTATGGGCAAGGATAGCTATAAACAGAGTAGGCCTTTGCCAAAGTCAAATCCTTTCAATCCAGTCAAATCAAATCAAAGTTTGATGATGGCAGACCAGATAAATGGAGGGGAACTTTCAATAATCGTAGGGGCGACTAGTGCGTTTGTTAAGTTTTTTTTTTTCATTATTGATATTGATAAGAACTTTACACCTAGATGGGTTGTGATTGTCGTTAGGGGTCTGATGATAAAGACGAAGGTCTCTTAGTTAACTGTTTAGAGTCGGTTTTTTTTTTGTAAAAAATTATATTAAATATAATGTGTTGTATCTTTTGTCAACAGAACTATGATACATCTGAATCTAAACTTAGGAGAGAATTTGAAGGATATGGAGCTATTAAAAAAGTAAGTGTATTATATATTTTATTTCATCATCGTCACATATGTCCACTACTGTACATAGGACTATCCTTGGCAGGCGGGCTGGTTGTGACCAGAAAAGAATATAACAATAACAAAATAACATTGGTATACGCTTGTTTAAGAAGTTGGTATAATTTACTAGCCAAAGGCCTCCTACGCACTATGCGGCTAGCCGCGATGTGGTCAGCCGTGCGGCTGACCGTACTCAGATATTTGTACGAGAAAGGTATTTTTTATTCGCACTGTGATGCGGCAGCCGGTCAACCGCTGCGGCCCGACTGACGGCCACCGTAAGCTTGCGCTTGTGACGGTGGCCGCAAGCGCAACCGCGTCCTGCGGTTAGCCGGACGGCTGACCGCATTCCGGCTAACATCCCAGTGCCTAGGAGGCCTTAGTCCGGCGTGATATCACCCGCGTTGATCTCGTTCCCGTGGAAAATTTGATACTCACAAATGACGTCACTTTTATATTGGTAAAAGAATTTTTAAAATATTTTTAAATAGATCAAGAGATTACTCCCTACAATACGTCACAACCTCGCAGATTGGAATGTTATATTTGTCTATAACAATGATGTTAACCCCACAGATAAGCATGATATACAGCACGGAGAACAGCAAGCCGCGAGGTTACGCGTTCATAGAGTATGAACATGAGCGCGACATGCATTGTAAGTACTGCACATAGCGATTACAATACTCGTGTTGGCATTTGGGCACTTTTAGTGATACCACACTGATATTAAACTATCCATCGATGCCTGAGGGGCCCGCGAACTGTATCGTAGAGCGACAGTTGCACGAAACTCCCCCCTAAAAAAGTCATAATCCCTTAATCCCTCAGCGACCGCCCTTAGTCGAAACCCAAATCTCACAGAGAACGCTCTCTTGCGCACTTAAAAATAACTAAAAGCCATAATCCCTCAATCTCCCCGTCAGTGACCGCCCTAAGCCGAGGTCCAAGTCCCACAGGGGACGCCCTCTTGCGCAGGTTGCTAAGTTTGTAGTGCTTAAACCATTTATCTAGGCTGGAGCTCTGCTCGCCTTTATGCCCGGTGGAGTAGCTAAAGACTCGGGGGGTACAAAATAGGTCGGTCCGAAAAACAAAATCTCTTGCGCAGGTTGCTCAATTTGTAGTTTGTAGACCGCTAGCTGAGTCCGCGTGAAATTAATGACTTTTAGTAGCATTTTAAATTATTTTCATCCCCCTTTTTTCTCACCGCCGCTGCAATGTTACCGCGCTGGCGGTGGGATATGTGGGCCTCGCCCTCTAGCGGTGGTATGATTTACTCATACCACGAGGAGAGGACACTACACCACTAAAACCCCCCAGACACTCCTCCGTCCGCCGTTAGTGAGGGCCGGGTACGTGAGGCAATCCGGCACTCCTGGGCCACAGCTGTGGACCATTTGCCCAAAATATAGGGACGCCCGGAGTGTGAAGGCGTCCCTCATTTTGTAGCCTATATGAAATCTGTTTTACCGTGAAACAGTAACAAACGTCCATCAATCCATCTCCCCCCTCGTCTTTCTGACACTTAGTTTGCAAAGAACCATCCGATGCCCTCGTAGACCCGAAGTCCTCCAGGCCCGCGAACTGTAAAGTAGAGCGACAGTTGCACAAAAATCCCCCAAAATACTTAAAGTAATAATCCCTCAATCTCATCGCCAGCCACCGCCCTGAGCCGAGGTTCAAGCGCCACAGATCACACTCTTGCGCAGATTGTTTAGTTTGTAGTTTTTAAACCATTTATTAAGGCTGGAGCTCTGCTCGCCTTTATGCCCGGTTAAGTAGCAAAAGGCTCGTGATTAATAATGCATTGAAACCAATAAATTTTGTTATTTTGTTTGTATATATTTAAGGTTTATCAGTGGTATCACAAGATTTGCACCTAAATACCGACACGGCGCGTCTACCGACGTTCGTTCATCATTATATTGTAGACACTTGTTTGATTAAAGTTAAATTTATTAATATTTTTAAAAGTTATTAAGTACATTGATTGATATATTTACTTACTACATTATGTTGATGAACATATATTGCCTTATTGGCGTTTGAGATACATTGCGGAGGAGATTGTTTGAGTTGTATTATATTTTTTAAACTATATTCTTTATTGATATACATATTTCTATGTTATATTTATAATTAAATAGCTTTTATAATAAAACCTTTCTCGAGAACCAACGTAGCCATTGGTCATAACACCATACCAATCGGTGCAGTAGTTTTTGAGTAAATCGAAAACAGATAGACGCGGAGGACTTGTTTTTTAAAATATGTGGTGATAGCGCGTTTTATTATTGCGGAAATCCATACTAATTTAAATAAATAAATAAAAACAGGCCAAGTGGCGTGTAGAATTCGCGTACGAAAGGTTCCATAATATTATCTATACGACATTAGACACTATTATTTAAGATTTTAAATAAAGAATCATTATTTAACGCGTTGACCTGTTGCCGTTATTAATATAGTTATTAAAACAAACAAAAAAAACCGGTCAAGTGCGAGTCGGACTCGTTCCGTACCATTTGCAAGTACCTGCCAGCTTAAAAAAGAGCAAAAAAATTGTAAAAAAAAAGTTTGTTTGTATCGGAATTTTTATTTCTAGTATTTGTTGTTATATTTTTATTTATATTTCTAGTATGTACGGCAATGGAAATACATCATTAATTGTGAAAATTTCAACTGTCTATAGAACTATCACGGTTCATGAGATACAGCCTGGTGACAGACAGTAGTGGAGTCTTAGTCATAGGGTCCCGTTTTTACACTGGGTACGGAATCCTAAAATACAAAATATCTAGTGTTAATTACACTCAAAAATATGTTGCGAATCAAAACAAAATTGTCGTATTATTTTTTAATTTATTGGCTGATTGGTGATCTTGTGGTCACCGGTTCGATCCTTACCAATTGCACTACCGACGTGAACCCACTCGTAACACAAGCATCTTAGCTTAGCACGAGGGGTTTACAGAATACAAGCTTCTCGTCGTAAATCGTCGTGAAAGATTACTAGCAGAGTAAAAGTCTTTAAAAAAGTACAAAAAATACTCGGGTCCATATTTTTTTTATTTTATAGTTCTACTTTTTTATATCTGGTGAAGTAGCAAAAGCCTCGTAGCGAAATGCATAATATGTTCATCCGAAAAAAATACATTAACGTATTATTTGTTAAATCTATTGGTTTACCTTTATGTTCGGTAAAGATAGCAAAAGCCGTGTGGCTAAATAATTATAGCCATCCAAAAAAAAACAACACTACCGTATTATTCTGTTCGTTAATGGCTCGCTTTTATGCCCGGTGAACAACGCAAAAGCTTCTTGGCTAAAAAATTATGCCCATCCAAAAAAACACTAGCGTATGATTTTTGTACCTTATTGGCTTGCTTTTTTATGCACGGTGAGGCACGCAAAAGCTTCGTGGCCAAAAACAATTCCTATAAAAAAAACACAACCGTATTATTTTTGTAAATTATTGGCTCGGTGAAGAAGCTACAGCCTCGTGGCTAACATCTAGTACAACCTGCAACCAATCTCCTCCGTGCGCACATTCCCGCGTTACACTCCGACATAAAACTATTAAGTACATGATTAATGAGATGTTTTCTTTTTCGACCAGACTTGCTGTGTAGACCTACCTACATACCGAGCTAGCAACCCATAGGTTTGTATGTGGTAAGAAACCAACATACAATTAAAAAAATATAATAATTAGGGTGACCTCCCTCCTCGTAAGGCTCGAGTTTTGGTATTAGAACTTGGTTTTGGTGGGGATTCATGCGGTTGCTTTGCTCGACTTTAGCCTTGTGGCTAAAAACTAAAATTTAAAAAATGTCAACTAGCCTATTTCAAAACATATTTTACGTATTAAAAAAAAAACAACTTACAACAACTATCTTCATTATTGCATTTAAATAGACTTTTTTTTGTCCGGCGTAATTTACGAACTTCCCCCGGACACTCCTTCGATCCGCTGTTGGCGGGGTCCGGGTGCGTATAAGCAATGCCCGCATTTAAATACACCTGCCATACGTCTCATACGTACAAATGTTATAATGGCGAAAATAAATGCGTTTTCAATTTAGTTAAGTAATATTATTTTACACTAGGTACTCCCTGCGGTTTTACCCGCGTAACTCACCTCCAGTGGGTCGGAGCGTGATTTTTTGTGGCCTATGTGTTAATCGAGCTTCTGAACTATCCCCGTGGAAAGTTTCAGTAGTTCCATCCATCCATCCATACTTACAAACTTTCGCGTTTATAATATTAGTGGGATATAATTAGTGAAAATCATTAAAATAACAGAATAATTATACCAACTAAAAACAACTTACAATCAAAACTAACTAAGAATTAAAAACTAACAAAAGTAAAGACTATAAGTATACAAGCCCCTCTTCCCCACTGGGCACACTGGGCACGTGCCCAGGGCCTCCTAGTCCCTACTCCAAACGATAACCGATAGCCACTCTAAGGACTAATCGTAAATGCTTAGTGTGGATCACGTTATGTTATCTACTCATCATATCTAATGTCACGGTAAAGAAGTAAAAATAAAGCTTGAACTATTCATATATGCGTTCTTTGTCAAAAAATATTCTGAGTTACTATGGTCATCGTAATATTCTAGGCGTCAAATTGACAGACCATATTCGCAACACCACACTGCGCTCCAAAACACAGATTTTTGACGTTGCTCAAAAAGCCGCTAAGCTGAAGTGAGAATGGGGATGGCCACGTCTGCCGTATGCCCACACAAAATAACATGAACGTAAGAATATAAAAGGAGGTTAAATTTGCATACAGGTGCATCTTATATCTATAGAAATGTTTTCAAACTGACCCGCGATGGAAAGTGGAAGAAAGAAAATACATTTATTTAATGCACATACAAAAATAAAAAACGAGAAATTGATAATTTCTACAACCATAAATGGGCACTGGCTTCAGCATTAAGCTACATTAAGAATATAAAAGCTCGTTGCGGCAGCGCTGGTTTTCTAGCCAGTCCCAGTTTTAAATCGTGTGTAGTTGATACATAAAACCCCCTAAAATACTAAAAGTCATAATCCCTCAATCTCATCGCCAGCGACCGCCCTGAGCCGAGGTCCATATCCCACAGGGGGCGCCCTCTCGCGCAGGTTGCTTAGTTTGTAGATGAAGTCTGGAGCTCTGCTCGCCTTTATGTCCGGAGAAGTAGCAAAGCTTCGTGGCTAACTACGTATGTCCGTCCGGAATATGAATATACATATTATTACTATACTGTACTTATAATGTATACATACATAAATAAATAAGTATATACTCAAGGTAAGGAGGGATAGCGTTCTTTTACACGTTTGTTAAACACTTAGTGTTCTGTTAGTCTGTTATCTGTTTAGTGTTAGAAGTATGTATGTTAAACAGAAGGAATTACACAGCCTTACAGCGTGAATTGTGAAGTTTTTAATGACATTCAAATAAACTACAATAAAAATATTAGTATTAACAGCCCCGAATCTGTATGAAAACGAAATTCTAATATCAGAACAATGTTAAATTGGTCATTTAACGTTCAGCTTTACGAGGAGTGTCCAACGCTGGACCCCCACTATCGAACCAAAACCACCTATTTATTGGTTCCACTTAGAAATAAATGTTTAAATTGTTTTTATTTCAAACATTTTCTTTTATTCTTTGTGGTTTAAAGTATATATTAAAAGAGTAAACAGTAGTTTTTCTTTTCATCGATAAGTGTTATAGTATACTAAATTTATGCGCAATCGGATTAAAGTAAGTAGTTGTGCGCACCAGGTAAAGGTCCACTGTGTTTATCGGATTTAACGGAAAAAGAAAAAGTAGAATGTCTTTAATGTAAGTAAAATTGTTTGTGGTAAAATTTGCGTAACGGTAGGTATGGTCATATGGTGGGTATTTATTATTTTTATTATTATATTATAATAATAATAAACAATAATGATAATTATTATTTATATAATAACCATGGTCTCGGGTGTCTGGTAGGTATACTTAAGTAGGTATCATTTTATTGTTATTATTGTATGTTTAATTTAAGTTGTGGTCGGATTTTATATGATTTGATTCACTTCGCGACGCGTTTACAGGTATTAAATTGTAAATGATTATTTTTGTTTATAACTGAGAATTGAATTCCTTTTTTTTATAATTTTTGGAATTTTAAAAGACACTTTAATAAAAAAATATAATTGCATTGAAAGAAATGTAAATATTTATTATTTAATGGTAGAATTGAAAATAAATGGGATTGGATTACCATACAAGTCCCGTGTTAGTGAATTATGCATCTTTTTAATTTATTTTGTGTGTCTCAAAATGAAAATCAATAAGAGAACATTTTATATTATATACCTAATATGACATTCGCAAATGAATAAATTCGATAGATTTATGTGGTGTTATCTTATATACAAAAAAAATCAGCATCACCATAAAATGCCAGGTAAGGCTGCGTTTCCACCGGAGATGAGCGAAAATGTGTAGTGTGAGAAGTGTTATTAACTGGCGACCCGGCCCCGGCTTTGCACGGTTGCAATGCTCATGTATTATACATATAAACCTTCCTCTTGAATCATTCTTTCTATAAAAAAAACTCGCATCAAAATCCGTTGTTTAGTTTTAAATATGGACCGACAGACAGGGAAGCGACTTTGTTTTATACAATGTAGTGACGAATTACTCAAATCAGCTATACACTGGCCTTCTACTTAACAGCGAACGTTTTTCGGGACTTGTTGGTCTTCATTGGTTGGTTCTCATTACCAGTGTGTCAATGTTGGGTTACGGGAGTTGCAGTAGTGGCAATGAGGCATAATTAGTGCCATAAGTAATGTATTTTTACTATTAACTAGCTGTTACGCGCGGGTTCGCCCGCGTAGATTCGGTTCCCATGGAAATCTCGTCTTTAAATACAGTGTATGACACTCACAAATGATGTGGCTTTCTATCGATCGTTGACAATTTTTTCAAACAACTGACAGTAATGTCAATTCATTACAAAAATAACATTGCAGTTTTCTTAAGTTTCCTTATATTTTTTTCATAAGAATCTTTACCTGTCATAACAATCAAAACAAAGAAAGAATTAGCTTAATCGGTGTAGCTGTTCTCGAGATTTGCGCTTAGCAACACATTCAGCGATTCATTTTTATATTATAGTTTTCGGTTTTTTTAATAAAATTATTTAGTCAGTATTAATAACCTATTTAACATATTCATGTATAGAGAAGAGAGGGGACTTTTCTAATACATTTTCACGTTCCGCCTGAGACGAGCGTGCAAGCGAGAGCGCGGAACAAGTGATAGAGAGGCACGATCGGCCCGAAGTGTTCGGCTTGCGATGCATCTATCTCTCTTTCACTCTATCGGTCGTTTAACATTAACTCCTTTGTATTATACAAAATAATGATAATTCAGTGTTAATAATTCAATTAATAAAAGTATGCAATTTTGTAATCAACGTTTTCTTATGACCTTATCACGTAAATTATCGTCCGTAAACCGACTTTACAGGCAGACAATTTATTTTTATTGTCTTCTCAACATCTCTCTACACATTTTTGCTCATCTATTGTTGAAACCCAGCCTAAATTTGTCTGTCCGTCGTAACTTAGCTATATGTGTGTGTGTACAATTTACAGCCGCGTACAAACATGCCGATGGTAAGAAGATCGACGGCAAACGTGTTCTAGTGGACGTGGAACGAGCTCGCACTGTCAAGGGGTGGCTGCCGAGGCGTTTGGGTAAGATATACCTTTAGTATTCTTTATCGTTCTTACTTCATGTAGTTACTCCCATTGAGACTGCCTACTAAAAGTCGTAAGTCGTCGTCGCTCGCCTTTATGCCCGGTAAAGTAGCAAAAGCCTCGTGGCTAACTACGTATGTCCGTCCGAAAAAAAAGTGCCAAAAAGTCTCGCTGTGTCACAGTGTAACTTTACACTGTGACACAGCGAGACTTTTTTTTCCCGATGTCTCACCCCAATGTTTTCATCATCATCAGCCCGTATAATGTTCACTGCTGAAAATGGGCCTCCTCAAGAGGTTTTTGCCATAGTCGCCACGCTTGACAGGCGGCTTGGTGACCGCAGTATTATGTTGTAATACACAGGGAAACGCTGCTGCCCTTTCAATGGTATACAATAGGCTAGTTGACACATATGAAATTATGTTACTATTATGTTTATTTCTAAAAGTATTTGTCATATACCTATAATAATTTCTGTTCATAAAACTTGAATATGTTTATATAAAGAATATGTTTATATAAACGCAATATGAAAATTATTTCTTTTGTTTGTCTTTCAATTCCGAAAACGCTATCAGCCATTTTGTGACGTCGATAATGTAATGTATACCACTGACATCGTTTTCATTTTTAAATGTCAAGCCAATTTTAAAATATTTATTTAAGTGCTTTCTAGATCACAAATAAATGCCATATTTTTTCTTGATCTAGTAAAACCATTATTAACCATATAAAATAATTTCAAAAAAGTGTCAACTAGCCTATTGTTATAGATAATGTTATAACAATCGGGACCAATGGCTTTCACCTCAATGTTTTACTCAAATTTATTTTTGTACAAGTTGAAAGTTAAAGGGGTTTTTGAAATGAAATGATGGCATAAGCCCTGCGGTTTCCGACTTATAATAGACCACCGATGGGTGTCGTAAGAAGCGACCAAGGTAAGGTACAGTTTATTGATATATGTTCTAGAACATAGTTCCCACACGTTGGGGCGATAGACGACTAATGCGCGTCAAGCTGACGTCAGAACGTCGTGTCTATATCACTATCTATTTAATATTTAACAAACTCCGTAGCGTAGCGTTATTTGACTCGCTTTTCGGAGGTCGTGGGTTCGATCCCCACTCCGTACAGAAAATCTTTGTGTAAATTCTAAGATTTCTTTCCGGGTCTGGTTGGTTGAGGATTTACCCTCCGTGCAAAGCACGTTAAGCCGTTGGTCCCGATTGTTATAACATCATCTATGGGCCATTTCAGTGTTTCCGTGAAGCGGACAACCAAAAAAATATGAGGTCGTGAATTTTGTTTATATTGTGGTCAGTTATACTTCTTGTAGACGTGGATGTGTACACACAATTTTTTTTTCGTATGATGCTTTTTTGCTGACTTATGAGCTTTAAAAAATCACCAAGAATGAAATCGTGAATTTTTGGATGCTTTTTATCTGTATCAATTAATTTGTAGAAATCAATAAAAAGTTTTGTTACATATAGTAAAACAGTTGAAGTTTTTAATTTTTTTGTCGAATACTACATTTGAATTTTTTTGCGTATAGTAAACCGGAAGTGAAAATTTCAAATCATTTTTTAAGTAACTTCGCTATGTTTTTTTTTTTTTACTTTAATTAAAGCTTTAAATGTAGTTATTATTCACAAAAAATTATAACGTGATCGCCAATAGTTTAAGACTTAGAGCACATAGAGTACATACACATAGCTATGAGCACTTTCTAATCAATCGAGTTTAGGCGCTAACATGCTGAAATACTGCACTATTCATATTTTATTCCTTCATTCCACAATGCAAAAATAAAAAAATAAACGATTAAAAGAAATATATATATATATTAACAATATAAATATACGCATTTATTATAATAATGACATGTTCATGCAAAATAGAAATTTCAAAAAAGATACGACTGTGAAACACACCAGTAACGCCATCTCGTTGCCATAAAAATTGTCACTAACAATTACAATACTAATGTACTTGCTAGAAAGAGACAGCTATATGACCCCGAGCTGTCTCGGTTATGTGTAAAAATGCGTTATTTTTAGTTGAAACTTTGACCGGTCATCAACTGGACGCATTACTATTTCCTATTTGTTTAAATATGGCTCCTACAGCTGCATGCTTTTCTTCCAAACAATGAGGGGTGTAAAGATAAGATCGTGCTAGTGCAAATAGTGAAATTGTAAAAATTACAAAATTTAACTCTTAACTTTATTTTCATTAATACTGTTTCAATCTCAATTAATAAAACCGCGCTAAGTCAAACTATCGGAGATCACGTTTTTTTTTCTTTGTAAAGAATTAAAGAAATCGTTTATTTTTTATTTTTGCATGTTGGAATGAAGGAAAAAAATATGAATAGTGTAGTATTTCAGCATGTTAGCGCATAAACTCGATTGATTAGAAAGTGCTCATAGCTATGTGTATGTACTCTATGTGTTCTAAGTCTTAAACTATTAGCGATCACATTATAATTTTTTTTGTGAATAATAAGTACATATTCATAAGCTTTAATGCAAGTAAAAAAAAAAAAAACATAGCGAAGTTACTTAAAAATTGATTTGAAATTTTCACTTCCGGTTTACTATACGTAAAAAAATTCATAAATCATAAATTTTTATTTGCAAGAATGTGGTGTATGTACAGATGTTACTATTAAAATTTATGTATCACACATTAGCCATATTTGATCATGGCATACAAACTAATAATTAATTACTAAACATTATCCTTACATTTACAATTCACCTTACATATTATTATAAATCAAACATTATTATTCATTTTTAATTAAATTATTTTATACATGTATCTGATCTGATATTCACAATTTAGTTTTAAAATACTCATCTATAGTATAAAACGTCGCCCCGCATAACCATTTATGTAGTTGGGTTTTAAACTTTTTTAATGGTAAATCTCGTATTCCCTGAGGGAGATGGTTGTATATGCGCACCGCCATTGCGTAACTGTTGCGACTACATAATTCCGTTTTTAGTAGCGGAAGAACAAGTTTTTCTGGATATCTAGTATTAAACTTACATACGTCTTTTTTACATTTAAATAAATTTCGGTGAGACTACAAAAACACACACTTCAAATATACAAGGAAGAATCAGTAAATTTAATTTTCGGAACAAAGGTCTACAAGAAACCCATGGAGCGACATTACGAATTCCTCTGATACATTGTTTTTGAGCTATAAATGCTCTATTTATGTTAACTGAATTGCCCCATAGTACTATACCGTACCTCAGATTTGAAGCCACAAATCCATGGTAAGCCTTTAAAGCGGTTTCTTTATTTGACAATTTAGTTAGTCGCCATAGAGCATAGGCAAATCGGATTATTTTATTACAGACCTTTGAGATATGTGCCTTCCAATTACATTTGTCGTCCAACATTATGCCAAGAAAGGATATCTCAGTAACTTCTGTTAACATTTCACCATTGTGCTCTATTTTAAGGTCTTGTTTTTTACCTTCTACCTTTATTTTGAAATTGTACATATTTTGTTTTATTTATATTTACATTTAAATTATTATTATCTAGCCAATAACTTTTAACTTTCAATAACTGTATGCACAGTTTCATTAAGAGACCTGCTGTAATCTAGCCCAACATTATTTGGTACTACTATCGAAATATCGTCTGCATAGATTATGCAATCGTGTTCGGTAACAGAAGGAAAATGATTTATATAAATAAGGAAAAGAAGTGGTCCTAAGATACTTCCTTGGGGTACACCTGTTCTATTGTGTCGCATTATAGACCTGGTTGATATTTCCTCGTTACTTGAGTTAGGAGACGAGATTTCCACAAATTGTTTGCGATCACTCAAATAACTTCTAAGTCAATCCTGGGCTGTTCCGCGTATACCATAGAACTCGCAATTGCACAGCAGTAACTCATGTGATACAAAATCAAAAGCCTTGCTCGTATCAATAAAAAACGTTGTTACTGGTGTCCTTGTATTGATGTATTTGACTATCTTGTTCATCAATTTAAAAGTTGCTAGAGATGTCGATTTTCCTTTAAAAAAGTCAAATTTAGAATTGGACAAAAAATTAAAAACTTCAACTGTTTTACTATATGTAACAATACTTTTTATTGATTTCTACAAATTAATTGATACAGATAAAACCGGCCAAGTGCGAGTCGAACTCTCGCACGAAGGGTTCCGTACTAGTTGCAACTTTGATCGATGTTTATAATAGTTGATTGAATGAAAGGTAAATTAAAAAAAACTACTTACTTGATCTCGTTCAAACCAATTTTCGGTGGAAGTTTGCATGGTTATGAACATCATATATTTTTTTTAGTTTTATCATTCTCTTATTTTAGAAGTTACAGGGGGGGGGGGCACACATTTTACCACTTTGGAAGTGTCTCTCGCGCAAACTATTCAGTTAAGAAAAAAATGACATTAGAAACCTCAATATCATTTTTGAAGACCTATCCATAGATACACCACACGTATGGCTATGATGAAAAAAAAATTTTGAGTGAAACTCAAATTTTTTTTTCACAAGTTCTAAGTATGGGGAACCCCAATTTTTTTTGTTTTTTTTCTATTTTTGTGTGAAAATCTTAATGCGGTTCACAAAATACATCTACTTGCCAAGTTTCAACACTATAGTTCCTATAGTTTCGGAAAAAAGTGGCTGTGACATACTGACGGACAGACAGACAGACAGACAGACATGACGAATCTATAAGGGTTCCGTTTTTTGCCATTTGACTACGGAACCCTAAAAAGCATCCAAAAATTCACGATTTCATTCTTGATGATTTTTTAAAAGCTCATAAGTCAGCAAAAAAGCATGATACGAAAAAAAAAAAGTTGTGTGTACACATCCACGTCTACTAGAAGTATAACTGACCACAATATAAACAAAATTCACGACCTCATATTTTTTTGGTTGTCCGCTTCACGTGAAATGCTCCCTATAATAATCACCAATCCGTCATCAATCCGCCTGCCAAGCGTGGTGACTATGGCAAATAAGCTCCCCCGGGAGGAGGCTCGTGTTCAGCAATGGACGTTATACGGGCTGATGATGACAGTTTAGGTACAGTTATTTGGTGCAAATTTTGTGAATATTTAGACATATCTCACGCCATCCTGACAGATACAATATACGGCATCTATCAACTCAAGGTTGAATACCGTCCTACTGTGATCACCAATCACCCTACTAAGCGTAGTCTTCTTCTTCTGCCTGCCCTTATCCCATATTACTTGGGGTCGGCGCAACACGTTTGTTTATTCCATTCTGTCCTGTCAATCGTCACACTTTCACTAACTCCTTTCATATCACTCTTCACACAATCCATCAATCTTTTCTTTGGCCTTCCTCTCCCTCTCCATCCATCTACATGTATACATAAAACTCTTTTAGTAACATGCGTTTCATCCCTCCTCTTCACATGACCATACCAAGATAACCGATTCCCTTTCAACTTTTAGTCACTGGCGCCACTTTCAAACTCCCTCTAATATTCTCACTTTATCCTTACTCGTCACACCACACATCCATCTCAACATTCTCATCTCCGCTACATGCAATCTTTTTTCATCCATCTTTTTCACAGCCCAACATTCCGATCCATACAGTATGACAGGTCTTATCACGGACTTGTAAATTTACCCTTCAACTTAAGGGGCATCCGTAGTGATTTTTTCAATATCTCTCTAAAACCCTGGCTTGCCTAGGTCTGTTAAGAGGAGGTCCATGTTCAACAATGAACATAAACCGGCTGGTGAAGTTAAGTGAATGACATTTTTTGTTATAATATGTTTTTTTAACATTAACAGGTGGAGGTCTAGGAGGTACTCGCCGAGGAGGAGCCGATGTCAACATCAAGCATTCGGGCCGAGAGGACAATGAGAGGGAGAGGGAGCGATACCGACTCGAGCAGAGAGACAGGGACGACAGATCGAGGCATGATCGTGCCGGCGAGAGAGGCGGAGGTACGTACATCTATAACATGATTTAAAATATCCTAAACCTGACTATGAATAAAATGAACATGGACATGGCAAAAATCATGTCTTACGTCCATGTTTTGTCTCTGGTTAAGAATACGGTTCTTGAAAATTGTTGACGCGTATGTATACCTAGGACAGACAGTCCAATTAGGTAGGTCCAACTTCGAGGAGGAATAAAAATTTTATACAAACGAAGAGGTATCAATACCTCTTCATACCCCGTTAGGGCTTGAATTTTGCAAAATCCTGTCCTAATAAGCACTAGGGTTGTCACCCGTACTATATTATAAGTATTTTACTATATTTCAGTCAATTGTAATTATATGTTATGGAAAAATAATATAGTAACCGCAAAAAGTAGAAGACCCGGCGAAACAAACTCACTAGAGATCTATTTGAAATCATTCGACAAATACCGATATCTACTTATATATGTCACTGAATATCTGATTGGTTATTTACTTGTGCGATTTGATGGATCGGAAGCAAAAAGCCACTTAGAAACATTATAATGGTATTTTAATAAAAAATAGCACTTTATTATGTTTTTTTATTATTGTAAAATGATAAAATTTCTTTTAACATACTGTATGATTGTCATTTCTTGTATTAAATGTAAACAATTTTGTATTTTCTTTTCTATTACAAGGCCTCGATATACGCGAAATTCGCTTTATCTGGTTTTCCCTGGAACGCATCTCTCGCGTGAAACGCGGTATTACTGTATGTTAATGTAATGTTGTTTTACGCAGGCAGCGCGCGCAGGCGCAGCCGCTCCCGCTCCCGGCGCCGCTCCACGTCGCGCGCGCGGCGCCGGGAGCGCCCCGAGCGGGAGCGCGAGCGGGACCGAGACGCCAGGGACAGGGACGACGACACGGAGAGGTACACTTACGTACACTTATATACTTCGAGCGTTTTCAGATTATCCGATCCGATATCGGTGTCGGACGACGATAGCCGACACAAAAAGTTGTTTTCACATAATTCCGACAAAATCGTTCCGATTCGGTCATTTACTTGATAGCTTAGTGCGGCCAGGTCATCATGGCTATAATAGAATATTTTATTTGCTGTATCTATTATATTTGAGATGCAAAAAAAAATTGAGGGCCTTTTATACTCTTTTTAGATAGTTACAAAATGCACATGGAAAGGGTTTTAATAGGCTTGCAACGAATATTCGGTTACTATTCGGTATTCGTCCTATTCGACTGCTTTTATTATATTCTGCCGAATACCGAATACTTAAGTAATATATTTTGTTATAGGGAGATAATTAGTAAAAAAAAACGATTCATTACGTATATATAATATTCATTGGTACATAAAACAGGTACATAATCATCTTCTGTATTAGCAAAGTTAAGGATTCTATATGGTTAATTTGTTAAATTTTACTCTATTACACTTACAAACAAATCAAAACTAAGAGAGCACGATAAACTGTACTTAACGTAATACGATATCCCCGAAATAAACTTGTCTAAACATGCATTGCGTCAGCAATATACCGTGCAGAGTAACTGCGGGCGAGCGGGTGGTGAGTACATTAGAACAAACGAGCGCGATACAATCACGTCTGTACAAGTTTGGCGCTAAAATTCGGCCGAATAGTTTTGCTTAATATTCGGCTATTCGGTCAGAGCAGGGTTTCTCAAAGTGGGTTAGGTACGCGCCTTCAGGCCCGGAATGTTGAATTTGCCAAAATGTTGTATTCTTATAATGTTGAATATACCAAAACGTTGAGTCCTAAAATGTTGACATGGCAAAAAAGTTGAGTCCCAAAACGTTGAATTCTCATAATGTTGAAGTTACAATTCCTTTAATGTTGAATTTCCAAAAACAATTTGGGACTCAAGTCCCAAATTGTTGAATTTTCATAATGTTGTAAAGTTGAGCTCAGTGAGACGATATTTATTAATGAAGCAGAAAGCTACCATCATCATGTCTATAGAAAACAGCCTACCAACCACAGTATGTCTGTATGCATGGTCCACGACTCACGGATCGGAAGTCGACGTCACTGTCACACCAATGAGCTACCTTAGGGGTTCGCCATTCGACGGCAGGGGGTTGGCGACAAGATTTACGTAATGGTGGCTTCATAACTGGCAGGCGTTTACATCAACAGTCTATTTTATTATTTTCTTTGGGGGGGGGGGGGATTTATTTACTTAGAGGTTCGCTGTCACCTGGAAATTTTATCAGGGGTTCGTGGTGTCGAAAGTTTGATGAACCCTGGGTCAGAGGAATGGCCGAATATTCGGTATACTGCCGAATATACTATTCGTTGCAAACCTAGTTTTTATCTACTTTCGTATGAGTGAATCCACATTCGATTATTTGCTAGTTCATCGTACAAACAGTATCAAGAAACAAGACGCCCATTTTCGAACGGGCATCCGATGGTGCCGTCAACACATCGGTATCGGCTCCGATGTTCTATGTCGAGTCGGACAATATGAAAGACATACATATTTCATACATTTAACTCCCTCCTATCGGATCGGAAAATCTGAAAACGCTCTTCGTCTTGTCATAAATATTGTTACAAACATTTTTTTTTCTATTGTAGTTACTTAACATTTATTACTATTACAGTGTGTTAGTTTAATACATTTCACTTTACTGTATGTTATGTCACTTTATTGTATGTTATTACCAATTTTCTATATTGATCCACTAAAACCTATAATAATTAATGTGAACTCAAACTTATTATGAGTAAAGGAATTTTAACAGGTTGTTATTCTGACAAGTACAAGTGTATGTAAATAAGTGCTAAATAAATTCATTATTATGCATTTGGAAGTAAATATTTCTAAATAGATCTCAACTAGTTATGTCCGCGACTTCATCCGCGTGGTATAGGGATTTTGAGTAGTAGTTTTAATTATTAAAGCTTAAAAATGACGGTACTTCCATACAATTTTCATCTCCAACTTTCAACCCCCTACAGGCTTTTTTCGCAATAAAAAGAGGTCCATGTCGTTTCTCAGGTTCTAAACTATCTGTGTACCAAATTTCATATAAATCGGTTAAGTAGTTTTGGCGTGAAAGGCCGACAGACAGAGTTACTTTCGCATCACTACATAGTATAATACTAAGTCGCTTGCCGCTGTCTTTCCCTATGTATGCTTAGATCTTTAAAACTACGAAACAGATTTTGATGCGGTTTTTTAATAGATAGAGTGATTCAAGAGGAAGATTTATTTCGTATTTTATTTTGTGCGGAGCCGGGGCGGGTCGCTAGTTTATAATATAAGTAAGGATTAAGAAATATTATATGTGCTAAAGTGAGTGTAACCAAATTGTTGTAAACAGTAGGACACGTCGACGTCGCTCTCGCTCGCGCTCGTCGCGCCGTCGCGAGCGTCGCGAGAGGGAGAAGGAGAGAGGCGACCGCGGCGAGAGGGACAGAGACAAGAAACGCTCGCGCCGAGACAAGGAGCGCAAGGAGCCTAAAGTCAAGCCCGAGGACATCAAGGTCAAGGAGGAGCCCATGGACGGTGAGTGTGTCATTCAAAGTAAAATATACATTATTCAAGGTCACGCTAACCTTGAGGGTTACGGCGACTGTGAATTTATATAGGTTAACTTCACCTTGAGGGTTACGGAGACCGTGAATTTATCAAGGTCAATTTTAAGGGCAACTTGACCTTGAAGGTCCTGGTTACAGATGTTGGGTGTTGTAATAAAAATTACATAGAAATTACTATATACATAAATCTAAAGGGGCAATAATACAAAAAAAAACGATTTAATCCGTCAGTTAGATTACAAATAATAATATAAAAAATATTCGACACGTGTTTTTTCTTTCGTTCCTCAAACAAAAAATGACGAAGATACAGCGCGTTGAAATTTCGTGTGACGACACTTCTAGATTCAATTTTACCTAATAGTGACGTCACAAGCCCCCCTCTCCTGAACTTTAAAGTTTGTTTTTGCTCTGTATCTTTGACAATTATATTAATAAAAAATACGTGTTCAATACTTTTTAGTAATCTAACTGACGGACTTAATAGATTGTCTTCATGCTGTCATTGATTGTGGTTTCATCAATGTTTAATTTTACGAGCAAGGGAAACTCACATAGTCAATCGCTTCATATCTCCTCCTCCCTTCGATCCATCAAAGTAATGAGTGAACGATAATTGAGATATGATGACTGATTGGTTTATGAACAGTGTACGGAAGTGGTTTATTAAAACCACAATTGGCTAATGCCAATGAGAAAGCGATGAATGAACAATGATTGAATGAGATAAGACTGAAGGATTATGAATACCGGAATGAGTGTAAGTTAGTTTGCAAAAGTAGCTGATAGACGAAGGACGTGCGCATAAGTATGAAGTGTCTATAGTTCGTTCGCGTTAAGAATGCAGTGAGTCATCAGTGCAACTGAAGGGTAAAGGTATTCACAGTGGTGTTAAAATTCAAACAAATTATATTTTAAAAGATTAAGTTTAATGAATTTATAAAAAAGACACTTAAAAGTTATTACATATTAAAAATCAAAATTAAACCATTTATATCATACTAGCGGCCCGTCCCGGCTTCGCACGGGTGGTCTTTTATACCCTACCCCTGCCCTCCCCTACCCTACCCTACCCCTACCCTACCCCTACCCCTACCCCTACCCTACCCCTACCCCTATCCCATCCCTACCCTACCCCTACCCTACCCTACCCTACCCCTACCCAAAAGTATCCTATGTCCTTCTCCCAGTTCTTAGCTACCTCCCTACCAATTTTAAGCCAAATCGGTTCAGCCGTTCTTGAGTTATAAATAGTGTAACTAACACGACTTTCTTTTGTTTTTAAAATGTATTCTGCTATTCGGGACGGAAACAAATCCAACAAATCAAAAACCATGGCAATCGGTGCAGCCGTTCTCGAGTTATAAGTGTTGTAACAAACACGACTTTCTTTTATATATATAGATTTTAATCAGTATCATCGTATCCTCGTTAGTATTTATAACAAAAGTATTTTCTGCAGCGAGTTCCATGACGTGTTCTAAATCCCACATGGTATTTTCTTCTAGTAAGACGTGGTCGCAGCATTTTTTCCATCGATCAGCGTCCATAGCGGATTGCGTCATAATATTTATATTTTTTACAAAATATTCTAACATTGAAATAGTACATTAAGTGCCAAGGGAGGAAAGTATGACTTACCAACCCGCGCGATATGTCGTGTCGTGGTTTGAAGTGTCCTGCTATCCTCCCGTGGCGCGTATACTATTTTTCATCATACCAGGACCGAAAGTCCTGGAATATATATATAAGAAAAACGAATGTACTTTAACCTAACAAATTGACGGGGTGCGGGGCGTAGCCCCGCTGGGGGGCCCGGGGGGCGACGCCCCCCCCTAGCCGATCTAGCGGTGGGGGGTTGAAAAAAAAACAAATTAATAGATTTTATTGTCATATACTTAATAGATATTATTATTATTATTCGAGATAATTAAATATTGATTTTTTTTTGTAAGTAAAATAGTATTTATTATCGAACGCAAAAAAAAACATTGAACGTTGAACAGGAAATAAAAATAACAAATAACAACTGCGCGGTTACCATGGAGTGAATGAGTTATTTCAAATAGGTAACGGGAAGAAAATTAAAACAAAAAAAGACTAAATTTTAAACTGTCACTAATTGTGAGCAGTAAAATATGCATATTTCCGTCCCAAAGGAAGAAACAAAACTTTCGGCCTCGGGTGGGTAGTCTGAAATATGCATCTTTCTTCCCGCAAACAAGGGAAGAAAGTCAAACTTTCGGCCTCGGGATGATGAAAATTACTTTTCTTCCGCACTATGAATTACCGAACCACTTTTATTTTTACGAATTGGAGAGGTATTCCTTTTTTCAAATTTAAATCAGTTAACACAAATGACAGGACTGTCGTCACTGTCACTGTGAACTTGACTTTGTAGTTTGAATAGATTTTATTGGTTAGTGAGCGGGGCTACGCTGGGAGACATTGATGACTCACTGCATTTTTAACGCGAACAAACTATAGAATAAAAAGAAGAAAATAAAACACGATCGAACGGATTACCATCTTTTATTTGCTGGATTAGCTGTCCTCCTGATTTTATTCCACATTAATATGGATTTCCGTAAAGTAACGCCTGATTCTATTAATTATTGTAATCGGTATTGTTGTGACAGACTACCCTGAGTTCTCGCTGCCCCCGCTCGACGTGCAAGTGAAGCAGGAGCCGGCCGACGACGACAACAAGTACACGCCCGACGACACCAACGGAGACTACAACTACTGAGCCCACTAGCGTCACACCCGGCGGCGCCCGAGGATTTATACAGGGTTACTCGAAATATCACGAATTCTTGTTACAATGTTGTAGATGAGGTTAAAAGCAACAGATTTTGTCATATAACGTTTTGTTTCAAAATGTAGATTTATAAAATTCGACCACCGGCAGGATTCGAACCTGCATCTTAGGTAAAGCCCCGTAATGCCTTAACCAATCAGGCTACGGTGGAACCACGGCCGGTCATCGAAATTTATTAATCTCTTTGTAACACGTCTTTAAGGGGGACGTTAGTCCCCCCATCTATTGTGACATTATATCGAAATAGCTGGAAATACCATTAAATTAAACTTTAGGGCACATTATTATATGACAAAATCTGTTGCTTTTGACCTGATCTCTAACATTCTAACAGGAGTACGTCGCATTTCCAATAACCCTGTATGAATGTCTATAAAAAACAAATCTCTTGATATAATTATGAATTCAACAAATGACAAAAGAATCGGTGAGTGCGATTACAGTGAAAAATCTTATAGCGATTGTGAAGTAGTTCAAGTGCGATGGAACGTAACACGTAACCAACATGGTATTTTGTAATAATATTGCGTTGGACTTATAACAATGCGACAGTTTAATGAATTACCATATTTTTTCTGGTAAATTCTCAGACTGTTGTTTTTATTATTTCCTATAAAAGTAGCTAGCTTTATTTGATAATTAGCTACCAACGCAGTTAGCAATGTTACTAATGATTTGTTTACGTTTTGCGATTGTTTGCTCGTTAACTACTCCGTTATCGTATTTTTTACGCAATCGCACAAATTTTACGACGCGTGAAGCCGGGCAAAAGAAGCTAGTTAATAAATATTAAAAAAATGAACTCTGTTTATAATTTTACGGTATACCTCATTAAGTATGAAGACTACAGAAATGTAATTAGTCCGTCAGTTAAATTACTAAAAAATATGGGGCACGTATTTTTTTATTTATCTAATCAATAAAAATTGACAAAGATACAGAGACAGACAACAACAAACTATAAAGTTCAGGAGAGGGGTGCTTGTGACGTCACTACTAGGTAAAATTGCACCTATAAGTGACGTCACACGAAGTTTCAACGCGCTGTATCTTCGTAATTTTTTGTTGGAGGAACAAAAAGAATGACGTGTCCAATATTTTTTGGTAATCTGACGGACTAAATAGTTTTTTTAATTCTTCATGCACATTATACCGGTATAATAAGTTAGTGGTACATTCGTAATAAATATGATATTAATAGCACAAAGTCAAACAATTAGTTTACTTGTTCCTAACTCAGATTAAATGAAATGTAAAGACGGAGCTCTGCGAGTAACGCACTGACGCCGGTTAAACTCTGCCTCACATTGTCATTCGATCTGTCGCAGCGTCAACCAACTTCACAAAAACAGTAGTAAATTATAGCTAGATTAATACATTTATAAGGCACAGTTTATATTCACTGCTGAACATGGGCCTCCTCTTAGCAGACCAGGCCATGGTCATTGAGGGATATTGCCATGATCACCACGCTTGGCAGGCGGATTGGTGAGAGCAGTACTGTGGTAACGGTCTTCTGAAACTTTCAGTTGTGAGAGTTCGGTTCTAACAAAGCACCGAACTACTGAAACTTAAATATGTACCTACCCTCGCTTTAGTTCCGCAAATAAACTAGTCATATAATGTTAACAAAAAAAAACCTTCAACCTCAATAAGTCGCTGTTCAACTCCATTGGTTTAGGATTAGGTTATTTTATGTTTTTTAAATGAATACTTTACGGAAAGGTTTACCATATACTATGTTTCAAAATTGAGATTAATAAAATTCGACCACCGGCAGGACTCGAACTTGCATCTTAGGTAAAGCCACCAATGCGTTAACCAATTAGGCCTCGGTCGAACCCTACGGGTCATCGAAATTTATCAATCTCGTTAAATACGTGTTATAAAAGAGATTGATAAGCCCCTAATGCCTTAACGAATTCTTTAAGGCATTAGGGGCTTAACCTAAGATGCCGGTTCGAGTCCTGCCGGTGGTCGAATTTTATTAATCTCAATTTTGAAATATTTATTTTTTGTAACCACCCCAAGAACTTAAATTAACTGTCACATTACATGCCTAGTTTATTTGCCGGATCGTGCATTGTTAGAACTGAACTATCGCAACTGAATGTTTCAGTAGTTCGTTCAACCGGACTAACAACCGAACTTCTGCTGCTAGAGGGTGGTTACTATCCTTAAGCTGATGGATGCTGCTGCCCATCCATTACGGAGCGTTTAAGTATTACGTAACGCAATTTGGGAGGGGAGGGGGTCTCGTAAAACGTTACGATGCGTTACAGGGGCGGGAGGGGGTCTTTCTTACAACACGTTACGTAAAATTGTTTCTAAAAAATTTGGGAATTAAAACTCCCAAACCAAAACCAAAAAAAAAAAAAAGCCATTTTTTTTTAATAATGCAAATATGCAGGTGTTGCGAATTAAAATTCTCTTGTTTTATTTAGTAGATTAAAACTATACCAAGTGTAAAAACTATTACATAACTTTTTACGACTTTAGGGTAAAAATGATCACTTGAGTGTTTCGTAACGTTTAGAGGGGTCCAGAAAAACGTTACGGTGCGTTACAAGGGGGGAGGGGGGTCAAAAATCTTCAAAAATTGCGTTACGTAATACTTGAACGCTCCCTTACCTGTATATTATTATGTATCCCTTAATCGCCTATTCTAAAAAATCAGATAAAAATTATCAGAAGAATCATTTAAGATCTTTTGACGTTATAATACCCGTGTGTGATGTCGATAAAATTGTAGATATGGTTGGCTGCGTGCTGTTGGTCCACAATTTTAGTATTAACTTATGAAATAAACTATTATATAATTAAGTTATTCGTTTTATTTATTACTTCTGGCGCTACGTGTTTTAATCCTCATTCATAGACGCGTCTTCTATACTTTATACTAATAAAGAGGAAAGATGTGATGGTTTGCTTGTATATATATTATAGATGATGTTATAACAATCGGGACCAACGGCTAAACGTGCTTTCCGAGGCACGAAGGGTAGTCCTCAACCATCCAGACCTGGAAAGAAATCTTAGAATTGGCACAAAGATTTCTTGTCCGGCGTAGGGATTGAACCCATGACCTCTGAGATTTAAAGCGAGCCAAATAGCTCTAATCAAAAATAATAAAAATACACAATATTGTCATTTTTTTATTTAAAATAATATCCTAATAAAATAGTATTCATTTACAGATGTTAATATATATACTTCAAAAGCATTTGGTCGAATGTGTCATTTTACGATAAAGGCACATACGACGAATGTTTACACACATACATACATACATTCACGTCTCTTTCCCATTTATTTATTTATGTACAAACTCACAAAAAGAAACAAAATGAAAAACTTATACAGGGTTATTTTTAAAACACAAACAACCTTTTGGGGAATAGAAGTACTCATGATTATGAACAGCTTTTACTATGGGACCAACCCTGAAATCGCGAAAATAAAATCAGCTGTTCCATAAATTTTGTCGAGGTAAGTAAACATAAATGTATGGAACAGCTGATTTTTTTTTCGCGATTTCAGGTTTGGTCCCATAGTAAAAGTTGTTCATAATCATGAGTACGTCTATTCCCCAAAAGGTTGTTGGTGTTTTAAAAATAACCCTGTATAAGTTTTTCATTTTGTTTGTTTACAATCATCAGTACTTTCACCCTCTAAAAGGTTATTGGTGTTTTAAAAATAACCCTGTATATCAGGAAAGAAATTTTACAAAGGTACTTATTTCAAAAGAAATCTCTTCCAGCAGACCCCCGCAAGAGGAAATGTGAAAAAGAAAAGACGAATAGTGTGCGTAGGTCTCAAATCTCCCTGATCCCATTGTGTTTGGCAGAAACCACTTCCTCCCACTTGCTGCGATCTTGACATACCACTTTACTAGTCTTGTGTAGTTCGTGAACGATGAACGAATAGGAGCCGTTTCTTCGTACTGTACTAGAAGAAACGTTTCCGAACGCTGATTTGTAATCGGTCTAATAGGTCAAATAGCTCTTTTTGTACTTCGTACATTGTAAACCGCGAGATCGTATAAGTGCGAGCGAGAACGAATAATGAAACTGACTGATTGTTTTTGACAAGTACGTCTTACGAATTCATTCATAATAATGTAGGCGGTTGATCAGAATGACAGTCCTTGAGTCCTAAGCCTGTTCAAGTATGAAGGAAAATCAAATATGTTAAATTATTACAATAGTAACCATAATTTGGTCACCGTGGTGATTTGGTGGCTGCTCTGTGGTCCGCAAATACGCTCTAAGTACTTAACAATGTTCCTAGAGAACTTATTTACTCTGTGGTCCGCGCTGTCCTATATGGAAATGCTGACCGAGCGCAAAGACCGAATAGAGCTGTTAGAGCTTATAGAACGAACTAGTTCACTGTCCGAAATGAACTAGTACGGAGCGATCTTGAAAATGACCGAGCAGGCACAAGACTACACTTTACCTCTTCTACATTCATTAATTTCCTCATGCATGTCCTTCGGTTTAGGGTACTTTTAACCTGGCCTTTCTTAAGAAAGGTTTCGCACTACGTCCGATCCGAATCCGATCTGGACCCGTGAAAATAAGGTCCGTAGTAGCCGTAGAACTATTTCTATGGTAATTTACGCACTAGTAGTAGTACGTACACGTAGTGCGAAACCGCTCTTAGAGTGGTTTGGTTTGTCCGATCCGAATCCGATGCGAACCCGATCCGAACCCGTAAAAATATTGGTCTAGAAATTTGGAAAGAAATCGGATGACGGATCTCGGATCTAGTGCGTAAATTACCATAGAAATAGTTCTACGGCTACTACGGACCATATTTTCACGAGTTCGGATCGGACGTAGTGAGTTGGCGAAGTTATCGAAATAATTTCAGTATTAATAACTTTTCCCGAAATGGCGGAATTTTCGAGAAAATTAAGGAAAACTGGAAACCGAAAAACTCGTATATATCTGGATCTACCAAAGTTACGAGGTTTATTTATGCACTAAAATACTCGGCATAAGATGCGCCATCAATGTATTTGACATCGTTATTTCTATCACGCTTAGTTTAAATGTAATTTATTTTTTTCTGAAAATTGAAAGAGAATTTAATCGATTTTCAAAAAATTATAACTCAGACACTAGGCTTGGTAGCTTAATGGGGATTCAAAATCTTGCATTTAAATGATCATTTCTGTCAGGTTTTTCAATAAAAAAGGGATGTCCGAAAATCGGGCTTTATAAAACACTGTGCGTCGAGGATCCTACACTAGCTAACCTGCAACCTTTCACTAACTACCTGAGTGGACGACCCGAAGAAGAAAGGAAGAAACTCCGAGTTTTTTTTTTTAGCCCATTTATGGCCACTGTACCTGATCGGGGACAGTTAAACTTCATTTATTTATAAAAATATAACGTAGGCTAACATATTTCCTTAATTAAATATGAATAGACGGTAATATAACAGATTTTTTGATATAGACAAAAAGTGGGTAGTTTTAATATTTTAGTGTTGTCATTTAGTCAAAGTTACAATTCTGAAGATAACACAGGTAAGTCTTTTGAATTATCAATATTTTTTTATTCAACGTGGTAAATATTATTTTACGTGCTAAATATGATGAAATATATACTTGTTTATAATATTTATAAATATTTACCGACTGTTTTATTGTTTTCGCTGACATCTGTGAATATTTATATAGGTGTACCTGATTGGGTACAGTGGCCACTTAGGTATAATAAATATGTTATGTCTTGATTTCAGATAAGTTCAACTAAACCATGAATCGACAAAATTTCAACTTCCCTAATCAATATTGTGGTCTGGAACAAGCTCTTTAAGCTATTTTAGAGAACAGTGATGATGATGCCGAATATGATTTGGCAATTATACCACCCGATCCTTCCATCGTCACTGATGAACAAGAGGGTATTGATGAGGACATGGAAGCTCACACATTACCCAGCCTTTGGGTTCAAGGGTTGTGAAGTCTTTACTTAAAAATTAGACACTAATCCATCAAACCATAGTCTTTTTTGATAACTTTTTTACAAATTGCAACCTATTGGTCGATTTGCGGAATGCAGGATATTGTGTGACTGGAACTGTACGTGAAAATCGTACCAAAAAATGTCCTTTGACTACTTCAAAAGACATGAAAAAACAAGACAGAGCAAGCTTTGATCATAGATTTTACAAAGCCAATGAACTGTTATTAGTTAGATTGAAGGATAATAGCGTTTGCACTATGGCCACTAACTATGATAATATAGAACCAATGGGAACTGTAAAGCGATGGTGTCCATTGAAAAAGAAAAAGTAGGTGTGAATATTCCCTTATTATTTCAAAATTATAATAAAGGCATGGGTGGAGTTGATGAATTAGGTCAATCGATAGCGCTATACCGAATCGCAATTCATGGCAAAAAGTGGTGGTGGGTCATATTTACGTACATGGTGGATATGGCTGTGGCAAATGCATGGCGTTTGCATGTACTGAGCAACGAACAGCCTATGGATCAACTCTTGTTCCGTCGTAATATTGCCCGATACTATTTGAGGCAAGAAGTACATAAAAGAGCTCGGCCTTCTTCTATGGTCAAGGGCTTACCCCAAAATGGCTCAGGATACTTCCCAAAAAAAATTGAGAAACCACTTCGTTGTGTTATTTGCCACTCAAGAGTACGCTGGGAGTGTAAAAAATGCCACAAGACCCTTTGCGTCGAAAAGCCCTGCTTGGAAAAATTTCACCGTTAAGTGGCCAGTGTACCCAATTGAGTACACCCCATAAAAACATTAAAAAAAAATTTTTTTCAACCTTTTTTTTCATCTTGTACTTCTTATTACTTAGTTGATTATAAAAATAAATAGTTTGAAACAAATACGTCTTTAATTTAGGTTTGGCCATTAATGGGTTAAATAATTCTATAATCCATGATCTGACCCGCGACCGGCTCCCGGTCGTTAGTCCAACCCCTGGCAACTGAGCTATCGGGCCCCGGTCGCGACGAATACGGATCTGTCGCGACCGGGCCCTAAGTGAAAGAATATTTAATTATGAAGTTCCTACGGGAACAGGAGTTGCGCGCTGGAAGATAGCATATATTTCTTGTACTAAGTTATCTGTCTGTCCGTATCAGGTATATGAGTCATTTGTTCAAGAGTCGGTTTGCTGCGTCCGACCTGAGAAAATAAAAAAAATAATTATCAAGCGTTAAAAGGCAATTCCCGCAATACGGAAACTAACAAACTACAACTAACTAACTAACTTGTTGTGTTGTGTGATGAAACGACTATAAATACAGCGTAGTTCATGCATTAGATAATAGATGGTGTTACGCACTAATATATTTTATTTTAATATAATATGAAATAAAAGGCGCTGGTCTTGGTAACGTTTTGTTATAATTTGACAATAAAAATCAAACAAAAAAAAGGTATAAAATATGATAAGTACACTAAAATTTAGAAAAGACAATATGTTCCAAATAGGTTCGATTCGTAATAGATGGCGTTTTACAATGAAATGAAATGATGGCAATGGCAAAATGTATGTGATAGTCGCGTATTATAAATATAATTAGAATCAACCAGCGCGGGCTGGGCTTAGATCAGAAACATAGAACGCGTCGCGAGCCTCGCCTTGCGAGGACGACCGGACCCTATCCTAGCTTCCTACTAGTCTTTATCTATCTACCTACGTTGTGTCACTCGGAGAAGAAACTCCGAGATCATTCTTTTTGTCATTTTTTAAAGCCTTGATTAATCATTTGTACATTTTAATCTAGGTTAGTGATCTAATGCAATGTTTTCTTAAAGTCACAATGGTTTCTTTTTTTTTCGAACACACATATGTAGATAGCCAGGAGGCTTTTGTTACTTTACCGGGCATAAAGGCGAGCAGAGCTCCAGCCTAGATAAATGGTTTTCAACACTACAAACTAAGCAACCTGCGCAAGAAGGCGTCCCCTGTGGGACTTGGACCTCGGCTCAGGGCGGTCGCTGACGGGGAGATTGACGGATAATGGCTTTTAGTTTATTTAGGGGAGTTTTGGGCAACTGTCGCTCTACTTTACAGTTCGCGGGCCTCTCGGACTTCGGGTCTACGAGGGCATCGGAAGGTTCTTAGCAAACTAAGGGTCGGGAGGGATCGCAATGGTTTCGTTCCCTCAAAAGTATATAAAATTCTTATCATCTTTATCAGTCCATGAAATGTCCACTGCTGAACATGGGCCTCTTATGGAGGCTTTTGTAATACGCTTGGCAGGCGGGTTGGTGACCTCAGTATTACGTTGTAACAAGCAAGAAAAGCTTATTCAAATCGGTCGAGTTGTTTTTAAGATTACCGCATTCAAGCAAACAAACAAACTCTTCAGCTTTATAAATTAGTAAAGGTTTTATGTAATTTGAGTAATTTGAACTTAATTACATACAAATTTGACCTTGACATGCAAATTCCTGACCTTGGCCTTCAAGTGAACGAACTTGTTGTGGTTGTAGAGCGCCGCCTCGTAGCCGAAGCTGGACGGGCACTGCGGGCACTTGAACGGGCGCTCGCCCGTGTGGGAGCGGATGTGGCCTTCTAGAGTCTTCTTTGTCTGTGAAAATAAAAAAAATACCGGCTAATAAAAAAAATAGACGGGACTCGCGTTGCCGTTATTGATATAGAGAAAAAAGGGCAAAAAATCATGAAGGTTTTAAGGGAGCCGCCCTTAACTAAGTTTTCCCACTCTAATTATGGTTCTTTACTACAGTCATTTGACTTTGACAATTCTCCGTTTGTCCTGAACAATTTTTCAGCAAATAAATTACTAAAAACTTGAAAACATTGATATTTACAAATATAACCTTCAAAAGTGTGACCTTGAATTAGTTGACCTTTGTACATGTCATCTTGAAACATTTGACCTTTATACACGTGACCTTGAATTAATGACTTTATCAATACTTACGGTGTAAGTCTTCCCGCACGCGTCACACACGTGGTTCCTGAGGGCGCGCGCGTTTCTATGCACCATGCGGACGTGAGTGCGGAGCACGGGACGAGACGAACACGTCTGGGTGAGAATAGTTCAAGGTCAAATTGGGGCGAATGGAATTGAGATAAGTGGACCGTAGATGAGTTGATCGTTCATCTCCGTTCCGCATATCATTATTTTTTTCATAATAATTATACTTTGTAGGTTGCTACAAGATAAATGGCTAAAACACTACAAACTAAGCATCCTGCGCAAGAGGGCGTCCCCTGTGGGACTTGGACCTCGGCTCAGGGCGGTCGCTGACGGGGAGATTGAGGGCTTTTGACTTTTTGTATTTTAGGGAAGTTTTGTGCAACTGTCTCTCCTCCAATCTTCCAATTGAAATGAAGTAATACGGGAAACACTAGATTTCAAATAAAAAAAGAATCATCAACATTGATTTACCCTGTCTAAAAGGTTTGAGGTAACAAACATAATAAAAAGCGGTAATTTAAAAAACTAAAATACCCGATTGCGTTTTTGTATATTTTTTTTTGAAAAGTAATAAAATTTTAGTTTTGCTCCAAAAATCCGCCATTTAGTTTTTTTTATTATGTCACTCTCATACATTTTTTACTCAGATTTTATTTTATTTTATTACGGACGGACATATGTAGTTAGCCAGGAGGCTTTTGCTACTTCACCGGACATAAAGGCGAGCAGAGCTCCAGCCTAGATAAATGGTTTAAACACTACAAACTAAGCAACCTGCGCAAGAGGGCGTCCCCTGTGGGACTTGGACCTCGGCTCAGGGCGGTCGCTGACGGGGAGATTGAGGGATTATGGCTTTTAGTTTATTTAGGGGAGTTTTGTGCAACTGTCGCTCTACTTTACAGTTCGCAGGCCTCTCGGACTTCGGGTCTACGAGGGCATCGGAAGGTTCTTAGCAAACTAAGGGTCGGGAGGGCGAGGGGGGACGCGTCGCGTTCGCGGGCGCACTCTTCTCCGGCGGGTCGGATAGAGTGGTCTCTGTGTAGTGGTGCTAGTTTCTTGCAGTCTCTGTACTGCTAGTTGGTAAGGTGTTTACGACGCTTTGTAGGCAAAGGCCTGTAGTCGGATGCTGCAACAACCAACGGGTTTGGGTGTTGAGCCGCGGATTCAAAGAAGCGTGCCGACGCCTCTTTCATCCACTGCTTGATGGAAGGCAGTTGGAGATCAGAATGCAGGTTGCGATTACGAATGAACCACGGTGGCACGTCGAGTGAATCTACTTTGGACAGTTTGTAAGCGGTACAAACTGCTAGACGCTGTATGAGCGAATACAGTGCTCGCGTACGTCATAATCGGCCGTATACACGTGGTATAAATCCTAACCTTGTTATAAAGTGATAGTTTACTACGTGAATTTAAGAGACAGTGTAGTCGACTAAGCGTAAGTGAAGCCCGTGCACGAACGGTTTCGACATGCGCTCTAAAGTTTAGCTTTCGGTCAAGGATTACGCCTAAGTACTTGGCTTGCCGTTCCCAAGGGATTGGTTCGCCAAACATCTTGACCGGTGGAATGACCGGTGGGCTGTTGAATCTCGAGAAGAGTACAGCGGCACTCTTTGTCGGATTGACTTCGATTCTCCACTTTCTGAACCATTTGCCTAAGGCATTTGATGCGGATTGTAGAGCGTCGTGAATTGCAGTAGGACTGCGGCCCGAGTAGTATAAAGCGGTATCGTCCGCGAAGAGTGCCAGATGGGCCTTCTTGGGTTTCGGGATGTCACTTGTGTAAAGCGAGAACAGAAGTGGCGAAAGTACTGAGCCTTGTGGCACCCCTTCTTGGATCGGGTGAGGAGAAGAGTAATCTCCTTCTACACGATACCTAAAGGTTCTCCCCGAGAGGTAGTCTCGTATGATGTGCACGATTGGTAGAGCTTATAAATTAAGCCATTGTGCCAGACTTTGTCGAACGCTTTAGCTACGTCAAAGAAGAGTGCTCCAGTATGACATTTGTGTTTGCCTGATTTAACAAGGATGTGTTCAACAATGCGGTGCACTTGGTGAACACAAGAGTGTTTGGCTCGAAAACCAAACTGCTCATCTGGAAGAAGGTTATTATTCATAGTGAATGTTAGTAGTCGGGCATATATTATGCGCTCGTAAAGTTTTCCCAATGATTTGAGAAGACTTATAGGGCGATAAGAAGTGGGATCCTGCTTTGGCTTGCCAGGCTTCGGAATACCAATCACGGTGGCTTCTTTCCACTGGTGTGGAAATATGTTATTTGCTAGAGCCGCATTAAAAATTGCGGTCAAGAGGCACAGCAGAGGGATCGAGAATTGCTTAAGCACTCGATTGGTAATCCCGTCGGGACCTGGGGCCTTTCTAGGATGTAAGTCCTTGATCAAAGATTTGCTCTGCCGGTAGCACGTCATTGTCGTCGTCCTCCCCATTTGCGGGGGGGCCGTCAGTGGAACGGACGGGTATCGCGGGTAAGGGAATTGCTGATCTACGTTCAACCTCGGCGTCGAACTCTGCGAGGTGGACTGGGTCTACAGGTAGAGTACTAGGCGTACATTGGGTTTCTAGACTATTAGCTAGGCATTCGGCCTTCTCATCGTCGTCAAACGCGGGGCGTTGATTTGGGCGATTGAGAGGAGGCATGGAGGAACAGGTAATGGATTTGAGCTTCTTACAAAGATCCCAAAAGGCCAAATGTGACGGTTTAAGGTCACTCAACATTGTATCCCATCTGGAGTTTCGCATTTCGTTGATACGATCTCTTACAGCGCGCTGAAGAGATCGCATGCGCAAGCGGTTTTCCTCGGTGTGATACGAGTCGTAGGCTCTGATGGCCGCATTCTTCTCGGTCATCAGCGCACGCACATCATCAGGTAGCTTCCATCGATCGAGATTATCGATTGTTGGTACCTCCCGTGAACATTCATTCACCTGACAATGTACGTGAGCTGTGAGAGAGTCGATAGCGTTAAGTGTTTGCTCAGGGGTTTGAATATGAGAGGGTATGGAGTCAAGATATTCTGAGGAAGTAGACTCGAGTCGGGACCCGAGCTTTTTCCAGTCAGTAACAGTCTTGGTCTGAGAAGGATCTGAGTGACTACTGGGAGACAGTAGATCTATGATGACGGGCCTGTGGTCCGAACAAAGCTCGTGATGCACCTGTACAGAAGATAAACGTAAGTTTACGTTCTTTACAAGTGCAAAGTCGAGTATGTCCGGTCGGTGGCCAGGAGTATAAGGGAAATGAGTAGGTTCGAATGGAATGATAGGATCGAAGGGAATTAATTCCAAGCATTGTGACAGTGAGGTGCCTCTCGAGTTGTTCGTGTTGCAGCTCCATGTCACATGCTTAGCATTGAGGTCGCCGGCGACGATGACCGCTCCCCCTAAATCATGAAGGATTTGGATATCGTTTCGAAGCAACTCCTTGTCCGGAGAAAGGTAAGCCGAAACGATTGTGATTGGCTGATGACCTGTCATGCCTAGCCGACAGACGGAAACTTCAATGTTTACAAGATTGACTGGTGGGTCCAACGATATGCAATGCAATGACCTTTTGAAATATATCAAAGTACCACCTTTTGTAGAATTAGTCCTGTCATTTCTAACTACACGGTAATTCGCGATTCCAGGACTTCTCCGATTGGACGGCTTGAGGAATGTCTCTTGAACTAAAAACAGGTCTAATTGATGGTCACGGAGAAATTCTCCAATTTCATCACGCTGCTTTAGTATACCGTCCGCGTTAAAGAACCCTATCCGGAGGGATCTAGGTTTAATCCTACTAGAGACTTTACTCATTCCTACTTGACTAACACTATCCATAGTTAGTTGCGATTAATAAACGAGCGAAGGACCTTTGCTGTTTGAAGCGCGGTCTGAAGAGCGATTTCCTGGTCATTAGGGTTCTCGTTTTTCATCTCAACGAGATCAGCGAGCTCCATAATGGCGTCGATATCGATAGAGGCTATATAATTAGCAATGATATCGATTTTAGGAAAAGCGGTACCTGATTTGAGCGAAAGCTGTTTGGGCTTTGGGGCCCGGACCATCATAGGTTGGGCCTGGGGTGATTGTACGGCCTGAGGGGCCCTAGGTTTTTGGGACTGAGGGGCCTGAGAGACCTGAGGGGTCCTGGCCTTTTGAGCCTGAGGGGGCTTTTACTCAGGGTCACTCTCACAGTAAACACGAATCTAACGACACCTCTCAAGCTAAAATCCATCAAGCCGTTCAGGCTGCAAAGCATGCCAAACAGTTATACATACATACATACTCTCGAAAAACATAACCCTCTTTCTGGCGCAGTCTAGCGCAGTGTGCTTCTCAAAAAAACTACAGTTTAATTAAGAACCTTCATTTGTTAAAGTTGGTTGAAAATCACGCTTAGAAATATAGTGAACCAATTCATAATTTCGTATGTGTGACTTTAATTCATATACCGACCTAAATTCAACATTATGCATCGTCCCATATTAAAAAGGTTGAAATTAAAAACTAATATAATACACATATTTTTAAAACCGCGGAATATTTAAAGTTATTTTTGCAAAATTAATGGATTTGAAAATACTTTTTCGCCATTTACCTAAATTTTTGTATTTTCTAATAGGACACTATTTCTAAGCGTGCGAATATATAAGACTCACAAATGCACATCCCTCCACGGCGCATTGTACCGGCGTCACTTTCAGATGTACCGCCAGCTTATGTTCCTCCAGCCGAGAGCACTTCGCGAACCGCTTATTGCACAGATCACAGGCGAACCTGCGGGCCGACACATGAAAACTGGCACCACGAAACTGAGCTAATTGGCACACTTGAACATGTGGCTTTATTTTGTTTGCTTATAAACGTGGCGTCATTAATGGGGCCAACTAGAATACCAGCGCTACATTCATACACAAATGTGTGGAGGTAGCATAAAGCTGAAGTTGGTGCCTATTCGTCAACCTCCGTAGCGTAGCGATATTTGGCTTGCTTTAAGTCTCGGAAGTCGTGGGTTCGATCCCCACGCCGGACATCTTTGTGTAAATTCTAAGATATGTTACCGGGTCTGGTTGGTTGAGAGACTACCGTCCGTGCCTTGGAAAGCACGTTAAGCCGTTGGTCCCGATTGTTATAACATTATCTATAATAATCGTATACCAGGGAACGGGCAGCAGCGTTTCCTTGTGTGTGTACAACATAATACTGCGGTCACCAATCGGCCTGCCAAGCGTGGTGACAATGGCAAAAACCCTCCCTCGGGAGGAGGCCCATGTTCAGCAGTGGACGTTATACGGGCTGATGATGATGATGATATATGTATAATAAACCGTTACTACCCTTAGTTTCAGTTTTTAACCCCCGACGCAAAAACGACGGGCTGTTATAAGTTTGACGTGTCTGTGTGTGTCTGTCTGTGGCATCGTAGCTACCGAACGGATGAACCGATTATGATTTAGTTGTTTTTATTTGAAAGGTAAATTAGTCGGGAATGTTCTTAGCTATGTTTGATGAAACGGTCCAAGATGGCCGCCACCACAAAATGGCGGAATATATATTTTTATTTAATTGCCACTAATAAGTCCTATGTCCAGCAGTGAACATTGTGTCGGCTGATGATAATATCAATGCAACTTACTTCAGTTTCGCGGGATCGATGTGTTTCAAGCTGTACTTCATATGTTGTGTGAATGACATTCTGTTCTTGAAGTTCATGTCGCACTGAAAGAAAACAATTTAATTCAATTATTATCTTAAATCTCGGTAGCGTAGCGGTATAAGTGAAGGGTTTTAAACGAAATAAACGATTTTTATTCAGCATTTAGGTATTTACATACACTTGTACTTGTCAATAAAATTAACACTGCATATAAAATTAATTATAAATAGGTAACATTTACTATTAAATTAAGTTTAAATTTATTTCAGGTGTGCTAGTGTCTGTCAATCTTGTGTTAGTAATAAGCTCTTAATATTAACGTTAATATCTATTTACGATATTAATATATTAAAAATCAAAAACAAATAAAATATTATAGCACATTTTAGAGTGCAAAGACCGGTCAAGTCGCCAGCGACCGCCCTGAGCCGAGGTCCAAGCCCCACAGATCACACTCTTGCGCAGGTTGCTTAGTTTGTAGTTTTTAAACCATTTATTAAGGCTGGAGCTCTGCTCGCCTTTATGCTCGGTGAAGTAGCAAAAGCCTCATACAAGCCTCATCAAGCTACCTACGTAAGTCAAACCGAAAAAAAAAACCTTAAATATTTATTTTTAGTATCTGTTGTTATAGCGGCAAAAGAAATACATCATCTGTGAAAATTTCAATTGTCTAGCTATCGCGGTACTTGAGATACAGCCTGGTGACAGACAGATATACAGCGAAGTCTTTGTAATAGGGCCCCTTCTTATTACCCTTCGGAACCCAAAAGAGACAATTCCCGCACTAAGGAAATATCGGTGATTCACATAAATAAGTTGTTAGCTCATAATATAATATTAAAGTTAAATAACAAAAATATTATCTAACAAAAAAATATACAAACACACCTTCATATAAATACAAACCTTATATTAAGAGGCCTTACGTTATTTCGAGACTGGTTGAAATAGGTAAATACTCGCACTCACACAAACGCGACAGCACTCGGACACGTGTGTGCATTGTGTAATACGGAGCCGTCGTTGCCTAGTACAATGATTTAAGGCTCGAGCACACCAAATGCGTATGCGTGACTACGGCGTAATCACGCCGTAGACACGCGCGTAGTTACGGCGTAACCCGATGTCACACCGGGCTACGCATACGCTTACGCATCCGAGCCGAGTACGCAACGCACATGGCCTATTGCGTACCCGGCTGCGGCAGCCATATTTTATTCTGTTTTCGAAGGTTGTGTTGTGCACGATGTCTGACATGATGAGGAAGAAGCAATATTAATACTATTGTGCCAGAATAATCCTGCGGAATATATATATTTATACGATGCATTTTTGTACAATTTACTTTTTGGATTGTAGATACATTCATAAATACGCACAATTTCAATAAGTTTTTCTTTCTTATCTCTATTCATTACAAAAACAATACAAAACATCACTACGTGCCAGTATATCTGTAAAAATATACAACTGACTGCAAGTTACGTGCGTAGGGCTACGCACAGCAAAGGTACGTGCGTGTACAAAATTGTTCGGTGTGACGTCTAATAAGGCGCGCCATTGAATACAACGTCATCATGCAACGTTGCCGTTCTGCTCTGCGTCAGGTACGGCGTAAGTCACGCAGTCAGTTTGTGCCTTGGGAGCTGCATTGCGTAGGGCTACGCATTACGTCTACGCGCACGTCTACGTTACGCAAGCGGTGTGACCTGTCTCATACGGTTCCATACATTACAACTCAGTGGTACGTGCACGTCTACGCTTACGTCTACGCATACGCATCCGGTGTGCTCAAGGCATTAACGGTTTTGATCCTTTGATAGTTTGGATACTTTTTTTCTTTAAATGAAATAATATTGGGTAGAATAAAACATAGTATTAATTCATTAATTTATAACGTGTAACAAACATAATAAAAAACACAAAAAGAGACGTAAATACAATATACATATTGGCTTAATCTTCTTCTACGACAACTTTTCGTTTTTTAATCATTTCCCTTTTCTTGATAGCTTCTAAAATGTATTCTGGCTCTTTTATTTCCATTTGCCGGTCTAATCTTGAATCGATAATTTCAGGAAGCAAACAGTCGAAGTAGAATTGTTTCAGTTTCTTTTTCATGTCGTTCCATAACTGCTTATCTTCCTCTATTATTTCGATTTTCATGTCTACATCAGTCCAAACTGCAAATACACATGTTTTTCGGCGAGTTATGCTTATTTGCCCTTGGGCCTGGAAGTACCAGTTATGATTCTTGTTTAATTTCATAGTCCCGTCTTTTTCCATTTTCCAAAAAGTAACTTTTTTCTTTTTGATGGCATCGTCAACACTCATTCCTTTAGCTGAATAAGGACATTTTATTTTAACTATTTTGTCTTCTTCCACAAGACCATCTGGGCTCGCTCCTAAAAATGGTGAGTCTTTATCTATAAATAAACCGCATAATTCAATGGGTTTTTGTAAAATGGTTTCCAATTGATTACGTGCAAGATGTTCACAAGTTCGGCCATATTGTATAGACTTGACATGATCCAAATTTTTTCCGTTTACTACATCTTTGACTAGGGAAGCGCATTTAATAAGTCCTCGTTTACAGACCCTTCCAAAAATAGAAGCTGTAAGTCGCAACTTGCGCTCTTGGCGCCATTCGACAGATTCGCCTTGTAGAATAGTCCTTCGTTCGAGTGCATGGCGTTCTTCATCTGATAAAGTGATGTTTTTAAAATGTTCATTCTTCGCAAATTCAAAATCAGTGTCACTCAAGTCAGGCTTTTCACAGGCCTCGCCGTAATTTTTATCAGTTTTTGTGGACTGTGGCTTGACTTTAAAAGTTTTATTTAGTCTGCGTCTTATCAAAGCTAATCTTTGTATGTTGCGTCTGTTTTCCAGTCTTTTTACAAATTTGCAAGGACTTCGTAGGAAAACTTTTTTACACAGAAACGTTTGTGCTTGTCCTGAATTAAAAGATACTACTGATGCTGCACATCGCCCTCCGTATGATTGCCTTGTGGAGTAATTGATTCTTTTACCGCCAATAAACTTGGCTATCACACTGTTGAAAATTTCAGCAATGTTACTGTTTACGTTATGCACGAGACTTGTTGCATTATTGACTAATCTGTACGTAATCTTCATTATTTGTGCAAAAATGAAACCTCCTTCCGTACTTTTCATTCCTGGAACCATATTTTCTTCAGATGATGCATCCTTTGCAGATTTTTTTTTACAATAGTATGATTTGCAAGAGCTATGATCACCAAAAATATGGTGTGGCGCATTCAACAAGTCTTGCTTAAGCTCTATAACTTTTTGCTGAAAACTTTGATTATCTTGCCCCTTAACATGGCTTACAGCCCCTGTAACAGAACGCCTTAGGCGCATTATATTATTTTGTACTGATTTCCGGTATTTCAGTGGATATCGTGTATTTTTTGTTAGATCGTCCAATTTGGTGGTATAATTTCTTAATAAATGATTAGTACATTCTATTTTTTCAACGACTAAATTTCCGTAAGGTTTCGCCTTCTCTATTGTACTATATGTACTCGAATCACCGTCAGCTATCAGTTTTGAATATATAAGACCCTGAGTGGCTACTGATGTCTTAAAACCTTTAGCAAGAGCTGTTGACTCCATGCCACTAGAAGATCCTGTGTAATTTTTAAAGTATATATGATCAGGTATCGACTTATTTTTGTTCTCAGCTCTAGCACAAACCATGCAGTACTTATTTTTAACTGCCATGTAAATCACCTTTTTTGTCCTGTACCCTATTATCACTGCTGCTCCCGATAAGGCATTGTAATTTCTTCTGTAAGACCTCTTAGACCAGCATGCGTCGGCAACCACCGTTATTATTGTTACTCCATTTGCGTCGACTTCACCATTCTGTAAAGCTAGTTCGTATTCTTCTTTAGCCGCTTCTTCCATACTTTTTTCTTTAACTAATTGCCAAAGTTCGCAAACTTTTTTATGGCACTTTGCGTACATAGTGTTGGACATACATGGTATATTAAGAGAAGCCGAAACTTGTTCCAAACCTGAATAACCTGCGCGTATCGACATAAAACTGCTCACGGCATTATCATTTATATTTAATTCTGCGAGGCAATCTGGATCTTCACAATTTTTTAGTTCAAATTTTACAATACACATTCGGCAAGTAAAACAAAATTTCGAAAGAAACCCTTTCTTGATCTCTTTGGTCATTTTCAAACAGCTCAAGTTACAGCCTAGGGTGAGTTGTGGTTGGAAATTTCTAGAAGTTGCTAGTAAATATAGGCGAAATCAACAATCCTGTTACCCTCCACCGTAAATTCGATATCGTCATTTTCAGGTTCTACTGTCAACTCATGTTCTGAATATGTATTCTCCATTGGCACCTGCAAATAAAGTTATATTATAATAACTAGATTAGGGTACTATTATACTGGGTGTAAAAGACAACTATATGTATCTGTATGGAAAAATTATACAGAGTCACAGAGTATAAGCATGTTGCAGCTACTTAGTTGCACATAGAATCCACCTTTAACTCCCATCTTCCACCTTTCACCTCCCACCTTCCACCTTTCACCTCCCTCCTTTCACCACCGCACATATTACATAATACTTAGTATGAGTAGGTAGGTAGGTACTAGTACTAGTCAATAGTGTCAATACTTACCAAGTCATCAACTAATTCAGGACAACTGGGCACATTTACGGCGAAGTCATTATTAGTACCAGATTCTTTTTCGTTCGGCTAAAATGAAATAAAATTGTATAAACTTGGAAAGAACATTACATAATACTAAGTATGAGTAGGTAGGTACTAATCAATAGTGTCAATAGTCAGAATAAAATCAACGCGCTCCATCGCTGTACGCTACTCGCCGCCACCCCGCTTCCGCCGGTCCCATGGCTGGAGGTCGATGATCTTACGCGCCGTGATGACGTTGAATTGAGTAGCGCCGTCTCACTCTTACTCAACTTGGATTCGCATAAAAACTTACTTGAATACTGTTTGTGTTGGTGACATTTTCCGATAGCTTATCCGGAATTACGTAAATGAGGAACAGGCGCGCGAGGAACGAAGCGATACGTCCTCTCTCTAGAAGGCCTCGGCCGGAACTGATTTCACGCGGCTCATACGCTTGTTTATAAGGCGCTTATGAAAGTATTTGTTAAAAAATAGAATGACTTTATTAAAATATTTTTAATTTTATTTTAGATTGTCCATATTTTAATGTATAATATATATTAAAATCATTGTTTATAGACTATCTGTAATATATCAAACATCGCGATGAAGTTGAACGATTATTAACGTATTTCGACCGTTTTATTTAATTGTTTTAGTAATGAAACTGTACGAGCATCGCCACATGATATTATTTGTTTCAGTTTTTACCTAACTAAGCATTATTAAAGTGCCGTTGACTCGCGTACATTTGCTGACTAGGCTATTGCACCCGCCACAAATAACCTACATTTCACCATATAAATAATATGTTTTAACAATAAACAGTAATCATTTTACGGACGAGAGCAGTGAGTTTATTTCCTGTCACATCCCGTGTGATTCGCCGTCGGCCGCCGGGCACACCACCTTGCCCGGCATACCGACAACCACATCCCAGTGTACGGAGTTTAATGCTCGTACATTTAGGGTCCTTCGAGCCGGATCTACCGCTACTGGATTCAACAGTCCTGCAAGCCACGCAGGTACGAAGAGTCTCAAAACTTACGATAGCGAATGGGTTTGACTGGTCTTCCACAAGCGGATCGCCCCAGTCAGATTGAGACACAATATCGTACAGAGAGATTCCTTCGGACGCTGCTATCGCTACAGGAAACATCAACAGGGTGGTTCGGAAACAAATATACAACAATTATGGACGCTAGACAACAAGAACTTCTCAAACAGTGAAGTCAACAGGGCTAGTGTTCATCAACAAACATACGACAACTATGGACGCTAGACAACAAGAACTTCTCAAACAGTGAAGTCAACAGGGCTAGTGTTCATCAACAAACATACCACAATTATGGAAGCTAGACAACAAGAACTTCTCAAACAGTGAAGTCAACAGGGCTAGTGTTCATCAACAAACATACCACAATTATGGAAGCTAGACAACAAGAACTTCTCAAACAGTGAAGTCAACAGGGCTAGTGTTCATCAACAAACATACCACAATTATGGAAGCTAGACAACAAGAACTTCTCAAACAGTGAAGTCAACAGGGCTAGTGTTCATCAACAAACATACAACAATTATGGACGCTAGACAACAAGAACTTCTCAAACAGTGAAGTCAACAGGGCTAGTGTTCATCAACAAACATACCACAATTATGGAAGCTGGACAACAAGAACTTCTCAAACAGTGAAGTCAACAGGGCTAGTGTTCATCAACAAACATACCACAATTATGGAAGCTAGACAACAAGAACTTCTCAAACAGTGAAGTCAACAGGGCTAGTGTTCATCAACAAACATACAACAATTATGGACGCTAGACAACAAGAACTTCTCAAACAGTGAAGTCAACAGGGCTAGTTTTTATCAACAAACATACAACAACTATGGACGCTAGACAACAAGAACTTCTCAAGCAGTGAAGTCAACAGGGCTAGTGTTCATCAACAAACATACAACAACTATGGACACTAGACAACAAGAACTTCTCAAACAGTGAAGTCAACAGGGCTAGTGTTCATCAACAAACATACCACAATTATGGAAGCTAGACAACAAGAACTTCTCAAACAGTGAAGTCAACAGGGCTAGTGTTCATCAACAAACATACAACAATTATGGACGCTAGACAACAAGAACTTCTCAAACAGTGAAGTCAACAGGGCTAGTTTTTATCAACAAACGTACAACAACTATGGACACTAGACAACAAGAACTTCTCAAGCAGTGAAGTCAACAGGGCTAGTGTTCATCAACAAACATACAACAATTATGGACGCTAGACAACAAGAACTTCTCAAACAGTGAAGTCAACAGGGCTAGTGTTCATTAACATACATACAAAAACAAAAAAAAACTTTACAACGGCTCCACAGACTCCGGCTACAGCACCACGGCACTGCGTACACGACCTCACATGCACCGGTCTACGCAGCACAGCCAGCTTCGCCGAACGCAGTCACAGCCACAACGGTACCGACTCACTGGGACCCACATCGATTCCGACGCACTGGAATCAGTTCCGACTCACTGGAACTCCAACAAAGAAATTGTCCTGTTTGCAAAACAGATCATATATTAGTCAACTGCACAGAATTCTTACAAATTACGCCCGATATGAAAACTAGGACAATTGAGAAACTAAACATTTGCAAGAATTGAATGTTTCCGCATAACGGAAAGAAATGCAACTCACAGAAAAGATGCAAGGTATGCAACGATGCCCATCACACCACACTGGATGACCCAGTATGTGATACAACCTCAGCAACATTGTCGTCAAGGCAAGAAACAAACAATATGACTAAGAAAAGAAAACACGGTCAAACTTCATGCACACAAGTCAACACAAATCAGCTGCTGCTATGCAACCTTGACCTACCGATATACGGTATAAAAACAGCCACAAAAATGTGCGAAGCAAACATAACTAACAATCGAGGGATATCCACCTGCCGCACTGAGGTATCAAGTTGCAGTAATGAATGGATAAAACTACACAGTAAGGGGGCTTGGTTGTTTATGTGTTGTGAGGAATGAACTGTGCGCATTTTCTGTCCCGCTGGCATGACGTCACATACACTATATCATACAGGCGGAGATCTTCCTACCAGCTAAAAGGTGGATCGCGACACATCACCAAAATCAGACAACGGCGAACGCAGGAACTTTTGAAACTTGACTTACTTATTAGTTATTAAGAATGTTCGCTACTTGTTATTTGTACTTTTAGAGTTGGCAGGATGTACGAGCATCGCCACATGATATTATTTGTTTCAGTTTTTACCTAACTAAGCATTATTAAAGTGCCGATGACTCGCGTACATTTGCTGACTAGGCTATTGCACCCGCCACAAATAACCTACATTTCACCATATAAATAATATGTTTTAACAATAAACAGTAATCATTTAACGGATACAAAACAGTGATTTTATTTCCTGTCACATCCCGTGTGATTCAACCTACAACAACAACATCCCAGTGTACGGAGTTACTGCCCGTACAGAAACAATAAATATTTGTATTTTTTTCTCTGTCACTTCCATGGAACATTGTATGAAGAATTTAATACATATTTTTATTTGAATTCAGGTTTATAACTTTAGTCCCTATCGAACGGCATAGAAGACCATAATTTCTAAAATTACGAAAAGGGTGTGTGAAAAAACAGTTAATACATAAAATGTAAGAAAATAGCCTGCATTTTTCTCTGTCACTTCATTAGACGAATAAATTTCCCATACTTTAGGCTAATATTTACTTGTACAAGTTTAACCATTTTCTCGTAACTGAACGTCGAAAAGTATGAAAAATCACGATAACTGCGTTTCGGTGGAGAAAAAAACATAACATATTATAATATTTAAATTAGTAGTAAGTTTATGTACAAGGTAATGAGCGCGTATCCCGCCATTAAACGTAACAGTTTGGCGGGAAGATGATATTATGTATAATACCATTGTATTTTTTTGTAACTTGTGTTTTTAAATAAATATTGACCCGGGTGGGAATCTAACCCAGACCACCAGATCTCAAAAGCAACTATCGTAATCACTGCCAGCGGTGCAGTAAAGAATCTTTGTGCAAAATCTAAAATATCCCGGTCTGTTTTTTGTCCGTGCCTTGGAAAGCACGTTAAGCCGTTGTCCCGATCGTTATAACATCATCTATAACAATCTTCGACCATGGAACGGGCTGCAGCGATTCCTGTATGTTACAACATAATACTGCGGTCACCAATCCGAATTCTAGGCGTGGTGACTGTAGCAAAATCTTCTCTCGGGAGAAGGCCCATGTTCATCAGTGGACGTTACACGGGCTGATGATGATGATGATGATGAATATGTTACCTCGTAACAGTACAGATGCGCGGACGCATCGTGCGTCACAAGATGCACCTCCATCGCTTTCTTGAACAGAAACTGTTTGTTACATCGCGGACACGAGTATTCCTTCTCGCCTTTGTGTATACTGTAACAAAATATTATATACTATAATATTATATACTATGTTCCCGTGGCAACTTTAACTTAAAATATCAATCGCAGATGAAAAAAGCTGGTATTTTATATTAAACTCACAATAAATGCGTCTTGAGCGATGTGCGATCCCTGAACGTTTTAGCGCACAGTTCACACTTCTGTCTCTCGGCGTGGTTCTTCATGTGGTTCCGTAACTTGCCTAGGGTTCTGTAACAACAACATTAGAAGTTATACGGCGTTTTGGCCGCGCTTATGTCATGAGTATCGTATACTATTTTCTAGCATCATCATCATCAGACCGTATAACGTCCACTGCTGAACATGGGCCTCCTCCCGAGGGAGGGTAATTGCCATAGTCACCACGCCCGGCGACCGCAGTATTATGTTGTACTACACAAGAAAACGCTGCTGCCCGTTCCTTGATATACGATTATCATAGATGATATTATAACAATTAGGACCAACGGCTTAACGTGCTTTCCGAGGCACGGAGGCCCTCAACCAACCAGACCCGGAAAGAAATCTAAGAATAATCTATTTACACAAAGATTTCCTGTCCGGCGTGGGAATCGAACCCACGACCTCCGAGATTTAAAGCGAGCCAAATACCCCTACGCTACGGTGGTTTTCTATCAACTGTGTATTTTCTAGCAACTGTGACTTAAACGTAGAGAGGGATCAGATTGCTATTAATCTGACAGCGCCAGTTTTTTTTTTATCGGAAGGAATTACGTAGTTAGCCACGAGGCTTTTGCTACTTCACCGGGCATAAAGGCGAGCAGAACTCCAGCCTTAATAAATGGTTTTAAAACTACAAACTAAGCAACCTGCGCAAGAGTGCGCCCCTGTAGGGTTTGGACCTCGGCTCAGGGCGGTCGCTGGCGATGAGATTGGGGGATTATGACTTTTAGTATTTTAGGGGGTTTTGTGCAACTGTCTCTCTACTTCGCGGGCCTCTCGGACTTCAGATCTACGAAGGCATCGAATGGTTCTTTTCAAATTAAGGGTCGGGCGGACGAGGTGGGAATTCGCCAAAACGAGGGCTATGTATTTCGAGAGTATGTATGTATGGATGAATGGATTGTCTCTGCACCATCTAAAGGTTTTTATCGGTTACATTTCTGGGAGTGTGCGGAGGTTCTACATAACCTGATACCCCCTTCACCCTTCCATCACCGGACGACTAGGCGCGGCGCGCGGTTTCACCCTATTGTTGTAGACATTCCTGCAATACGCACGAAGCGATATGCTTCTTCTTTCATAATGCGGACGGCTAAGGAGTGGAATTCTCTGCCGGGGTCAGTTTTTCCGGAACGCTGTAATCTGGACATCTTTCTAGGCAAGCGTGTATCATCTTAGGCCTTATCATCGCCTTCCATCAAGCGAGATTATGGTCAAACGTAAGCCTATATTTAGCCTGAAGTTAAAAAAAATAAAAAATGTATGGATGTATGAATGTATGTGTATTACTATAGATATACATACTCACCCCGCACAATGGCCGCACACGGCGCACGTGTGCGTGGGCGGCTGCGAGTGGTGCGCGCGAGCGAAGTGGTCCGCTGCCACAGCTGCTCGCGACGAGGTGTCGCCGCACGAGCGACAACGCCATCTAGCGTACATAACATTACATTAGTAAAATGAAACGATACTCGTAACTTGCCTGAAAAAATGAAACGGCCTAATGGGTACCCTCCCTCGGGAGTAGGCCCGTGTTCAACAGTGGACGTTATACGGGCTGATGATGATATGAGAGTCTATATCCGCCCCCACCCTCATCATGCCACATTGTACTCGCTTTCTTTCTCTTTTCTCTTTTTTAAAAAGACAACTCCCGCACTAGGGATATAAATCCCTGTGTCGCGGGGGACTTTACAAACATTCATTTCACGGACACAAAGAACTCCCAGACTCAGAAAAACTATTTGTGGTTTCACGCAAATAATTGTCCCGGGTGGGAATCGAACCCATAACACCAGGTCTTAGAGGCAACTATCGTAACCACTGAGCCACCGGTGCAGTCACTCCCTCTTAACTGTTGTTTTTTTTCGGACGGACATATGTTTTTAGCCCTGAAGCTTTTGCTACTTCACCGGGCATAAAGGCGAGCAGAACTCCAGCCTAGATAAATGGTTTTAACGCTACAAACTAAGCAACCTGCGCAAGAGGGCGTCCCTGTGGGACTTGGACCTCGGCTCAGGGCGATCCCTGGATCTTACCTGACTCTATGTCTTCGCTTATGTGCACAAAGCGCGTGAGCATCTCTACATCTGATCTTACATATACTGCAGATGAACTCGCCTGACGACTGCGAACATTAAAACATGAGACTATAGGAAAAAAGTTACAACTATCTACAAAAAGAAATGAGATGCCATCAAAAACATACTTGTAAAAAAGCCAAGTCTCGTAACGCAGTTCTTTTACCGTAAAAATTGGTGGGATCTATGTAATACCAAGTCCGTTAATTTATTCAGTCTCTACTTAAGGGACCTTCTGTCTTAAGCTATTACGTAATTATCTCACCTAACATAATCTTATTGTGACCTTCTCAAAGTTCAAAACTTTTATCTATATATATAAAAGAAAGTCGTGTTTGTTACAACACTTATAACTCGAGAACGGCTGGACCGATTGCCATGGTTTTTGATTTGTTGGATTTGTTTCCGTCCCGAATAGCAGAATACATTTTAAAAACAAAAGAAAGTCGTGTTAGTTACACTATTTATAACTCAAGAACGGCTGAACCGATTTGGCTGAAAATTGGTAGGGAGGTAGCTAAGAACTGGGAGAAGGACATAGGATACTTTTGGGTAGGGGTAGGGTAGGGTAGGGTAGGGTAGGGTAGGGGTAGGGTAGGGTAGGGGTAGGGTAGGGATAGGGTAGGGGTAGGGTAGGGGTATGGTAGGGGTAGGGTAGGGGTAGGGTAGGGTAGGGGTAGGGTTAGTGTTGGGCAATGATAATAATCCAGTTAATATCATTTTGCTAATAATCGATTAAAAGCAAGTTAGTAGCCATTAATAGCCATTATGGATGATAACCCTGCTGTTAATGTTATTTTAGTGATTGAAAATTTCCCTTCATGGTTTTCAGGCTTAAGACTGTCAGATTAGACTTCATTTTCATCATCTTTCTTTGAAGTAAATAAATGTGCAATTTAAAACTAATCTGGCCCATTTAAATTTTTCAATCAGCTATTTACATTGATTTTTGATAGTTAGATTTTTATGTACTTTACACAGTTTTTTTTTAAATTCTTAACAGTCATTTATTTGGGATATTTTTTTGGGTTTTTTTTATTTTCGTTTTTAGTTGTTTTTTTTTGTTTGTTGCTCAAAAATATTTTTAATCCTAATTACTGCTAGAAACACTGGATTCTTCAAAATCTCCTAAGTTTGGTACATCGATTGGATCGGACGGTAATGGATCTATTTCTGGTGTATTAAGAAGTAGGTACAGTTTCACACAAACGATCGGGAGACAACCAGGTTCTTCGACTACCTCAGTGAGACAGGCGATGTGGCTCAAGAACGGTATCCTACGGCTCAACTTGTGTTTCAGGGGGACTTCAATGCCCATCACGAAGAGTGGCTGTGCCCATACCGGAACACCAATCACGCTGGGCGAGCACCGCGCGAGTTTGCGCTATCATTAAATCTCACTCAACTTGTTTATCAGCCGACTAGAATACCGGACGTTGACGGTCAAACTCCGTACTGCCTGGACCTTCTGCTGACAACTGAACCAGATATTTACTCAGTCGTTGTATCTTCCCCATTAGGGAGTTCCGACTATTGTCGGGTGACATCTGTATCCCACTTTTCACCGCCGGACACAAGCCCTAAGGGAACAAGACGTCTGTAGCCGAGACGAAAGTGCCGCATTTCGTCCCAATCTGCTGACTTGTATGTCAGCAGATTGGGACGAAATGCGGCACTTTTTTACATCATACCCTTGGCTACCAACGTGCTTTAAATCTGATGACGCAACATCCTGCGCTGACGCCGTTGTTGATGTGCTGCGTCAGGGTATGGAATGTCGTTTCCATCAGCACAAAAGCCCGGCTTTGGTACAATGAGCAATGTCTCGCCAGTGAGGCTCACAAACAGGCCGCATTTGTGGAATGGGCTAACGCGCGCAGTAACAAAGCTCCAGCTGTTGGCATCAAAAAGAAAGCCTTTAACAGCGCTGCCAAGACCTGCAAAAAAGTTTTTTGGTCCCAGGCCAAATCGGTTGAAGAGAACTTTTGCCGCTCTTTACTACCACCACTGTGCAAGCCCGATGGGTCACTGGCTCATAGTGCAATGGGAAAAGCAGATCTATTTGCTGATCTTTTCGCTACAAAATCTTTCCTAGATGCGTGCATGCAACTAACCGCCACCTGTTATTCGTCACTACGGCTCCGAGATGTCGGAAGTCCAGATTCACCAAAAAGAGGTCCTTAAGGTAGTGCGCGCTCTAGATGTGAGTAAAGCCAGCGGCCCTGACAATATACCTGACTCCCATCTTTGATGACGTGTGTGTACCGATATGCGACCATATTGATCTATTAGGTCTCAATTTGTCCTCCAGCCTTAATTTCGGACGTTCCATAGAGTTGAAGGCCACAACTGCAGCTAAAAAACTAGGCATCCCCAACAAAGTGAGACGGTACTTCACCAAGGAGCAGCTTCTTTTATATAAAGCTCAGGTTCGACCTTGCATTGAGTACTGCTCTCATCTTTAGGATGGTTCTGCCAAATACCAACTCGACTCTTTGGATGCGTTAGACCGACGGGCTCGGAGGATAATAGATGACAGTGGTCCTGTGACCAGAAATCTCCAAGGTCTTGAACATCGACGGAAGGTCGCATGCCTATCGGTTTTTTATAGATTATTTCACAGAGAATGCGCTCAGGAGCTCCCTGAATTGGTTCCGCCGTCCCCGTTTTATCATCGGACAACGATAAGCCGGAAGCGCCTCCCATAAGTTGTCGATATACCACCATGTCGCACTAAGCGTTTTGCTTCATCGTTTCTGATACGCACGGCCAAATTGTGGAATTCTCTTCCGGACAATGTGTTTCCGGATGCTTACAACTTGGGACTATACAAATTAAGGATGAACAGGCACCTCATGGGTTTGCGCGGCCCATCCTAGATCACATCTTTACTTAACATCAAGTGAGATAGTGATCAAGCGGATTAAGCGTAAAAAAAAAACAGTTCAGGTCAATAGTAATCATGGTTTTTATAGTATTGGATCTCTAAATAAGCAAAACTGAATTTCCCGAAAAATGTGTATTTGTTTTATTATTAACACTTTTTCATATACAAAAAGTGAAAATAAATAAAAAGAATAACAATACATTGAATCACACTGCGTACACGCACCCAATTTATGTTCACACGCACCCGCAGATTTTACAATAAAACAAACAAAAAGCATTTATTTTTTTAAAATACATTAATAGCAGGGTTATCATCCATTGCAAGGCTATTAATGGCTACTTATGGATTATAATCGATAATAACTCAAAGCATCCGGCTATTTACCCAACTCTAGGTAGGGTAGGGTAGGTGTAGGGTAGGGGTAGGGGTAGGGTAGGGGGGGGTGCGATGGCGCAGCGACCTCCCCGTGGTGCACCCTGGGCAACGACGGTCACCAATCTTCAATTGGTTACCGGCGGCTAGCAGCTGGCCAAGAGTAGCGGGCCTCGTCGTAGCAACGACTAGAGGTCTGCGGGCGGGGCGTCCCCTTGGGCGCTCCGCTAGTAGTTTATTTATTTAATTATATGTTAAATTAAATTTATAGATTACAGCGGAGTCTTTGCTTGGCTCCGCTATTATAATATTTATTTATTTGTGTAGCTGTCACTGTTGCCCCTTCTGGGCTCCAGTGGCATTGTTGTTATTCAGCGGGGCCCTCTTTGGGTCTCGTTGCCGAGGGACCTCCTTAGGCCTCTCGGGGTCGTTTGTTTGTTTTCCGCCTTCTGCGGGAAAAGATAGGGCTAGGGTGACCGGCTTAACCGCTGGTTGGGAGCTTGCTCCCATCTCGTAATCCTCAGTCATGTTTTGGGGACCGAGGGCCTTGGCTTAACCGCCTGGGTCGCGAGGATGCAAACCTCTTTAAAAATGTCGTAACCTAAGTTGTCGTACCGTGACGAGAGGTGGATGGCGGAGGCGTTACTCCGTCTTTAACGGTACCACCCCGGTCGAGCGTGGCGCTGGCCGGTTGTATTCGCCTTGCTATGGGAATGGGCGTCACCCTGTAGTCGACCTTTTATATCGGCCCTACTCGTGGGATTTAATATGGATAATTCACATAAAAAATCATCGTCAGGAGGAGTTTTGAAGGAGAGGAGGGCGAGCGCGAGAGACGCAGTAAGGGGTTCGAGCCCCCCTGCGGATCGCGCGCACGCGTTAGCAGTAGTTACGGATAGGAGGGCGAGCGTGGCAGCAGGGGGTTCGATTCCCGCTGCAGAGCGCACGCAGCCTTCTGTAGGAAAGGAGAGGAGGGCGAGCGTAAGTGACGCGGTTAGGGGTGTGAGCCCCGCTGCAGAGCCTGCGCAATCGCCTATAGTCTCTAAGGAGGTAGTAGTCATCCTGGATAGGATGGACGTCGATGTGAGGGGTAGCTCGCCAATAGGGCGAAAGCGTATCCGGGACCGCCCGAGTGTGAATCGAGTAGATTCGGACTCTGACTCGTCTGTAGCTGGGGACCCTGTCAAAGTACAGGCCAAGGCCCCCAAGCTGGGGATGCATCGGAGCCTGGAGTGCCTGAGCGACACTCGGGTGATCCTAGATACGGAGGAGAGTAGTGTGGAGGGTTCCGACCTAGAACGGGCCGGATCTCCCCATACTAAAACTAAGAGAGGCCGACCGCTCGGCAGTAAGAACAAGGAGGTCATTGTTCTTACCCAAGAGCAGGTTAGGTCAAAAGAGATGAAGGCACTCCGCGATAAGTTGCAGGAGGTGCAGAGCGGGCGCTCTTCTGCGGGAGGCGCCGACGCGGAGCTGGGTGCCGACGGGAGCCGGGAGCTTGCGGCCCACCTCGCCGAGACGGTGAGAAAGGTCGCCAGGGTCTCCGGCAACCTCAAAGGGACGATGCAGAAGCAGCTCTACGAGGCTGCGGATGCTCTCCAACAGTTAGTAGCTTCTACCCTCAGGATGAACGCTACCGACGAGATGCAGCGTCTCCGGGAGGAGAACGCCTCGCTGAGGGGTCAGTTGGCGGCCCTTCAGAAGACGCTGGATAGGATGGCGGAGTCGGTGGCCCGCATGGAGAAGGGCGCGGCGGGTGCTGCGGCTGTCTCCGGGTCGCCGGCGTCATCAAAGAAGGGCTCAAGTAAGAGCGCCCGCGGCGGAGATCAGCCGGACTCATTCGAACCTCAAATGGAGAGAATGATGAATCGGTTGATGTCCGCCGTGGACAAACGTCTCGTGGAGTGGGAGAGGCAGAGGGACAGAGATGTCCCTTTTTCGCGTCCTCCCTTAGCCCACGAGACTAAGAAGAAGAAGGAGTCCGTTTCCCTCCCTCTCTCTATTAGGTTAGCGAGCCCGCCGGTTATATCGGCGCCGGGAGTGGCAGCTGCGCAAGCGGCGGTTGCGGTTGCGAAACCGTCCGCCGTCACATCGTACGCGGCCGCTGCGGCGGGCCCGCCGCCGGAGGGTAAGGGAAAGGGCAAAGGGAAGGGCAAGGGTAAGGCCTCGGCTTCGGCCTCGGCTTCAGCCTCTGTCCCGACCGTACAGCCCGTCCCTTCCACTTCGGCTGCGGTACCCGCGCCTGTAGCGGTATCCGCGCCCGCAGCGGTGCCCGCGCCTGTAGCGGGTGTAGGGCCTAGGGTCGACGCGGACGGTTTCGTTCGCAAGGAGACCGCCGCGGAGAAGAAGGCCCGCAAGAAGACGGCAGCCGCGGCGGAAGCCGCCCGCAGGGCGGAGGCCGCCAAAAAGGTTGGTGCTACCAATAAGCGTAGTCGCAAGAACCGTCACGGACGGCTCCGCGCCCCTCGCTCGTCGGTAGTCGTGGTGACACTCTCTCCGGAGGCGGAGAAAAGTGGCACCACATATAGCGATGTTATTCGCAAGGCCCATCAGGTCGATGCGGAGGCCCTGGGCATCACTCAGGGCGTTCGTTTCCGGGTGGGGTTAGCTGGGGGTAGGATCCTCGAGGTCCCCGGCGCTAATAGCGGCGCTAAGGCCGAGTCCCTTAAGGAAGCTCTGGTCAAACTTATTGACCCGTCCGTCGCTACCATCACTCGTCCCGAGAAGACGATCGGGGTTAGGGTCAGCAGTATCGACGACTGCATTTTGCCTGAGGAGCTAGCTGCTGCTCTGGCGAGGGTCGGGGAGTGTCCGGTCTCCGCCATTAGGGCGGGAGATATACGGCGGGACCATCGCGGCTCCGGTACTGCGATATGTGCAGTCCCGATCGCGGCGGCGAGGCGTCTACAGAAAGTAGAACGCGTTAGGGTAGGGTTGGTCTCGGTACGAGTAGATATACTCGACCCGAGACCACTTAGATGTTTCAGGTGTCTGGTGCCGGGTCACGTGGGCTGTCGCTGCGACGACACCGACCGCAGCGGTCTGTGCTTCCGCTGCTCGGAGCCGGGCCACAAGGCGGCGTCCTGCGCCGTCTCCAAGCCGAGGTGCGACGTCTGCGCTTCGGCAGGTAGGGAAGCCGATCATAGTATCGGCTCCAAATTATGTAAGGCGCCGACCGTGCGCAAGGCACTTAGGCCCTCAGTTCCGACTACGGAACAGGGCACCGCTAGGCAGGTGATCGAGGAGGAGATGGATACGACCATCAATGGATAGGCCCATGTTCAGACTTCTCCAAGCCAACCTCAATCACTGCGCCAGGGCTCAGGACCTTCTCCTGCAGACCATGGCGCAGCGATTGAGTAACGTTGCGGTAGTCGCTGAGCCGTACATGATCCCCGACCGTCCGTGTTATGTCGGGGACTTGGACGGCTTGGTGACCTTAGTGTCGTCGCCTTCCGTTGGCACCCCGCCCTTTTTCAACGTAGAAAGAGGGCGAGGCTTTGTAAAGGCGGTGTTGGGGTCGCTCACCGTCGTCGGTGTGTATTTCTCACCCAGCAGAGGGCTGGCCGAGTTCGAGGCTTTCCTCGACGAGGTCGGCCGACTGCTAGTTGGACTGGGAGATCACGCCGACGTCATTCTCGTGGGCGACCTCAACGCCAAGTCCTCGGCGTGGGGATGTCCGGTGTCCGACCCCAAAGGTAGGACCCTTGAGGACTGGGTAGTGGAGCAGGGCCTGGTAGTTTTGAACCGTGGCTCGGTGAACACGTGCGTGAGACAACAGGGTGGCTCGATTGTGGACGTTTCATTTGCGTCCTCCACCCTGGCACGTCGTGTTCATCAGTGGGGAGTTTTAGAGGGCGTGGAGACGCTGTCGGACCATTTGTATGTTGGTATCGACATCTCCGCGTCCCCCGCGGTTCCGATCGCCCGTCCTGCTTCATTGCCTCGACGAGAGGGCCCTCGGTGGGCACTCGGACAGTTGGACCGGGAGTTGCTATTAGAGGCAGCCCTGGTTCAGGCGTGGTTCTCGCGGCCGTGTAACCCGACCTCGGACGTAGATGTGGCCGCGGAGGAACTCGGGGAGTCCATGGCTCGTGTCTGTGACACGGCCATGCCCCGTCTTCGTCCGTGTCCACCGCGGCGGCAGGTGTATTGGTGGAGCGGTGCGATCGAACACTTACGTGTTCGGTGCACCGCCCTCCGCCGAGTATACTCTCGCTGTCAGCGTCGGAGGCCGAGGGACGAGGTCCGCATACAGGAGGCCTACGCCCAGTATAGGGAGAGCCGGAGTGAGTTGGGCGTTGCCATAGGGCAAGCTAAAGAACTTGGCTGGGAGAGAACGCTGGAGGCGTTAGATCGCGATCCGTGGGGTCGCCCATACAAAGGGGTTCGCCGCAAGATGCGACCGTGGGCACCACCAGTTACGGAAAGCCTCCAGCCTGATGTTATAACAACGGTAGTGGGTGGGTTATTCCCCAGCCAAGAATCGGAGTTTGTCCCGCCTCCTATGGCGGCGCCCGATGATCACACCGATGTGCCAACGGAGGACACTGAGGTGCCGCCTGTTACACAGGCGGAGCTGGGGGCGGCCATTGCCAAGTTGTCAGGCAAGGTCACAGCCCCCGGTCCGGATGGGATACCAGGACGTGCCTGGGCCCTTTCGGTTGAGGCGTTTGAGCCCTTTGTGCTCGCTCTCTTCGATGCTTGCCTGCGGCAAGGTCGATTCCCTTCGGCCTGGAAGTCGGGTCGGTTGGTCCTCCTTAACAAGGAGGGCCGTCCGGCCGAATCGCCATCAGCTTATCGCCCGATCGTTCTGCTGAATGAATTGGGTAAGCTGATGGAGAGGGTCATCGCTGGCCGCCTCACTAAACATCTTAGTGAGGTAGGTCCCGACCTCTGCGAGGATCAATTTGGTTTTCGTAGGGGTCGTTCTACTTTAGATGCCATCACTCGGCTTCGAGACCTATCAAGGGACGCGACCGAGCAGGGGGGTGTGTTGATGGCGGTGTCGTTAGACATTAAAAACGCCTTCAACACCATCCCTTGGGTTTGTATCGAGGAAGGCCTCAGATACCACAGGGTGCCCGGATACCTCCGGGTACTCATCGGTCACTATCTCCGCGGTAGAGAGGTAGTGTACCCGATAGCAGGCGGCGGGACGGGGCGTTGGCCCGTCTCTAGAGGGGTTCCACAGGGGTCGGTATTAGGTCCCCTCCTGTGGAACATAGGCTTTGATTGGGCGCTTCGGGACACACGGCTCCCGGGTGTCACCGCCATTGCGTACGCGGATGACACTCTGGTGACCGCCCGAGGTCCCGATCATAGGCGAGCGAACATCTCGGCCACAGCCGGTGTGGCTCAGGTGGTCGCTCGCATTCGTAGGCTAGGACTGCAGGTGGCGCTTGACAAAACCGAGGCACTCGCTTTTCATAAGCGGGGGCCTCGGCAAGCGCCCCCTGCAGGTTCATGCTTAGTCGTCGGCGGCACCTCCATTATAGTCGGGGATACGATGCGTTACTTAGGTATCGTCCTCGATAGTAGGTGGAACTTCCGGGCCCACTTTAATCGGTTGGCCCCGAAGTTAGTAGCGGCGGCGGGAGCCCTTGGTGGTCTCCTGCCGAACCTGGGTAGGCCAGGGGGGAGTTGCCGGCGACTATACGCGGGCGTGATACGCTCGATGGCGCTGTACGGCGCCCCGATATGGGTGGACGCACTGGATAGGCGTAACGTGGCCCTGCTGCGCCGGCCGCAGCGGGTCATAGCCGCCAGGGCGGCTCGTACCTACCGCACGGTATCCTTCGATGCGGCTTGTCTTCTCTCTAGTTCTCCTCCGTGGGAACTCGAGGCGAGGGAGCTGGCCGAGGCATACCGTCGGAGGTGCGACGGAGTTTTAAACGGCCGTGATCCGTTTCCGGAGGGCATGGCGACGTGGCGTATTGAATCGCGGCGTCGTGTCCTCCGTGAATGGAAAGACCGGCTGATAACCGACCCGCCATTGAGCGGATTACGTACGGTAGATGCGATCCGGCCTCACTTGCTTGAGTGGGCCGGACGTAAAAGGGGCGAGATAACCTTCCGCATTGCGCAGGTCATGACGGGGCACGGATGCTTCGGTCATTACCTGTGCAAAGTGGCAAGGAGAGAGCCGGACACTCGTTGTCACCACTGTGATTGCGCCGATGATACGGCGCAACACACACTGGTCGAGTGTCCGGCTTGGGCGGCCGAGCGCGGTGCGCTCGTCGCACATGTAGGTAATGACCTCTCGCTTTCGACCATCATCAAGAGGATGCTCGAGAGCGAGGGAGCATGGGAGTCGATGGCTTCTTTCTGTGAGACTGTAGTTTCACAGAAGGAGGCCGCGGAGCGGGTGAGAGAAGATGATTCCAGCTCTCACCCGCTTCGTAGACGTCGCGTTGGCCGGAGGCGGAGGGCCGAAATCCGCCGCCTCCCGCCATAAGGGGTGACCCTGGGGAGCAGATAACATGAATCTGCTCCCTAGGGTCACATTCATGTAGTAGGTCGGGGATGCCACTGTGTTCTGGCAATCCCTGTAGGAGTAGGAAGGTATCCATCGCGGGTGCTTAACACTCGCGATCGAGCCATAGGGGGAGGAAACTCTAGTCCCTTCACCGGGGCGAGAGTTATAGTTGTACTCTGTCGGAGAGATAACCAAAGGCCTATACCGGTACTTGGGTCTCTCACTACCAACGACAGAAGGAGGAACACCCGGGGGCTTTTTTAGTGGGTACATACTCTCTGTGGTGCGACAGCGCACCACGTTCTATAGAGTATGAGCCCCACATGCCCCTCACTGGCGCAGGGATCACGTATATAGTGATCCCTGCGCCAGGGAGGAAGTGCGGTTGCGCATTTTTACCCCGGTAAACAAAAAAAAAAAAAAAAAAAGGGGTAGGGTTAGGGGTAGGGTAGGGGTAGGGTAGGGTAGGGGTAGGGGTAGGGTAGGGGTAGGGTAGGAGTAGGGTAGGGTTAGGGTAGGGGTAGGGTAGGGCAGGGATAGGGTATAAAAGTCCACCCGTGCGAAGCCGGGGCGGGCCGCTAGTGTTTTAAATAAAAGATTAACTTGGCCATCGGATAAAATTAGAATAAAATTAAGAATTAGAATCACAAGTGTTTAATATTCCATTTTACGTAACAATAGTCAAAAACTCAGTCTAAATTTTTTTTTTATTAAACTATTTTAAATCATGTTCTTATGATGCGTCCCATTCTTTTCCTACCACCAGTTCTGGACGTGGCAACTCTGAGAAGAACTCGGAGGAATCCTTTTTTAAAATAAATTTTATTTTACAATCACTCCATAGTATAAAACAAAGTCGCTTTCTCTGTCCCTATATCCCTATGTATGCTTAAATCTTTAAAACTACGCAACGGATTTTGGTGCTTTTTTTTTTAATAGATTGTGTGATTGAAGAGTAAGGATTATATGTATGATACATCCGTATTGCACCCGTGTGAAGCCGGGGCGGGTCGCTAGTATACGATAACGTAAAAAACCAGCCAAGTGCAAGTCGGACTCGCACCTGGCTGTTGCTGTTATTGACATCAAATATATGACGTGGAAGACCGAGCATCGTTGTTTTTAAACGTGTGACATCATCATTTCTGACGTCACATTCATCAGGATGGGTTGTTGATCCATAGTAACAGCAAAACTCCAAAATATGGTCTTCAAGTTTATTCAAGTAAATTGAGGAGCTGTGTGCTGTCCGGCGGCGGCTCGAACAAGAATGAATTGCAATCGGTCCGCCGGCCGTATTTATACTAAACGAGCGGCTCACAAACAGTAAACCATTTAGTTTGAGAATTTTAGAACTATCTGAACAGATAATTAATTCTACAAATATTTCAACGATTTATAAATCATAATTTGATACTGAATACTTATTTATTAGTCTAGTAATAAAAATGTTTATGAACTTGTTTGTGTTTCTATGAACTATTTAAAATCAAATCATGCATTGATTCACAATGATGAGACGAGTAATTGTATTTATGTGTTTATCATTAATCAGGTATTGTTGCTATGCTTATTTTATGTGGTTGCGCCGATATATATATTAAAAAAAGTAAAAAAAATAACACGTTTGTTGTATGGGAGCCTTAAATATTAGTAGGATGGCCCTTAAATATTTATTTTATTTTATTTTTAGTATTTGTTGTTAAAGTGGCAATAGAAATACATCATCTGTAAAAATTTCAGCTTTCTAGCTATCGCGGTTCTTGAGATACAGCCTGGTGTCAGATAAACAGACAGCGAATTCTTAGTAATAAGGTCTCATGTTTACCGTTCGTGTAAGAAACCTAAAATACTAAATACAGTTGAATTGATAACCTCCGCGTTTATTTTAATTCGGTTAAAAATGTATCATAAATAGTGAGCCAGAAGCCACACGCTACAACTTACCAATTCATGTTTCTTCATATGATTGTCGAGTTTGAATCTGTGATTGAACCCGAGCACGCAGTCGTAGCATCGATACTCGTGTCGGGTAAAAATAATACTGTTCAGGGCTTTCTGTCTCTCTTCTTCCACCTACAATATTAAACATAAATTAAAAAATCCCCATTTCAAAAAACTTTGCGTAAATAAATAAAGATCATTTTTATTCAAGTAAACCTATTACAGGCCCTTCATCATCATCATCATCAGCCCGTACAACGCCCACTGCTGAACATGGGCCTCCTCCTAAACTAAAAGACATAATCCCTCAATCTCGCCGCCAGCGATCGCCCTGAGCCGAGGTCCAAGTCCCACAGGGGACGTCCACTTGCGCAGGTTGCTTAGTTTGTAGTGTTTAAACCATTTATCTAGGCTGGAGCTCCGCCTTTATGCCCGGTGAAGTAACGAAAGCCTCAGGGTTAACTACATATGTCCGTCCGAAAAAAAAGAACATGGGGCTCCTCCTAAGTGAGGGTTTTGCCATAGTTACCACGCAGGCATGAAACATTAACGGTCCTAAAATACTACCTTGAGGTACTCCATAACATCACCATCATCATCAGCCCGTATTACGTCCACTGCTGATTATGGGCCTCCTCCTAAGAGGTTTGCTATAATTACCATGCAGGCAGTAAACAATACGGTCCTAAAATACTACCTCGAGGTACAACAGAACATCATCATCATCAGCCCGTATTTCGTTCACTGCTGAACATGGGCCTCCTCCTAAAGGAAGGTTTTGCCATAGTCACAACGCAGATACGTAAGCAATAACGGTCCTAAAATACTACCTTGAGGTACTCCATAACATCATCATCAGCTCGTATTACGTCCACTGCTGAATATGGGTCTGATCCTGAGGGAAGGTTGTGCCAAGGTCACCACGCCTGGTGACCGCAGTATTATGTTGTAAGACACAGGGAAACGCTGCTGCCCGTTCCCTGGTATACGATTGTTTATTTTAATTTTAAACTTTAGAGCACAATAACATGCTAAGGTGGACTTAGTGCCATAGACGTTATCTACCAGTCGACCTAAGGGTAGTGCAAAGACGATGTGGTAGGTGCTTTGCAATATTGAGTAGCCAGAGAGTAGTTAGTTTAATACAGATTATAGATTATGTTACAACAATCGTTTACCAAGGAACGGGCAGCAGCGTTTCCTTGTGTCTTACAACATAATACTGCGGTCACTAACCCGTCTGCTCGACTGACTATGGCAAAATGCTCCCTTGAGAGCAGGTTTATGTAGACAGTGGACGTTATACGGGCTGATGATGATGATGTTCTGGAGTACCTGAAAGTAGTATTTTAGGACCGTTGCTATTTACAAGATTAATAAAACATAAACAGATAATATGGTCTATGTGATCAACAATAAATCAAGTTTATATGATTCCATTAATTACGGTCACCAATCCGCCAGTTAAGCGTGGTGACTACATCTAAGATTTTAAGGGGCCGTAGCCAAATGGTAATGGCGTCGGACTTGCGATCTTGTGGTCACCAGTTCGATCCCTAACCTTTGCAATACCGACGTGAACCCACTAGTAACACAAGCATTTTAGCTAAGCACGAGGGGTTAAAAAGAATACTAGTAGACTGAAAAACTCTGCTAGTAATCTCATGCCCAGCAGTGGAATTCAATAAAAAGGCATAAAACATACCTCGTCCCAGCTTAAAACCACCATTTCCAATTGCCCCTCACTCATATTAAGTTGTTCGAGCTTTTTCCGCACTCGGGGGTTGTTTACCACCCCCGGGGGCTTTTCTTTCTTGGGGGCGGGATATTTGCGCCGATCAATTTTGAGGGTAGCTTGAAAATAAAAAAATAATAATTAAATATTAAAATTACCTACTTCTGTTTTAAGAAAATTTCCGCACTATGGAAATTAATCCCTCGCGAGGGTCTTTAAAAACACTTAATTCACGTACATAAAGCACCCCCAGACTCACAAAAAATAATTGTCCCGGATGGGAATCGAACCTAAAATGCCAGGTGTCAGAAGCAACTCAGGAGATCCCGCGGTGCCATGCGTGGCCAGCCCCCGCCAACGGCGGATCGAAGGAAGTGTCCGGGAGGTTTCAGTGGTTTAGGGTCCTCTCCTCGTAGTATGAGTTAGCATACCACGCTATGGAGATGGCATGTCCCACATATCCCGCCGCCAGCGCGCGAATACGCTGCAGCGGCGGTGGGAATTCGTAATAGCATATCCCACGGACAAAAAAAAAAGAAATGTGTCAGAACCAACTGCCGTAACCGCTGAATCAATATTAACTTGTTACACTCCGCTTACTTATAGTATATAGCTACCCGGACGCGGGTTCACCCGCGTAACTCCCGTTCCCGTGGGAACTTCATAATTAAATATAGCCTATGTCACTCAGGGTGAATGTAGCTTGGGCCGGATTGCTCATGCGTACCCGACCCCCGCCAACGGCGGATCGAAGGAGTGTCCGGGAGGTTTTAGTGGTGTAGGGTCCTCTCCTCGTGGTATGACTTTAGCATACCACGCTATGGAGAGGGCGAGTCCCACATATCCCACCGCCAGCGCGCGAATACGCTGCAGCGGTGGTGGGAATGCGTCAATGCATTTACCCCCGGACAAAAAAAAAGTGTGAATGTAGCTTTCCAACGGTGAAAGAATTTTTCAAATCGGACCAGTAGTTTTGGAGCCTATTCAATACAAACAAACAAACAAATCTTTCCTCTTTATAATATTAGTATAGATGGTACTTAGTACTTACCATCATTATGTTTTATCTTCTTTCTCTCGCTGTTATCTGTCTGTCTCTTTTTATTATTCAACGGTTCTTCATCCGACTCATCAAAATCATCTTCAATTTTATTTACGACATTTTGTATATTCGATCCGACATTATTACTTGTTAATACTGCCTGTGATATGAGAATATGTCTATATAAATAAATAAAAATATATCATTTAAAAAACTAAAAAACCCGACTGCGTTCTTGTGTAATTATTATTTTGATACACACAGTAAACACGAATCTAACGACACCTCTGTTCTAAAACCCTTACGAGACTCCTAGCATTTGTAGTTTCCGAGATTTCGGAATGACTAAGTGAGTGAATAAATGTCCTTTCGCTTTTATGTATACACGCTGAAATTTTAATGGTTGTTTTCCCGCAGCGAAAAGGTTTGGTCTTAGTTAAACATTCAATTTATACAAAAACTAAATATTATAAACCAAAAATGGCCGATCAACAATCGTGAAAAACCGAACTCGAAAGTGACATCGAACCGATAGTAATACCTCGCGATACCTAGCGCTCGCGTCGATCGGTCGCGCGTTCGTTGACCCGGGTGTTAGTCAATCAGCTGATACCTACACCTTAGGTAATGTAACACAGTACCCAATCATAATAATAAGCTTTATCCAATACCTTTTTAGCTATAACTTACAGAAAACGTAACTTAACACAAGTTTATTATCTAAGAACAATAATTTTCTGAATTAGATACCTAATAAAGTATTTAAGGCGTATTTAACAAAAATGAAAAATTAAATGAACTCCGCGGAAATGATATGGATGCAGTCCTTCTGAGTTGAGTAGTTTCCAGACGTAGTATTGGCTTACGCCAAACTTAGCTGCCGCCATTCGCGTACTTCGGCGAGGATCGCGTTCGAAGTACTCGATGATCTCCTCGTCGAGCTCTGGCGAAAGAACGGCCGATCGACCTCTGCCCTGTGCATGTGCTGGCACTTGGAACTGCCCATGATCGAGTAGCCGTCGCCGCTACGATCGTCCGGTCCTGTATGACTTGAGGGTTCAGAACTCCGCGAAGACGGAGTGACGCCAAGTGTTGCAGCTCGGCGTAAAGACGCCAGGCAGTATGGGAATTATAATTAGCCCTAGCGTACAGTTGCACCATAGCGACGTACTCTAAATTACTAAAACTGTAATGTCGATCCATAATACTAATAAAGTAATAAGATAACGCGTGCTGCGCTTCCGACGTTCACGGGACAACTAAGGATTAGGAAGGAGGGAGTCGAAGGAGAGCGCGGGGCGTTCCGGCGTCGGCGCCGCGCGGCTAATTACAAAGGAAGCCGGCTCGTTTGTGATTCTTGCGTGCAGGCTATTTTATGCCGTATAACTACCATTGAGCTCTTATTTTGCTTTGAACGTTTATGGATCGTTCTTTACTTTGTCAGCAGCGCGTGCGATTCGAGTAGTACCTACAAGGTCCGTTCACTCCGTGTAGTGTTACTACTGTTTATCACGCTTTCGAGTTGTCTAATATTTTTTTAATAATTTTAAATCCAAAACATGTCTAACAAAAAAAAAAAATGTTTCGATAGTACTACCGACGGCAAGTTGTTCTGCTTCGGGAAAACAACCATTAAAATTTCACGGTGTATAGATAGATAAATACAGGCTAATCCATATGTGTCACGAAAACGTTTTTTTTTATGTTTGACAGAAATTACTATTACCCATCATGCCTCAACTACTTTAATTTAAAAAAAACATTAGGATTCAATTAAACTTTCCTATACTCATGATCTATCAACAGTGTAACATAGACTTTAAAAAATCTACCCCCAGAGGGGTATTTAACCCGTCTGGGAGTAGATATTACTATTACAAAACATACCTAAACTACTTTAATTTCAGATTAAGAATTAGGATTCAATTAACCTTTCCTAAACTCATGATCTATCAACAGTCAAACATAGACTTGCAAAAATTCTACCTCCAGAGGGGTCTTTAACTCCTTTGGGAGTAGAAATTACTATTACCCAACATACCTAAACTACTTTAATTTCAGATAAAGAATAAGGATTCAATTATATTTCCTAAACTCATGATCAAACAATAGTGAAACATACACTTTAAAAATTTTACCCCCAAAGGGGTATTCAACCCCTCTGAGGTCTCCCTTTAAAAATTCTAATAATTTTTAAAGGGATCAAGGTATGTACAGATAATTACCTTAAAGCACGTTTCAATTAAAATAATACTTACCGCAACATGTTTATCATCGATCTCATCACCTTTGTATTCATCATCTGCAAAAATCTCATCATCATCTATATCATCTTCCACCTTTATAAATGTAACATCTTGTGGTGATATTGTATCCTGAAAAGTTAATAAGTTAGGCAGAGGTTATACAAGAACAATCATCAGCTCGTATAACATCCACTGCTGAACATGTGCCTCCTCTCAACGGAGGGTTTTATGACTTGCTTAACAATGGTATATTGATAGTGTGTAGTGGTATATATGAATAGGCCCTAGAATTACTGTACTGATTTTGAAAATTTTTTCACCAATAGTAAGCTATTGATATAGTTATCCAGGAGTACATACATACATACATACATAAGGTCACGCCTGTTTCCCAGCGGGGTAGGCAGAGACAATGGACCTCCACTTGCACGATTCCTACACAAATCTTTCGCTTGATTCACTCTCATAACATTCTTCATACAAGCACGTCGGTTTAGGGTGGATCTTATTTGACCTTTTGCGAGGATGTGTCCGAATCAGTCAGAGAATGTTCGTCGAGGAGTAACATTGGCTATATTGAATTATGAAGCTCCTATCAGGGAATGGGAGATATGAGGCTAAAACCATGTGCGGGAAGGTAGTAGACTTATTATTATGTAGGAGACAACCTCCGTAGCGTAGCGGTATTTGGCTCACTTTAAATCTCGGAGGTGGTGGGTTCGATCCCCACGCCGGACAGGAAATCTTTGTGTCAATTCTAAGATTTCTTTCCGGGTCTGGTTGGTTGAGGGACTACCCTCCGTGCCTCGGAAAGCACGTTAAGCCGTTGGTCCCGACTGTTATAACAATCGTATATCAAGGAACGGGCAACAGCGTTTCCTTGTGTGTTACATCATAATACTGCGGTCACCAATCCGTCTGCCAAGCGTGGTGACTATGGCACAACCCACCCTCGGGAGGAGGTCCATGTTCAGCAGTGGCCGTTATATGCACTGATGATGAGAAGAACAGGCAAGCAGTTGAAAAAACTGGTATTCGCCTACATCAGGTTGCTTCTTTCTTCTGTTGTCAAGTAGAGGTTTTCTTGTCTTTTAAGTGTGTGTCAAGTCTGTTTTTAAACTGGTTGTTGTTCTTTGCTGCCACAACATGCTTTTAAATATAAACTAAGCTTAACTTTAATAAACTAACAACTTCAAGTGCCAGAAATTTTAAATCAAGTAATTAAGTCAGTTTTTTGCCAATGGACATTATGTAGTGAGCTGGGAGGCTTTTGCTACTTGCGGTACACTTTATTTAGGCGTTCTAGCCAATGGCGTAGCTAGGTGGGCAAGGGCCCAGTACATAGCTTCAAGAGCTGGCGAATTGGCTGACCCGCTTTTCAAAGCTTTGGTTAGAGGGCCCCCTGATAGCCGGGGCCCTGGTGCACTGCACCACCAGGCCCTACGATAGCTACGCCACTGGTTCTAGCCTAAATCAAGTGTACCGCAAGTGACACATATAACCATAAAGTAAATCTATAATTTGTTTCATTCCACTTTTAACTAAATTAATGGATTAGTCAGATTACCTTCCAATTTTTGTCATCAGGGTAAAACGTAAGCTCTTCTACGCCAAAATTTCGTATACTCAATTGAGATAAACTGCTGAAATTGTAGCGCGGGATTGATTTACTTATTGTTTCATATGCCAAGTTCACTTGTCGTTTGAATTTTATGAATTTCTTTATAATAGTCTTACATTCCCAACATAATGACAATTCATGAGGTACAACCTGAAAAATAAAAAAAACAGATTGACTGCAACAATGGTTCAGGGGTTACGGTAGTTGCTTCTGAAACCTGGTATTCTGGGTTTCATTTCCTACTGGGTCAATTATTTGTGTAAACCACCAAATAGTTGTTTTTTTTCAGACGGACATATATAGTTCCTCATGAGGCTTTTGCTACTCCACCGGGTATAAAGGCGAGCAGAGCTCCAGCCTAGATAAATGGTTTAAACACTACAAACTAAGCAACCTGCACAAGAGGGCATCCCCTGTGTGACTTGAATCTCTGCTCAAGGCAGTTGCTGGCGATGAGATTTAGGGATTATGACTTTTTGTATTTTAGAGAAGTTTTGTGCAACTCTCGGACTTCGGGTCTACGAGGGCATCGGGAGGTTCTTAGCAAAATAAGGGTCAGGAGGGCGGGGACATATATAAGTCTGCGTGTACTATGTGTCCGCGAAATGAATGTTTATAAAGTCCCCCGTGGCACATAGATTGATTTCCCTATTGTCAGGATCACCTTAATTTATACTTTAAAGTCACTGACCTTATTTTAATATAATTTACAAACTGGAACTTAGACGAACCAATGAAACAACTTAAAGTTGTTCGTTGTCACTAGTACCATCAACAGTACCATGATGGTACTATCTATGATTTTTTTAATCACTAGTTCCATTTTTAAAGAATCTGAAAATAATGGAACTAATGTTAACCATTTTTTTATCGTTCGTTGCCACTAGTACCATTGACAGTTCCATGATGGAACTATTGATGTTTTTTTTAATCACTCGTTCTATTTTAGAAGAATCTGAAAATAATGGTACTAATGTAGAATTTTTTATCACTATTATTTTAGGCACATGTGAATTTTTTTAAGGTTGTAAAAACACTAGAGGTAGAAACACTTAGGTTTTATAATAATTTTATTCAATAAAATCGACACATATTTAGCTATATAAGTAGCTCAACGAATTTTATCTAAAACATGACCTACAGCTATTTCGCCTGTTAATAGTTGCACTTGGGCTTTGCTGATCAAGTCATTTCTGTCTTGGTAAATTCTGCGTCGTTTAGGTTGTGAGCTCTGTCCATAGTTCTGTAGAAGATTAGTTCTATACTTCATTAATAAGGCATCATCGTATAAAATATGTAAGAGCTGCAATAAATTGCTTTCGTTTTTATTAACATTTGTGTTAATATTATGATGCCAGCCTTCAAGGACATTGTTTGTCCTATGCATCTCATCATAAACACACCATAACTTTTGTATATCTGGTTTCATCCAAAACGTGGCGAAATATTTTTTAAATATATTAAAATAATTGTTTTCGGGCAATTCCTGTTGTATATATTTCCATCCTTCTTCGATGTTATTTGGCGGGAGAAACGCTAAATTGCCACAAAGAGAAATTATTTTTTGTTTTTTCTACTACCGTTATACCCCTTTTTCGATGTAAGACCCGGTTTGGTAGCTTTTCGAAAAAGGCTGTTAGTATAACCTTTAACATCTATAGCAGCATTGAATGATAACAGAGCCTTTATTGTGGCTTCCTCAAAATCGATCATTACTTTAGTTGGATTCCACTGAGATATCTGCGATTTTATTAGAGAGAATAACATTTTATAAGAATATTTATTTTTATTTGTCATAAACGCATAAAGAATGGGCACGACATTAGTAAAATTACTATTGCTGCCAATGTCAGCATGAATAGTAAACATTTGTGAGAAAGGTTTAGGGCAAAATTTAAAGGTGCCGTCCATAAAAAAAATCGTAAGATTTTCCATGTGTGTTTTTCCCTCGGGAGTACAAAAGACCAGAATTCTATTATAATCATATTTTAAATCAGCTAGTAGAAAAATTTCAAATTGTTTTGGCACCTCAACTTTATTTTGGTCATTTGTGTTGATTTTTTTAACGTGTGCATTTTTCTTTTTTAGACGGTGTATGCGACTTTGTTTACTTTTAAATGGTGGAACAGCATTTTTTGTAGCTAAATCAAATCCTTGACTTGTTATACCAACCATCAAGCACCATTTGTAAACCCTAGGAGCCGGTTCTCTGCCCTGAGCCGCTTCTTGGCACGCTTCCTCAATTTGAAAATCTACCAAATTTTGCGTTCCATCAGACTCACAATTATTGTCGTGAGGCTTTTGTTTAATAATGCATTTTTGGCCCTAAAAAATAAAATTAAATGAAACTTACAAAAAATAGGTACATCAAAAGAAACCTACATTAAAAAAATAATACAAGTCTGATTCATCGACAACCAGCTTATACCATTACTCAATAATATACTATGTAGGTACATCGCGGTATCTAGTAACCAGTGGCGGTCCTAGGCCAAATAGACATTATGCCGCTGTAATGATATTTTTCTTCATATTGTAACTGTGCAAACGCGACCATAACATTAAACAAATATTCCCGCAGCGAAAAGGTTTGGTCTTAGTTAAACATTCAATTTATACAAAAACTAAATATTATAAACCAAAAATGGCCGATTAACAATCGTGAAAAACCGAACTCGAAAGTGACATCGAACCGATAGTAATACCTCGCGATACCTAGCGCTCGCGTCGATCGGTCGCGCGTTCGTTGACCCGGGTGTTAGTCAATCAGCTGATACCTACACCTCAGGTAATGTAACACAGTACCCAATCATAATAATAAGCTTTATCCAATACCTTTTTAGCTATAACTTACAGAAAACGTAACTTAAAACAAGTTTATTATCTAAGAACAATAATTTTCTGAATTAGATACCTAATAAAGTATTTAAGGCGTATTTAACAAAAATGAAAAATTAAATGAACTCCGCGGAAATGATAAGGATGCAGTCCTTCTGAGTTGAGTAGTTTCCAGACGTAGTATTGGCTTACGCCAAACTTAGCTGCCGCCATTCGCGTACTTCGGCGAGGATCGCGTTCGAAGTACTCGATGATCTCCTCGTCGAGCTCTGGCGAAAGAACGGCCGATCGACCTCTGCCCTGTGCATGTGCTGGCACTTGGAACTGCCCATGATCGAGTAGCCGTCGCCGCTACGATCGTCCGGTCCTGTATGACTTGAGGGTTCAGAACTCCGCGAAGACGGAGTGACGCCAAGTGTTGCAGCTCGGCGTAAAGACGCCAGGCATTATGGGAATTATAATTAGCCCTAGCGTACAGTTGCACCATAGCGACGTACTCTAAATTACTAAAACTGTAATGTCGATCCATAATACTAATAAAGTAATAAGATAACGCGTGCTGCGCTTCCGACGTTCACGGGACAACTAAGGAAGGAGGGAGTCGAAGGAGAGCGCGGGGCGTCGGCGCCGCGCGGCGAATTACAAAAGAAGCCGGCTCGTTTGTGATTCTTGCGTGCAGGCTATTTTATGCCGTATAACTACCGTTGAGCTCTTATTTTGCTTTGAACGTTTATGGATCGTTCTTTACTTTGTCAGCAGCGCGTGCGATTCGAGTAGTACCTACAAGGTCCGTTCACTCCGTCTAGTGTTACTACTGTTTATCACGCTTTCGAGTTGTCTTATATTTTTTTTAATAATTTTAAGTCCAAAACATGTCAAAAAAAAAAAAAAATATGTTTCGATAGTACTACCGACGGCAAGTTGTTCTGCTTCGGGAAAAAAACCATTAAAATTTCACGGTGTATATATTAGAGAATATGCGACTATAGTATTTGCAGACTAACCGACTAGCCGACTAATCGGTTTTCAAAATGCCGATTAGTTGGCCGACTATTCGGCAATGCTGATCATTCTAATACCTACTTGTCTGGTGTTCAGGCTTTTTCATCATCATTTGGCTTAGTCATTGCGCTGACTGATTAATACTTTCCTATGTTGTAAAGACTGTAACTTTAGGTAACTATGCTAAGTAATATTTACAAATTTTAAAACAAGTACAAATGATTAATTATCATTCTTCATCGTTTGTAGTCACCGACTACAAACGATGAAGAATGATCAGCTTTCCCGACTAGTCGGCCCATCTCTACAACAGAAAATGCCCGAAAGCAATGCTTTTAATACATTTAAAAAATATTTCACACATTTTGGATAAAACCAGATATACAAAAGTTATGGTGTGTTTATGATGAGATGCATAGGACAAACAATGTCCTTGAAGGCTGGCATCATAATATTAACACAAATGTTAATAAAAGCGAAAGCAATTTATTGCAGCTTTTACATATTTTATACAATGATGCATTATTAATGAAGTATAGAACTAATCTTCTACAGAACTATGGCCAGAGCTCACAACCTAAACAACTAAGAATTTACCAAGACAGAAATGACTTGATCAGCGAAGCCCAAGTGCAACTATTAACAGGCGAAATATCTGTAGGTCATTTTTTAGATAAAATTCGTTGAGCTACTTATTTAGCTAAATATGTGTTGATTTTATTGAATAAAATTATTATAAAATATAAGTGTACTTCCAACCTTAAAAAAATTCACATGTGCCTAAAATAATAGTGATAAAAAATTCAACATTAGTACCATTATTTTCAGATTCTTCTAAAATAGAACTAATGATTAAAAAAAACATCAATAGTTCCATCATGGAACTGTCAATGGTACTAGTGGCAACGAACGATAAAAAAATGGTCAACATTAGTTCCATTATTTTCAGATTCTTTGATAATGGAACATTCTGTTGATGGTACTAGTGACAACGAACCCTTAAAGTGAGTAAAACTTTTATTTATGGGCATTTTCTTACAGAAAACAGACTCCAGATGCAACAGACTAACTTAGGTATTAACGAAAAAGCATATAAAACGTACCCGATCAGTTATTAAATAATAAAATATAGATAACATTTCCCCATCGTATTCTCTCGTTATTTTTCGATCAGAACTTAGACATGCCTCACAGAAAACATCCAAATCTGGCGCCACAATATTAACAGACATTCTGTTTTATGTTAAATTTATAATTTTCATTAGTTTTTACATGTATTTCATAATTTCTCGCGATATTATTCATCACTTATTTTTGTTATTTACTTTCACTTTTTTTTTATTTCAGGTTTGTTGACGTTTTGACGTTTGTATATGTGTGTAAGTAATCAAAGCTTTTTGCCTTCTCGAGGCTATCGATACACCGATGATGGGGTGAATAAATACAACATTGTGGTCCATGTTAGGTGGACAAGAATATAAATTCAAATAATATTTTCTGGTCTAGTTGGTTGAGGGACTACTCTCCCTGCTTCGTAAAACACATAACGCCGCCAACGGCGTTATGTGTTTTACGTTACAACAATGAGGACCAATCCTCATTGTTATAACGTCATCTATAAACAAGGAACGGGCAGCAGGTTTTACAATATAATACTGCGGCCACTAACCCGTCAGCAAAGAGTGGTGACTATGGCAAAAGCCTACCACGGGAGGAGCTCCATGTCGTGACTACAAACAAATATAAAAATACGAGCAACTTCTGAGGTAGCTAGTGGGGCAGATTCCACTAATTATACCTATATTTTAGAAAAGGAAAGGAATCTGCCTCATCGAAACAAATCAGTGCATCATATTCCACTGCAATGTTAGGCAGTCTCTTTTAGCGGCTTGTTGGAGCAAAGTGGAATAATTTGACCATTTTTTTTAAATAAATAAATCTTTATTTCCAAAAATTGCAATTGACATAGTAGTAAAAAAGTAAGGATTATTTTTTTAAATTGCATAAATCTCTAATAATAATTGGGTGTCAGTGGTTCAATTATTGAACCACTGACACCCAAGCTAAGATTAAACTTATGTTATGGGTGCCTGGCTCTCTCTATTAATCTATTTATTTACTTACCTTATAGTATAGGATCCCGCTATACAACGACCTTCACCGAGATGCTTATTTAATGAGACGTATTTTTTATGTTATTAAATATGCCAATAAATATATCCTATATGGGTTGCCTAACAAATTTCAGTCCAGAGTATTTTTAATTAATAATTAAAAAAAATTTTTTTTTAAACATTGCACCGGTGTGATTATTAAATAAATTTGATACCAATCGAAAGTTTGAAGCCCATAGAATATGCAAACGTTAGGTTGCCTATTTTTTTCCGGTCACAACCACGGGTTGCCAGGTGTAAACAGGTAAATCTATACATATATCATTTTGCAACGGTCTGATTATTGAATCAAACTTAGATAAAATGAAAGATTATTTCATAAGGAACACGGTGGTATAGGGTTGCCTGCGAAAAATCAGTCCCGAATTACGGTTGTCGAATTTTAAATAATAAAATATCGCTGCGAGTGAATGTGTGTGAGAGAGAGGTCCCAGACCAACCATCCCATGCGGTAGAAAAGGACGCAGCGTAGCAGCTGTTTAAAGTCCGCCCATTTAAAGAAGGAGAGTGCGCATGCTATTTGTGCTTGGAAATGAAAAGGATAGCGATAGACTCGTATATGCTGTGCATTATTTTGGAGTAGTTAATTATTAATATACAGAAATAGTTATTTAATTTTTTATTTTTTAATCAATTAATTATTTATCTATGTTTATTGTTTATGTGACACTAAAGTATATACACATCTTTAGTAAAAAAGACAGTTAGAGTAAAACATATATATTACTTATCTGGCAAATTTTATCTTTATTATTGGGAGCCGAAATAAAAAACAACAATTAAAAGAATACTTCTGTTTATTGAAAAAAAATTAAAATACAATTTTTTTTTAAATTATTCCGGTTCCGAGTCATCGGACATATAACTGTGATCTCCAACTTCTGAATCTTCTTCGTCATCACTCTCCGTTTCAGTTTTTTCGACAATGTCTTCTATTTTTAAAGGTGTATGATCCCCAATGAATCCTACTGGTTTTAAATATTCATCTAAGAACCAACCGCAGTTCTCAGGCTGAAGTTTCACGCATATTGGATCCGTTGCATTAAGCCACATGGAATTTACGAAAATAGTTCGTAAAATTTTCTGAGTTAATGATATCCAGCATTATATGTCCGATGACTCGGAACCTGAATAATTTAAAAAAAAAATGTATTTTAATTTTTTTTCAATAAACAGAAGTATTCTTTTAATTGTTGTTTTTTATTTCGGCTCCCAATAATAAAGATAAAATTTGCCAGATAAGTAATATATATGGTTTACTCTAACTGTCTTTTTTACTAAAGATGTGTATATACTTTAGTGTCACATAAACAATAAACATAGATAAATAATTAATTGATTAAAAAATAAAAAATTAAATAACTATTTCTGTATATTAATAATTAACTACTCCAAAATAATGCACAGCATATACGAGTCTATCGCTATCCTTTTCATTTCCAAGCACAAATAGCATGCGCACTCTCCTTCTTTAAATGGGCGGACTTTAAACAGCTGCTACGCTGCGTCCTTTTCTACCGCATGGGATGGTTGGTCTGGGACCTCTCTCTCACACACATTCACTCGCAGCGATATTTTATTATTTAAAATTCGACAACCGTAATTCGGGACTGATTTTTCGCAGGCAACCCTATACCACCGTGTTCCTTATGAAATAATCTTTCATTTTATCTAAGTTTGATTCAATAATCAGACCGTTGCAAAATGATATATGTATAGATTTACCTGTTTACACCTGGCAACCCGTGGTTGTGACCGGAAAAAAATAGGCAACCTAACGTTTGCATATTCTATGGGCTTCAAACTTTCGATTGGTATCAAATTTATTTAATAATCACACCGGTGCAATGTTTAAAAAAAAATTTTTTTTTAATTATTAATTAAAAATACTCTGGACTGAAATTTGTTAGGCAACCCATATAGGATATATTTATTGGCATATTTAATAACATAAAAAATACGTCTCATTAAATAAGCATCTCGGTGAAGGTCGTTGTATAGCGGGATCTTAGACTATTACATAAACCAGTACGGAGTTACATATGGAAAGTATCCATTAAAACTAAACGGTCACTAAATTACCCGCTGTAGCACATTGGATAATGCTGCTGCCTGTTCCCTAAACATGTCTCAAAGATGATGTGTTGATAATCGGTTCATTAACAACTGCTGAACATCCTCCTCTTATCAGACTTTTGCAAGCCAAGATCGCTACTAATTTGACAATGGCTTTAAATTTATTAACAGGATAGATAGATGCTGCCTATCCATCCGCTGTAATACTCTCTTACCCTTTGCTTGCGACACCCATAGGAAGACATAAGATTAGGTGGGCTATTCTCGTTGACCGGTGGCGGAGGGCCGAAACCCGCCGCCTCCCGCCATAGGGAGTGAACCTGGGGAGCAGAGAACATGAACTCTACTCCCTAGGGTCACATTCATGAGTAGGTCGGGGAACGCCTCTGTGTTCGGGCGTCTCTGTAGGAGACTGTCTCGGCCTTCGGGTATTCCCTCGGCAGAGTTCTACTTAAACTCCCGCCCCTATAAAGGGGCGAGAGTTTTCCCTCCCCTTGGTCCCATCGCGGCTGTTAAGCACCCGAAAGCAAGAACTCCGCCTGGAGGATACCCGAAGGCCGAGACCGATGCTTGGTTCCCCCATTCCAAACGGCAGAAGGAGGAACACCCGGGGGCTTTTTAGTGGGTATGTCCTCTCTGCGGTGCGACAGCGCACCGCGTTCGAAAGAGGGAGAGTCCCCCATACCCCTCGCTGGCGCAGGGATCATGGAATAGTTATCCTTGCGCCAGGGAGGGGATGCGTAAAGCATTTAACACCGGAAAACTAAGAAACAAAAAAAAAGGTGGGCCATTCTAACCCCACAGACCAAAATACTTCGATGAAAATCGGTTCACTTATTTGTACATTAGGTATGTTGTTCTGTATCTGAATGTGCTTTGTGTGCACGAATTGTTTTTATAGTACTGTAGAGGAACGATTGGTGGTAAGCCCGGCGGCCGACGGCCGTTTGTTGATATTCAGAGCTTGTATCTGTTCGAATTAGCTTGCGAACTTCTATTGCACGATACAGGTAAGTTGGGATGCTAGGTGCTAGATGGCGTTGCTTCTCTTGTGGTTTGTCCGGCTACTGTAGATGTCACTACAGTATCAACGACGCAGTTTTTTTTTGACCGACATAATATGTCCGTGACTTTTGCTACTTCACCTTTTGTTAAAAGTAACAAGACCTACTTCACCGGGCATAGTAAAGACCTCTCCAAACTGCCCAGTGCCAACAATCCGGCCCGCGACAGTTAAGACTACTGTCATCAATCTGGCGCGAGACCCAATGTCTTATTGTTGTTACTATTGCTGTGATAAGTTGGCAAAGAAAACACAAAATGATAATTACTTGGTCGCACACTTTACACTAGTCTAGAAATAAGAGTATAGTTAAGGATAGAAAACTTAAAAATGTTTTGTTTTAAAAATTGAAAAAATCGTGATGGCCCTACGGCGTCAAAGTTTGGAGACCCCTGGAAAAGACTATGCCCGGTGAAGTAGGTCTTGTTTATAAACTACAAACTAAGCAAGGTTGCTTAGTTTGTAGTCCAAATCCCACAGGGGCCAAATCCCTCATGGGGCAGGTGCGCAAGACCCCTGTGGGATTTATTTCCCAAGTGCGGGATAACACTACTAGTATTCTTATTAACCCTCGTGCTAAGTTAAAATGCTTGTGTTACGAGTGGGTTCACGGTGGTAATGCAATGGGTCGGGATCGAACCGGCGACCACATGATCGCAAATCTGACACCCTAGCCATTAGGCTCCGGCCGCTTCTTTGTCTTGTTGAGAAAAAGAATAGAAACTCTATGTTTCATACAAGAAAATCTAACAAATTTATTTTCTAAAAATTTTTTTCACAATCTCAAGTAATTAATAATACCAATTTTCACATCATTTTATTACAAGTACTTAAATTTAATTTACTTATTAACACATTTTTCCATACAATATCACTCACGATACACTTAAAAAAGAATGGACCAATTAAAAACACTCGGGGACTGCCGCGGTAAAGCTATTGCATAGCATTTTTAAACAACTTATGCAATTATGGACGCGGCCAAAAGCACGCTGTCTCACCTAGCATTGTGTCGAAAAGAGATAGAATCAGTTATGAGCAGTTAGCAACTCGTCTACACGCATACGTCTAGTCGCACGCACACAAACACCGTGCCGAAGTCTGCCGAACTGAAACGACCGAGCTCATAACTGATTCTATCTCTTTTGTTGAAAGCCGTGCATCGTCTAACGTCGTTTCAGTTTGTGTGCGTGCGACTAGACGTATGCGTGTAGATTAGCTTAGTCTACACGCATACGTCTAGTCGCACGCACACAAACACCGTGCCGAAGTCTGCCGAACTGAAACGACGTTAGACGATGCACGGCTTTCAACAAAAGAGATATAATCAGTTATGAGCAGTTAGCAGCTAGTCTACAAGCATACGTCTAGTCGCACGCACACAAACACCGTGCCGAAGTCAGCCGAACTGAAACGACGTTAGACGATGCACGGCTTTCAACGCCGCGCCGCTGTCTCCGGAGTTAGGTTTTATTTTCGTTACGGAATTTCTTGATTCGATCGCCGCGCTCGAAAGCGCAAGAAAAACGCTATGCAATAGCTTTAAAATATTTTCAATATAAGTTCTTTTAAATTGGTCCAGTCTTTTTTTTAAAGATTAGCTTCCCGCACTTAGTGAAATCACTCTTGAAAGCTAGTATAAAAAGTGCTGTCAAATATTTTCATCATCATCATCAGCTCGTATAACGTCCACTGCTGAACATGGGCCTCCCTCAAAGGGGGTGTTTTCATAGTTACCTCCCTTAGCCTGAATTGGTGAAATACTTTTCGGTGGAAGCCTTCTTTGTGCATATCACACTTGGCCAATTTTTTTGGGTTCCGTACCCAAGAGATAAAAATGAGACCATATTACAAAGACTACGCTATTCGTCTGTCTGTCGATCCGTCCGTATGTCTGCCACCAAGCTGTATAATTACATGAACCGTGATAGCTAGACAGTTGAAATTTTCACAATCATGTATTTTTGCTGCCGCTACAACAATAAATCATCATCATCATCATCAGCCCGTACAGCCGGATTGGTGACCGCAGTATTATGTTGTAGTGATGTAACGAATGCTGGATTTTTCACATTCGCGAATGCGAATGCGATTGCGAATATTTATCTTTAAAATTCGCGAATGCGAATATTTTAAAATTTCAAAAAAAGCGCGCGTAAAATGTTTGACTGGTTTAATTTAACGTTTCGTGTCGACCATGTTTAAATTGAACATAGCCGAGCCGATATTGGTTAATTGAATGAATTTAGTCACAGAAAGTTCATTCTAAAAGTTTTGTTTTGTTTTGAGGTTAGTTTTGTTATTTTTCAAATTTAACTGATATTTAAGGGACAAAGTGGCATAAAAACATGAGTAAAGCACACATCAGCGAAGTTTGGACTTATTTTACAATATGTGATGCTGAAAATCAATCAAATCAATCTGCTCACCGAAACAGGCTGCACGTTGAAAGAGCCTCCAAACTTTTATTTTTAAAGTTTAACATTCCATTGCTTCAATTTAATTATTAAGAATTAAAAATTAAAACAAATTTAATAATGAAATAGTCAACATGTTATTAGAAAAACTATATTTTGTGTACCTTCTTACTTACTTATATATCATTATTTTTAGACATAGATAAATAACTTGTAATTGAAACCAAATGTTAACATAACAAGTATTAGAAGTTTACTTTAGTTTAAAATTAAAATAATTATAATTTTGTTTTTGAAAAAAGGTTTATTTACAAATAGTTAAGTATTCGTTGTTTTGTTTTTTAAGTTTATATTTTATTCATCTATAATATAAAAATGAATCGCTGAATGTGTTGCTAAGCGCAAATCTCGAGAACAGCTGAACCGATTTCGCTAATTCTTTTTTTTTAATGTTCGTGAAAGTTCAAGGATGGTTTTTACGGCGAGAAAAATTCGAATAATTGCCTGAAACCCCCTTAAAACAGCCTTTTTCTTTTTCCCATACAAACGTTTTCTAACTAAAATGTAGAGTCAATTTGAGCTTTATTTTGTTAATTAAAAACTTGAATTTTTTTGCCAAGATTTTTTAGGTTAGGGGTAGTGTAGGGTAGGGGTAGTATAGGGTAGGGGTAGTGTAGGGTAGGGGTAGTGTAGGGTAGGGGTAGTGTAGGGTAGGGGTAGTGTAGGGTAGGGGTAGTGTAGGGTAGGGGTAGTGTAGGGAAGGGGTAGTGTAGGGTAGGGGTAGTGTAGGGTAGGGGTAGTGTAGGGTAGGGGTAGTGTAGGGTAGAGGTAGTGTAGGGTAGGGGTAGTGTAGGGGTAGGAGTACCGCATAAACGAAGTCTCTACGGCCCAGTTTATTTTATACAAATGTTTTTTAGAATTTACACAAAGATTTATTGTGTTGGGATCGAACCCACGACCTCCGAGACTAAAAGCGAGCCAAATACCGTTCCGTTACGGAGGTTGTCCACAAATACTACAATCAGAATAAATTAAATATTTAAGGGGGGTTTTGCTCGATATTAATAGCGGCAACAGGTAGACGCTTAAAACATTTCCCGACCCTTAGTTTGCTAAGAACCTTCCGATGCCCTCGTAGACCCGAAGTCCGAGAGGCCCGCGAACTGTAAAGTAGAGCGACAGTTGCACAAAACTCCCCTAAAGATACTAAAAGCCATAATCCCTCAATCTCCTGAGCCGAGGTCCAAGTCCCACAGGGGACGTTCTCTTGCGCAGGTTGCTTAGTTTGTAGTGTTTAAACCATTTATCTAGGCTGGAGCTCTGCTCGCCTCTATGCCCAGTGAAGTAGCAAAAGCCTCGGGGCTTACTACATAATAATATGTCCGTCCGGAATAAAAAAGCTTGAAACATTCACAGAATATTTAAAGTCCAATTGAATGGGGGTTCAAGAGTAACGGCAGCCGGTGCAAATGCTGGGGCCGGATTGCTCATACGCACCGGCCCCCGCCAACGACGGATCGAAGGAGTGTCCGGGGGGTTTTAGTGGTGTAGGGTCCTCTCCTCGTGGTATGAGTTAGCATTCCACGCTATGGAGAGGGCGAGTCCCACATATCCCACCGCCAGCGCGCGAATACGCTGCTGCAGCGGCGGTGGGAATGCGTAAATGGATTTCACACCGGACAAAAAAAAAAAATGGTACAAATGCTTGAAATGATTCCTTATTTAAAAATCTTAAAATAAAATAGTGTCTTCTATTGTATAAATGGTACGGAACCCTTAGTGCGCGCGACCGACTCGAACTTGGCCGGTTTATAAAAACTTATTCAATTTTCATTGTTTATAAAAGCTAATCTTATGATATCAGTACTACGGCGGTCCGGGCTGGTGTATTTGTGGCAGAATAACCGGCTGGCCCATTATTGATGAAACATCGATCTTTTTGCCTTTCTTCGTCTTCTTTTGGTGAAGTTTCATCTGTAACAATAAAAAAAAAATATTAAAAAAATGTACCTATTGTGTTGTGTAATTTCATCCACGGTGGCCAATCTTCATGGAAATTAGCCACCTGCACAGGACATCTTATTACAAGACACTAGTGTACAAACACATTTTTTTGCATGCTATTAGTATTCTTGTTAACACCTCGTGTTAATGTAAAATACTTGTGTTACGAGTGGGGTCACGTCGGTAGTGCGTAGTGCAATGGGTGGGGATCGAATCGGCTACCACAAGATCGCATGTTCGATGCCCTAACCATTGCACTGCGGCCGCTTCATATATACATATTATTATGTCACAAGAAAATAATACGAATCGTAAGTTAATCAACTTCCGTGGCACTCATCATCATCATCATCTGCCCGTAAAACGTCCACTGCTGAACATGGGCCTCCTCTCGGTGGAGGGTATTTGGCATAGTCACCACGCTTGGCAGACGGGTTTGTGACCGCAGTATTATGTTGTAAGTACCACACAAGGAAACGCTGCTGCCCGTTCCTTGATATACGATTATTATAGATGATGTTATAATAATCGGGACCAACGGCTTAACGTACTTTCCGAGGCACGGAGGGTAGTCCCTCAACCAACCAGACCCGGAATTTACACAAAGATTTCCTGTCCAGAGTGGTGATCGAACCTTCGAGATTTAATGCGAGCCAAATACCGCTACGCTACGGAGGTTGTCACGTGGCACTCATATTGTTAAATTAACCATCATTTTTGAATGGCTATCACTAAAACTGACGAAGTTACACAAAAGTAGGATAGACTTATCTCATGTTAAAGAGAATGGCACACATATTGGAATTGACAAAATTTTAAAATACTTAATACTCTAAAACAAAAAAAAACCGTTTTGTTTCTAAAATATTCTTTAAGTCAAGAAACGTCAAACAACCATAACAATGACGTCATCCGGCGCTTACGTCTATTTATAATGAGCTAATCTAAAATAATTTTTATTTTATGAAAAACTTTGCATTTTGAAATGAGAACAAAATATGGGTAGCTTAATTTTTGATCTAGTTTCATAAAAAATAATAAAAATACATGTAAAAAAAATTTAATGTTGTCAATTTTATATAAAATACCTACTTAACTTTGTAAGTTCTATCGTATTTAAATACAAAACGAAATATATATTAATACAACAAACATTATAATGTCTACCAATTGTACAAATATTATAATCAAATATAAATAATGTTGCAATTTCATTCAAGTTTCAAGAAAGTGCTACGTCATGAGTACCTACCTACTCATTAAGCTACTTCACTGAACTACATCCTTAACTGAGGGCGCGTTCCCACTATGTCGTTACGGTTAATTTAACGTCGGACGACTATCATTTCTAGCTGTTCCCATTAAACGACTATTTGTCGTCAATTTTTTTATCGTTTAGCGGATATCGTACCTAGCTTTTCCCATTAGATCAGGACGACATTCTATCGTTTCACGGCAGTCACTTTGTCGTTTACACAACAAGCAAGCTTCGCTATTTTTATCGTGGCTACGATAGATTTGCCGTCACGATTTAGTCATAACGTTTTTTTATCGTTTTACGACTGTCGTACTTGCCGTTCCCACCGTCATGACAATCTGTCCTCACCGCAAAAAATGTCGTAGACGACAGTAAATCGTGTCGTTTGAAATCTGAACACCTCCATTTAAACATACAAGCTACGACACTTAAAACTACACGATTATCTGTCGTCACGACATAGTGGGAACGCGCCCTAAGTCCCCTAAGAATGTAAGTCATTTTCCGATGCCCTCGTAGACCCGAAGTCCGAGAGGCTCACGAACTGTTACGTAGAGCGACAGTTGCACAAAATTCTCCAAAAAAGTCATCATTCTTTAATTTCCTCGTCAGCGACCGCCCTGAGGCGAGGTCGAAGTTACACGGGGGACGCCCTCTTGCGTAGGTTGCTTGGTTTGTAGTATGTAAAACATTTATTTAGGCTAATGCCTTGTTCATCTTCATGCACGGTGAAGAATCAAAAGCTACACACATAAAAGTCAGTCTGAAAAAAAGCTGGTCACGTCAGTTGCACTAAACTTACTTACTACTATTTAATTTTTTTTAGGGGAGTTTAGTGCACCTGCCATTCTTAAATCTCCACGCCAGGGTCCGCCTTGAACCGAGTTCAAGTATCACAGAGGGCGCCTTCTTGCGCAGGTTGCTTAGTTTGTAGTGATAACGAGCAAGAAATGACAAACAAAAAAAGTTTTTGTATGGGCGCCCCCCTTAAATATTTATTTTATTTTTAGTATTTGTTGTTATGGTGAAAATTTCAACTGCCCAGCTATCGCGGTTGTTGAGATAGCTGAAGTCTTAGTAATAGGGTCCCGTTTTTACCCTTTAGATACGAAACCCTAAAAATGTCAAAGTCAAAGTCAAAAATTCTTTATTCATAATATAGACACATTTAAAATATTTTAAATCATGTTCATATGATGCGTCCCTTTCTTGTCATATTACTACCACCAGTTCTGGACGTGGCTATCCTTTTTTTTAAATAATTTTTATTTTACAATTATTAATAAAGCATTATTGTTTCAGAGCAACTCACTCCCAAGCAGTTTTGTCATTTACATAATCAGAAATTTTATATTAAGCCTTTTTACATAATTTATCCTTGACATATCGTTTAAACTTGTTTGTAGAACGATCTCTTACATTATTAGGAAGTTTGTTGTAGAAGCGTATACATTGCCCCATAAAAGAATTGCTAATTTTGTGGACACGTGTAGCATGTAAAACGAGATTATGCTTAGATCTAGTGACATTATGAGTGTCGCTTTTTTTCTTAAAACTATCAATATTCTTATCAACATATAAAAGGTTTTCATATACATATTGTGATGCGACTGTAAGAATATTAGTCTCTTTGAATTTCTCCCGTAGTGAAACTCGCGGACCAAGTTTATATATGGACCTTACGAATGGGCGTAGTATCGTAGGAATGGGGGCCAGAATTTGCATATTACGGGTGGGGCAAACATGGGCATTAGAACGGGAGGACATGCAGGGTAAGATGAAATAAAAATATCAGCGTATTAAAAAAATTACCTAAAGACAGTCGCAAACAACCTATAAATAATATTAATTCAGTAAAAATACACATTTCTCTTTACTTAAGTGCATTATAATTTGTTTGATGAACGAAAATTAAAATAGTACATCAATTGTGTCAATATTACAGAAAGGTATAAAAATGAGAGTTAATATCGAATAGGTACCATAGAGGCGGTTCAATACACATAGGACACGATGAAGTATTTAATAATCCTGATAATAGCCCTGGTGAGTCATTAAATACAATAAGTTTTATCACCCATTGCACTACCGACGTGAACCCACTCGTAACACAAGCATTTTAGCTTAGCACGAGGGGTTAACAAGAATACTAGTAGACTGACAAACTCTGCTAGTAATGCTAGAAAAAAAAACCAAAGTTCCTCCTCCGTGACTTCCACTTAGGTAGCTAGAGAAACTTGCAGGTTAGCTAGGCTAGGGTACTCGTCGGACGCCGGATTGCTTCGTGCGTACCCGGCCCCCGCCAACGACGGATCGAAGGAGTTTCCGGGGGTTTTAGAGTTTTTTAGTTAGGGTCCTCTCCTCGTGGTATGAGTAAGCATACCACCGCTATAAAGAAGGCGAGTCCAGCAGCTGCGGTGGGAATGCGTAAATGCATTTCCCCCCGGACAACAAAAAAAAAAGGATCTTCGTCGGAAAAAACGAGGACCGCGTTGGCCCCATGTCTAAATCCGATGATCTAGTGCCTGTAGTCCAGTAATCACGTCCTCTTTTTTTATATAAATATTGTTAAAGTAATAATTTTATAGCTGTATTTTATTTTATAGGGGTGCCCTCAGGCGTGTGTCGCTTATAAGCAAAAATATTGTTTAAAAACGTGCCTCCTTTTTAGGGTACCGTAGCCAAATGGCAAAAAACGGAACCCTTATGGATTCGTTATGTCTGTCTGTCTGTCCGTCCGTATGTCACAGTCACTTTTTTCCGAAACTATAAGAACTATACTGTTGAAACTTGGTACACAAAGGACAGAACTTAGATTATTCAATCATAGATATAAAATAATATTGTATTTTCATACCTGACAGCTTTTAGGCTAAAGCTATATAAATTATTATAATAAGTAGCAAAAATCAAATAAACTTAATTAATTTAACATATTAAATTGATAAGCCAAAATATGTTTTCATTATTTACCTGTAATACTTTTACGTAAATAAAAACTTATTTATTTATTAGTGTGTGCCACTGTTGATCCTGGCTTACAGGAGCGGCAGTGGTGGGAGTGTGGGGGGGATTAGTCCCAAAATAAAACACAAAGTTTTGATTCGTTTCTAATACCCAGCGAAGTCAACCTCTGTAACGTAGCGGTAAGGGTTAGCTCTAGTTAAGGGTGGAGCTCAGCTCGCTTTTATGCCCGGTGAAGTAGCAAAAGCCTCGTGGCTAGTGGCCGTCCATTAATAACGTGAGGCTTGAAAGTGGGGGGAGGGGTTGACAAAAATCACGAAATGTGGCCAATGTATTGGCCACGTGATCAAACTTCTCATTTTATAACTAACTAACGGGAAATAGTACATAACGGGAAATAGCACGGCGTTTAGCACCCTCGCTACGCTCGGGCGCTAACCTCACGCCGTTCAATAATAGGCTACTTAGGTCACACATATCGTATACTATTTTATAGCAGATGTGACATAAATCCGCCCCGGACTCGCGGGGGGTGGTGAATTACGATACGTGTGACCTAAGCAGTCTATTATTGCACGCCGTCAAGTTAGCGCCCTAGCGTAGCGAGGGTGCTCGGGGGGTGGTGGAGGGTAGCAGGGGGGGGGGGGGGTTCCGCTTCCGCTTGGTGAATTTATTAATTTAAAAGTCACATTCAAATCATTGCAATTTTTAATGTCATCATTGTATTATTCATTTAACAACTGTCACCGATTTCGCTATCTCTTTTATCGCGTCCGGAACAATGTTCTTATCTTCGCTAAATTCACTGCCCGAAGTCTCAATTTCAGACTAAAAGTTACGATTTCCGTGAAACGAATTATATGACAGCGTTTCTCTTTGATTCCGCTGTCACTTTTTCTCTGTCATTTGTTCGCTGTGAAGTTAGTCGATTACTTTACGCACCGTGCCGAAATTGGCAACTTAAGTCACGGAAATGCAGTCATTGAAGCGTTATTGCTCCGATTTTTTTTACTGTGAACCGATTTGCATGAAATTTTGGAATTAGGCTCATCTTACCCTTAACTTCAAAAGTGAAAATGATCTGAACTCCGCACCCACCCTGGGGAGGTTGCCACCCCTTGTCGGTGGTGTAAATTTTTTTTTTCAAAATAACCTTGGTTATTGATAGAAGGCCTAATTTTAAGAAAAAAATGTTCTATAAAGTTTTTCAAAAAACCCAATACCTTTCAAGCGTGAAAAATTCCGGCAGGTAAAAAACTGAACAAATCGGTTTTTTATAAAGTGTTTTAAGTGCAATATTAAGCTAGATATTAAAGATCAAAGCCGTTTTTTATTTTGTCTAAAATTTAATCGATGCATTCAATGCCATCTAGCGGCGAGCAGATACATTTTATGCATTCTAATGAAATAGAGTTTTGTAGTGCTTGAAATAAGCTTTAAAATGAGTACTGTTAAAAGTCTTTTGCACGTAGAATGAGTGATCTGTAATGCTGGGTATCATAAGTGCCATTTCCACCAAAATTAAAATTAATCGTATTCCATCTAGAATTAACTTTGGTATAAAGAGTTTGATGGATTCTAGCAGTTTGGCTGATTTAGGACAAATATTTTTCAAAAAAAAAAAAAAAACACGATTTTAAGGAAAAAAATACGTTTTTTTACAAAAACCACCTTTTTATAATATCTCAAAAATGATGAATTATTCATATAAAAGTATAAGGATAAAAAATGTCTTTTTCTGACAATTTTTTTTTTAATTTAATTTTTCTGTCGCACATAAATTGACAGTGATATGATTGTTTAAAGAGCACGCAGCAGCGCAATCACAGTCTCTCTCTAGCCCTTTGACCCTTCACCGTTTTAAAATAAAAGGTTTTTCACTATACATTGTAATGAAAAAAAGTTGTAGTTCTTTTAATTACCTTAAAAAAATGTATAAGTTGCGATAGCAAATGTTGATGACAAGTACATTTTTAATTTAGGGGTAGTTTTAAGGGTTGAAAGGCTTGACAATATGATAATCATTTTTGAGAATGTGGAATAACATTTAAATCCTTTTCATTTCATCAAAAGATTTTTTTATTTACAATTTTTTATCAAGTGGTTGTTTTTAAGTGTTGAAAGGAGGTTAAAAATTCGATAATTAAGATAGAGAACATAAAATATTATTTACTCTAAACTTAAATCTTTTTATGTCATACCAAAGTAATTTTTTGTGATTTTTTCAATTTAGGGGTTGTTTGGAAGGGTTGTAAGGTTTTCAAGGGGTTGAAAATAATTTTATTATGAGGTAATTGTATTAGAAAACACTTTATAATTTCACCCCTTAATAAATAAAACACGTTTTCTAGCGACAAAATGGCTCTATGACAATTTTTCCATTAAGGGGTTGTTTACACCCCATAAAACTAATAGGCGGAGCTCAGATCATTTTCACTTTTAAGTTAAGGGTAAGATGAGCTTAATTCCAAAATTTCATTCAAATCGGTTCACAGTAAAAAAAATCGAAGGTAAGACCCTATTTTTCGCTTCAATGACTGCACTATATAGGATGCTAGCGACCCGCCCCGGCTCCGCACGGGTACAATGCTGATGTTTTATACATATAAACTTTCCTCTTGAATACCTCTATCTATTAAAAAAAAGCGCATCAAAAACAGTTTCGACATTTAAAAGATTTAAGTATACATATGGAAATAGGGATATAGGGACAGAGAAAGCGTCTTTGTTTTATACTATGTAGTGATATATAATGTTGAAGTGCCTAAGGGTACGGTGCTACTTGTTATATGAAGGTACTGATGATGATAACTTTAATTGCAGGCGGCGGTAGCGCACACGGTACACACTGCCGCTATTAACTCCACTGACACAACGGAGGAATCAGAAAGTTCATCAAATACCACTACCACTGTTAGCACTACAACTGTTACCACTACCACTGTTACCACTACTACTAGCAATACTACTACCGATGACACCACTACATATAGCAATAGCACTGCCGATGACAGCACTTCTACCAGCAATAGCACTGCCGATGGCAGCACTACATCTAGCAATAGCACTGCCGATGGCAGCACTACATCTAGCAATGGCACTGCCGATGGCAGCACTACATCTAGCAATAGCACTGCCGATGACAGCACTACATCTAGCAATAGCACTACCACTGTTACCACTACTACTAGCAATACTACTACCGATGACACCACTACATCTAGCAATAGCACTGCCGATGACAGCACTTCTACCAGCAATAGCACTGCCGATGGCAGCACTACATCTAGCAATAGCACTGCCGATGGCAGCACTACATCTAGCAATAGCACTGCCGATGACAGCACTACGCCTAGCAATAGCACTGCCGATGGCAGCACTACATCTAGCAATAGCACTGCCGATGGCAGCACTACATCTAGCAATAGCACTGCCGATGACAGCACTACATCTAGCAATAGCACTGCCGATGACAGCACTACATCTAGCAATAGCACTGCCGATGACAGCACTACATCTAGCAATAGCACTGCCGATGACAGCACTACATCTAGCAATAGCACTGCCGATGACAGCACTACATCTAGCAATAGCACTGCCGATGATAGCACTTCTACCAGCAATAGCACTGCCGATGACAGCACTATATCTAGCAATAGCACTGCCGATGACAGCACCACATCTAGCAATAGCACTGCCGATGGCAACACTACATCTAGCAATAGCACAACCACTGTTACCACTACTACTACCGATGACAGCACTACATCTAGCAATAGCACTGCCGATGACAGTACTACATCTAGCAATAGCACTGCCGATGACAGCACTTCTACCAGCAATAGCACTGCCGATGACAGCACTTCTACCAGCAATAGCACTGCCGATGGCAGCACTACATCTAGCAATAGCACTGCCGATGGCAGCACTACATCTAGCAATAGCACTGCCGATGACAGCACTACGCCTAGCAATAGCACTGCCGATGGCAGCACTACATCTAGCAATAGCACTGCCGATGGCAGCACTACATCTAGCAATAGCACTGCCGATGACAGCACTACATCTAGCAATAGCACTGCCGATGACAGCACTACATCTAGCAATAGCACTGCCGATGACAGCACTACATCTAGCAATAGCACTGCCGATGACAGCACTACATCTAGCAATAGCACTGCCGATGACAGCACTACATCTAGCAATAGCACTGCCGATGATAGCACTTCTACCAGCAATAGCACTGCCGATGACAGCACTATATCTAGCAATAGCACTGCCGATGACAGCACCACATCTAGCAATAGCACTGCCGATGGCAACACTACATCTAGCAATAGCACAACCACTGTTACCACTACTACTACCGATGACAGCACTACATCTAGCAATAGCACTGCCGATGACAGTACTACATCTAGCAATAGCACTGCCGATGACAGCACTTCTACCAGCAATAGCACTGCCGATGACAGCACTACATCTAGCAATAGCACTACCACTGTTACCACGACTACTAGCAATAGCACTGCCGATGACACCGCTACATCAAGTAATAGCACTGCCGATGACAGCACTTCTACCAGCAATAGCACTGCCGATGACAGCACTGCATCGAGCAATAGCACTGCCGATAACAGCACTACATCTAGCAATAGCACTGCCGATGACAGCACTACATCTAGCAATAGCCCTGCCGATGGCAGCACTCCATCTAGCAATAGCACTGCCGATGACAGCACTACATCTAGCAATAGCACTGCCGATGACAGCACTTCTACCAGCAATAGCACTGCCGATGACAGCACTAAATCTAGCAATAGCACTGCCGATGACAGCACTACATCTAGCAATAGCACTGCCGATGACAGCACCACATCTAGCAATAGCACTACCACTGTTACCACTACCACTGTTACCACTACTACTAGTAATACTACTACCGATGACAGCACTAAATCTAGCAATAGCACTGCTGATGACAGCACTTCTACCAGCAATAGCACTGCCGATGACAGCACTACATTTAGCAATAGCATTGCCGATGACAGCACTTCTACCAGCAATAGCACTGATGATGACAGCACTACATCTAGCAATAGCACTACCACTGTTACCACTACTACTAGCAATACTACTACCGATGACACCGCTACATCTAGCAATAGCACTGCCGATGACAGCACTTCTACCAGCAATAGCACTGCCGATGACAGCACCACATCTAGCAATGGCACTGCCGATGACACCACTACATCTAGCAATAGCACTACTACTGTTACCACTACTACTAGCAATAGCACTACCGATGACAGCACTACATCTAGCAATAGCACTGCTGATGACAGTAACATTTCCGATGACAGTTGCACTTCCGATGACAGTATCATTTACGAAGACAGTAACACTTTCGATATTAGTAACACTTCCGATGAAAGTAGCTCTTCCGATAATAGTAGCACTATTGATGAAAGTAGCACTTCCGATGATAGTACCGCTTCCAGCACATCAAATACCGTCAGCTCTGATACCAATTCTTCTAAGGACACCACCAACTCAGATAGCTCTGATAGCAATGTCAGCAGCCTATTGACTGCTACCAACGATAAATTGATGAATATTATCACCAAATTATTTGGTTAAGAATATCTGTATGTCTAAGCCTGCCCTGCCCATACATACCACGTTGAAAACCCTACTTTTAAGACTATAGAAGTTACATACAAACTTCACCACCGTTTTCACCCCCTAAGAGTTTAATATCACAAAATCCAGTCTTAGTAAGCACTTGCATTCAAATAGGAATCTAAATTTGACGTTTGCAGTTTCTGAAATCTCGTAAGCTGAGACATGTCCCAGTTTCATGCCTCATGACCCGGTGTCCCGTCCAACAAAGCAATGGTCCCGGTGGGCACGCTAACCAAAAAAAATACCCTGCTTCTTTCGCAATACGTATGTTTGTCTTATCGTCCCCACCCGCTCTGACCATTGTCCCGGTCAACGCCGAAACATCTATGGCACCCCTAACATACATACACAGTCCCGGACAGAGTCCCCCGCGTAAGGGTGTTGCCTTTTCGTCCCCATACCTGCCCTGCCCATGCTACCACCTATATTTGCCCCCCTAGATTCCTTCGCACATGTGCCCCAACTATAATTAGACCGATGCCTTCTCTGTACCTAGGCGAGTATCTCCTGACGATCCGATAAAAAATAAGTTTATTTTTTAAATTTCTACCCTTAAGAGGATGAAAAGTGGTCGCAAGTAGTTTATTTATAGATAACACAGCCGGCATTAGGCCGACAATAGTTTCAGTGTATTTTATTGATATTGATGATGATGTAGCCTTTTCGTTCTGAGCTAGTTCCTCTTTGAATGGTCTTGTGGTTTGTAAAATGTCTCTTAGCTCGTTGTGTCGTTTGACATAGGCCTCCTCCAACTGCTTCCATTGCTCTCTGTTTGCCGGGACTCTTGTCCAGTATGGTCCCAGGGCCAGGCGAAGATCATCTTCCGATCTTATTAGTGGACGTTTCCGTTCTCTTGCATGATCCCTTGGAACATGTGTCCTGTCCAGCCCCATTTTAGATGGTCGATTTTAGTATATAAGCAAAATTAAATTAAAATTACTTCATCAGTTCTTTCGGTCGGCATTTTAAAAAAACTGGTCAAATGCGAGTCGCGCACTAAGGGTTCCGTACCATTTTCAAGAGTCGAGAGAGAAAGAAAAAAGTTTGTTGTATGGGAGTGCCCCTTAAATAATTATTTTATTTTATTCTATTTGTTGTTATATAGCGGCAATAGAAATACATCATCTGTGAAAATTTTAACTGTTTAGCTATCGCGGTTCAGACAGACAGCGCAGTCTTAATAATAGGTTCCCATTTTACCCTACGGGTATGGAAACCTAAAAATGGTCCATGAATATTACAAAAAATTTCTTTAGAAACTCATAATTTCGAATATATCACAATTATAATCATTTATATCGGATAAGATGCCACCGTAGTGCCATCATGATAGTATTATGCCAAAAACGGTAATCTACTAATCTCACTATGGTGTCGGCGCTGGAATGGCAGTCGGTGTTGCTACCGCAGAAAAAGGCCGTGAACAGAAGTAGCAGGGGAGATGGTTAGGGAGATTGTAATGTTTATTTAGGCGATTTCAAAACTTATAATACATTTATAAGTTTTGAAATCGCCTAAATAAATCATTTGTTATTATATTCAACTACGCTAATGTCATCGTGGCGTCATAGTGACACCATTATAACGTCTTTTGGATTAGTAGATTGCCTAATGGGGAAAAACCGACCATGTAACTGTCATTGACAGTTCTAGGACACGCCATTCCGATAGTAGACTCAGGGCCCTGGTTCACCAAGTTCTGTTAAGATGAGGTCCACGTTCAACAGTTGACATAAACAGGCTAATAGAGTATAGTAGTTGACCCCACTGGGTATTATAGATTACTAGCTGCGCCCCACGGTTTTACCATCGTCACTCTGCTCTAGTGGGTCGGAGCGTGATATTTTGTAGCCTATAAGTTAATCCAGCTTATAAACTATCCGCGTGCAAACTTTCAGCCAAATCCAGTCAGTAGTTTTTGCGTGAAAGAGTAACAAACATACATGCATCCACACATACAAACTTTCGCATTTATAATATTAGTAGAATATACTCGCTGACACGACAGACGTGGTCCTGCATGATAATATATATATATATTATATACTAGCGACCCGCCCCGGCTCCGCACGGGTACAATGCTGATATATCATACATATAAAACTTCCTCTTGAATCCCTCTATCTATTAAAAAAAACGCATTAAACTCCGTTGCGTAGTTTTAAAGATTTAAGCATACATAGGGATATAGGGACAGAGAAAGCGACTATGTTTAATACTATGTAGTGATGAAGTGACGATTTGTGAATCTAAGCCATCCAGGGAGCCACCCTAACGAATACAAAAAAAAAATTCACATCAGTCCAGAGGTTTAGGAGGAGTTCAGTGAAATACACACGAACAGTAGAATTTTATATATACAAAGATACAAAACCATATTGTTATTTTTTATATTTTGTTTATTATTCGTTGTTATAGAAGCCATAGTAATAAACATTATGTAAAGATGTCATGGATGAGGGAAGGAAAGGGTTCACAGCCTATCCCCCCTTCCCCCACCAACCTCCCCATCTCACCGGATAAGCCGGTGCAGCCGGTTTCAGTCAAACAATATATATATTTACCAGCTGCGCCCCGCGGTTTTACCCGCGTTACTCTGCTCCAGTGGGTCGGAGCGTGATGTTTTGTAGCCTATATGTTAATCCAGCGTATAAGGTATCCCGGTGCAAAATTTCAGCCAATTCCGTTCAGTAGTTTTGGCGTGAGAGAGTAACTAACATCCATCCATCCATCCATCCATACTTACAATCTTTCGCGTTTATAATATCAGTTGGATTTTTAGGGTTCCGTAGCCAAATGGCAAAAACCGAACCCTTATAGATTCGTCATGTCTGTCTGTCTGTCTGTCCGTCCGTATGTCACAGCCACTTTTTTCCGAAACTATAAGAACTATAATGTTAAAACTTGGCAAATAGATGTATGTTGTGAACCGCATTAAGATTTTCACACAAAAATAGAAAAAAAACAAAAAAAAATGGGGTTCCCCATACTTAGAACTGACACTCAAAAATTATTTTTTCATCAAACCCATACTTGTGGGGTATCTATGGATAGGTCTTCAAAAATGATATTGAGGTTTCTAATGTCATTTTTTTCTAAACTGAATAGTTTGCGCGAGAGACCCTTCCAAAGTGGTAATATGTGTGTCCCCCCCCCCCTGTAACTTCTAAAATAAGAGAATGATAAAACTAAAAAAAATATATGATGTACATAACCATGCAAACTTCCACCGAAAATTGGTTTGAACGAGTTCAAGTAAATAGTTTTTTTTTTAATACGTCATAAACCGTAAACCGCAATTTACCTTTCATTCAATAGCACGGCACTTGCAACTAGTACGGAACCCTTCGTGCGAGAGTCCGACTCGCACTTGGCCGGTTTTTTGTATTGTACTCTGTAAGTTAAAATATTTTATATATATACATATATATCTTTTAGTTATACAGAAATTCATATGCGTTATAAGAAAAATATAAGACTAATATATCATTAATAAACTAAATATGTGTTTCTTTAAACTTACAAAAACAAAGGTCTCAACCTGTTATGGATCACCGCCCTCTTTTACATTTAAGTTAATTAATAACCATTAATTGTTAGTTATTTGCAAAAATGAAAATATTGCTAGACCAACAAATAAATAATTTAGGCCGGCTACCACCCCCTAAAAAAAACTCCAGTGCCCACCAGAGGGCGGTAGCGTCCCCGTCCAGAACCTAAGACGCCTCTGCACCATAAAGGTAGGGTACCTGGTAAGGTGCCTCAGGCATTAAGTCCCACCATGTGCTATCATAGTGTTAAAGTTATTAAATAAAATAAATAAAGCAGATTCATATCTAAGTATTGTCATGTTATGAGCTTCATTTTTTACTTATTTAGCCACGAGGCTTTTGCTATTTCACCGGGCATAAAGGCGAGCGGAGCTCCAGCCTTAATAAATGGTTTAATAACTTCTAACTAAGCGACCGACGCAATTGGGCGCCCCGTGTGGGGCTTGTTGTACCTCGGCTCAGGGCGGTCGCTGGCGATGAGATTGAGGAATTATGACTATTGTACTTTAGGGGAGTTTTGAGGAACTGTCGATCTACTCTACAGTTCGCGAGGGCATCTGATGGTTCTTTGCAAACTAAGGGTCAGGAATACGACGGGAGACAAGTCGCGTTCGCGGGCGCACTCTTCGTCATCGGGTCGGAATATTCTGAGCCGTAATATTATGGTGAAAGCCTTAGCGACCTGCACAAGAGTGCATACTCTGAGGTACCTTGGCTCAAAGCGGTCACTGGCGGGAGGCCTGCAGGATGATTACTTTTAAGATTATTGGGGGAATATTATACAACTGTCACTTTACTTTACAATTCGCGGACATAGGGTCAGGAAGATGAATCATAGTTTGTGGTCGATTTAAGTCCTAGGGGTAACGATGACCTTCCTGACCCCCTTAGTTTAGCAGTAATGTGATCAACCGACCTGTAAGAACGGTTTATGTTAATTATACTACTAAATATATTTATGTTCTATCTTAATTACAGATGGCACTTGTGTATACAGTCAGCTGTACTAACAGTAAATCAACGGACAGTACCACTAATAGTACAACAACCGATAGTACTACAAACAGTACAACAACAGACAGTTCAATAACGGATAGCACGACAAACAGTACATCAACAGACAGTACCACTAATAGTACAACAACGGATAGTAATACAACAGATAATATCACAAATAGTACAACAGCGGATAGTACTACAAACAGTACAACAACGGACAGTACCACTAATAGTACAACAACGGATAGTACTACAAACAGTACAACAACGGAAAGTACAACAACGGATAGTATTACAAACAGTACTACAACGGACAGTACCACAACTGATAGTACTACAAATAGTACAACAACGGACAGTACCACAACTGATAGTACAACAACGGACAGTACCACTAATAGTAAAACAACGGATAGTACTACAAACAGTACAACAACAGACAGTTCCACAAATAGCACTTCAACTGATAGTACTACAAATAGTACTTCAACTGATAGTACTACAAACAGTAATTTAACAGATAGTACCACAAACAGTACAACAACGGACAGTACCACTAATAGTACAACAACGGATAGTACCACAAATAGTACAACTACGGATAGTACCACAAATAGTACATCTACAGATAGTACCACAAACAGTTCATCTACGGATAGTACAACATCTGCAAGCAGTACATCCAACATAACATTCGACGTAATAACGCTAGGAAATTATACCGACCAATCCAACAACAATGGACTACTATATGAATCATATATAAATAATATACAAGAATATCTGAACAAAATATTTATATCGAAAATGTTTCCTTTTATTGATGTACCATAATGTTATCTATACAAGTAAATAAAACTGAAGTGTCTGTTTGTAATGAAAATATATATATTAAGTATAATAAAAACATATAATAATAACAAAATAAATATATATTTATTTTATTTTATTCTTTTTTTTACACAAATATGTACAACTATACTATTTCCATTTCTTTATTTTTTCGATGACAGTTCTAATTTGATAGTTGTTGTGTAATAAATATATGCGATCGCATATATTTTGAACAAAGACAGATACAACAAAAACATCAAATATATTGTTTTATTGTCGAGTACCTATCTATACCTACTTATTTTACAACAGTTTTGAAATTTAAAAAAAAGTTGTCAACTAAAATCAAGAATTAATACGTGTAACATCTTGTAATCAAATATAATATTAGTTAATACATTTGTACAAAGCATCCGGCAGTAGTTTAGTCTACGTTAAGGTAGTACGTACTTTATGAGGCACGTTAAGGATATACGTATCTGTTGAGGAACAGAGAGGAGGAGTTAATGAGGAGAGAGGAGGAGTTAATGCAGTACGGACCTTGTGAGGTACGTTAATGCAGTACGGACCTTGTGAGGCACGTTAAGGTAATACGTACCTTGTGAGTTACGTTGAGTTAGTACGTACCTTGTAGTGCACCTCGCGCACGTGTCGGTACAGGCTGGAGTACCACCCGAAGGCCGCGTTACACTGACTGCACTGGTACGGGGTCTCACTTGTGTGCATCGCTACTATATGATATTTTAATTTAGCAGCGTTCTGTAACAAAAATATATAAAATAAAAATCTATCATCATCATCATCAGCCCGCATAACGTCCACTGCTGAACATGGGCCTCCCCCCGAGGGAGGGTATTTACCATAGTCACCACGCTTGGCAGGCGGGTTGGCGACCGCAGTATTATGTTGTACCACACAAGGAAACGCTGCTGCCCGTTCCTTGATATACGATTATTATAGATGATATTATAACCATCAGGACCAACGGCTTAACGTGCTTTCCGAGGCACGGAGGGTAGTCCCTCAGCCAACCAGACCCGGAAAGAAATCTTAGAATTTACACAAAGATCTCCGAGATTTAAAGCGAGCCAAATACCGCTACGCTACGGTGGTTATATATCTATACTAATATTATTAAGCTGCAGAGTTTGTTTGTTTGTTTGAACGCGCTAATCTCAGGAGCTACTGGTCCGATTTCAAAAATATTTTCAGTGTTGGATAGTCCATTTATCGAGGAAGGTTATATTTTATTTTCAAAAAAAATAGGGATCCGTAAGAAAATTGCGATTTTGTAAACCAAGGTGTTAAATCGAAAACCTATTTATGCGTGCGCTGCAAAAACTATTGACAATAGAAGAAAATGATGTACTACGGGTTTGTTGGTCTTATTAAGATCTACAAAAAAGGTTGCGAGAGCACATATCTAACTATCATAGTTTAGTCACAATAACCGGTTTTATGTTCATAAAAAATATTAAATCGTCTCAAGTTAAGAAACTACGTAAAATGTGTATCGTAATAATAATCCTTATCCAAATTAAGCATTATGTTATCAAGGGTATTTATGTAGAAGTAAAATACTTTTTGTTTTATTCCAATCGGACATTTCGTTGAGAAATTATCACGAGTATAAAAACGCAAAGAATTAGTACCTAATAATGAGTTATTTGCCATAATAGACAAAGCTGAAGAGTTTGCTTGAACGCGCTAATCTCAGCAACTTCTGGTCCGATTTGAAAGATTCTTTCAGTTTTAGATAGCCCATTTATCGGGGGTAATTTAGGGGGGAACGGGAGTTACGCGGGTGAAACCGCGCGCGGAAGCTAGTATATATATATTTATATATGTGTGTACATTACAATAAAGAATTTTATTATTATTATTATCGGTGGTTTTAATTTACTCAGCTCTAGGCTAGAGGCTTATTATTATTATTGTATGGGGTATCTCTGGATCGACTGAACCGATTTTACAAATTCTTTTACCAATAGAAAACCACATTACTCGTGAGTGTCATAGACTTTATTTTAAGCAAAAGTTTTAATGGGAACGGGATGTACGCGAGTGAGTTTGTTTGCTGTTCTTCACATAATAGGTGGTAAAAAAAAAACACAAAAGGAACGCGACATAAGGACTGTAGTGACATCTACAGTAGCCGCACAAAACTACAAGTAGACAAGCAGCGCCATCTAGTACCAAGCATCCCAACTTACCTGTATCACGCTATACAAGTTCGCAAGCCCATTCGAACATAATATTCAAGTTCCGAACAATAACAAACGGCCGTCGGTCGCCGGGCATACCACCTCGCCCGGCAAAGAACATCTTCATATCCTGTGGAGGAACACCATCAACCGTTCCTCTACAGGGCATTACTTTAAAATATATTTTTAAATGTCTCTATGTGAATTTGACGATTGGTGATGATGATACATTTAAAGCGAATTTATGGTGATGATGTTTGATAATCATGTTTGGTGAAGATTATATATTACATTTTTTTAATGTTTTTGAATACTTTACGGAAAAGTTTACCATATAGGTACTATGTTTCAAAATTGAGATTAATAAAATTCGACCACCGGCAGGATTCGAACCTGCATCTTAGGTTAAGCCCCTAATGCCTTAACCAATTAGGCTACGGTGGAATCCTACCGGTCATCGAAATTTACCAATCTCTTTTATAACACGTCTCTAAGATGCAGGTTCGAGTCCTATGGTGCTGGAATGTTATTAATCTCAATTTTGAAACATGATTAAATGTGCTTGATGATGATGTATAAAGATGATGCTTAATGATGTATTTTAATGATATATCTTACCTGATAAGACTTGCCACAAACATGACACAAATTGGTTTTCTTCTCCTTATTTCTGTGTACATTTTGCATGTGAACGTATAGCGAAGTGTGACATTTGAACGGCTGCAATAAAAATAATGAAACCTGTATATTATATTAGTTTTAAATTGAAGCGATGATTTTGAGATCGCCGGTTCGATCCCCACCCATTGCACTACCGACGTGAACCCACTCGTAACACAAGCATTTTAGCTTTGCACGAGGGGTTAACAAGAATACTAGTAGACTGCAAAACTCTGCTTATAAATATAAACATATATTAATACTAGCTTCCCGCGCGCGGTTTCACCGGCGTAACTCCCGTTCCCGTGGGAACTTCATAACTAAATATAGCCTATATTAATCAGTGATAAAGTAGCATTCAAATGGCGAAAGAATTTTTTTAAATCAGTACATTACTTTTTGAGCCAATTCGTTACAAACATACTTACATATAAATCTTTCCTCTTTACAATATTAGTATTAATATATATATATATATACTAGCGGCCCGCCCCGGCTTCGCACGGGTGGACTTTTATACCCTACCCCTGCCCTACCCTACCCTAACCCTACCCTACTCCTACCCTACCCTACCCTACCCCTACCCTACACCTACCCTACCCTACTCCTACCCTACCCTACCCCTACCCTACCCCTACCATACCCCTATCCTACCCCTACCCTACCCTACCCCTACCCTACCCTACCCCTACCCTACCCTATCCTACCCCTACCCAAAAGTATCCTATGTCCTTCTCCCAGTTCTTAGCTACCTCCCTACCAATTTTCAGCCAAATCGGTTCAGCCGTTCTTGAGTTATAAATAGTGTAACTAATACGACTTTCTTTTGTTTTTAAAATGTATTCTGCTATTCGGGACGGAAACAAATCCAACAAATCAAAAACCATGGCAATCGGTCCAGCCGTTCTCGAGTTATAAGTGTTGTAACAAACACGACTTTCTTTTATATATATAGATATATATGCGGAATATCTTGACTCCATTTTGATATATTTCGAGCGGAGTGGCAACGTAGCCTTCCAGTTGGCGACGTTGCCGTACATATTCCTAGACATGTATTTATACTCCATGATTTTTTTACCCAAATATCGAAACATAAATGCATCCGTAACGGTCGTATTTTTTATACTCAACAATCTTTCTTGGCTCCGATATTTATCTGAAATCCTATACTTATTGGCTCCATCTTAACTTTGTTTTTTTTTGTTAATCAATAATATTGTTCCGTTTTAAACAATATTTACGAAAATTAATACATACCTTGATCCAACATGTTATATTCGTAATATATCATACATTGTAAGATCCACCTCAAGTTTTTTTCGGACGGACATACCTACTTAACCCTGTGGCTTTTGCTACTTCCCCGGGCATAAAGGTGAGCAGAGCTCCAGCCTATAAATGGTTTAAAGACTACAAACTAAGCAACCTGCGCAAGAGGGCGTCCCCTGTGGGACTTAGACCTCGGCTCAGGGCGGTCGCCGACGGGGAGATTGAGGGTTTATGACTTTTTGTTTTTTTAGGGGAGTTTTGTGCAACTGTCGCTCTACTTTACAGTTCGCAGGCATCGGAACGTTCTTAGCAAACTAAGGATCGGGAGGGCCAACTTGAGTATGATCGAGAATACGAGTGGGGACACGAGAATAGCACCGCACCCGCTGCGCTCCGTGTTTACACTTTTAGGGAATTCTCCCTAATTTAGGGAAAAATAGCTGATGTTTAGGGACAATTTGAAAAAGACAAGGATTTAGGGAATTTTAGAGTAAAATAAAGAAATATCATCATCAGCCCGTATAACGTCCACTGCTGAACATGGGCCTCCTCCCGTGGAAGGGTATTTGCCATAGTCACCACGCTTGGCAGGCGGGTTGGTGACCGCAGTATTATGTTGTACAGTTGTACCACACAAGGAAACGCTGCTGCCCGTTCCTTGATTTACGATTATTATAGATGATGTTATAACAATCGGGACCAACGGCTTAACGTGCTTTCTGAGGCACGGAGGGTAGTCCCTCAGCCAACCAGACTCGAAAAGAAATCTTAGAATTTACACAAAGATTTCATGTCCGGTGTGGGAATCGAACCCACGACCTCCAAGATTCAAGGCGAGCCAAATACCGCTACGCTACGGAGGTTGTCAAAAAATATACTGAAAGCATAATTAAGACATCAAACTTTTATAGAATTTTATAGAAATCAAACACTTCGGTGTTGAAAGTAGAGGTTGAAGATGTAAAAATAATCTCACGAAATAATCTGATGAATCTGACCATATATCAATAATATCCTATATGTTAATCCAGGGTGTCAGCAACCTCCATACCAAATTTTATCAAAATCCATTAAGTAGTTTTTGCGTGAAAGAGCAACAAACATACTTACATACTCACAAACTTTCGCACTACTATATTTCGATTCGCCCGCGCAAAAATAATATCCTTTATGTTAATGACAACCTCCGTGACGTAGCGGTATTTGGCTCGCTTCAAGCTCGGAGGTCGTCGGTTTGATCCCCACGCTGGACAAGAAATCTTTGTGTACATTCTCAGATTTCTTTCCAGGTCTGGTTGGCTGAGGGACTACCCTCCGTGCCTCGGAAAGCACGTTAAGCCGTTGGTCCCGATTGTTATAACATCACCAGGGAACAGGCAGCAGCGTTTCCTTGTATAATTATCACAGTATTATGTTACAACACAATACTGCGGTCACCAAGCCGCTTGCCAAGCGTGGTGACTATTGCAAAAACCCTCTCTCGGGAGGAGGCCCATGTTCAGCAGAGGTCGTTGTACGGGCTGATGATGATGATGATGATGATGATCATGATGATGATGATGATCATGATGATGATGTTAATCAAAGGCGTCAGCAACTTCCATTCTGAATTTCATCAAATCCATTCAGTAGTTTTTGCGTGAAAGAGCAACAAACATCCATAAATACTCACAAACTTTCGCGTTTACAATATTAGTAGGATTAGTAGGATATAGAAGTTTAAGGTTTGGCGAGCTGTTACTACTGTTAAGTGTCGACAAAATACAATATAAAATTTCGTTTCTCCAGCAGCCAATGACAAAGTCCATGACAAAATGAAGCGCCGTGATTGGTGCATTTGAATCGGATCAACTAGTGCCCAAATGCCAAAAAGGTGGATTTGTATAAAATCGTCATAATTATTATTATTACTCGCGTAATCACTTTTGGCTCCGATCGGAGTCACTTAAGTATGACGTATCCGGCAATGGATCAAATTATACTACCTGGATCAACAAATGAAAACGGATCAACAAAATACTAGCTATATGGCACGATGGAGCCACTAAGTGCCCGTGGGGATATCTATATATATATATATATATATATATATATACTGTTGAATACTTTAGGTAAATGTTCACTGCTTATGTGGCTTTTGCTACTTCACCTTTATGGCCGGTGATGTAGCAAAAGCCTCGCAGCTACCTACGTATGGCCATCCGAAAAAAAACTGCATCATCATCATCCTCAACAGCCCGTTTACGTCCACTGCTGAACATGGGCCTCCTCTTAACAGTCCTTGGAAAGCCAGGATCGTAAAGGGATATTGCCATTAACTTTTCCACGGGACCTAGTTCTAAGCGGCTGAAACCGTACGTGACAGATAATTTGTGTTATAAAGAGATTGATCCGAAGAAAATGTCTTTATAACACAAATTATCTGTCACGTACGGTTTCAGCCGCTTAGAACTAGGTCCCGTGGAAAAGTTAACATAAAAAATTTTTGCTAGTAGTGACGTCACAAGCCCCCCTCTCCTAAACTTTATAGTTTGTTGTTTCTCTGTATCTTTGCCAACTTTTATTGATAAATGCCGGTGCGCCGGTGGCTCAGTGGTTATGATAGTTGCCTCTGAGTCCTGGTGTTCTGGGTTCGATTCCCACCCGGGACAATTATTTGTGTGAACCACAAATAGTTGTTCTGAGTCTGGGTGTTCTTTGTGTCCGTGAAATGAATGTTTGTAAAGTCCCCCGCGACACAGGGATTTATTTCCCTAGTGCGGGAGTTGTCTTTTATAAAAAAAAAAAAAAAAAAAAAAAAAAAAATGAAAAAAAAAAATACGTGTCCAATATTTTTTTGTAATATAACTAACGGACTAATTATATTTTTTTAGTCTTTATGCTTAATGAGGTTTACCGTTAAATTATAAACAGAGTTCATTTTTTGAATATTTATTAACTAGCTTGATTTAACTGATACATACATACATAAGCTCACGCCTGTTTCCCAGCGGGGTAGGCAGAGACAATGGACCTCAACTTGCTACGATCCCTACACAAATCTTTCGCTTCATTCACTCTCATAATATTCTTCATACAAGCACGTCGGTTTAGGGTGGATCTTATTTGATCATTTGCGAGGATTTAAAAAATAAATAAATATAGGCTTACGTTTGACCATAATCTCGCTTAATGGAAGGCGAATATAAGGCCTTAGATGATACACGCTTGCCTAGAAAGTGTCTGTTCACTTTAGTTTTAAAGATGTCCAGATTATAGCGTTCCGGAAAAACTGACCCCGGCAGGGAATTCCACTCCTTAACCGTCCGCATTATGTAAGAAGAAGCAAATCGCTTCGTGCGTATTGAAGGAATGTCTACAACATAAGGGTGAATCCGCTCGCCGCGCCTACTCGTCCGGTGATGGAAGGGTGAAGGGGGTATCAGGTTATGTAGAACCTCAGCACACTCCCCGAAAAGTAACCAATAGAAAACAGATAGGCAGGCTACTTGTCTAGGATGTCTCCGACTTGGTCAGAGAACGTTCGTCGAGGTCTTCCCCTTCCGACTGCGCCACTCACACTTGCCTGATACAACATACCTTATTACAGAGTTGACATTTGAACTTGATTTTCTTGAGGTGTTCCCAGTCAATGTGGTCCCGCAGACGTGTCTTATTCACGAACTTTTTACCACATTCGTTGCACATAAAACTGAAAAAGACAATGAAGACTATTAACTTCTAGCTTCTGCCTAAAAACACCCAATTGTAACACCGCGCATATGAAGACTCCAGTTAGTTCTCCAATGCGTCAAGAGATGGCGCTGTCTTGATATTACTGAATGGCACTATTGAAATTCTCTGCGAAAACATGACGTCGGAACGTAAATTATACATTTGCAAAATTCAAACTCTATTGACAACCTCCGTAGCGTAGTAGTATTTGGCTCGCTTTAAACCTCGGTGGTCGTGGGTTCGATCTCCACGCTAGACAAGAAAATCTTCGTATAAACTCTAAGATTTCTTTCCACGTCTAGTTGGTTGAGAGACTACGCTCCGTGCTTCGGAAAGCACGTTAAGACGTTGGTCCCGATTGTTATAACATCATCTATTATTATCGTATATCAAGGAACGGGCAGCAGCGTTTCCTTGTGTGGCACAACATAATACTGCGGTCACCAACCCGCCTGTAAGCGTGGTGACTATGGCAAATACCCTCACTCGGGAGGAGGCCTACTACCACCAGTTCTGGACGTGGCAACTCTGAGAAGAACTGGCAAGAAACTTAGAGAAATCCTTCTTTAAATAAATTTGATGTTACAATTGTTAATAAAGCAGTATTGTTTCAGAGCAACTCACTCCCAAGCTGTTTTGTCATTGACATAATCAGAAATGTTATAATAAGCTTTTTTACATAATTTGTCTATCACATATCGTTTCAATTTGTTTGTAGAAAGATCTCTTACATTATTAGGAAGTTTGTTGTAGAAACGTATACATTGCCCCATAAAAGAATTATTATTGCTTATTTTAGCAGTGGACTCTATACGGGCTGATGATGATGATTCTAAACAGGATATCACACAAATGTAGCCTCACCTAAACTCGCTCTCGGAGACATGTCGCCGCGACACTCGCAAGTGTTGCCTGTACGTCGCGACAGACGCGAAACGCTTGTCGCAAGTCTCGCAATAAAGCTCGCCCGAGTCCCGCGCCTTTAAAAAAAAACAAAATATCAAATAATAATAGTTAAAAAAAACTAAAAAAAAAGCTTGTGCCCAATTAAAGTGTAAGAGCGGTTTCGCGCTACGTCCGATCCGAATCCGATATGGACCCGTGAAAATATGGTCCGTAGTAGCCGTAGAACTATTTCTATGGTTTTTTTTTTTTTACTACATGTAGGCTTACATTTGACCATAATCTCGCTTGATGGAAGGCGAAGATAAGGCCTAAGATGATACACGCTTGCCTAGAAAGTGTCTGTTCACTTTAGCCTTAAAGATGTCCAGATTATAGCGTTCCGGAAAAACTGACGCCGGCAGAGAATTCCACTCCTTAGCCGTCCGCATTATGAAAGAAGAAGCAAATCGCTTCGTGCGTATTGAAGGAATGTCTACAACAAAAGGGTGAAACCGCTCGCCGCGCCTAGTCGTCCGGTGATGGAAGGGTGAAGGGGGAATCAGATTATGTAGAACCTCCGCACACTCCCCGAAATGCAACCGATAAAAAACTGATAGGCAGGCCACTCGTCTACGGTGTTCGAGGCTCTGAAGACTTGCCTCCACTAGTGAGTTATTGCCTATGACTCTCTTCGCTCGGCGCTCCAATGAGTCCAGAGCATCCAGCTGATATCCAGCAGACCCATCCCAAAGATGAGAACAGTATTCCATTGAGGAGCGAACTTGAGCTCTGTAAAGACTTAAGAGCTGCTCCGATGTGAAGTACCGCCTCACCTTGGAGAGAATGCCAAGTTTTTTGGCTGCAGTGTTTGCAATGGACTCGATGTAGTGACCGAAGTTTAGATTAGAAGAGAGGTCAAGCCCTAGGAGCTCAAGATGGTCGCTGATCGGAACGGAGACATTCCGGAAAGTCGGAGTCAGTTGGAATGGACTCCGTTTCGCCGAAAAAAGACACGCCTGTGTTTTTGAGCGGTTAAACCCAACCAGGTTGGCATCACCCCATAAGGAAACAGCCTCCAAGATCGAGTTCACCCCCTCAATCATCGACTCCCTGAACGACTGGACCATTGACCCCGACGTCGCATCAGACAAGGATCTCACCGAGACTGTGCTGTCGTCTGCATACCCAAAGATACCGGGAGTAACTAGCAGGTCGTTTATGTGCAGCAAAAAAGAGTCGCGGAGAGAACAGATCCCTGAGGGACACCGGCATTAATACCAAGAAGATCGGACGAGGCGCCATCAATGACAACTCGAATCGACCTTCCCCTCAAGAAATCTTGAATCCAGGTACAAAGTACGGGAGCAGTACCGTAAACCGGAAGCTTACCAATGAGGCTTGCGTGCCAAACCCTGTCAAAAGCCTTAGAGATATCAAGAGACACGGCAAGAGCCTCACCGTGTCTCTCAATGGCTTCGCTCCAGAAGTGAGTAGCATATACAAGAAGATCCCCAGTAGACCGGCCTCGACGGAATCCGAATTGACGGTCACTGAGGAGGTCGTTGTCTTCCAGGTATGCCAGGAGACGGTTGTTTAAAACACGCTCCATAACCTTACAGAGTATGGAGGTGATTGTGATTGGTCGGTAGTTGGCAGGGTCGGCACGACTACCTTTCTTGGGGATCGGTTGAACATTGGCAATCTTCCAGGATGCTGGAACTAGACCAGTCTTAAGGGATAAACGATAGAGGCGAGTCAAAACAGGAGACAACTCAGGCGCACATGACCGCAAGACAATGGCAGGAATGCCGTCAGGCCCACTAGCCTTATTCACATCTAGAGTGCTGAGAATTTTAAGTACCACTTTTTGCCGAATGTGCACCTCAGGCATAGTGGAAGTGCAATGTGGTAGCCTGGGAGGACTTTTACCAGCAGCATCTAGTTGTGAATTCTTCGCAAATAGAGACGCAAACAAGTCTGCTTTCTCATTGGCGGTGTGAGCTAATGAACCGTTCGGCTTCTGCAGTGGCGGCAAAGAGGACCGACAGAAATTGGCTTCGACCGATTTGGCAAGAGACCAAAAAGCTTTACTCCCAGATGGGTAAGATGCTAGTCTGGCTCCAATGCGGCCAATATGGTCAAAGCGGGCCTTGCGTAGGGCACGTTTGCAAGACTTGGCAGCACTATTGTAAGCTTTCTTCAGTTTCCGAATATTTGGCGCTTTGCGGGCTCGAGCATCCGCCCACGCTTGGTAAGCAGAGTGTGTGCTTATGTGCTTCAGCACTATCACACTCAGCGTTGAACCATGGACGGGCTTTGCCTTGGAGTGAGATGTCAGAAAATGGAATGAAATATTCCATAGCCTGATATATCACCTCAGAAACAGCCTCCGCGCAGCGAGTCGGGTCGTCTGAAGAGAAGCATAAGCGCAGCCAAGGGTAAGACGCGAAGAAATGCCGCATCTCATCCCAATCTGCTGACTTGTATCGCCATACTCGCCTAGTCCCCTTGAGATCGGGATCGGGTGGCGAGTAGAGAGACACAGATTTCACCAGACAGTGGTCGGAGCTACCCAACGGTGAGGAAACCGCGACTTGATATCGGTCTGGATCGGTTGTCAGCAGAAGGTCTAAGCAATTGGCCGTATGGCCATCAATGTCAGGCACCCGTGTCGGCCCAGTCACCAGTTGGGAGAGACCAAGCGTCAGTGCAGATGCATACGCTAATCTCCCAGCATGGTCGGTGTTCTGGTATGGGTACAGCCACTCCTGGTGGTGGGCATTGAAGTCCCCCAGAAAAACTAGCTGCGCCGATGGGTACCTGAGCTGAGCTAATTCAGCCGAGTCCGAAAGGTACTGAAACAACCTGGTTGTCTCCATGTTGTCGGTGTGCGACCGATAGACACTGGCATAGAGTATCTGCTCCAAGCCAGTGTCCACCAGAACCCATAATACGGAGAAACTGGAATCCTCAATGTTATGGAGACGTCGAAAACAGATGTCATCGCGAGCATACACGCAGGTGCCAGCGCATGGCTTAAAATTGTGCTCCAGGGTGTACCCTGGGTAGCGCAAGTATGCTGCGTCAGCTGGACATCTGATTTGCGTCTCCGTGAGGAACAGCAGATGTGGTTTTTCGGTCTCAAGGTGGTGATGGACCGGGATGAGATTGGAGTGCAGACCTCGGATGTTAGAGAGGTGCACTTTTAGTGCGAGGGAGTGCAACCGCTGTTTTACCAGTTTCCTATTTTTTGTATTCATTTGTTTTTGATGGCGAACAGACAAGCAGGAAAGGGACAGTTGGGCGAGGTATAGCAAGAGCGAGTACCGCGCAATACATTCGTAATGCTGCACCGACGGGAGACTGATCTGAAGCGATTCTCTTCCCCCAGAGATGTTCACCGGGCCCTCGCATCCGGTCGCCAACCGGCACGGTGACGCATCCTGGGATTTTTCGCTAGTTGGCGGGGCAGACTTTCATAGGTGGCTTTCCTACTAATTGGGCCCCCTACTACCTGCGGTCGGCCAGCGGAAGACCGTGCTTAGGATCCCGCTACCCTCTGCGAACAGTCACCCAGCACAGACACCACGCAGCACCGGAACCGGTTCGCAATACCACACAACTGCCCAGACTCCCCTTCCACGATGGCTACCCAAGGCAACATGCCGGAACGCGACAAAAATCACTTGGCGGGATGGCTTTGCCTTGAGGGTGGTGACAAACCGGTCGAAACCTACCACCAGATGTGCTGTTCATTTGGCGCTACCCAGGGGACACGTGTGGGTGACTAGAGCTAAAGCCCACGGACGCAAACAGCATTATTCCCCAAATGGTAATTTAGGCACTAGATCCGAGATCCGTCATCCGATTTCTTTCCAAATTTCTAGACTACAATATTTTCACGGGTTCGGATATGGTTCGCATCGGGTTCGGATCGGACATAGTGCAAAACCGCTCTAAGCCTCTGAAACTGCACGCATACGTAGTTCGCGCACTCCCTCTATCTCTCTTACTCTCATGCAAATGATGCGGAAAGAAATTGATGAATCCTGGCGAATCTAATCAGGATAATCGGATATTTTAATCGGATTATTGCATTGTCATCAGTCTTTGACAGGTTTGTAATGTTTATTTTTTTTTTACGTTTTCTATCAGAGTTTTGCTATTTACTAGCAAAAAAATATTGTAAACGTATATTTCTTTTCGTTCCTCAAACAAAAAATGACGAAGATACAGCGCGTTGAAATTTCATGTGACGTCACTTCTAAGTAAAATTTTAGGTAGTAGTGACGTCACAAGCCCCCCTCTCCTAAACTTTATAGTTTGTTGTTTCTCTGTATCTTTGTCAATTTTGATTGATTTGATAAATGAAAAAATACGTGTCCAATATTTTTTAGTAATCTAATTGACGGACTAAATGGATATTTTAAGTCTTCAGCCATATTGTTAAATTAAAAAAAAACGACTTTAAAGAAAGAATCAAATTAATATGCATTAATAAGCGACCATAGCCCAATGGCTAGGGCGTCGGACTTGTGATCATGTGGTCGCCGGTTCGATACCCACCCATTGCACTTCCGACGTGAACCCACTCGTTACACAAGCATTTTAGCTAGCACGAGGGGTTAACAAAAATACTAGTAGATTGCAAATACTCTACTAATAATATAAAAATAAAATCACAGAGTATAAGAAAACATCACTACATAGTATAAAACAAAGTCGCTTTCTCTGTCCCTATATCCCTATGTATGCTTTAATCTTTAAAACTACGCAACGGATTTTGATGCGTTTTATTTATTTATAGATAGAAGGATTCAAGAGGAAGGTTTATATGTATAATACATCAGCATTCACCCGTGCGGAACCGGGGCGGGTCGGTAGTTTAAATAAAAATCACAGAGTATTAGATAACATTAGATAATATACTTAGGTACGAAAAATATTTATCGAGTTTTTAGATTTTGTTAATAGTTAGTTAATACAACTCATTCCCTTTCAGTATAGTGTACATTATTCTACTATTCAAGACCTTTCATTTGATATCCATATTGAGAGAGTTGGTAAAAAATATATATTATCCGCCATATTGTGGCGGCGGCGGCCATCTTGGACCGATTTTCAACAAACATAGCTAAGAACACTCCCGACTAATTCATCTTTCAAACAAAAAAACAAAATCAAAATCGGGTCATCCGTTCGGTAGCTACGATGCCACAGACACACACACACACACCCATAGACACGTCAAACATATAACAGCCCGTCCATTTTGCGTCGGGGGTTAAAAATCAGGATGTCACATAAACGAACGTTCTCTGACCAAATCGGAGACATCCTCGCAAAAGGTCAAATAAGATCCACCCTAAACCTACGTGCTTGTATGAAGAATGTTATGAGAGTGAATGAAGCGAAAGATGTGTGTAGGGATCGTAGCAAGTGGAGGTTCATTGTCTCTGCCTTCCCCGCTGGGAAACAGGCGTGAGCTTATGTATGTATGTTAGATAAAATATATACCTTATGGCTTCTCATGTGACGTCCCAGGTTCGATTTCCATTGATATACTTTGCCGCATCGAGGACAAGGATATCTATTCTGACCTTTGTGTAATACACTGCAAGAAAGGAAAAACTATACTTAAGTGAACTACACTACAATTTACCTCCGTAGCGTAGCGGTATTTGGCTCGCTTTAAATCTCGTAGGTCGTGGGTTCGATCCCCACGCCGGACAGTAAATCTTTGTATAAATTCTAAGATTTCTTTCCGGGTTTGGTTGGTTGAGGGATTACCTTCCGTGCCTCGGAAAGCACGTCAAGCCGTTGGTCCCGATTGTTATAACATCATCTATAATAATCGTATATCAAGGAACGGGCAGCAGCGTTTCAACATAATACTGCGGTCACCAACCCGCCTGCCAAGCGTGGTAACTATGGCAAATACCCTCCCCCGGGATGAGGCCCATGCTCAGCAGTGGACGTTATACGTACTGATGATGAAGTTACAAGCTCCGTGGCGTAGCGGTATCAGCCCGTATATTGTCCACTGCTGAACATGGGCCTCCTCCCGGGGAAGGGCATTTGCCATAGTCATATATAGCATCATCTATAACAATTGTATACTAAGGAACGAGCAGCAGCGTTTCTTGTGTATTACGACATAATACTGCGGTCACCAATCCACCTGCCAAGCGTGGTGATTATGACTAAACTCTACCTCTGGAGGAGGCCCATGTCCAACGGACTCTATACGGGCTGATGATGATATATTATGTCACGCACGATTCTAGTGGAATAGCAACCATTTTGATGGGATGGGCATGGGTGGCATGCTATATCGTGGACATGGTGGCATGCTATATCGTGGGCATGGGTGGCATGCTATATCGTGGACATGAGTGCCATGCTATATTGTGGGCGTGGGTGGCAAGCTATATCGTGGGCATGGGTGTGGTCATGGTGGGCGTTATACGGGCTGATGATGATATATTCTGTCACGCACGATTCTAGTGGAATAGCAACCATTTGATGGGATGGCCATGGTTGGCATGCTGTATCGTGGGCATGGGCGTGGACGTGGAACATAAATAGTCACTTTAAATAGTAATGATTAGAGATAGACTATAGTATTTGCCGACTAACCGACTAGCCGACTAATCGGTTTTCAAAATGCTGATTCGTCGGCCGACTAATCTAGAAAAATAAAAAACAATAATAACTACTCTAAGTAATGTGTGTAATGGCCACAGCCTGTAATGGCGTATTTCTTAAAAAAATATAATAACTACTCTAAGTAATGTTTAGAAATTATAAAACATGTACAAATTATTTTTTTTTATTTCATTTGTTATGCGCCGATCATAATAATCGGCATATTTTGCCGAATAGTCGCCGACTACAAACGATGCCAAACAGTCAAAGTCAAAAATTCTTTATTCATATAGACACATTTAAATTATTTTAAATCATGTTCTTATGATGCGTCCCTTTCTTTTACTACCACCAGTCGGCGGCTAGTCGGCCCATCTCTAGTAATGATATATTAAGTCACGTACGATTTTAGCGGAATAGCAACAATTTAGATGGGATGGGCATGGACATACTGTGATATGGGCGTGGGACAGAATACTCACTTTAAATGGTATCTGTAAGTCTTCTTAGAGCTAAAGTTTTTCCCGCACTCTACGCACCGCGGTCGCTCCGGTAGTTCTGTGGATGGGTCACCGTTCGATATCACGCCATTTGTCGTAGGAACATCCTGGAAACAAACATCATATAACATATTATTATGGGTAAGTTTCATTCAGTTATGTACAGTAAACGTTCAAACACGCAGTAGCATCTCAGCGTTAATACGGCTAGTTGTCCCATAAGAAATACGTTACAATGATTTATTTAATTACTAGCTTCCCGCGCGCGGTTTCACCCGCGTAACTCCCGTTCCCGTGGAAACTTCATAACTAAATATAGCTTATATTATTCAGTGATAATGTAGCTTCAAATGGTGAAAGAATTTTTAAAATCGGTCCAGAACTTTTTGAGCCAATTCGTTACAAACATACTTACATACAAATCTTTCCTCTTTATAATATTGGTATAAAATTATCTATAATATAAAAATGAAGCGCTGAATGTCTTGCAAAGCGCCAATCTCGGGAACAGCTGAACCGATTTCGCAAATTTTTTCTTTGTTGTGATTGTTATTGTCAGGAAAAAGTTCTTACGAAAGAAAAAAATAAAATAATTGCTGGAAATATTAGAAAATTTAAGAAAACTCGACCAACATCTCAGCTGCAATAAAAACTGGTGGAGAAGATCAGGATACAGGCACTTCCCAGTCGAATCAACTGCTTGTATGATCACAAATAATAATACATACATACATAAGCTCACGCCTGTTTCCCAGCGGGGTAGGCAGAGACAATGGACCTCCACTTGCTACGATCCCTACACACATCTTTCGCTTCATTCACTCTCATAACATTCTTCATACAAGCACGTCGGTTGGTTTGTTCCACTTTAAACACCAAGGTGATATCACCTAGGTGTTCAAAGTGGAATGAAACAGTGTCCTCTGATCACCTACGAATCAAATCACCCAGCTAGTATCACCCAGGTGATTCAAGGAGACTAAATTGGTGTCCTCTGATCACCTGGAAAACAAATCACTTAGGTGATCAGAGGAGACCGTTTCTATTATGTTCTGAACCTTGATCACCCACATAAATCCTGCTACAAACTTTCAAATAAAATGTTGCAAAATTGAAACTAATATGACAGAATAAGAAAGAACATCTGTATCGAATATAATTTAAATATTTCTTTCCTTGTTGTTAGTACGACTAGACAGACTATTAAAAACATAATAAAATTGTGGTGCAAAAATTGACAATTTTTCCTTAATTAATAAAGGACGGGAAAAAGTACTCTAATATAATGGGTACGAATACGTAAAAAAAAAGTATATAGATCTGGAGCCATTTGGTGGAGATGCTGTCACCGTATAAAAAATAGATGCACAGGATCAATTACAATAAAAGTACTATTCTATATACTCAAATATCACAAATTGTGATGTATTGATGTAGTGATACTAGCTGGGTGATTTCATTCGTAGGTGATCAGAGGACACTGTTTCATTCCACTTTGAACACCGAGGTGATATCACCTGGGTGTTCAAAGTGGAATAAACCCGTCGGTTTAGGGTGGATCTTATTTGACCTTTTGCGAGGATGTCTCCGATTTGTTCAGAGAACGTTCGTCGAGGTCTTCCCCTTCCGACTGTTCCACTCACACTTGCCATGTATACTGTTTTGTCAATCTTTCTTCATCCATTCTTTCCACGTGACCAAACCATCTCAACATTCCCTTCTCTAACTTTGAAATCACGTAAACAATAATAATATAGCCCTAACCAAGTTTCTTCCTTTCCGCCAATAGTTTCGTTACTATGGAGGACTGTCCACTGGTATATCTCAATGGCATATCTATGGATAGACCTTCATAGATGCAGCCATCTCACTTTGATATTAAAAGGACCAAAGGCCTCTTCAATGTTGGCTTCGGCCCCATGAATGCCTTTCAAATGACCGGGTCTCCATGGGCCCGTGGCAGTAAAATGTACCAACATAATAATAATAATAAAATGTTATAATTTCTAGTTTCCACTTACCAATTCTTTAACATCACTTTGTGTAATAACATCCTTTACTTCAGTCTCTTCTAAATGTATTTTTTGATCATCATCATCATCACAAAAATGACTGACATCATCATCATCATCACGATCATCATTTATGACATAATCATTCAATTTTTTTGTAGATTTCGATATTTTTTTCTTTGCTTTAATTTTCTTTTTCTCTGGTTTCTCTTTGACTTTTAATTTCGATTTGACTTTTTCTTTTATTGGCTGAAAAATAAATCATCATCATCATCCTGTACCGCTGTATCGTTCACCGCTGAACATGGGCCTCCTAAAGGAGGGTTTTGCCATAGTCACCACGCTTAGCAGGCAGTTTGGTGACCGCATTATTAGGTCGTTATACATACGGAAACGCTGCTGCCCGTTCCTTGATATACGATTATTATAGATGATATTATAACAATCGGGACCAACGGCTTGACGTGCTTTCCGAGGCACGAGGACCTTCCCTCAACCAACCAGACCCGGAAAGAAATCTTAGTATTTACACAAAGATTTCCTGTCCAGCGTGGGAATCGAACCCACGCCCTCCGAGATTTAAAGCAATACAATACCTTAGTTATTTTCTTTTTCAATTCCTTTTTATTTTTGACCGGCTCTAAGTATAGGTCTTTCACGAAAGATTCGGGTTCCAAGTGATGCTCTATGTTAGGGTATTCTAACTTAACTGAGGTTTCTACTGGAGACACTGGAACAAATAGTCAGAATGTAGGCCAGAATTAGTATTCGGGGGGCTTGGTCATGCGTACTCAGCACCCGCCAACGGCGGATCGAAGCAGTGTCCGGGGGGTTTTAGTAGTGTAGGGTCCTCTCCTCATGGTATGAGTTTAGCATACCACGCTATGGAGAGGGCGAGTACCAGATATCTCACCGCCAGCGCGCAAATACGCTGCAGCGGCGGTGGGAATGCGAAAATTAATTTACCCGCAGACAAAAAAAAAAGGCCACGCGGGCGCCTCCTGAAGTTATCCCAGAAATTCATGGGTTCCTGGGTGCCCTCACCAACAGCGGATGGAGAAGTACTCAGGGGTTGTTAAATAAAAATATAAAATAAAAATCATTTTTATTTACGTAAACCAATTACAGGCACTTGTAAATAGTCAAACATTAATAAGAAAATTTATTAATTATATGTATTTGTTATTTATTTATATCTATAATATTAATTATTTATATATTATTATTATAATTTATTTATATTGCTTTTTGCGCCGCAAAATGCTTGTTCTGTCTATATTATGCCAAAACAATTGTCATTATTTGGGTGCACCATGAGTATATAACGACGGACGCGTTTATGCTACCACCGGATCCAAAACAAACTCAGTGGGTTACTTTACTACTGGTTTCAACACGGCCCACATGATACGGTCCCGCGAAACATACTCAAATGGGCAATTACGCGGGGTTTAGGTCCAGTTATTTTTATTTTTATTTATACACATTTATTGCCTTAAATGTTTAGTGGGTAAAGTCCTCATCTCGTGGTATGACTAACATACCACCGCTATGGAGAGAGCGAGTCTCACTTACTCCACCACCGGCGCGGGAACGCCGCAGCGACGGAGGGGATGCGTAACATTAAAGCATAAAAGTCTGAAAACAACGGTTATAGGCTAGATACTATAGAAGGGTTATGCGCACTTCGTCCCATTCACACTTCGTCCTCTGTTCGCAAATGGTCCCATACGCGGTTAGTCCCATTCGCTGTTATTCCCATTCGCGGTTAGTCCCATTCGCAGTCGGTCCCAATCGCAGTTGGTCCCATTCGCGGTTGGTTCCATTCGCGGTTAATCTTATTCGCATTTGGTCCCATTCGCATCTGAATGTAGCCAGACATTCCTTTTCAAAATTCAAATACATATGTAGAGGAACGGTTGGTGGTGTACAGAAAATGAAGATCTTCTTTGCCGGGCGAGGTGGTATGTCGGCAGACGGCCATTAGTTACTGTTCGGAACTTGTATATGTTCGAATAGGCTCGCGAACTTGTTTTTTTTTTTGACGGATATACGTATTTAGCCTCGAAGTCTTTTGCTACTTCACCGGGCATAAAGGCGAGCAGAGCTCCAGCCTCAATAAATGGTTAAATTACTACAAACTAAGCAAACTGCGCAAGAAGGCGTCCCTGTGGGACTTGGACCTCGGCTCAGCGCAGTCGCGCTGAGGAATGAAATGAGGAAGGACTTTTTGTTTTTTAGGGGAGTTTTATGCAACTGTCGCTCTACCTTACGGTTTGCGGGCCTCTCGGACTTCGGGCCTACGCCCTCGTCGGCCTCGTAGCATCGGAAGGTTATTTGCAAAAGGGATGAGAGGGCGCGAGGGGATTGATATTAGTACAGAAGTATAAATTCGCTATTCTTTTTCTGTATCCTTCATATAATAATTAAACCACCCCTTGGGAACAGGTTTTCAGCTATTGATATTACCTGCCAACTTATCATCATCATCATCATCAAACACATCATTTTCGATCTTCACCTCCACTATATCGATATTGTATTGAGAATGTATATGAAGGTGCGATGGTTTGGTCTGCAACTTTGATGTGTCATTCTGAAACAAATAAATATAGAAATAAAAGCGATACGTCTTTCATTCATCACGAAATCTCTAAAATCATAATTTCATCATCTCAGCCATAGGACGTCCACTGCTGGACATAGGCCTCCCTCATAGATCTACAGATGCTACGGTTGGAGGCGGCCTGTATCCACCGTGATCCCACGGCCTTTACCAGGTCATCCGTCCATCTAATTGGTTCCGCTGGCATAGATAGCACTGTCTCAGGGGGGACTCCTGCCCTTTTACGAGGGCGTGAGTCCAGGAAAGCCCGTAGCTGCGGCCGTTTGAGCTAGGGGAGCTGCCGGGGGGATACCCGAAAGCCAATACCCGGGAAACTAACACCCAGGGAGGTTTATAGTGAGAAGGCCCTCTCCGCGGCACTCCTGGCGCGTCGCCTTTTCATTTTGGGAAAGAGAGTCCTACGTACACTTTGTTGACGCGGGGATCACAAATTTTGTGATCCTTACGAGGATGCGTAATGCATTTTACCGCAGTCAGTCTTTTTGTAGAAAGTTCTTTTTTTTTATCGATTACTAGCAGACTTTTTCAATCCACTAGTATTCTTTTTAACCCCTCGTACTAAGCTAAATGCTTGTGTTACGAGTGGGTTCACGTTGGTAGTTCAATGGGTGGGGTTCTAACCAGCGACCACAAGATCACAAGTCCGACGCCCTAGCCATTCGACTAAGGCGGCTTCAAGTTTATAAAAAGACTAAATTACCTGTTGTACACAGTTAAGTAATACCGCATGAGACCCTTTCACTTGTTCTTTGAAAACATCCACCTTCTTCAACAGAGCTTTGCACTCCCAACATATCTTAATCGTTTGGAAGTCCAGTATGTATGCCTGTGAAAAATACAATTATAGTTTAACGTTTGTAACTATAGATAGATGGATGGAAGTTTGTTACTCTTTCACGCAAAACCTACTAAATGGATTTGGCTGAAACTTTGCATGGGGATAGTTAATAAACTCGATTAAAATGTAGGCTACAAAAAATCACGCTCTGACCCACTGGAGCAGAGCAACGCGGGTAAAACCGCGGGGCGTAGTCGTATGTATATGTGGGGCTCGCCCTCTCCATACAGTGGTATGCTTAACTCATACCACTAGGATAGGACCCTACACCACTAAAACCCCCCAGACACTTCTTTATTCTGCCATTGGTGGGAGCCGGGCACAAACATTATTATACCTAACATGTGGATAATGTTGTAAGCTACACATTTATATATTTCTTGTTGTTGTTTTTAGTTGTAATTTGAATGTGTATCTGTTTGTTTTCCCAAATAAATAAAATAAAAAACATTTCTATGATTTTCCTATTGACTGGATTGTAATGGGTCATATAAAAATAATGGGTCACAACATACCTGTCTTTTTTTTTAAATAATTCCTACTATTGATCGAAGCATCATAAATAAAACATTTCTACTACTTACTGAATGGATAGATTTAAGTGTGTAAATTTACAAAGTGTGTAAATACCAGGCCATAGCAGAGCAATGTTTGGGAAACACTGCTTTATATTATAACAATTAACTTTTATATGAGTTAGATGACAAACAACAGCCTAACACAAAAGCCACAGCACACATTAGCAAATTCAAATTGCATTTATTCAGTAAAAATGGTTACATTAATTGTTTGGAATAGTCATATTTTTTCTCCTACCGTGCACCGTGCACCGTGCCTGACATGTACTGAGAAACACTGCCAAAAAATTCAGTAGAACCTTCTTTTAAAAAATAATAATATATCACAATATTTTATTAACCTAATTACAAAAATACTTTATTTTACATTGAGATTGGAGCGATTTAATCCCAATCATTTTTGTCACATAGATAATCAGAAATTTTATAATAAGCTCTGCTGCACAATTTGGTTTTAATAGTAATTTTAAACTTATTTATAGACAATTCTCTCATGCTATCTCTAGCATCCAATCATTCTAAGATGTGTAAACTACATGGGAAATAAACTGTGGTTTTATTCAACTCACATCTTTAACTACAACACCTGGGACCCGAATAAATTATGACAGAATATAGAAGTAAAATGAATTAAGTAAAATTAAAAAATGACGACTTTCAAACATTATGGTTAATAAAGTTTAAAAGTGTTAATATAATGATTTTCTTAAAAACAATTCTAGGAGACGAACGGCAGTGGTCAATGGGTCGTCTTAGGCCACCTAAGTTAATACTTACAGAAATTTCATTAATTATTTGTGAATACAAATTGAAATATCCAGTATCATATAAAAACACTAGTTTTCTTTCCGAACACAAACAACCAGCACAGATATTGTCCATTTTGTATTATTTTATAACCGTATAACAGATTTGTAATGTTTTTTGTTTGTTTTCAATTCAAAAATATAAACTATTTTTGTTTTATTTACACTTTGTAAACATAGTATAAACGCTCTATCGGAGCGTCGTCTCCAATGCGTTTTGACAGTTGACAAGTCAGTGACATTAAATCAGTGTTGCCGTTTCCATTAGCGTCAAATAAACACAGATAAAATATCAATATGCCAAAAGACTTAAAAACTTTTGTGAGAATAACTAATAAGTTTTTAAGTCTTGTTATATATGAGGTTGCATTTGGCTTGACAATTTTGTTCTCCGAATCTTTTTACGTACTTTAATAAGACATTTTAAAACATATCGTAACTGTTACAAAATCACCGTTGATTCTGCCTTATCGTGGAGCTCTTGTTCTTTTGTTGTTGAATTTTAATTGTACCCCTAAAAGGATGAAAGTAGATGGCAAAATCTACGCGTACGATTTCACGGGCAACAGCAGATAAATGCAAGTCAGGGTAGTATGTAATGCCGCCGTAATCATAGCAAAAAATAATCACGTTTCGTAGAAAATTCAATCTCATGTTTTTTAAAGCCTGGCTGGCATTATCCGAAGGTCCGGCGGGCCCTGCTAAACAGATTTAGCAAGAGGTCCGTGCGCCTTTTTTATTCAATTCAAAGTATATCTATAGATTTTCACATGGTTTGCATGTGACTTATTACTTTAAGTACCTATTATTAACAACAAGATAAGCAGCCACTAGAAATGGAGTGCTACCATTATCTACCATGAGTGTTTGAGGAAAACAATAATTGTCTACTGCCGTACCTATATAATAACTCTCAAATGATTACAAAATATCTGTTCCATCTTTTTCACAGTTCACTGTGGGTTAATGTCCCAACCATATAATAAACCTTTTTATTTTTGTTTTTTTCTACATCGTTACCCAAGAGGCTTTTGCTACTTCACCGGGCATAAAGGCGAGCAGAGCTCCAGCCTTAATTATCCAGTTAAATGAATAATAAAATGATGACATTAAAAATTGCAATGATTTGAATGTGACTTTTAAATTAATAAATTCACCCAGCTGGGGGGGTCTGCCAACCCCCCTCAGAACCCCCCCTGCTCCCCTCCACCACCCTCCACCACCCCCCGAGCACCCTCGCTACGCTAGGGCGCTAACTTGACGCCGTGCAATAATAGACTGCTTAGGTCACACGGATCGTAATCCACCACCCCCCGCGAGTCTGGGGCGGGTTTATGTCACATCTGCTATAAAATAGTATACGATACTCGTGATCTAAGTAGCCTATTAATGCACGGCGTTTAGCACCCTCGCTACGCTCGGGCGCTAACTACACGCCGTGCAATAATGTGCTACTTAGGTCACACGTATCGTAATGTACTATTTCGCATGCACAGTAAACGCTGAGTTATAGCGAAGACATTTTTATCGAGGTCATACTATATAATATCGTTATGTCGCCTCCAGCCTCCAGTCCAGTTTAGCCTCCAGTATTTCCTGAGATTAATACGTTCAAGCAAACAAACTCTTCAGCTTTATAATAATACTAGCGACCCGCCCCGGCTCCGCACGGGTACAATGCTGATGTATTATACATATAAACCTACCTCATGAATCCTTCTATCTATTAAAAAAAACCGCATCAAAATCCGTTGCGTAGTTTTAAAGATTTAAGCATACATAGGGATATAGGGACAGAGAAAGCGACTTTGTTATAGACTCTTCAGAAACAAACTCTTCAGCTTTAAAATAATATAATTGTATAGATTCAAAAAGAATACTTGAAACTTATGACGTCCGTGCACATGATAACATTATTACTTGAACTGCATGTCTGAATATTAAAAGGGCATATGTTACTCGAAAACAGTAGCGGTTAGAAGTGTCTGTTTGTAATTAAAAAATAACGGGTAAAATGGCTAGGGGTTGTGATCTGTGATCTTGTGCCGATTCGATCTCTACCCATTGCACTACCGACGTGAACTCACTCGTAACACAAGCATTTTAGCTTAGCACGAGGGGTTAACAAGAATACTAGTAGACTACAAAACTCTGCTAGTAATCTTTATAAATAAAATGCACAAGGGTTGTTTTTAAGAATATAGGTGCATGCACACTGATAGATACGGAAAATGGTTTTAGGCCGCTATGTATTATTCCACGCGTGATCATTTTAGTGCAGATTTCTTAACACCTCACAACCGGCACAAAATTTCTAAGCTTTTCCATCCGCTTAGCGAAGTCAATAATTATATAATTTATTAAATCGATCACGGCGTCGCACAATTTCTTCGTCCAATAATCTTTTCTCTTTCTCTTTCAAATTAGTACCATCACCGTTATGTCCATGCTCAATCTCCAACAGTAATTATGAACAATCCGCCCATCATTTCTTTGGGAGTGTAGTCTTTGGCATCGGAAGAGTAAAATTTTGCCAGATAGCCTGAGGGTTTCCTCGGGGGTTGTTTATTATGTGGATCTTGTGGCGTCCAAACGGAATTTCCGTGATTTTAGACGCTTTTGCCATACCTACTACTGGAATCCAAAATAACAGCTTACGTGTAGGCCCCGTAATTTATTACCCGACCGTGGTGCTTTACAACTGGCTTCTCTAGTTGTAAATTACCCCTGAACAAAAAAAAGGCCTGAGCGTAAATAAAAAAGCCTTTAATTTCATGCAAATAAATGTTACAGTATATTAAGATAATTAATGGTTTTACAATATTGTTTTGTATAAATGTACAGGAAACCCTCAGCGGGTGAAGAACTCCTCCTTAGATTGCCAATTTGCCAATTGCTGGTGTTAAAGAGGAACAATGTGTCCAGCCCACTTTCACTTCAAAGATAAAGCCTCAAGTATTAATCCGCTGTTTCTGTGGTTATATTCCATATTTTTGGGTCTGATTTTTTGCCTTTTTGTTTATATTCAGCATGCTGCGTTATAGGTATAGGCCTCTTTGATCTGGTCGAATTTTAATCATTATCTTGTTGCTAAATTTCCAATTTTGGGAAGTGAGCCTAGATCATCATCATCATCATCAACCCGTACAACGACCACTGCTGAACATGGGCCTCCTCCCGAGGGAGGAATTTGGCCGTAGTCACCACGTTTGGCAGGCGGGTTGGTGACCGCAGTATTATGTGGTAACACACAAGAAAACGCTGCTGCCCGTTTCCCTGGTATACGATTGTTATTGATGGTATTAGAACAAACGGGACCAACGGCTTAACGTGCTTTCCGAGGCACGGAGGGTAGTCCAACCATCCAGACCCGGAAAGAAATCTAAGTATTTACACAAAGATTTCATATCCGGTGTGGGGATCGAACTCACGACATCCGACATTTGAAGCGAGCCAAATAACGCTACGCTACGGAGGTTGTCAGTGAGATTTTTTTTTCCGGGGGGAAATTCATTTACGCATCCCCACAGCCCCTGCAGCGTATTCGCGCGCTGGCGGTGGGATATGTGGGACTCGCCCTCTCCATAGCGTGGTATGCTAAACTCATACCACGAGGAGAGGACCCTACACCACTAAAACCCCCCGGACACTCCTTCGATCCGCCGTTGGCGGGAGCCGGGTATGCGTAAGCAATCCGGCCCCCCGACGGCACCCGCGGCCAGTATGGCACCTTGGGACCTCCTGGGCTTCACTTACAGTGGCACATTTGCCCAATTATAGGGACGCCTGGAGTGTAGAGGCGTCTCCTCCTCATGGATCAGCCTCGAAGGGAGCGGGGAGGTTGTCAGTGAGCCTGGATAAACAAATGTAATTAAAACCCTGACGCGGGTGAGACCGCGGGATACAACTAATATTGAATTATACTTACTAGTATTTAAGTCTTCAAATCTAATCAACCATCACAGTTTGTTATCAAAAGTGTATTTATTAACTACGTATTTAAAATAATAGTGTACTTAGTAATTTTATGTTCGCATTTTTCTTTAAATTAAATAGGCTTGCGTTTATCGCATTCCCACGTGGGGGTAAGTGTCTATGTGGATTAAGATGGAACCTCGCACAAAATAATAAAACAAACGATTTCAAACAAAAAAAAACACCACAATAAATTGATATGCACTAAAAAGTGAAAGATCCCATAATCAGAACCATACCAAACTGTCATTACCATCTGATGCCCTCGTAGGCCCGACCTCCGAGAGGCCCGCGAACTGTACAGTAGAACGACAGTTTCACAAAACTCCCCTAAAATACTAAAAGTCATAAATCCCTCATTGAACATCTAGGTGAAATCACCTGGGTATTCAAAGTGGAATAAACCATCTCATCGCCAGCGACCGCCCTGAGCCGAGGGCTCTTGCGCAGGTTGCTTAGTTTGTATTTTTTAAACCATTTATTAGGGCTGGAGCTCTGCTCGCCTTTATGAACGGTGAAGTAGCAAAAGCCTGCTGGCTCCCAATGTAAGTCCGTAGGAAAAAAAAAAACCTACTAATATTATAAATGCGAAAGATTGTATGTGTTGATGATTGTATATTTGTTACTCTTTCACGCGAAAACTACTGAATGGATTTGGCTGAAAGTTTGCACTCGGATAGGTTATTTATAAGCTGGATTAACATATAGGCTATAAAATATCACGCTCCTACCCACTGGAGCAGAGTGACGCGGGTAAAACCGCGGGGCGCAGCTAGTTAAAAATTTATATTCTTCAGCAAACACAGACGTCGGCAAAAAGCCACAGCAACCATTTTTTGCGAACTGGTGCCATTTCGTCGATGAAACGTTGAGGTAATACCGACTTCTATGTTTAGTTGATCGGTGGTGGAATCCACAGTGCGTGACACGGCACGGTAGGGGGAAAATATGTTGTAAGTAGGGCAAGACCACTGAGAAACACTGCAAAAATAATCCGTAGAACAGAACCCTCTTTTAAAAATAATAATATTTCACAATTTCTTAACGGGATAAAATATAATGACCACCAAAAATATATACTTGACACCAGTATAATAGTACTAGCTATTTTAGTCACGACTGCACTTCAAATTGTATTCGAACACCAAATGTAGTTAATGATCACCAAATCTTAGCGAGCAAATTATTGCGCTATTTCTACCTTAATAAAATCAATGAAAAATGACAATCGGTTAGGTTAGGTTAGAGCTGCGGCCATACAACGCACGAGCCGAGCGAGCGAAGCGAGCGGTGCCGCGGTAGCGGCCGGCGAGTGCCAGAACCGAATAGTAAATTAGTAAAACATTTAGGTACTTTTGGTGATCATTTACTACTTTTGGGTTAACAATGATTTATTTGGAGTCATTTTGCTTAAATACGATAGCGAAATGTTAAAACTTTGGTTACAATTTTACATTAAAATGCGGGTTTAATTTTGGTGATCATTTTTACTATATCTGATGGTAAGTTAAACATAAGCCTTTCTTAACCTAATTACAAAATACTTTAATAATTTTACATTTAAATTGGAGAGATTTAATCCCATTAGAGACTTAACTTAAGATGCAGGTTCGAATCCTGCGACGGCCGTAAGGTAAATTTATTCATTGTAATTTTTAAAATTACAGTGAAACGCCATGAATCTGTTACCGGTAGTACTCTCCTTGGTGCTCGTGTGGGTGGCAGCTGACGAAGAAAAACAGGGATACCATGAACTCGTGGGTATGTAACTTTTATTCAGATGCAGACATTTGTTGCCATAAGGCTTTAGCTACTTCACCGGGCATAATCCTTATTAACTCTATACCAATGCTAGCTTCGAAAGGGGTCATCGTATGGAGACCGCAAATCGGCAAGCGTAGCGTCCACCTACTAGATGGACAGATGATCTGGTTAAGGCCGCAGGATCACGGCGAATGCAGGCCGCTTCTTACCGCAACAACTGGAGATCTATGAGGGAGGCCTATGTCCAGCAGTGGATGTCCTACGGCTGAAATTATGATGATGAATACTAGCTGCCCGCGCGCGGTTACATTCGCGTGGAACCTTTATAGTTTAATTCCCCCCTTTTCCGCATGTCGCCAACAAATTGTGTAATGTGGCGAAAATCACTCACTACAGATTGGCTTCCTAACACCAGGAACCGGCGACGCGGTAGAACCAGAGGGAGATGGTGAGACGAACTCTTTCCTGAAGGATGGAAGAAGAGGCTTGTGATAGGGTAAAAGGGATAGAGAGCGTATGTCAAAATTTCAGGATCTAATTCCACTCGTACTCTTTCACTTTTTTTTCCCGATGGACGTTTAGTCACTACACTTTCTTCACCAGGTATATAGGCGAGGAGGGCTCATTAAAAGGTTTAAAAACTACAAATGACTTAGATCTCAGCTTAAAGCGGTCTGCGGCTGGCGGGGGGATTCCACCATCATTCAACCAAACATAGAAGTCGGTATTACCTCAACGATTCATCGACGAAATGGCACCAGTTCGCAAGAAATGGTTGCTGTGGCTTTTTGCCGACGTCTGTGTTTGCTGAAGAATATAACGTGGCGGAAGAGAGGCCTTTGCCCTGCAGTGAGATACATTGAGCTGATAATAATAATTTTTCATTTTATTTGCAACCAGGTGTTCCCGAAGCTACCCGGGTGAAGCAGCAAGAACTTCGCGGCGCCAGGATCTCGGGTGGCTATGGTTCCTATCGTGGAGAGTATCCATACATGGTGAGTAGGTATACTCGACTGCCTGTATCATCATCAGCTCGTATAACGTTCAGAGCTGAACATGGGCGTCCTCCTGAGGGTCTTGCCATAGCCACCATGCTTGGCAGAAAACGCTGCTACCTGTTCCATTCCATGGTATACATGATTGTTATAGGTAATGTTATGACAATCGGAACGGGCTTAACGTACTTTCCGAGCCATGGAGGGTAGTCCCACAACCAACGAGTTTTTTTTTTTTTTCGGGTGGCTTATGCTGTTACGCATTTCCACCGCCGCTGCAGCATATTCGCGCGCTCGCGATGGGATATGTGGTACTCGCCCTCTCCATAGCGTGGTATGCTAAACTCGTACCACGGGGAGAGGACCCTACACTACCTAATCCCCCCGGATACTCCTTCGATCCGCCGTTGGCGGGGGCCGGGTACGCATGAGCAATCCGGCCCCCCGACGGCACCCGCGGCTGATATGGTACCGCGGGATCTCCTGAGCCACACTTACAGCGTCCCTACTCCTCAAAAACCAACCAGACCTGGAAAGAAATATTAGAATTTACACAAAGATTTATTGTCTGGCGTAGGGATCGACACTACGATCTTCGTGATTTATACTGCATCCCTGCACAGGGTTTCTCAAACTTATGGAATCGCCCACTGATGGCGAACCTGCTCCCTCCTCTACTTAGAAAATCATACTCGTAATAATAACGTCTTTTCCTGCAATATACATGACTGCCTGAAGACGAAAGTCTTTAACCAGTGTGTGTTGCCAGTGATGACCTAGTGATCCGAAACGTGGTATTTCACTATAGGCCTTATGAACAGGCTCAGAGTCGCTCAACGAGCTATGGAGAGGGCTATGCTCGGGGTTTCTCTACGCGATCGAATCAAAAATGAAGAGATACGTAGAAGAACGCGGGTTACCGACATAGCTCAACGGATTAGTCTGTTGAAGTGGCAATGGTCAGGCCATATAGCACGGAGAACAGATGGCCGTTGGGGCCGAAAAGTTCTCGAATGGAGGCCGCGGATCGGCAAGCATAGTGTAGGACGTCCACCTACTAGATGGACGGATAATCTAGTTAAGGCCGCGGGATCACGGTGGATGCAGGCCGCTTCTAACCGCAACAAAAGAAGATCTATGAGGGAGGCCTATGTCCAGCAGTGGAAGTCCTACGGCTGAAATGATGATGATGATGATAAATAATAACATTTTTCCTAGGCGGGTCTTCTGATCGGTTTGAACAACGGAAAGACATCTATGTGCGGGGGTGCTCTCCTGAACAACAGAAGAGTATTGACTGCGGCACATTGCGGCAACGATGGTTATCTCCAAGCTAATAATATCCTGGTAAGGAATTTCTTACTTTATTTTTGAAGTAGAAAGACTGAACTCGCGACAACGACACCTCAAACAACTAATAGATATACTTAAAGCAATTCTATTTTAAAGACGACAATACACAATTTTTATTGCAATCAACACTAAATGTGACTTACTAACTTCTATAACGCAACAATTCAAGTATGGAATAGCATTCCATCTCTTTCCAAAGATCGTATTGTTTTATTCCCTTCTCGTGCCACTGGCTATTCAATTTAAAGCGCTCCCGTGCAATGTTTATTCGTCTCTATCGCTCCCATTATTAATATGTTTCGTGCTGGTTTCGGGTAAGCAATGTCAGTAATTGCATGGTTGAGCTTTAGTGGCAAAATATTTCGACCTTACTGATGGGGTCATAGCCCAGTGGTTGACTCATTTTGACACAGGTTTTCGCTGCAACAAAATCAATACTAATATAAAGCTGAAGATTTTGTTTGCTTGAACAGCTAATTTCAGGAACAACTGGTCCAGATAAAAAATACCTTTCAGTGTTCGATAGCCTATTTAAATGATTACTAGCTGAGTTTTTGTAGTCTACTAGTATTCTTGTTAACCCTTCGTGCTAAGCTAAAATGCTTGTGTTACGTGTGGGTTTTACGTCGTCAGTGCAATGGGTGGGGATCGAAACAGCCACATGATCGCAAGTCTGTTGAGGAACGGTTGATGAACTTGTTTTGCGCGATTCAGGTTAGTTGAGATGCTAAGTGCTAGATGGCTCTGCTAGTTATCATGTTCTGTGGCTACTGTAGATGTCACTACAAGACCAGGTAGCTAGTGAAAGGTTGCAGGTGTCGCTAGGGTAGGATTCTCGCCGGCGAGGACCGCGTTGTGCCCCTACCCCTGCCCCGTGATCCAGCGCCTATCGGCGGTGCCAGCGATCACTTCCTCTTATATCCATAAATCTGACTTTGATATCAGTGGCACTTCTGGTTTGTGGTCCTAACCCAGTAAGGGTGCCCCCAGGTGTGTGTCACTTAATTGTACGCTTTTATAAATTTTCAATATATACCTATAATAATTAATGTAAATATGAACTTATTATGAGTAGAGGAATTAATGACACACGGAGTACATTGTCTGTACTGACCTACAATTAGCAGCACTCACAGGTTGCACTTGCTAATTATAGTTACCTAAGTAGTTTTATTCATTGAATAACAACAAAAGCCTATTAATTACAGTACAAGTGTATGTAAATATCTAAGTGCTGAATATAATTCATTATTTCATTATTTCCAACGCCCTAGCCATTGAGCTAGCTAGCCGCTTCAATTTACCTCCCCTAATGGTATCCTTGTTCACAGGTAGTACTTGGCACCACCTACTTATATTCAGGTGGAACCAGGGTGTATGCCACCACACTCATTACAAACAGCGACTTCAATCCCTACACCGGTGCTAGTGACATCGCTATGCTGGTCATACCGTATGTCTATTATAACAGTAAGTTGAAAATACAAATTATATGCAGTGAAATGAAAACGTTTATTAATAATGTAGACCAGGGTTTCTCAAAGTGAGGTACGCGAACCCCTAGGGGTTCGCCATTCGTCGGCAGAGGGTTCGCGACAAGATTTCCGTAATGGTGGCTTGAACTGGCAGGCGCGCTCGGCACACAAAGGCCTTATTGATATATGGATTCCGAAATAATGGCTGAAATTGTTCTGCATCTTTCTCAGCTCTCCGACGAACTGAAAATATATTTTCCGGATATTGATAATGCTAAAAATGGCTGTTTGCAGTCACGAACGAGAGTATACCTAATTTTTGGTTAGAGTATTAAGCAACAGGAGTCATTATTAGAAATGTCCGTAGATGAAACGAAAATATTTAAAGAGGATGTCTTTGATAGATTTTTGGGCAGCTAGACAGGCAGAGTATTCCGAACTCTCACGCAAAGCGGTAAATTTCCTTTTACCCTTTGCTTCAACATACTTATGTGAGAGTGGGTTTTCACACCTGGTCATGATAAAAACTAAATACAGAAATCGACTTGATACCGAGTCAGAATTAAGGTTAAAAATTGTTCAAAATGACTCCTAAAATTGAATCCATTTGTGACAAGAAACGAGCACACCCATTACATTAATATTAAAAAGATATTTCTTTTGCCACTTTATTTTTTACCTTTTATTCAAATGAAAACCTTATTTTCTTCAACAGTCAATTTTATTATTTTCTTTGGCTGGGGGGGGGGGGGATTTTAATTATTTAGGGGTTCGCTGTTACCTGGAAATTTTAACAGCGGTTCGTGCAGCCGAAAGTTTGAGAAACCCTGACGTAGACGAATTGATCGTACTTATTATACTTAAGTCAAATACAATGATAATAAAAACAAAACAGATAAAACAATCTTAACCAATAAACTAGTTTACATTTCAACAATAATGTTATAAAATAAAATTTACCAATATTGTTATGGCATGTGATAATCGCTTATTATAAAATACAATTAACATCAACCAGCGCGGGCTGGGATCGGGTCTGAAGCATAGAACGCGTCGCGAGCCTCGCCTTGCGATGACGACCTATCCTAGCTTCCTACGAGTCTTTCTCTATCTACCTACGGTATGACACTCGGAGAAGAAAGACTATAAGAAACTCCGAGATCATTCAGTAAACGTCCCCCAAGTCGCTACACAAATATGGCCAAGTGGGTTAAAACATGATTAAGGAGATGATTCTGAATAGAGCTGAAAATATTCAAATAATTGTGTGTAAAATATTAAAGGGGTTGAAAATAAGAAAGAACAATCGGATATTTGCAAATATGTCCAAGTGGGGTAGCAAATGCATAAGATGATTTGTAAATTATTTCCCGTTTTTTTTTTTGTAAACTGTTATAGGTGTCGTTGGTTTATTCAATTTAAGTTTTATGAATACTTTATATTCTTTTTTATGCTGCGTGATAGATATGTGGGGCATACCTACCTAGTTATTTTATCATATTATTTTTGAATCTATGTATATAAATTAGATATGTAAGGCATAGTTATTTTATCTTTTTTTTTTACTGACATGTAGAGAAAATCGTAACGGTTGTATTTCTTTTATGTAATTTATAAGATTTTCGAAACTCTAATTACCGAAATACTAGTAAGAACACAAATACTGTGGTCTATTCCACTTACACAACACACCATATTATTATCAAGACAGTAAAAAAAGTGACCCAGTACATTGTTCTATTATGTTTTAGGTTACATAAAAGCAGCTACTTTACCAAATGGATATGGAAACTCGAACTTCTTGGGCTACACTGCGACCCCTGTGGGCTATGGAAAGAAATCTGATTGTAAGTATCAGTTTTATATCCTCAAAACTATCGTTAAAGCAATTCAGTTAAATCGGTCAGTTGGAACAGTCGTGAAATTGAATTGCATGATTTGGCTGATCATTGTTACTAGAAATATCCAGCTAGGCTCCATAACTACTATGTTTTATACAATACAGTTATGCTGCGTTCCGAAATGCGATGAAAGTGATAATATCGCGAATTTGACCAAATGTTATAATATATTCACAAAATAAATATGTAGGTACATTAATAATAATAATTGTGTCTTATGTTTACAAAAAAATAAAATAATGTTATGGTCGCCTTTTCAAGGATGATTTCCTAAATGTATGCCGAGTTTGAGATAAAAAAAATTAAAACTCATTTTTTTTCATAAGGATTGAATTTATTGATTGCATTAAAAATTCTGATTTAATTTCGCTTATTCTGCTAATTTTCGTGCATATTTTAAGTATTTTTCATGCATATAACAAGCTTATTATTTATATTGCATATAATCCGGTCTCTATTAATATTGTAGAGGAACGGTTGGAGACATCCACAGAAAATGAAGATCTTCTGTTTAGAACTAGTATTATATTCCAATTGGCTAGCCAACTTGTGTTGTGCGATACAGGTTAGTTGTGATGCTCGGTGCTAGATGGCGCTGCTCGCCTCCTTGTGCGACTAATGGAGATGTCACTACAATATTTTCACTCACACATCTCAATCAATAAATGAAGTAGAGGGACGCGTCATTTTAGCTTAGACGAGCTATACATTCTTTAACCTGTCACATTTTAACACCGTGTGGTTTCCGGCTTAGAATAGACCACCCCATGCGACTAAGGGACATATGGCTGATGGATGGGCAGCAGCATCTATTAGCTCAAGGTTTACATCTTACTGCGACCACCAATCCGTCTGCCAAGCGTGGTGATTATGGCAATATGCCTCATCGATCCTGGCTTGCCAAGGTCTGTTAAGAGCAGGCCCATGTTCAGCAGTGGACGTAAACGGGCTGTTGATGACGATGATGATGATTTTAACACTACTGCGAGGTTCTATAAATTGTCTTAAATTTAATTTAAAAATACAAAAGTGTTAATTCCGCTAAAAATGTGTCTATATGCTGTAATGCTCTTTTTGCACCGCCCTCCCGCCCGCAAAAAATTATGCAACGCTACTGCGCAAAATGCGCAGTAGCGTTCGAGTAGTTAACATCACCCAGATGATGCTCCGTGGAGGAGCAAAACAGGTGTCGGGTCTTGGGCTGGTCATTGTGTTTTTGCACGTTTTATTTTTCATTCCTGCATGTGCATAATTTTTGCGGGCGGGAGGGCGGTGCAAAAATAGCATTACAACATATAGACACATTTTTTGCGGAATTAACCCTAGATATTTTTAAATTAGATTAACATAGCTTTCCGCAAAGTAACGCATATTGTCTTAAATTTCTAGACGAATCAATAACCTGGAGTCAGTCTCTCCGCGACGCCTACGTTCCTGTGATTAGCAACTCTGAATGCTCGTCGTACTACGGGTCCGTGGTCACAGAGGGGGTTCTGTGCACTGGTGGGGCCGGGGGGCGTGGCCCTTGTGGGGGGGATTCCGGTGGCCCAGTCGTTATTAGATTCTCCTCCTCCAGCCATCTGTTGGTAAGTGCCAAGCTAAGCTAAGACTCCGTAGTCCGACTCTCTATCCTCATGAACTATAATAGTGAGTTTGTGACGATGTAGGAGGTAATCTCTGGATCTACTGAACCAATTTTGACAATCTTTTACCAATAGAAAGCCACATAATTTGTGAGTGTCATAGGCTATATTTTAATTTAAAGTTTCGACGAGAACGGGATGTACGCAGGTGAATCCGCGCGGGACATCTAGTCTATACTCCTTCTTCTTCTTCTTCTTCCTGCCCTTATCCCACATTACTTGGGGTCGGCGCAACACGTTTGTTTATTCCATTCTGTCCTGTAAACCGTCACACTTTCACTAACTCCTTTTTCTTACATATCACTCTTCACACAATCCATCCTTTTTTTTTTTGTTTTTTTGTTTTTTTGGCCTTCCTCTCCCTCTCCATCCATCTAGATGTATACTTAAATCATCCGCATACGTTTCTTCCCTCCTCTTCACATGACCATCTAGTCTATACTATATATATATATATATATAATATTATAAAGCAGTTATAGATATAAACCTTCCTCACTTGAATGATGGGCGGGCTAGATTGATGACACTAGTCTTAAGCTGTCGCGGGCCGGATTGTTGGCACTGGCGGGCCGGATTTGGCCCGCGGGCCGTAGTTTGGAGACCTCTGTTATTAGCTATTGTCTCTTAAGCGGTATTGTATTACACTGACGATATAGAAACGCCTTCCGCCTTTCTGTTTTTCACGCCTAATAAAAACTATGCAGTAAAATGTCTGGTTAATTTTCAGATTGGGATCATGTCGTTTGGTTCGACCAGTGGTTGCTCCGCCGGTCATCCCGCGGGACATACGAGGGTTACACATTATCTCACCTGGATAAATAGCTGGTTGTAAGCTTGAAACTAATTTATAATAACATTCTGAATAAAACAATCAATAATACATTAGTTTTTTACTACCACTATAGTTCGTTCGCGTTAAGAATTCAGTGAGTCATCAGTGCAACTGAAGTGTAAAGGTGAATACATAATGATGTTAAAATTCAAACAAATTATATTTTAAAAGATTAAGTTGAATGAATTTATAAAGAACACATTTAAAAAGTTTAAAATCAAATATCATATTTCAATCACTATCACTCGTGTCCTCGTTAGTATTTATAACAAAGTATTTTCTGCAGTGAGTTCCATGATGTCATCTAAGTCCCACATGGTATTTTCTTCTTGTAAGACGTGGTCGCAGCATTTTCTCCATCGATCAGCGTCCACTAAGCGGATTGCGTCATATATTTTTTTTTTGTAAATTATAACATTGTAAATTACTTTTTATTCCGCACTATGAATTAAAGAACCACTTAGAGCAGAGCATAGTGGCGCATTCGTTTGCAAAATCGTTTTACTACGTAATTTTTTTTTTTTATGTCCGTGATGTTCTCCTCATTTTAATAGTGTAAGTGGACACTGGGTATCTGTTGCAGTTATTGTTTAAACAACGAAAAATTAAAAATGCTGCAAAACAAGGTTTTTTGCAATAAATTTTTTTATATATATTTTTTAGACTATTTTGAATCAAAAAAGTCCTGCCACTTTTTACCGTATCTCCAACCCATGAATTTTTATTAATTTTTAAAAATTAAAACTCGTCGAAAATCGTGAATTAAATAGTGCACCTGAAAAAAAGATATATCGTGATTTATATTTTTTTATCAAATATTTAAACTATAATAAACAATATGGCGTAACCAGATATCGAATATTTTATTAATGCATGCGCATAAAGAGCATATTGTTGTTAAGGATAAAAAACATAATAATTAATAAAATATTCGATATCTGGTTACGCCATATTGTTTATTATAGTTTAAATATTTGATAAAAAAATATAAATCACGATATATCTTTTTTTCAGGTGCACTATTTAATTCAAGAAAATCACGATTATCGACGAGTTTTAATTTTTAAAAATTAATAAAAATTCATGCGAGTTTTAATTTTTAAAAATTAATAAAAATTCATGGGTTGAAGATACGGTAAAAAGTGTAAGGACTTTTTTGATTCAAAATAGTCTAAAAAATATATATACAAAAAAATTATTGCAAAAAACCTTGTTTTGCAGCATTTTTAATTTTTCGTTGTTTAAACAATAACTGCAACAGATACCCAGTGTCCACTTACACTTTTAGAATCAGGAGAACCTCCCGGACATAAAAAAAAAATTACGTAGTAAAACGATTTTGCAAACGAATGCGCCACTATGCCCTGCACTAACTTTTATTTTTACGAATTGGAAAGGTATTCACTTTTTAAAATTTAAACCAGTTAACACAAATGACAGGACTGTCATCACTGTCACTTTGTAATTTGAAAAGATTTGATTGGTTAGGGGGCGGGGCTAAGCCAGGAGACATTGATGAAAAAAAAACATAATTTGTAAACCTTTATTATTAAAACTATAGAAAGCACAAGACTAAATTGAAGTCATCATCATCATCAACCTGTTGTAGTCCACTGCTGAACATAGGCCTATGTTCAGCAGTGGCTCCCATCAATCCCCCCATCAATTTCCAGCGTGAACGATCGCTAGCGGACTGCATCCACTGACTCCCTGCAACCTTTATGAGGTCGTCGGTCCATCGTGCAGGCGGTCGTCCGACGCTGCGCTTGCCAGTTCGTGGTCACCACTCGAGAACCTTTCTGCTCCATCGGCCGTCAGTTCTTCGAGTATTAGCTATGTGTCCTGCCCATTGCCACTTCAGCTTGCTCTTCGTTCTTCTGCGGATCTCTTCATGTCTGATTCGATCACACAGGGAACACCGAGCATAGCTCTTTCCATAGCTCGCTGAGAGACTTTGAGTTTTCTTATGAGACACACAGTAAGCGACCACGTCTCAGCTCCATATTTCATCACTGGTAACACACCTTGATCGAATACTTTTGTCTTGAAGTATGGGCGACTAATTCCGAAATGAAAACGCATGAATAATCAAGGTGCCTAGTAATATATAAAGCTGAATAGCTGAAAATTAGTGTTTTGTTATTAAAAAGGTTCAGTAACTTTTCATATCTACACAATCCTGAAAATAAAATCGCGTAACTCCTACGACAAACGTACAAAAACTTCAAACTATGACAATGCTATGAACTTTTACGTAGGCGTTTGGCGGCGTAGACCGCAATTATGAAACTCTTTTATGTTTATTAGTTCGCGAATGTAATAAGAAATGAAATTAAAGTTCAATATTACGGGTAAATGTGAAATGCCTATTCATGTTAACCATGATGGAGCAGCCGCTTAGCCATCATACAAACATTGAAATTTTTTTAAAGGCTAAAAACCATATATTTTTGATCAATAGGTTCCTACTACTAAACTATATACACATATAATAAAATAGCTTGAACTAAATTTGAATATGCTTTATTTATTTTCTTCAATAGCTCGCTTATGTCCACTGCTGGGTATGGGCCTCCACTTAACAGACCTTGGTAAGACAGGGTAGTCTATACTAATATTATAAAGAGGAAAGATTTGTATGTAAGTATGTTTGTAACAGCGTTGCCAGATTTTAATTGGGGCAAAGCGGGATTTTGTATTTTTTTAGACGAAAAGCTGGATTCTTTCCTCAAAAGCGGGACATAGTAATAAAAGTATGTTATCAGAAGTTTTTAAATACTTATTTTATTACTTGAGCTTAAATTTATGTTGACATGACAATTTATATAAAAATACCAGTAATTATGGTATCCTAATGAGTATATTACTAATTTAACAGTAACAGTCTGATTTAAATTCATACAAGTTGCGATAATGGTCAAATTAAGCCTGAAAAGCGGGACTGAGCCCGTACCACGCGGGACATTTAATTTTTATATAAAAATCGGGACGTCCCGCCAAAATCGGGACGTCTGGCAACGCTGGTTTATAACGAATTGGCTCAAAAAGTACTGGACCGATTTTAAAAATTCGTTGACCATTTGAGTGCCACATTATCACTGATTAACATAGGCTATAATTTGTTATGAAGTTCCCACGGGAACGGGAGTTACGCGGGTGAAACTGCGCGCGGGAAGCTAGTTGTAGGATATTGCCATAATCACCACGCTTGGCAGGCGGATTGGTGAACGCAGTTAGATGTTTAGTAACCTTAATTTGATAGACGCTGCTCTATTATGAATATTAAAGCAAAACATGCAATTTATTTTTTGTCCGTATGATCCACTGAACCGATTTGAAACATTCTTTCACCATTAGAAAGATGCGTTATCCAAGAATAATCTTCCGACCCTTAGTTTGCTAAGAACCTTCCGATGCCCTCGTAGACCCGAAGTCCGAGAGGCCCGCGAACTGTAAAGTAGAGCGACAGTGGCACAGAACTCCCCTAAACTAAAAGCCATAATCCCTAATCTCCCCATCACGACAGTTGCACAAAACTAAACGTCATCATCATCCCTCAATCTCCGCGCAAGCGACCGCCCTGAGCCGAAGTCCAAGTCCCACAGGGGGCGCCCTCTTGAGATTGCTAAGTTTGTAGTTTTTTAACCATTTATTTAGGCTGTAGCTCTGCTTGCTTTTATCCCCGGTGGAGTAGCAAAAACCTCCTTGCTAACTACATAATGCCCATCTGAAAAAAAAGGTAGATTAATGCCTCGGGCATTAAGTCCGTCAATTATAACTTTTTGAGTAACTACCGTATGCAAGACTATTTACTCCTCTGCTCGCGTTTATGCCCGGTGGAGAAGAAAAAGCCTATAGGGAAACAACAAATGTCCGTGCGAAAAAAAAATTGTCAGAAAAAAAAAATGATTGGACTGAATTACAAGTAAAACCACGGAAATCTCTAGTACTATGTGAACAAAAGTCAATAATGCAGTTTTGTTAGGTAATAAGTATATAAAAGTTTTATGTACACAAAATGCATGCAGAAACGCTTACGTAAAATCAAAAAATGAAATTTAAATTTCATATATTGATAACAATTTTGATATTAGTGGTACAATGCAAATCGGAAAATCAAGAATATGGTAATGTTACCACATTAAAATAAACAATCCTTTCTTCCCTCATTCTTACTCTTCTTCTTCCTGTCCATATTACTTGGGGTTGGCGCAAAACGTTTGTTTTCTTCCATTCTGACAGCCGTCACACTATCACTAACTCGCTTTTCTTTCACACAATCCATCCATCTTCTCTTTGGCCTCCCTCTCCCTCTTCATCCATCTACAGTTTACTTAAAACTCTTTTAGTAACATGCGTTTCATCCCTCCTCTTCACATAGTCATACCAAGATAAACGATTCCCTCTCAACTTTTCAATCACTGCACCACTTTCAAACTTCGTCTAATACCTTCCTTTCTCGTCACACCACACATCCATCTCAACATTCTCATCTCCGCTACATGCAATCTTTTTTCATCCATTTTTTTCACAACCCAACATTCTGATCCATACAGTATGACAGGTCTTATCACGGACTTGTAAATTTAACCCTTCAACTTGAGGGGCATCCGTGGGTCGCAAGTTGTTCCCGTGACCTGTCGCCATTTCATCCATCCTGTCGTAGCCTACCAAGCGTGGTGACTATGGCAAATACCCTCCCTAGGGAGGAGGCCCATGTTCAGCAGTGGACGTGAACCATCTGAACATGGACCTACTCTTTAACAGACTTGGGCTAGCCAGGGTCATCATCATCATCATCAGCCCGTATAATGTCCACTGCTGAACATGGGTCTCCTCCCGAGGAAGGGGTATTTGCCATATTCACCACGCTTGGCAGGCGGGTAAGTGACCGCAGTATCATGTTGTACAACACAAGGAAACGCTGCTGCCCGTTACTTGACCGATCGATTATTATAGATGACGTTATAATTATCGGGACCAACGGCTTAACGTGCTTTTCGAGGCATGGAGGGTAGTCCTGGAAAGAAATTTACACAAAGATTTCCTGTCCGGCGTGAGGATCGAACCCCCGACCTCCGAGATTTAAAGCGAGCCGAATACCGCTACGCTACGGAGGCTGTCCTGCTGATAAGGTAATAAATAAATAAAATTTAATCATTTCATTTTCATGGTGGTGGTTCATTCTAATCCAGAAACCACAAAGAGACTTTTTATATAGAGTATTTTTTTGTATATTATACTGGATATCTTTTTTTACCGTCATGAAAATAATAGATGTGTAAGGCATAGTTATTTTATCATTTTTTTTTTACTGGCATAGACTGAAAATCTTTGCCGTAAAAATGCTTACCTACAGCTTGGCAAAAAAGTCTAGAAACGGAACTAATTTTTTGTCTGTTGGCAACATTCCCAAAATAATGTCATTTCATAATAAACAAAATTAAAATCAATAAGTAGAATTACTTATTGATTTGAAAAAATAATACATAAATAAAATAGGAATAAATATATGTCTAAAAAAAAACCAGGTAAGTATCAAGATTAGGTTTATATGCTATTCGGTTGCAACGGGTTGCCACACAAACAACACAGTGGCGCCCCCATTATTTTCTACTCTTTTTTGCCAAGCTGTAAGTAGGTAGTAGCTATCTAGACGGTATAGACGACGGGAGTTCAGTAGTTAAGATGCAGACAAACACGTCAAACGTATTCTTCACTAATGGAAAACCACATTATTTGAGAGTCTAAATTTTAAGTCGAGGTTCCCATGGGAGAAGGATCTACGAGTGAAGTCAAAGTCAGAATTCTTTATTTATATAGACACATTTAAAAGATTTTAAATCATGTTCTTATGATGCGTCCCTTTCTTTTACTACCTTTCTTTTTCTAGTGAAACCCTGTGGGATAGCTAATGTTATATATTTTAAGGCCTATCGATCAGTAAACGACAGATGATGATGATTATTCTTCAGATATCTTCAACTCTTCACTGCACCAGACCTTCAGCAAGATGAGGCAGTTCCTCAACAACGCTACTGCAGACACAGCCCCTGAGTACCAAGACATACCGGATTACGTGCCCATATTGGAACAGGTGCCACCCATCATGATATTGACCTAGCGTTGTTAAACTTGGACATTTCCATACATACATAAATACATTCACACGCGACGTGTCCCTCCTCGCCCTCCCGACCCTTAGTTTGCTAAGAACCTTCCGATGCCCTCGTAGACCCGAAGTCCGAGAGGCCCGCGAACTGTAAAGTAGAGCGAAAGTTGCACAAAACTCCCCTAAAGAAACTAAAAGCAATAATCCCTCAATCTCCCCGTCAGCGACCGCCCTGAGCCGAGGTCCAAGTCCTACAAGGGACGCCCTCTTGCGCAGGTTGCTTAGTTTGTAGTGTTTAAACCATTTATCTAGGCTGGAGCTCTGCTCGCCTCGGTAAAGTAGCAAAAGCCGCAGGGCTAATAAGATAAGGCCATCCGAAAAAAATAAAAATAAAAGACATACATTCACGCCTATGTCCTATTGGGGGAGGCAGAGTCCACTTCCTTCAACTACGATCTTGACTTGCCAATTTCGCGTCTTCCACATTCATTAATCTGCACAAATGGCCCAAATAATCTTTCATTTTAACGTTTAAGACTGAGATAAAAGATTGGTAGAGTACGCTCGAGCCCTTCCTTAAATTCGAATTATTGGAAGCCACCGGTATGATCAAACCTGCAATTATTGTACCCTCATGCCTTCATGCCTTGATCAACTCAGCCATGGTGATTTTCAATCAGTTGGTCAGTCTATTGTAGGCTATACATAAAATTTCGGCCAAAAAACCCTAACCGCAAAAAATATCACAATATGCAGAAAGGTCAATAAAAATATGCAAAACAATAGTGACCCGACACTTGTTGAAGACCCGACACGTGATTCGCTACTCCACGGAGCATCTAAAGCCGACAATCTCCGTAACATAGCGGTCTCGCACGCCGGACAAGAAATCTTTGTGTAAATTCTAAAATTTCTTTCCAAATCTGGTTGCTTGAGGAACTACTCTTCGTGCCTTGGAAAGCACGAAGCCCATTAAGCCGTTAGTCCCGATTGTTATAACATCATCTATAACAAGCGTATAGGAAGGACGAACAGCAGCGTTTGCTTGTGTGTTACAAAATTACAGTTACAGTCACTAACCCGCCTGCCATGCATGGTGACTATGACAAAATCCTCCCTCGGTAGGAGGCCCATGTTCAGCAGTGGACGCCTGAGAATGATGATGATGAAATGAGATCTAGTGCTCCTCCGTAGGCGCGTAACATAGGTTCTAAAATGACTTTGAGCCATATAACTATATGTAATTATTAATGCTTTTTTTTGGGATAAATCCCTCCCACACTTCCGCCACTGTAACTCATGTAAGCCAGGATTAACAGCGGCACATACGAAAGAGGCTCGAAGCTGTTAGGCTTAGGCTGGTCCCGGGACACCCTAATGTCTTGGATCCCGCATCGAATTTAATCAGAAAGTTTATAGGAAGAGTTGGAAAGTAAACTTCCACTTCCCTCCAGCGCAAAGCGGGAGATATAAATGAACGAATGAGATATTTAACCTCAGGAAGAGACACTTACAATTGGATAAGCCAATTGCAAAGCATTACGGACATTGTGTTTTTTTTAATGCTATTGAAAAGTATATTAGTATATGTAGATAGATCGATTGTACGACCAAAAGTCATACTAAATATCAACAAGACAAAAAAATCCCGACGTATTTTTCAGGAAGAAATGGCTAAAACCAATCAGAAGATGCTGACGATAGACACTACATGGCGAACCTCGGATTTGTTCAGTGCGAAGTTTCACGAGGTTCTTACAACGAGGAGCAGTCTGATGAAACACCCTTCTACTGATGTCTGGTTTCGAAACGGTGTGACATTATTTTGAAAGTCCTCCTGAATGATTTTGGTTATGTCAGCAAAACTTTAAGATTGTTCATCTGCGCAGGGCATATTGAAATGTCTTCTTATGGGTGTCGTAAGACAACCTCCGTAGCGTAGCGGTATTTGGCTCGCTTTAAGTCTCGGAGGTCGTGGGTTCGATCCCCACTCCGGACAAGGAATCTTTGTGTAAATTCTAAGATTTCTTTCCGGGTCTGGTTGGTTGCTGGACTACCCTCCGTGCCTCGGAACGCACATTAAGCCGTTGGTCCCGATTATTATAACATCATCTATAATAATCGTATATCAAGTAGCAGGGCAGCAGCGTTTCCTTGTGTGGTACAACATAATACTGCGGTCACCAACCCGCCTGCCAAGCGAGGTGACTATGGCAAATACCCTAACTCGGGAGGAGGCCCATGTTCAGCAGTGGACTTTGTACGGGCTGATGATGATGATGAAGACACACTAAGGGATAAGGGACAGTTGATGGATTAGCAGCAACATCTGTCAGCTGAAAGATACTTATCACCTTATTGCGATCACCAAATCGCCTGCCAAGCGTGGTGATTATGGCAATATCCTTCAACGACCCTGGCTTACCATGGTCGGTAAAGAGAAGGCCCCATGTTCAATGGGCTCTTTAAGTGTAGAAGAAGTACCGAGGAACCCAGGGGTTCTGTAAGGAGCACTCAGGGGTTCCACGCAAATCGGTTCAAGGCTGTGATTTAACGTAAAATATACTGTTACAGTTCCTTCTAACTTAAGCTAGGGTTCTGACCAAAAATGATGAAATATAAAGGGTTCCACAGCCAAAACCATTCGGGGTGTACAAGTATGTACAGACACAGCTCTCTACACAGAGAACAAACTATCCGACCCGTCGTAGAAGAGACGCTCTCCCGACCTACTGGTCGGTTGGCTGGCAGTTTACAAAGAACTTTGCCACATATGAAATTATGTTACAATGATGTTTATTTCTTAAAGTATTTGTCATATGGAACCTAAATATAATAATTTCTGCTTATTAAACTTGAATATGTTTGTATAAACTCAATATGAAAATGATTTCTTTTGTCTATGTCTTTAACTTCCGAAAACGCTATCAGCCATTTTGTGACGTCATACGTTTTTTTATTCTGAGGATTTGAAAACATATTTTGCTCCCATTACATTTAATTTGCACGGAATTAACTTTCACGGTCGCACGGTCTTAATCTGACGTGTTCTATACTTTGTTTATTTTGTCTGCAGATTCCTTTATGCCTTCACCTTCGGTACTGCGTTCAGGAGTGACACCACATGGGAAGCCAGTGTTCAGAGTTAAACCAAAAGGTACCTTGCGTTCGATTCTGCATCGTTCTCCGACAGTCGTTTCTCCTTTGGACTGATCACTGACAAGACGTTTAGTTTTTGAGAGATTCGTCGATAGAACGTTTCACATATGGATGTTTCGCCGACAGAATGGTTCGCATTTGTTAGTTTCGACGACAGGACTTTTCGACTATGGAATATTCGCCGTCAGATCGTTTTTTCTACGATTGTTTTGACATGGCTTTTTCACTATTTAACTTTAGCTTGCTACAAAGGTTCATAGTAAGGCTGTGTTCAAACCAAACTGACTGTCAGCCGCCGAAAGTGAGCGAACGTTACGCAGTTTATTGTATTTCCATACATATTCACTTTTTCGTTCACATCTAACCGACGATACGTTATTACGCTATGCGGAGACGCTGACATTCGGCGGCCAATTAATATAGCGTGCCACTACGCTCCGTGGACGCTGATTGGACGGACGGACGTAAACTACCTATAGCGTATTGTCAGCATACTGTGAACGAAAACTACCGTTTATTTTCACGTTTTCACTGGGGCTCACAGTGAGCCTGCTCACATTCGGCGGCTGACAGTCAGTTTGGTTTGAACACAGCCTAAATCAATACACCTACCTACCGTGTTTTTTTTTGTCAATGCTAGTACTTAGCAAAATCTTATAGTTACTTACTGGTATTTAAAAACCGGCCACGTGCGAGTTGGACTCGAACACAAAGGATTCCGTACCAGTTTCAAGTGCCTACCTATTTTTGATATCAAAAATAAAAAAAGCATTTGTTTATGAACTTAATTGTTTTTGCACGACTCTTAATGCGAAGCATTAGAGAGTGCTCTACTACCGAAAAATTCGTTTTGCCTGTTCCGCGACTATTTAATTAATTTCTCGATTGGTAATCCACGTAATCTCCTCAATCTGCGCACCATTTTAAAGATAAATTAATGGAGAATAATTCTGTCACTAGTAAAAATTGATTTAAGATAACAGAACCGGAAAAAATATAGAAATAGAAAAAAAAAATCCCGTCTATCAACACTTCTTTCGTTTGAAACACGATAGCTGGCGTAAAAATTAATTAATCTAATCAATTTTTTTTTATTAGCTTTAGATCTGCTATGCGGAGATTGGTATTGAAAATGGTTATCTTATTTAGCGTCGCTGAATTGTTATTAACGAAAAACTAAAATTAACAAATAATACACGAGTGCTTATATACATATATATATATTCTTCTTTTCGTCGAACGAATGAGCATTATGAGTCGTGCACTTTTGTATTTTCCAATATTTTGTTTTCTATTTTTGTGTGAAAATCTTAATGCGGTTCACAGAATACATCTACTTACCAAGTTGCAATAATATAGTTCTTAATATAGTTTGGGAAAAAAGTGGCTATGACATACGGACGGACAGACATGACGAATCCATAAGGGTTCAGTTTTTTGCCATTTGGCTACGGAACACTAAAAACTGAAGAGTTTGTTTGCTCGAACGCGCTAATCTCAGGAATTACTGGTCCGATTAGATAGCCCATTTATCGAGGAAGGCTATAAGGCTTTATTTAATTATGAAGTTCTTACGGAAACGGGAGATACTTAGGTAAAACCGCGCGCTGGAGCTAGTTAATGAATAAGGCTAGAAGAGCCACGCTCGCCTTTATGTCCGGTGAAGTAGCAAAAGCCTCGTGACTAACTACTTATTAATTGGGGAAGCTTGGGGCCGTGGGGACCGGGAGCCAAATTAATTTATAAATACCTCGCAGCGGCCCTCTTTAGTGCGGCACGTTCTCCAAATGCTGCTCCGAATACTTTGCACAGCAGTTAAGCATTGCCATTCAACGGGGTAATGTTGCCAGCATTCTGGGAACCTTGCCAAGTAGAATAGATTTAGAATAGTAGTATTTTATAAGTTAGGTTTAATTTAAATTAGCTACTTTTTGTTGTATATTATCTATGTATTTTACTGTTTGTTGTTCTTATTAATTGTTAAGCCATTTTTTACAGATTTCAAGTTAACACCCGTCATACAAACGCCAAAAAAAGCCAAGAACTGGAACTTTGACAAATGGTTTCATTGGTTGAAGAACCAGACTTATACGCCCATGGGAGTGTCTACAGATTATGGGTATGGGTGAGTCTTCTATATATAAAAAGTGGACCAGTGGACGCCCAGTGGTCGGAATTCGACTATTTTTTTTTTAACAGAATAGCATTGTTTTTTCTGCTAGTATTCTTGTTAACCCCTCGTGCTAAGCTAAAATGCTTGTGTTACGAGCGGGTTCACGTCAGTAGTGCAATGGGTGGGGATCGAACCGGCGACCACAAGATCACAAGTCCGACATCCTAGCCAATGGGCTAAAATCGTTTAAAACTTAAAAACTTATTAGCATTCTTCACTTCTTCTCCATATAAAGAGGCCGTAGCTAGCTAGAGCTAGAGCGTCGGACTTGCAATCATGTGGTCGTCAGATCGATCCCCACCCATTGCACTACTGACGTGAACCCACTGGCAACACAAGCATTTTAGTACAAGTAGTCAGCAAAAACTCTACTAGTAATCTTTTAAACATAAAGATAAAAAACTGTCCGCGTGCCACCTTTTTGCCATTTCATTTCTATCCATTCTGTAGTTTTTGCGTGAATGAGTAACAAATATACATCCATACATTCTTATATATGTAGTAGGGTATAGTAAATTAGAATATTATAGAGAACGCAGATATAAAAAGTTTAAGCTTTATTTTTACTTCTTTACGGATAAGAGTCGCTTAACGAGCTCTTTTCTTTTATAGGCATCCCCCTTAGCACCCTGATTCGGATCCATAGGATTATTCATTGGATCCAATTTCTTACTTGCATCTTGGTATCTCGTATCTTGGTGTGCCGGGCCCCCCAAATCAACGTGCTAAATTTTGCTATATAGCTAATCCGGCACATCTTCGATTAGTCCTTAGAGTGGCTATCGGTTATCGTTTAAAGTAGGGGGCCCTAAACCATCGCGGAGCCCTTGCCACATGCCCAGTGTGCCTAATGGGAAAATCGGGCCTGTCCGTGTGTGTGTGCTTGTTTCGACTAATCTCAATAACAACTGAACTGATTCTGACAGGACTTTCTGATTGATAGCTAATTTTATAAGGTAATAGCTACGCGCGCACGGTTTCACCCGCGCAGCTCCCGTCCTCGTGGGAGCTTCATAATGAAATATAGCCTCACATTACATATTTCGGAGAAGTACCCAGTTTGAATAACCTCTCTAGTCTTTCACCGTCTCTAAACGGTCCTTGTATCCTACCAACGTCATTGCTTTTCCCAAGCGGCGATGTTGTCTAACGCATTTGAAAACAGCTCCATAACACCTATCTGCTCCACAGAATAAACGCTAAAAAGGACGTCAAATCTCCCCAAAACTACGGTAAAGAAGCCAAGCTATACCAGAGATATGGAGATGACCCTCACACAGAAGGAATTGACTATGAGACAACGACTTATAGTGAGGATCCGGGACAGGGGTCCACGGAGGAGACGCATTTGTGGTCGAATACTTCTTCAGCTGACGTGGAGAATGTTACCACGTCATACCTAGGTGAGGACAGCGCGGATCGACAAGCGTAGCGTAGGACGTCCACCAACTAAATGGACGGATGATCTGGTTAATGCCGCGGGATCACGGTGGATGCAGGTCGCTTCCAACCGCAATAACTGAAGATCTATAAAGGCAGCCCATGTCCAGCTGCGGACGACTGACGTCCGAAATGATGATACCAAATTTCTAAAGATCTGGAAAACTTAAATCCATTCTATACCTCTGAGATACTTTGTTTTTCTGATTCAAGAATATTCTCCATCAACTCAATCAGCGTTCCTCCAGGAGTTGCAGTCGAACCTATGGGACTACAACATGGGTCCTCTATCGGTCGCGATGATCAAGTTGAGCGTTATAGTTGCGAGCAAGAATGAGACCGAAGTCGAGCAGCTGACGGAGCAGCTCGCGCATTATGTGCTAATGTAAGTAGTACGGAGAGCGTAGTAATTATGCTTGGAGGAAGAGTGAGAGTGAAGTTGAGCAGCTGACAAAGTAGCTCTCGTATTATTTGTTGATGTGAGTTGAGCAGTAGGGAGAGCGTAGTAATGATGCTTGGAGGAAGAGTAAGAGCGAATAAGAGCAACTGACGGAGCAGCTTGTGAATTATGAGCTGATGAACTGATGAGAGTAGATAAGTAGGGAGAGCGTAGTAATGATGCTTAAAGAAGTACGCAAGTAAAGACGAGCAGCAGACGGAACGGCACGCGTATTATGTGCTGATGTGAGATGAGCAGTAGGGAGAGCGTAGTAATGATACTTAGAGAAAGATCGAGAGCTAAGTCAAGCAGCTGACGGATTTCTTTCCGAGTCAGGTTGGTTTAGGGACTACCCTCCGTGCCTCGGAAAGCACGATAAGAAATTTACTCGCAATGTAGACGGTTTTGTCACGCCGTAAATGTTACCGTTCTATGTTAATATTGCAGTTCGTATAGAACAGAGGTGGCCAACTTAATAAGACCTAAAGGTGCGTACAGATTACATGTCTCCTTCCGATGCCCTCGTAGACCCGAAGTCCGAAAGGCCCGCGAACTGTAAAGTAGAGTGACAGTTGCACAAAACTCCCCTAAAGAAACTAAAAGCCATAATCCCTCAATCTCCCCGTCAGCAACCGCCCTGAGCCGAGGTCCAAGTCCCACAGGGGACGCCCTCTTGCGCAGGTTGCTTAGTTTGTAGTGTTTAAACCATTTACCTAGGCTGAAGCTCTGCTCGCCTTTATGCCCGGTGAAGTAGCAAAAGCCTCGTGGCTAACTATATAGGTGCGTCCGAAAAAAAAAAATGTATATATATTATATAAGTAACATGTTGTATAACTTGTATTTTATAACACGCCCTCATTGTCTAACATTGTTTTTTAACACCGTTGCTCTTATAGCTGATGTGATTCCACCGGTTTTAAATATGTTAAGTGGGTCATAAAAAACGCGTGTGTTACCAAAGCAAATAGTTAAGTTATAGTCCATACAAATTCCATAACAGTATTATTTGCCATTTCGCGCGCTGTTGCTATTCAAATTTCGAACTAAGGCGCGGCGCCAGTCAGTAGGCAGCGCTAGCGCGCTGTTAAAATGGCGGGAAAGCAACAGTGTGCATTCACAGATTCAGTTTATTTAAAATAAAAAAAAATCAGTTTATTCGGTAATTTAAAAACTTGGCTGCATGCTCTAACGTCTTTGCCAACATTTTCACGCAGCTACGGCAGAAAATAATCCTCGCGCCATTTTTCTCATATTTTCTTTTCTTTGTACTTGTATTGTGAAAAATGTTTTTTTTTTCTGTTTCCTCGCAAATGTGTTAAAAAACGTCGTACGATATACGTGCGTATTGGTTATAACATGCTCAGCTCAATTACGCCCTCGCCTTCGGCTCGGGCTGAAATTCCGCCTCGCATGTTATAACCATCCTAACGTACTAATAACGTAATGTACTATTTCAACTTTGCAATACTTTGCATCATATAACAATAGTGTACACATTAGAATAACTATGTTGTATGACATTTTCGTTGGTCGTTCTGCAGTGCTATTCACAATGTCGACACAAGAGGACGTTTTGCTAGCTGCTGCAGCAACTGTTATATTATTAAATAACGGAATATAACCTGGGGGCCGAGTCTGCTATTTTTTTAAGTATTGTGCCACCGTATTGCCATCATGATATCATTATGCCAAAAACGGTAATCTCACTATGGTGACGGCGCTGGAATGGCAGTCGGTGTTGCTACCGCACAAAATGGCCGTCAACAGAAGTAGCAGGGGAGATGGTTAGGGAGATTGTTATGTTTATTTAGGCGATTTCAAATAAGATAAATAGGTATTATTTCAAAATATAATACGACAAACACTAATTTTGTAAGTCTATTTTTCTTTGCAGAAATTTGAAGAGATTTGAAAAATTCGGCCGAGAAATATACCTTAAGATTATAGAAATAAGTACGACAATTACCAATATGCCTGTACGAAAACTGCGCTGTAAGTAGTCCAATGGACTTTGTTTTTACTAAAGGACAAAATATGTAGTTGGACATGAGGCTTTTGCTACTTCATCGGTCGTAAAGGCAAGCAGAGCTCCAGACTTTATAAATCTTACAAATATTATAAACGCGAAAGTTTTTAAGAATGTCAACATCATCAGCATGTCAACCACTGCTGAACATAGGCGACTATCGATTTCCAGCGGGAACAATTGCTAGCGGCCTGCATCCATTGACTTCCTGCGACCTTTATGAGGTCGTCGGTCCATCGTGCAGGCGGTCGTCCTACGCTTCGCTTGCCAGTTCGTGGTCTCCACTCGAGAACCTTTCTGCTCCATCGGCCGTCAGTTCTTCGCGCTATGTGTCCTGCCCATTGCCACTTTAGATTGCTTATCCGTTGAGCTATGTCAGCGACCTTCGATCTTCTGCGGATCTCTTCATTTATTATTAAGAATGCATGGATGTATGTTTGTTACTCACACACAACAACTAAATTTAAAAAAAGAAAAAAAAATTTAATACGTTTATTACATAATTACTAATATTATTAAATAAACACTGTCCGCCAAACTGCACAGCAGTTTGTTGGCAGAAAGATCACTCCCTTATTGACTAGTGTTATGGTTAATATGAAGCTATACATCTATTTAAGCCTTAAGGCTGAAGGTACAAAATACATAGGTTACAAGGTAGGCTAGGGTATGTTCATTGAAATAATATTGAAATATAGTACACAGTTCCTTACATCATTAGTGGAATAGCCAATATGTATTAGTCATTCCATCAATGCTGCCATACACCTTTTTAGGTAGAATTCTTTACACTTATATTTAAAAACAGTATTAGAAAATGTTTCAGTTGATAGGTCTGCTGGTAGTTCATTATAAATTGACGGAACCAAGTACTTCCTAGTTCTTTGGCCATAACTATTGTTGGACCAAGGGACACTGTATTCCCTTTTACGTCTATTTGAGCGTAATTGGGATTTTACATTTTTTTAATTATCGCTACTATACTGTTGCAATATCGCTATAATACTGTGCAATTGACCACCGTACTTTCTCGTGGACCGGGAGCATTTTACATTCTAAGAATAATTTATCATAGTTGGATCGACAGGCGTTCTTTGTGTTTTGATTTCCTAGGGTTTTCATGAATCTTATTTGTAACATTTTGATTTTATCCAAGTATGATTTAAACGTGCGTCCATAACAACTCAATGCATACGAAATATCGAGTCCGCTAATACGTAGTATACAGTATACAAAATAGCTTTATTTGTGAAGAACTTGAGGTGATGGAATTTTACAAGTACTGATCTTAATTTGTCACATACTACATCTACGTGATTTCGCCATGAGAAGGATTTGTCAGTGATTAAACCTAAGTACTTGTATTCCCCCACCACCTCAAGCTCCCCACAAGAACACCTGCTGTCCTTATCGTGTAAACAGTCGTAGTCGTGCCCCAGTATGCGGGGCCCGCCTGTTATATTTTTATTATATGGTGAATATATATGCATACATTTTGTCTTTTTTATGTTGATAATAATACCATTGTCGTGACTCCACTTAATAATACTATTTAAATCATTTTGCACATTTTCTTCTATCACTTTTAAATCCCGACCAGAGTATATCAAGCAGGTGTCATCTGCATACATATATATTCGACAGTTTTTGACAACGTTACATATGTGTAACGTACTGTTGACATGCATAATATAGTCCACCGGACCAAATACGGAACCGGTCGGAACTACTGAATGGATTTCGATGAAAGTTTGCATGCGGATATTCTATAAGCTGCATTAACATATAGGCTACAAAACATCACGCTCCGACTCACTGGAGCAGAGCGATACTAGCTGCGCCCCGCGGTTTTACTCACGTCACTCTGCTCCAGTGAGTCGGAACGTGATGTTTTGTAGCCTATATGTTCATCCAGCTTATAAACTATCCGCGTGCAAACTTTCAGCCAAATCCATTTAGTAGTTTTTGCGTGAAAGAGTAACAAACATCCATCCATCCATACTTACAAACTTTCGCGTTTATTATATTAGTAGGATATATTAATATATACTCTGTCTGTCTGTTAATTTAATGGTACACAGATAATGTAGAACTGAGAAAGGACATAGGCCACCTTTTGTAGCGAAAATGTGTCAAATTAAAATAATGAAAACTGCTACTCAAAGTCACTATTGCACGCGAAGCTACAAAATATCTAGTTCCGACCCACTGGAACAGAGTGACGCGGATAATTTTAATAATCATCATCATCAGCCAGTATAACGTCCACAGCTGAACATTGGCCTCCTTCCGAGGGAGGGTATTTGCCATAGTCACCACGCTTGGCAGGCGGGTTGGTGACCGCAGTATTATGTTGTACCAGACAAGAAAACGCTGCTGCCCGTTCCTTGATATACGATCATTAAATAGATGATGATAAATTAATCGGGACCAACGGCGTAACGTGCTTTACGAGGCACAGAGGGTAGCCTCAACTAACCAGACCCAGAAATAAATTTTAGAATTAACACAAAGATTTCCTGTCCGGCGTGGGGATCTAACCCACGACCTCCGAGATTAAAAGCGAGCTAAATACTGCTAAGCTACGGAGGTTATCACTACATAGTATAAAACAAAGTCGCTTTCTCTGTCCCTATATCCCTATATCCGTATGACCCTAGGTAAAACTACGCAACGGATTTTGATGCGGTTTTTTTAATAGATAGAGGGATTCAAGAGGAAGGTTTAAGGCTCGAGCACACCGAATGCGTATGCGTTACTACGGCGTAATCACGCCGTAGACACGCGCGTAGCTACGGCGTAACCCGATGTCACACCGGGTTACGCATCCGAGCCGAGTACGCAACGCACATGGCCTATTGCGTACCCGGCTGCGGCAGCCATATTTTATTCTGTTTTCGAAGGTTGTGTTGTGCACGATGTCTGACATGACGAGGAAGAAGCAATGTTAATACTATTGTGCCAGAATAATCCTGCGGAATATATATATATACGATGCATTTTTGTAGAATTTACTTTTTGGATTGTAGATACATTCATAAATACGCATAATTTCAATAAGTTTTTCTATTCATTATAAAAACAATACAAAACAACACTACGTGCCAGTGAATTTGTAAAAAAATACAACTGACTGCAAGTTACGCGCGTAGGGCTACGCACAGCAAAGGTACGTGCGTGTACACGCACGTACCTTTGCTGCTCGGTGTGACGTCCAATAAGGCGCGCCATTGAATACAACGTCATCATGCAACGTTGCCGCTCTGCTCTGCGTAAGGTACGGCGTAGGTCACGCAGTCAGTTTGTGCCTTGGGAGCTGCATTGCGTAGGGCTACGCATTACGTCTACGCGCACGTCTACGTAACGCAAGCGGTGTGTCCTGTCTCATACGGTTCCATACATTACAACTCAGCGGTACGTGCACGTCTACGCATACGCATCTGGTGTGCTCAAGGCATTATATGTTTAATACATCAGCATTGTACCCGTGCGGAGCCGGGGCGGGTCGTAAGTTTTAATAATATATTATTATTATTATTTTAACAGCTGAAGCAGCTATCATGTATTCAACTTTGAAGAATCGATATACAGAGTTACCACAAGACATAAACACGGTCATAGACTACGCGGATAAGTTTTATACCAAAGAGGAAAAGGCCACGATGTTTAAGGCCTTAGAGGATTTTAAAGATTACACATCGAGTAAAATTGATTCAAGTAAGTTTTTGCTTTCTATACAAATAAATAAAATTGAAATGTCTTGTAAAGGAAAAGTAAAAGGTATAAAACAATAATAGTAATAATAAATCGTTTATTTGCGCATATAAGGTACAGAATGTTGACACATAAAATAAATTTGAGCTCTTATTCTGCCTTTAATTTCGGCGTGCAAATATAAAACATAGTAAGTAAGTAGTTCAAATTAAATTAATTATTGATTAAAATCATGCACGCATTATACAGATTTCCATTCCATTAAAAATGTGTTGTAATATAACAATGAAAACCAATAATAATCATAAAAGTCAATAATAGTCATAAATGTTGATAATAATCACAAATGTCAATATTAATCACAAATGTCAAATAATCACAAATGTCAGTACTAATCACAAATATCAATAATAATCCCAAATGGCAATGATAATCATGTCAATAATAGCACTGTCAAAATAATCATATCAATAATACCCATGTCAATTCAAGTTAAGACTTACAATTTGTACTCTAAAAACTCATGTGCACCATAGAAACACTTTTCAATTCAAAACCTCTTCAAGCTACTTTTAAATCTAGAAAAAGGTAACTTATAACAGAAACACAATTGAAAGAAATGTCTGTTAGTCTATGTGTTTGATTGTTCCGGCTAAACTCGGTACCTAGTTAACATAATTATTACTGGTATTGGATCCGGTGGTAGCATTAAAGCGCGTCCGTCTTTAATACTCATGTTCCACCTACCCCTCCATCAAGCAGTGGATGAAAGAGGCGTCGGAACGCTTCTTTGAATCCGCGGCTCAGCACCCAAACCCGTTGGTTGTTGCAGCATCTGACTATAGGCCTTTGCCCACAAAGCGTCGTAAACACCGTCGGCCTCGGGGCGTCCTTGACGACCCGGACGACGAAATCACAACTTACCAAGTAGCAGTACAGAGACTGCAAGAAACTAGCACCACTACACAGAGACCACTCTATCCGACCCGCCGGAGAAGAGTGCGCCCGCGAACGCGACGCGTCCCCCCTCGCCCTCCCGACCCTTAGTTTGCTAAGAACCTTCCGATGCCCGCGAACTGTAAAGTAGAGCGACAGTTGCACAAAACTCCCCTAAACTAAAAGCCATAATCCCTCAATCTCCCCGTCAGCGACCGCCCTGAGCCGAGGTCCAAGTCCCACAGGGGACGCCCTCTTGCGCAAGTTGCTTAGTTTGTAATGTTTAAACCATTTATCTAGGCTGGAGCTCTGCTCGCCTTTGTGCCCGGTGAAGTAGCAAAAGCCAAAAAAAACATAAAAAAAAAAAAGTTCCACCTACTTACAGTTACAACAATTGTCAAATTGTTGTAACCTTATTATATAAACCGAACAAGCTATTGGACACAATATAGTTAAATAATAAACTAAGGGTGGATTTATCAATCGTCTGATAAAAAATATCAAAGAAGTAAATTTTAAATTCGACAGATTTTGTATGGAAATTCTGCCAAAATTCAAATTTATTCCTGTAATAATTTTTATCAGGAGATTGAAAAATAAGACCTAAGACGTTAAGACTTAAATATAATTAAAAATAATAACCTAAATATACTTGCTTAATTTGTTTTTTTTTAAATGGGATACTGATCACATTTTATAAATTTTCTATATAGTATAAAACAAAGTCGCTTTCTCTGTCCCTGTATCCGTATATCCCTATGTATGCTTAAATCTTTAAAACTACGCAACGGATTTTGATGCGGTTTTTTTAATAGATAGAGTGATTCAAGAGGAAGGTTAATATGTATAAAACATCAGCATTGCGCCCGTGCGGAGCCGGGGCGGGTCGCCAGTAATATTATAAACGCGAAAGTAAGTAAATATGGATGGATGGATGTTTGTTACTCTTTCCCGCAAAAACTACTGAACGGAATTGGCTGAAATTTTGCACCGGGATAGGTTATACGCTGGCCTATATGTTAGGCTACAAAAGATCACGCTCCGACCCACTGGAGCTGAGTAGAGTAGAGTTTTATCGAAATCATAGTAATATTGTTACATGATTATCCTCCTGAACTAATTACTCACAATAATTAAATATTTTTTTCAGAAAATAACGACCAATACACGCACATACACTTTCGCACATCAACTTCAGCGGGCAGTCCTCGAGAAATAACTAAAGCATTACTCGACTCAATGATAGACCCTATTCACAAGGCAGAAGGCTCAAAATCGTACAACGAACTGATGGGCGGAGTCCACAAGGTCTTAAGGGACAGGACTAAGTTGTTCGATGTTAATCAACCTTTTAAGAAAGAGAATAAGGTCTCTGATAAAAAGCCGGTGTGGATTACTAATAGGACTACAGTTGAAGGTAATCAGTATCTATATATAAAGCTGGAGAGTTTGTTTTACTGAACGCGATAATCTCAGGAACAAATGGACCGAATTTAAAAAAAAAAACAATTCCATTCAGTAGTTTTAGCGTGAAAGAATAACAAACATCCATCCATCCATCCATACTTACAAACTTTCGCGTTTATAATAGGAAGGAGGATTAATTGTGAATTTAACAAAATATAACAGAACGAACATTTAGCCGGATTTAGAAGTCCGGAGGCCCCGGGGTAACAATGGAGAAAAGGCCCCCTGGCCACAAATTAGTTTCCCTCGCGCGGACGCGAGGGCGCGGTGCGCATGTGTGTGTGTGTAGCATTTTCGCTGTGTGCGTTAACAGTGCACCTATATCCCTTCAGTGGACAAACCAGGGGCATAGGTACCGCCGTATCAGCCGTATAGCTGCTATAATGATACGGGGATTGTAGCTTCTTGTAGCTCCATTGCTGAACGATTCTCCGAACTTAAAAGGAGAGCGGAGTCGTAGGTGCAACACGTCCAGTGCAAGTTTTCTTATTATCTTTGTTTTTTTACAGAACTAATATCAAATGAAACTACAACCGATAACTGTTCATTAGAACATATCAGCAAACCTTGGAGTAACCAAGAAGAAGTTCTACTACCCAAATGGAAACCAACTTCAGAAGACCCTAATACTAATAAACTTGCACCTAGCATTGCGCTGTATAAACAACATCCCAGCCATTACAGCTTCAAAAGCATTGTAATAACAACACCGAAATATTTTCGAAAAGTAAACTCACAAATTTCGGCAAAAGACCAAAAGAATTTGAGAAAATATTACCCAAACGAAAGCACACCAACAAGAAAAAGGATACATCTAAAAAAACATATTAGAACGTCACAAAAAACAAATGACAGACGATTGTATTCAAAAAAATATATTGACACTTCTAAAGAATCTATGGATGGAAGTTACAACGAAACGTTTAATAAAAAAGTTAGCAACAGCGAAAATTCTGAAAATGAAAATCTTGAAGATAGCGATAGTAGATATCGTGCATTTAAAATTAATACGAATAAAATATTTAAAATACCAAAAAATAGCTCGAAAACTTTCAATAAAAAAAGTAATACCAACACTATGAAACAACTAAACATGCAAACAAAAATAAGTCTTAAGATAAATAGAAATAAGGATAAAAATGAAATACTCCGTAAAATCACTGAAGATACAAGCTATGAGTATAGTCAAGAGGAAAATGAATTAAAAACTAATTTGAACATCGCTTTCAGAAGATACGGGAACAGAAGAATGCTGTCTTATGAAAATAATAATTTTACTCCAATCAAAAAAATAAATAAAGAAAGACGTTCCGACGAATTTACTTCGAAAAAGAAAATTCTGATACTTTCTGGTTATTAATTACTATTTAAATTAAAATTTATGTTTCGTTTTAAAGTACTTAAGTAACTACTTTGACTTAGAAATATACGCGATTTTTTATCAAAAGCGCCTGATATTTTATTCTTAGCAAATTCCTAAACATTGAATTGCTTTTCACTTCGAATCAGTATTTCGCAAGTGATTACTATGCTTTTATTGTGTTATTATCTAGGTAAATACTAATAAATAAAATAAAATTGTTGTGGAAAAAATAACCGGTATTTACTAAATGCATATACTTAATGTATGTATGTACTGTACAAATTTTGATGCTGTTTTTTTAATAGATAGATTGATTCTAGAGGAAGGTTTATATGTATGATATATCAGCATTGCACCCGTGCGAAGCCAGGGCAGGTCGCTAGTTAATAATATAAGTAAGGATTTTATGATGAGTTGAAACTTAGCCACGGGAACGGGGTGCAAAGTGGATAAAACTACTGTCTATTTTCATCCACTTTGCACCCTTAAAGTAAAATAAAAAATGGATATTCCGTTGTTAAGTACAAACGATAAGTATCTTGTTCAAATAATATGTATATCTGCCATTGTATTTGATACAGTTTCCAAAATCCCAGCACTTTATGAATGAGGCGTGGTATTGTTGTAATTGTACCTACTGTACGTTAAAGAATTTATATTGTATGTTTACTAGAAATTTGCCGGCATTTTTATTGAATGTGTACCTCTTTCAGTTTGTAGTATTGTAAACTTGTATGGCCCTTTGGTGGGTTCGTGTAGGGTGGCCATGTTTTAGCAAGCTGGGGATATTAAGTTACCTGTAATTTTTCAAAATGACATTAATATTTTTAAATTAGGTCCATGTGATATGTATGATAGATATCGCGGTTCTTGAAATATAGCCTGATGAAAGGCATACAGCGAAGTCTTAGTAATAGGGTTCCGTTTTTACGCTTTGGGTGAATGTTAAAAAGGGTGTCTAAGGGACATACAGCTGATCGATGGGCAGCAGCATCTATCAGCACAAGTTAGTGACCATCTTACTGCTGTGAGTGATTATGCCAATATCAGAGATGTGACTTATCTAAGATACAAGTATCTGAAATACACATAAAAGATACAAGATACGTATTTCCATCTTGTATCTAAAATACTTTTAAATAAATGTATTTTGTATCTTGTATTTTAATATATTTTGTTAGGTATCTTAGTATTTTATAATTACTTTTCTTGATAAAATACTTTTAGTAATATGTTAGTAGAAATTTATAAAATAAATGCGTAAAACTGAACATGTCCTTATTAGTCGATCATCACATTGATAGATGGCGACTCTTTCTTTCTCACGGAGGGTAGTCCCTTAACCGACCAGAACCAGAGAGAATCTTAGAATTTACACAAGGATTTTCTGTCCGGCGTGGGGATAGAACCCACGACCTACGTGATTTAAAGCGAGCCAAATACCGCTAAGCTACGGAGGTTATCACTACATAGTATAAAACAAAGTCGCTTTCTCTGTCCCTATATCCCTATATCCGTATGACCCTAGGTATGCTTAAATCTTTAAAACTACGCAACGGATTTCGATGCGGTTTTTTTTAATAGATAGAGGGATTCAAAAATAAACTTAAAATCATTAAAATAAAATCTTGTTTTCTTACAAAAGTATTTTCATCTTAAGAAGTATTTAGAAGATACGTATTTTGTATCTAGTATTTCAGATACTATTTTCGAAAGTATTTTGTATCTGGTATTTGAAATACTTAATTTAAAATTATCTTGTATTTTGTATTTCAGATACTTTGTTCATGGTATTTTGTACATCTCTGGGCAATATCCCTGAACATGCCATACCATAGTCTGTTAAGAGGAGGCCCATGTTCAGCAGTGGAAGTAAAGAGACTGTTGAACGGACACGGAATTCCCGAGCATACTTCATAGCCACCCTACTCTTTAGTTCTGCAGTAGAACCAATACTTATAAAAGACATCCGGTGCCGCGTGGTTGGTCAATAATGTGGTATTATTACATTCAGTTATCAAGTGCCATCACTTGAGATAAAGCTGGATGTTTTGAGACACTTGATTTGTTAGCACCGCCATTTTTGCAGGCGCCTAGACCATTTAATCATAATATTCTTCATTTATATTATGCTAGCTGTGCCCACGAACTGTAAAGTAGAGCGACAGTTGCACAAAACTCCCCTAAAAAAACTAAAGTCCATAATCTCTCAATCTCCCCGTCAGCGACCGCCCTGAGCCGAGGTCCAAGTCCCACAGGGGACGCCTTCTTGCCAGGTTGCTTAGTTTGCAGTGTTTAAACCATTTATCTAGGCTGGTGCTCTGCTCGCCTTTATGCCCGGTGAAGTAGCAAAAGCCTAGGGGCAAAATGCATATGTCCGTCGGAAAAAAAAGCTTACAACCCCCTACAACACTATTAATTTCGCCAAATAAATATAGGTATTGCCTAAGTCCTTTCTCAGCGTCTTAACTATCTGTGTAAGTACCACATTTCATTTAAATCGGTTCATTAGTCTAGGCATGAAAGGCCGACAGACTGAGTAACTTTCGCATTTAATATTAGTAAGGATACATACTTACGTACTAGTAACTCGCGTTTTCACCAGCGTTCCTCCCGTTCCGGAAGAACGTTGTTCTGTTAATAAATTTAAAGCTGTTGTCGAAGCTAAATTTTGTAAAAAGGCATATTATAAAATATCTAAATATCAGACTATGTAAATGACAGAATGGTTTGGGAGTAAGTTAAAATCCTTACTTATATTATTAACTAGCGACCCGCCCTGGCTTCGCACGGGTGCAATCCTGATGTATCATACATATAAACCTTCCTCTAGAATCAATCTATTAAAAAATCTATTAAAAAAACTGCATCAAAATTTGTTACGTAGTTTTAAAGATTTAAGCATACATAGGGACGGACAGACAAGGACAAGGACTAGGACGGACAGCAAGCGACTTTGTTTTATACTAGACGAGAAAGTTCGCCTTCGTAGACCTGAAGTAGGAGAGACCCGCGAACTGTAAAGTAGAGCGACAGTTCCACGAAACTCCCCTAAATAACTAAAAGTCATAATACCTCAATCTCATGGCTGACGAGCGACCGCCCTGAGCCGAGGTCCAAGTCCCACAGGTTGCTTAGTTTGTAGTTTTTAAACAATTTATTAAGGCTGGAGCTCTGCTCGGCTTTATGCCCGGTGAAGTAGCAAAAGCCTCGTGGCTAACTACATATTTCCGTCTAAAAACAAAGCGAAAGTTGGTGAGTATCGATGGATGAATGTTTGTTACACAAAAACTACTGAACGGAATTGGCTGAAAGTTTGCACACGGATAGTTTATAAGCTGGATTGACATATAGGCTACTAAACATCACGCACCAACCCACTGGAGCAATGTAAAGTGGTTATATCGCCGGGGCGCAAATAGTACAATATAAATTCTTTAAAGTACAGTAGGTACAATTACAACAATGCCCCGCCTCATTCATAAAGTGCAGGGATTTTGGGAAACTGTATCAAATACAATGGCAAATACACATATTATTTAAACTAGATACTTATCGTTTGTACTTAACCAACGGAATGTCTATTTTTTATTTTACTTCAAGGCTTGCTGCAAGGGTGCAAAGTGAATGAAACACTTCGGACGAACATTATGCAGTTAACCACGATGCTTTTGCTACTTAACCAGACATAAAAGTGAGCAGAGCTCCAGCCTTAATAAATTGTTTAAAAACTGCAAATTAAGTAACCTGCGCAAGAGGGCGTCCCCTGTGGGACTTGGCCTCGGCTCAGGCCTAGTTGTTAAGGGGAGTTTTGTGCAACTTTCGCTCGAGGTTACAGTTCGCGGACCTCTCGGATTTCGGGGGCATCGGAAAGTTATTTGCAAACTCCTATTAGAATGATGATAGCCTCGATAATGGACTTTTCATTATCATTGTATTTGACTTATAAAGTACGATCGATTCGTCTACATTATCAATAAACGTTTTCATTTTCATTTTTTCATTAGCGCGTTCAAGCAAACAAAACTCTTCAAGTTCATAATATTAGTATAGATAGGTAATAAAGGCTACTTGTTGTTTTGACTATCAATGTGTTTGAACATGTTAGATTGCTTAAAAGATCCTTATTTTACGCAGATAAAGTCACGAGCAGCATCTATTAACATAAATAATATTGTCAAATCAGGGATAATAATACTCAAGTGTAATTTTTCTTAGACTCATCAAAATCGATCCATTCATTTCACACCCACTTTTCTACGCAATTCTCAAAAGCACATCGCTAACTAATAAATATCCTCTCAAATGATATATTGGTCACTTATGTCAAAAAAAAACATTATTACACGCCCGGGAATCGAACCCATGACATCACAATACGATTCTCATGGACACCCACATTCTAACAATCCGCAGCGCCCAAAATACATTTAGGTATTTATAACAATTATTGAAAAAAAAAAAACATTTTTGGTTTCGTGAAAAAAATTGCGGCCACAATTTAAGGTTCCTTGAGCAAATGTGATAGAGACCTTTTCATTTTTGTAGTAAATTTTTTTCGGATGGACACTTATGAAGTTAGCCACGAGGCTTTTGCTACTTCACCGGGCATAAAGGCGAGCAGAGCTCCAGCCTTATTAAATAGTTTACAGACTATTAATATATTAAATGGTTTACACACTAAGCAACCTGCTCAAGAGGGCATTGCCTGTTGGACTTGGACCGAGGTCCAACAAGCACTGAAACTGAAGCTCACTTTCACTCACTCTCACTTTTCAGTCGAGTCAATGAAAAGTGTCGGCTGAGCTGATACTATACAATATTATAAAGAGGAAAGATTTGTATTTTTGTTTGTGTGTATGTAATGAATAAACTCAAAAACTAATGCGCCGATTTCAAAAATTATTTCACCATTGGAAAGCTACATTCACCCTGAGTGACATAGGCTATATTTTATTATGATTTTTCCACGGGAACCGGAGTTATGCGGGCGAAACCGCGCGCGGGAAGCTAGTTCCCTATAATATGTTTATTTTACCGCCATAAAAGTATTTTTTTACAAAAATATTGAATTAATTTTATCTAATCAACAGTCTTAAAAATAAATTATTATAGATATACTAGCTTCGTACCGCGGTTTTACCCGCGTCATGCCCCATTGGGTCGGAGCGTGATATTATATTATACATACATAAGCTCTCGCCTGTTTCCCAGCGGGGTAGGCGGAGACAATGGACCTCCACTTGCTACCATCCCTACACAAATCTTTCGCTTCATTCACTCTCATAACATTTCTTCATACAAGCACGTCGGTGTAGGGTGGATCTTATTTGACTTTTTGCGTGATATTATGCCTATCTATATGTTAATCTACCTTATAAACTATCCGCGTGCAAACTTTTAGCCAAACCCATTTAGTAGTTTTTGCGTGAAAGAGTAACAAATATACTCCACACATACAAACTTACGCATTTATAATATTAGTAGGATATACGGAACCAAAGCACAATTTCTTCGGTCAAGACACGCTTAAGTATTTTTTTTTATAAAAGCCCACCAACCTTTGTTGAACAAGGTAACAGGTATATTTGACCTTTTTTTTAATCTGTGTAATATTATTGACGTTGCGCCTGCAATACCACGAATGTGATGACAACAACGTTTTGGCGGCAAAATGTTTCTTTGTCTATGATATGATTACAGGTGCAAAATCACTACATAGTATAAAACAAAGTCGTTTCCAGCTGTCTGTATGTCCCTTCTGATCTTTAAAAGTACGCGACGGATTTTTTTAATAGATAGAGTGAGTTAAGAGGATGCCAAATACCTACCTATTATGTATATAATGCATCAGCAATTACACCCGTGCGAGGCCAGGGCGGGGCGGTAGCACTTATTGCTTATTAAAGACTTGTTACCCACGTCGCTTATATTATGGGTGTTTTTCGGACAGACATTATGTAGTTAGTTAACTTTTGCTACTTCACCGGGCATAAAGGCAAGCAGAGCTCCAGCTTTAATTAATGGTTGAAAATGTTGAAATATTACAAATAAAGCAACTTGCGCAAGAGGGCATTCCCTGTGGGACTTGGACCTCGGCTCAGGGCGCCACATAGGTCGATTTGGCCGATTTAGGCGGCCAATATTATTTTATGGTCTAATAAGGTTTGGTAGTAGATACAAAATAAAAATACATATTACATAAAATTATAACACATATATTTATGTAAAAAAAACATCATTCTTCGTCATCGTCATTTGGCTGAGCAGATATTAAAAAAGCTATTGTCTCTGGAGAAAACGACTTCACCGATGGTTTTTTTAGCCTTTTTATACTGCTCATTAGCGGATCTGAGCTTAATAGCAATCTATTATATATATCCGCATTGCATTCTTCCCTAGAAAATTTCCTTGCGTGGTTCTGGCGGTAAGACCGAAAATGTTTATTTCGGGCTTCAGCTCTTCAGAAAGTTGTCCTATGGGCAGAAGGGCATTTTCTATGATCTCCCCACCATGGATCAGGACTTTATGCATGGTTGGAGTCATTGGATGCCACCCATATAATTGGACATAGAGCGTTGCTGTCTCTAACGCGTATTCATCGTACTTTGATACATTTATATCGTATCCACTCGATATAGTTTCTAATATTATTTTCAGCCTATAAATCATATCAAAACTGATCCCAGTGATGTCAGCAGCCAATTGCGGATTTTCATAAAAAACGTCTGCTAGTGTTACCATCATTAGTATTGCCAAAATTTGTTTTTGGCATATCCACCAATAGACCTGTTTCAATGAGAAACCTTTCTATTATCTCTCTTTTTTTATTTTCTTCTATACTTTTTTCTTCTTCTGTCTTTCTTTGGCGATATTTTTTTATCGGTAATTTATAAGCCAAATGAAGGATACTTTCAAATATCCGGATACGTGCATGTAGCACGGAAATACCAAATTCTAAACTTTCTGCGCTAACTTCATTCTTTTTGGACAAATTATTGAAATCTTTTGATGTGGCACTACATATGTAGCACTTGCTTGTCGATGTTGTGCCGCTTGCTGCATTGCAAACTTTACCATCAACCATGGTCATTTTAAAAATGTGGCTAAAATTTAATATTTCACCCTGTAGTTCCATTTTTGTGGTGGAAAGTGATTTTACACTGTCATTGACGTAATTAATTTCTTCCATGGTGACATCGCTAGATTCTTTGACAAATCTGAATCTGATTGGGCGACAATATCGTGGAGAAGACGGCGTGGGGTTTTGCCAAATAAGTTTTTTCTTTTCCTTTCCACAAACAATTTTTAAAGGCACAAAAGAACTTATAAATATATTTGCGTCAGATTCTTCATCGTTACTAAATCTCTGCTTAAACCGTGCTTGTTGCGAACCATCACAAACCCATTTGCAAATTATTTGCAGAGTATTTCTTTCGGCCTCGTTAATTGTAAGTAAAACTTCTTCGAGATAAAGTGATAAACGTCTAACAGTAAGATCTATAAGGCACTGTAAGTTACTTTCAGCACAGACAGCAGTAACGCGTATTGTTTCCTTGGGAGGATAACATTCCTGTTTGGCTTTTAACAATAGATCGTAGCACGGAAAAAAGTTTTTATTTGTCGCCCTTATGATTTCGTACTGACGTTTTGATAAATCTGCTTCTACAAACATTAACAGCGCTTGCTGAGGGGTCAGGGGAGTAACATCTTTCTTTGTATCCGAAAGTCTCTTTTTATATTCACTAGCACTGGCTGGAGAATTCGTGATATCTTTTAGGACTTTTGACGCATTTCTTTTTCCACCTTTTTGCAAAATCACTTGGGCGGCATGGATTATTACATCTTCTTCTATGTTAGAACGAACTCATTCAGTCTTCCTTCTCTCACTTCTTTCGCTCGCTTCTCCAAATGATTTAGGTGGTCGTCCTGGGTGATTTTGCTTCGTTATTGGTATTTCAAAAGTCCCGTCTAACCATGAATCGTTATTTTTCAAAAACGTCTCCTTTCTATTGTATTGTATTATATTATTGTATACGTTGGTTTTGAAATATGAGAATCTATGCTTCAAAAGCTTTTCATTCTCTTCTGTGTCTCCATAACTCGAAAGGAGATTATTTTCTAAAGCTTTAAGTTTCTCATTTACCGACGGAAGATTTTGCTCACACAACTGCTCAAACAGATGTCTACGTGTCACAACTGTAACACCCGATGTGTCTGATGAGCCTAAATTAAATAAAAGTCAATGTAAAAAACAAATTAAAATAACAAATTATTTTTTTTCATTGCCCGAAATTTGTAAAAGTGGGATTATTTTGACAGTCTGTGCTAATCGGAGGCCAATTTTTTGGAGGATACTAGTTGAAGAGTCAAGTTATTTAATGGTAATAAAATTATGATCGGGACGGACAGGGATACATAATAAAATTACCTTTAAAAAATAAAATTACTCAAAAAAATATACGATAACAAGACTATCTTCAAAGATCTATATATATATTAAATCGGAACTAATTTTGTAAAAGTATATAAAAGATGGTTACGTGCTTACCTGAAGTACTAGAATCCATTTTTATTTTATTCAATAATTAATTCTAACATTAAAATATTAGCTTCTAAAATGTTGTTTACACTGCGAGCACCGAGATTAGAAACGTACACCACTAGCAACGCTCCACTTCCGACTACCTGTACACGCTATCGGTCGCAATACAATGGGTGGGAGGGGTAGGGTATTATTCCTGGAACTGTCTGCTAGGCTAGGTAATAACTGGTTTTCTTATCGGGAATACTTTGAAAATTCAATTATGGCCGCCTAAATCGGCCAAATCGACGTATGTGGGGCGGTCGCTGACGGGGAGATTGAGGGATTACGCGAAAGATTGTAAGTATGGATGGATGGATGTTTGTTACTCTTTCACGCCATAACTACTGAACGGAATTGGCTGAAATTTTGCACGGGGATAGTCAATAAGCTGGATTAACATATATGCTACAAAACATCACGTTCCGACCCAATGGAACAGAGCTAGTAGTTAATAAATAAATTAAAACTAACTAAATCAAAATTTGCTGAATATCTACACGACTATCAGAAAATTTTGAAGTTTGTAAGGTTGTAGGGGGTAATCTGTGAGTCTACTGAACCGATTTTGCAAATGCTTTTACCAATAGAAAGCCATATTATTTGTGAGTGTCATAAGCTATACACGGACAGACGGAGTAGGTACATTGTCTGTAATGTCCTACAATCAGCAGCACTCACAGGTTGCACTGACAGTTGCACAAAACTCCCCTTAAAGAAACTAAAAGTCATAATCCCTAAATCTCATCGCCAGCGACCGCCCTGAGCCGAGGTCCAAGCCCCACAGGGGGCGCCCTCTTGCGCAGGTTGCTTAGTTTGTAGTTTTTAAACCATTTATTAAGGCTGGAGCTCTGCTCGCCTTTATGCCCAGTGATGTTGCAAAAGCGTCGTGGACAGCTAAGTGTGTCCATCAGAAAAAAAAACAGATTGCACTCGCTAGTTATAGTTACCTAAGTAGTTTTATTCATAGAATAAGAATAATAACCTATTAATTACAGTTCTTTTTCATTGTAATTTTGACACGTACTAGTGTATGTAAATGCTGAATAAATATATTATTTCATTATTATATTTTAAGTCAAAGTTTTCACGGGAACAGGATCTAGGCGGATAAAGCCGTGCGGCACAGCTAGTTAATAATACCTTCAGTGTTGCTAACAGCAAAAATGACAGTGTTACAACTCAAATAGACTTAAACCCGCGAATACCGTGTAATATGCGTTTCGCGGTAAAACAAATTATTTGTTCAGCTTTATACAAATAAAGAATATTTGCGCATTTCTCCAACGGATGCTTATGTTTAACTTTTTAGTTATGGTTACTGGGAAGGGCTAGGCGTTAAGAGGACGCACAAAGGTATCTTAAATTAGCTAAATACCTATTTGAGCTTAGGGTTTGGACTGTCCTGATGGAATACGTAATCTGGTAAAACTTTTTACCGCGCACGACCTCTCTGTGACTACTGAAGCGATTTAAAAACTTAATTACTGAAATTTGGTACAGATATAGTCTAGAGCCTGAGAAAGGACATAGGCTATATTATATTATGAATTTCCCACGGAAACGGGAGTTACGCGGGTGAAACCGCGCGCGGGAAGCTAGTTTAAAATAAATCTAACTAATAAAATACTACTATTCTAAATCTATCCTACTTGGCAAGGTTCCCAGAATGCTGGCAGCATTACCTCGTTGAATGGTAATGCTTAACTGCTATGCAAAGTAAAAACCAGCACATGGTAATCTTGAAGTTATGTTTTATTAATGGCAAATCGGTACATGAATACGTGACTCCATAATACGTGGGCGTGGATAAATGATAATATAAAAAAAAAAAAAAGTTTTTACTCACGTAAACCTATTACAGGTATTTGTAAATAGTCAAAACATATTTGGCTTATTTTTGTTTTAATTAATTTATTTTATTTGTTTATTGCTACGTATAATAATAGTTTATATAACTTTAGCCTAAAAGCTGTCAGGTATGAAAGTACAATATTATTTTATTATTTATATCTATGATTAAATCTAAGTTCTGTCTTTTGAGTATGTTATTATTTAGACGGATCATAAGTATCTCGACGAACGCGCTTTAGTGCTACCACCGGATCCAATACGCCCCAACTGAGAAGATCCTGCGAAACAAACTCAGTGGCGTTATTCTACTGCCGGTTTCAGCGCGGCCTCATCGAGACGATCCGGCGAAACATACTCAGATATCCACATCTGAGTTTGTTTCGCATGTCCAAGAAGTTTAGGTCCAGTTACTTTTATTATTTAGTTGGCATTCACAATTTACCAATCGGTTGTCTTTATACGAATTAATAATCCTAACACCTACTAATATTATAAATGCGAAAGTTTGTATATGCAAAAAACTACTGGATGGATTTGGCTGAAAGTTTGCAGGCGGATAGTTTATAAGCTGGATTAATATATAGGCTACAAAATATCACGCTCCGACCATCAAGAGTTGCAAAAAAAGAAAACAATTTCATGTAGGCATTAAAAAACAAAAAAATCCTATAAAATAAAAAAAAGGGTCAAATTTTATTTATTTGTATATTATATTTAACTGTATATATCACGTAGCATGTAACTTAAAAAAATATAGTGCCTCAAATAACATACTTATAACATTAATGTAGTTAAAAAAAAAGTAGTCTTTGCTGTATTAATGAATACTTATAGAATTACGCTTTGAGTCGCGGAGGTCGCGGGTTCGATCCACACAGGAAACATTTATGTAAATTCTACGATTTCTTTCCGGGTCTGGTTGGTTGAGGGACTACCCTCGGTGCCTCGGAAAGCACGTTAAGCCGTAGGTCCCGATTGTTGTAACATCATCTTAATAAACGGAACGGGCAGCAGCGTTTCTTTGTGTGGTACAACATAATACTGCGGTCACCCGCCTGCCAAGCGTGTTGACTATGGCAAATACCCTCGATATGAGGCCCATATTCAGCAGTGGACGTTATACGAGCTGATGATGAAACTTTGACCCATTTTGTATATTTATATATCCCTGCTTATGTTTGTGTTACAGTCTGAATTCTGAAAAGTTGCTAGATTTAAACGCACTCTTAAATTTCCATTGTCTATCTAGTGTTTCCTAGAATACAAAAGCAAATAGTTAGTATTAACTTAGTACTAGCTGGGAAAATGGCATCTTATGTTATTTTAAGAACGTGTTAGAAATTTGATATTGTTATAGCGACATCTGCAGTAGCCGCACAATGATAAGCGGCCGTAGCCCGATGGCTAGGGCGTCGGACTTGTGATCTTGAGGTCGCCGGTTCGAACCCCACCCATTGCACAACCGACGTGAACCCACTCGTAACACAATCATTTTAGCTTAGCACGAGCGGTTAATAAGAATACTAGTAGACTTTGCAGTCTACTAGTATTATTTTAATAAAAAAATAAAAAAACTTGTCTTGCGCGATACAGGTTAGTTTGGAAGCTAAGTGCTAGATGGTGCTGCTAGTTGTGTTGTGATATTGTGCGGCTAGTAGTCGCTACATTGTCTCTTTCATTTTAAGGAGTATTCCCGTGCGCAGTGCCACCCGCTTAGCTCCTATTAGGACCCCTATAAGACCTTCATAATTAACTATAACCTATAGCCTTCCTTCATAATTGTGTCAACACTGAGAAAAACTGATAATAAACTCGGAGGAATCCTTTTTAAAATAATGTTACAATTATTATTAACTAGCGACCCGGCTTCGTATCATACATATAAACCTTCCTTCCACTCTATCTATTAAAAAAAACCGCATCAAAATCTGTTGCGTAGTTTTAAAGATCTAAGCATACATAAGGACAGACAGACAGCGGGAAGCGACTTTGTAATTGACTACTACGAGTTTATAGTGAAGCAGTATTGTTTCAGAGCAACTCAACTATTTTAAAGGAGTTTTTTTATTAACATTATCAGATCAATTTTATAATAAGCTTTTTTAATAGGGCAACAATATTCGCCTACAAAAAAATAGCCAAAACATATCCAAGACGATGCGGTATTACAATTAGATGTCCTCGTAGACCTTTAGTCCGAGAGGCCCGCAAACTGTAAAGTGCTCTTCTTTTTGACAGTTGCACAAAACTCCCCTAATCAATTAAAAGTCCCTCAATCCCCCCGCCAGCGACCGCCCTGAGCCGAGGTCCAAGCCCAATAGGAGCCGCCCTCTTGCGCAGGTCCTCTAGTTTGTAGTTTATAGTCTTTATGCCCGGTGAAGTAGCAAAAGCCTCGAGGATAACTACGTGTGTCCGTCAAAAAAACATGCGGTATTTTGAACAACAAAGTAAGGATATTTATAATAGATTTGTGCAAATCCATTTCCCACACAATTATTTATAACAAAAGACATAAAAATAGACATTCCGATAGAAAGATTATTTCATAAATCAATGCAGCCTACACTTTTGATTTCTGACAAAAGTTGCCATTAATAAAAATCAGGTGATCTTTTGTGTTGCCACGGAAAAAAAATAACAATGCAAAGAGGCTTGGGTTTGGGAGTCAAAATGAATAATGTAAATCTAGGTAAAGTGATATTGAACTTAAATAGTTTATAGTCACGTAGATTAATAATTCACTCTTGTTATACATAATTTGCATATTAAAGCACATTATTATAATCTTTAATATTTTAAAGAGGAAAGATTTGACTATTTGTATGTTTGCATTGAAAAAGCTCCGGAAATACTGGACCAATTTGAAAACTTCTTTCACCGTTGGGAAGCTACACTATCTCCGGTTGACAGGCTATTTTATATAATTAAATTTCCCTTTAACCAACCAGACCCGGAAGAAATCTTAGAGTTTAAGAGATTAGATAAGGAATCTTAGAAACACCGCAGCGTAGCGGCATTTGGCTCGCTTTAAATTACGGAGGTCGTGGGTTCGATCTCCACTCCGGACAGGAGCGCTTTGTGTACATTCTAAGATTTCTTTCCGGGTCTGGTTGGTTGGGGCGCTTTTGCTGCCCACCGTGCCTAGGAAAGCACGTTAAGCCGTTGGTCCCGATAATTATAACATCATCTATAATAAGCGTACATCAAGGAACAGGCAGCAGCGTTTCCTTGTGTGGCACAACATAATACTGCGGCCACCAACCCGCCTGCCAAGCGTGGTGACTAAGGCAAACCTTTGTTCAGCAGTGGACTTATACGGGCTGATGATGATATCTAACAATGAAGGGCCCGTTAAATCGGTATTTGATAAATTATTTAGTTGGATATAGAAGTAGTGTCTGGGGGGTTTTAGTGATGTAGGGTCCTCTCTTCGTGGTATGAGTTTAGCATACCACGCTATGGAGACGGCGCGTCCCACATATCCCACCGCCAGCGCGCGGATACGCTGCAGCGGCGCGGCGGTGGGAATGCGTGAATGCATTTCCCCTCGGACAAAAAAATATAATAATAAACCTAATAATAATTTATCAAATTAACAATGGATTTTTATAAATTTTACCCCTAAGAGTAGTTAGCCACGAGGCTTTTGCTACTTCACCAGATATAAAGGCGAGCAGAGCTCCATCCTCAATAAATGGTTGAAATACTACAAACTAAGCAACCTGCGCAAGAGGGCGACCCGCGTCCCCTGTGGGACTTGAACCTCGGCTCAGGACAGTTGCTGGGTGGATTGAGGAATGACGACTTTAGATTTTAAGGGGGGTTCTGTGCAACTGTCGCTTTTCTTTACAGTATGAAAAGGAGTGACAAAGCTGTGTTAAGACAAATAAAAATTAGATATTCCAAGATCTACTATCCACCTACTATATCTATACTATTAATATTATAAAGAGGAAAGATTAGATTGTTTTAAGAATTGAATAGGCACCGAAACTACTGGACCTATTTGAAAAATTCTTACACCGTTGGGTAGCTACACTATCCCCGGATGACATAGCTATATTTAATTATGAAGTTACCACGAAAACGTGAGTTAGGCGGGTGAAACCGCGCGCGGGAAGCTAGTTAGTTATAAATACAACTAAAACGCCTGCTAAAATCCAAATAAAATTACGTATATGAAAATTGCACAATAACTGTTACAGAGTGTGAGAGCAACACATCTGTCTCGCTCACACAGTCGCCGATTAATCTGAGAGAATGCTGTTCGAGTGAGTATTCTTGAAGCGAACGATATTAAGTCGCAAGATTTTTAAGTTTTTGTTTTTTTAATAATTATTATTTAAAGTTACTGTTTATTATGAAAAATAAGAATTTATAATTGAATTTATTCAGCACTTAGGTATTTACATACTTGTATCTTGTTCTTGACATAATTACAACGTGTAAGACTAAATCTAATAAAAGTATCGCTTAAGTAGCTAAAAACTATGTTTCATCATCATCAGCCCGTATAACGTCCGCTGCTGAACATGGGCTCCTCCCGAGGGAGGGTATTTGCCATAGTTACCACGCTTGGCGACCGCAGTGTTATGGTGTACCACACAAGGAAACGCTGCTGTCCGTTCCTTGATATACGATTATTTTAAATGATATATTATAACAATCGGGACCAACGGCTTAACGTGCTTTCCGAGACACGAAGGGAAGTCCCTCAACCAACCAGACCCGGAAAGAATTCTTAGTATTTACACAAAGATTTCTATCCAGCGTGGGAATCGAACCCACGACCTCCGAGATTTAAAGCGAGCCAAATACCGCTACGCTACGGAGGTTGTTTACATTATAAGATTTTCATCATCATCATCAGCCTGTTGTAGTCCACTGCTGAACATAGGCCTCCCCCATCGATTTCCAGCGGAGACGATTAGCGGCCTGCATCCACCGACTTACCGCGACCTTTATGAGGTCGTCGGTCCATCGTGCGGGCAGTCGTCTCACGCTGCGCTTGCCAGTTCGTGGTCTCCACTCGAGAACCTTTCTGCTCCATCGGCCGTCAGTTCTTCGAGCTATGTGTCCTGCCTATTGCCACTTCAGCTTGCTAATCCGTTGAGCTATATCAGTGACCTTCGTTCGTCACTTCTTTTATAAGATTTACATCACTACATAGTATAAAACAAAGTCGCTTTCTCTGTCCCTATATCCTATCCTATGTATGCTTAAATCTTTAAAACTACGCAACGGATTTTGATGCGGTCTTTATTAATAGATAGAGGAATTCAAGAGGAAGGTTTATATGTATCGGCGGGTCGCTAGTATAGATATAAAATCTTTTAAATTCTGATGAATAAACTCTACAACGTAATAGTTCTTAAATATTGTAATAACGGTTATTCATCTATATTCGTTCACTTAATTCAATTCAACAATCATAAAATATCAGAATTCAAATCGTCCTGAAAAGTATGTACATACTTCAAAATTTCTACACATTTAGGGGGCCTCCGGACTTCTAAATCCGGCCCTGCTCGTAGCGTCCGTTCTCGTGGGACCTTCACAATTACATATAGCCTATGTCATCCGTGGATAGTGTAGCTTCCCAACAGTGAAAGAATTTTTCAAATCGGTCGAGTAGTTTCGGAGCCTATCCAATGCAAACAAACAATCAAATCTTTCCTCTTTATAATATTAGTATAGACTATTTTTTTAATCAGGCCAGTAGTTCCTGTGGTTAGCGCGTTCAAGCAAACAAACCATCTCTTCAGCTCTTTATATTTCTATGGGAACGAATGAAACCGCGCGCCGAAACTAGTTAAGATATTTTATATTCCTTCTTTTTCAGGCGGACATGTGTAGCTTCCCCGGGCATAACGGCGAGCAAGACTCCTGCATTATTAAAAGAATTTAAACAAATTTTATTGTCTATTGTGTCCCCAAACATCTGTTTTAAAAATAAGGGTGTCTTTCAAATGAGAATACGAAAATTTTAATACTTTTTTTTTACTTATTATTACTTTTAGCAAATCTTACAACCTCTTTTTGCGCATCTTTTTTCTCACTTTCATTGTCTTACACCCTAAGTAAAAATGCATAATTCATAAAAAAAACGGGCCAAGTCCAATCGGTACTACCGCTTTGGAGATTAGGCGGAATACACGGACAAACAAATTGACAGATACTATAAAAAGTAGCGTTTGTAATACCTTATGAACTATATATTATTAAAATTTCACTGGTATAGAAATTTTCGGCAAAATCGGATCAGCCGTTACTGAGATTAGCCTAAACAAACAGACACATAGATAGTAAATTTAAAAAAAGAAATGCATATTACAATAAGTAAGCTATGTTATCCATGAACAGCATCACTACATATTATAAAACAAAGTCGTTACCCGCTGCTGATCGTCTGTCCCTGTGTATGCTTAGATCTTTAAAACTACGCAACGGATTTTGACGCGGGTTTTAATAGATAGAGTGATTCAAGAGGAAGGTTTATATGTTATAAATTATAATACATCAGCATTATGACACGATTGCCACAAGGATTAGAACTAAGCGGCAAATACGCAGAAAGTCTATTTTAACAATATTTCAAGTTCTTCATAATAAGCCTATTAAAAAATGAATGCGTAAAAATAAAAACAAAAAAACCACTCATCACTTTAATTGCTACTTATTATTATCCAATAATCACATTATTATTTAAATAATTATTACTTAATTTTATGGATTACATAATGAATAAAAGGCTATAAGACTTTTTTCTTTTTTTCTACTCAATGGATTCTAATCTTTGGTAATATGGTTAATCCTTGTATTTTATTTCTCAAATTATATGACTTTTGGGCACCCGTTCTCGGTATTTTGTTTTGCTGATAGTTTTATTTATGGCCCCATGAAGTTTTGAAGGATAAAATAATATTTTTGTATGTTACCGTTGGGCTTTATTCTTTGAGTTTGGAGGCTGCAGAAGAGGTAGCTTGGGTTAAGGATGTCTAGTGATATGCCGCTTTTATAAAAAAAAAATAGCTGAACTGTAAGTAGACCATTTAGTTTAGTAGGGTAGTCTCGTTAAACGTCGATTGTAAATGTTGTTGAAAAGGTGAATTCCGTTAGGTTTCAAATAGTTTCTTTATGTTTATATTCTTACGTGAAGTAAATAGTTACTTAAAGTCATTATCATAGTAAAATCACTAACCATCCGATGCCCTCGTAGACCCGAAGTCCGAGAGGCCCGCGAACTGTAAAGTAGAGCGACAGTTGCACAAAACTCCTCTAAAATACTAAAAGTCATAATCCCTCAATCTCATCGCCAGCGACCGCCATCGCCAGAGAGCCGAGGTCCAAGTCCCACAGGGGACGCCCTCTAGAGCAGGTTGCTTACTTTGTAGTGTTTAAACTATTTATCTAGGCTGGAACTCTACTCGCCTTTATGCCAGGTGAAGTAGCAAAAGCCAAAGGGCTAACTAAAAAAAAAAACTCCCACTTATAATTGTCAAACTTTTACTACTTCCTGTCCACAAGAGGCATCTATAATAACTTTATATTATTATGATTAATCATTTCAAACATATTTCATATTGTGACAGGTTAATATAACACACCCATTTCCTGAAACCAAGTATTAGTAAGTGACTATACAATTTCGTATAACCGACAGCTTAAAATTCCTGTTTTTATATAATTCCCGGTTCGAAGGACCAAAAGTTTTTTTTCATCTCTCGGTCAATTTAACTTGTCATGGCTTTTTCGCAAAGGTTTTCGCAAGGAGCCGCCGTGATTTTTTGCGTGGTTGGAGTTTGACTACTGGCTAGGGAATTGGGTGGTTGAATAAGATTTTTTAAAGGTGATAAGCTCGATGGATTTCTTAGTTCGTCAGTGTTACCCGCATAGTTCGAAAAACCCATGGGAATCTCATATTTTTACGAAATAAAAGTGTCTTAGGTACTAATCCAGGTAAACTATATACTAATATTATTAATAATGTAACGAATTGGCTCAAAAAGTACAGGACCGATTTTAACAATTCTTTCACGATTTGAATGCTACATTATCACTGATTAATATAGGCTATATTTTATTATGAAGTTCCCACGGGAACGGGAGTTACGCGGGTGAAACCGCGCGCGGGAAGCTAGTATATATATATATATATATATATTCACGCGAAAACCACTTAACATCATCATGTAACATAGGCACATTGGCCATTGACTATATCCGCGAAATCCGTCCAAAACAAAAGAGGTTTGCAACAAATGATTTTAAATTAATAATTCAGACTCCTTGGAATCACACGTCAGTGGACCATACAAGCACATAACAAGATCCTACAGAAAAAAAACTCGCAATTGCAAACAATGCAATCCCCCAAAACTGATCTCTCCCACGAGGCGACTTTTGACAATTACATTATCACTACAAATATTACAATGGCAACACCGGTTACAGTTCCGCATCTCAGAACAACCCCAAATATCTTCCTTCATTATTAAAATAGAATAATAAGCGGGCAAAATATATTGGTTAAATCATTTCCGCGCCCCTTGAGAAGGGCAAAATCAAGGGCAGAATTACTGGATGTAAAGATGGTCCGAACGTCAGGGCTAGAAAAAAAATCTTGTTTACGGTGAGAATTAAAAGGGCCGAAAAAATATTTTCACACATCAAAAAAGTTATTATTTAGAATCCTTTTTTTTTCGCACGGACATATGTAGTTAGCTAGGCTTTTGCTACTTCACCAGGCATAAAGGCGAGCAGAGCTCCAGCCTTAAGTTTAGTATATTATCGTTTCGGAGATTAGATTTGGCAATACATAGATTAACAAACAGACATAAAAAATGCATATATTAGAGCAGGGTTTCTCAAACTTTCGGCTCCACGAACCCCTGTTAAAATTTCCAGGTGAAAGCGAACCCCTAACTAACCAATTAAATTGGGACTGTTGGGAAGCTACACTATCTCCGGTGAACATAGGCTATATTACATTTTCAAAAAAGTTAGGGATCCATACTTAAACTCCAATAATATAACCCAAGGTGTGATAAAATTACCAAAAACTTTCTTACTTGTGTGTGTGTGAAAAATTATAACTTTAGAAATGTTTGTTTAATACCCGTGCGAAGCCGGGGTGGGCTGCTAGTAATGAATAAACTCAAAAACTACTCCGATTTCAAAAATTCTTTCTATTTTTTTCAATTTTCTAAAATTTTATACTTGTAGTGATAAGATTTTTTTTTTGTTAATTTCAGACCAAATCGGACGTTCCACGTTCAAATCGAAGACGTTCTTAAGAAAGGCCAGGTTATACGTAGGTACCCTAACCCGAAGGACATGCATGAGGAGATTAATGAATGTAGAAGTGGCGAAGTGGTATGTCTAGATCGTAGCAAGTGCTACGTCTCGGCCTACCTCTATAGGAAAGAGGCGTGAATATATGTGTTAATTTGTATATTTTAAGCTCGTTGTTGTATTTTATCCTTTTTATTATTTTTATGTCATAGTCTATAAATCCTATTTATATGTATATAATTGTAAAATTGTTATTTTGTTCATTAGTAGTTTATTTTTCAAGATATTTTTTATTTATTCAATTTATTTCAAATAGCTATGAAAAATTTAGAATCCTTAAAAATGAAATATGACGCGCAAAAACGACGTGGAATGCTAATGCTAATAGAATTTTCAAAATCAGTTCAGTAGATCCAAAGATAAATATCCCCTACAATGTCACAAACTCACAAACTTTACATCTTAATAATATTAGAATAGATTGAAAAAAAAAACTCCATTCTCTTAGAAACAATTAAATAAAAATATCGAGCGATTCCTTATTAGATACTTGGAGTAAAAATAAATTCTCTTTGGGCGTGACATGTTTCAAGATGGCGCCGGTGGTGTTTCCCGCCAAAATCAGCTGACGAGCCACCATGTGACTGTAACAACCTGTTTTGGACCGAGTAGAATAACAATGATGTATGAAGTAAGGACAACATTATTATTATTAGGTTACTTGATTTAGCTTGGCTTTTGAGTTTTCTTTGGGTTCTAAGATGGTAGAGGTAATATTAGTCAGTTTGGATGTAATGTAGTATAGTAGCGATTAGCGAACCATAGACAAGTTTTCATTCGAAACCCTGTGTGAAAAGTAATGAAAACTTGTTCAAGGGCAAATAATAATTGCACCATACCAAGGTTTTTTTTTCTTACGGACATTATGTAGACAAAGAATAAGCCAGGAGACTTCGGCTATTTCACCGGACAAACGGTAAAATGTCGCTTTAAGTCTTGGCCGTGTGTTCAATCACCACGCTAAACAAGAAATCTTTGCGTTATTATTTCTTTTCAGGTCTGGTTGGATAATGGAATAACCTCTGTGCCTCAGAAAGCACGTCAAGCAGTTGGTCCCGATTGTTATAACATCATCTATAACAATCGTATACCTCCTACCTATATAATCGGTACCTACCAAGGAACGGGCAGCAGCAGTTTACCTACGTTTACATAATACTGCGGTCGCCAACTCCTATAGCATAACGCTCCCTCGGGAGGAGACCCATGTTCAGTAGTGGACGTTATACGGGCTGATGGTGATCATGATGAAAGGCGAGCAGGGCTCCAGCCATATAAAATCTTATCACTACATATTATAAAACAATGTCGCTGACCGCTGTCTGTCCGTCCCTATGCGGTTTATTTTAATAGATAGAGTGATTCAAGAGGAAGGTTTATATGCAGCATTGCACCCGTGCGAAGCCGGGACGGGTCCCTAGTATACTTATATTATAAAGCTGAAATGTTTGTTTGTTTGCTTGAGAGCTCTAATCTCAGATACTACTGGACCCATTAGAAAAATTGTTTAAGTGCTAGATAGTCCATTTATCGAAGAAGTCTAGCTATATTTAGTTATGAAGTTCCCACGGGTGAAATGGTTACGCGGGTGTATTAGGTGGTTTATAAACTACAAACTAAGTAACCTTCGCAAGAGGCGCCCATTGTGGGACTTGGATCACGGTTCAGGGCAAAGTTGGAGCTTTTCTCGCCTTTATTCCCGGTGTAGTAGCTAAATCCTCGTGGCTAAATCAAGTAGTTTCGCTAACAATATCTTTGTTAACTGTAAATACTAGTTTTTGTGAATAATCATTAGTATTTAAGTAATTCAATAGGTTTCTGTCTGCCCACTTTAAGTTGGTCTCCCTGTTTTGACATTTGTCGGGGGATTACAGGTCGTTATGGATTGGACATCTATTATTCAACGATTTGAATGACGAAAGAAGAATTTCATTATAATATTGATTACCGCGTGTGGTTTCACCCGCGTATCTCCCGTTCTCGTGGGAACTTCAGAATAAAATATAGCATGCCTCGATAAATGAGCTATCTAACAATGAACAATTTTTAAATATAGGAGTAGTTCTTGAGATTAGACTTTCAAGCAAAAAAACCAACAGTTGGAGTATACGTAACGGGGCACTGAGGAAAAAGACAAGAAAATTTTAGCATAATAATATTTTTCTTAAATTGTTTATTTTTTACGATTCTATCGTATAGAACACCTAAAAATAAGGTGAAAAGCATCTGGGTGATTTTTGTCTCCGACCAACCGTTTGTCGTAAAAACGATGTCGAAGGCAAAAGGATCGGTAACAAAATGCAATATTCCTGTACCAGGAGAAGGAACTTGGCATCCCGACTAGGATAGGTTAGGTTAGAAGGGAATGGCGGGTTCTGGAAGACCTCGCCATCCCTTCGTGGTTATTTTTTTTCAAACCACCTAGAAGTAGGATTTTGGTGAAGTCTTTTTTTCATAGTGCCCCGTTTCGTATCCACTGACCAAACCAACTCTTCGTCGTCTCAGGTGGTGAGTATCCTTAAGCTGATAGATACTGCTTTCCATCCATCAGCTGAATGTCCCTTAGGCTCCTTTTACGACACCCATGGGAAGACAATGTTTTTTTTTCTTTTTTTTTCGGTTCGACTTACGTAGGTTGCCACGAGGCTTTTTTTACTTCACCGGGCATAAAGGCGAGCAGAGCTCCAGCCTTAATAAATGGTTTAAAAACTACAAACTAAGCAACCTGCGCAAGAGGCCCCCTGTGCGGCTTGGAACTCGGCTCAGGGCGGTCGCTGGCGATGAGATTGAGGGATTATGACTGTTAGTATTTTAGGGGAGTTTTGTGCAACTGTCGCTCTACTTTACAGTTCGCGGGCCTCTCGGACTTCGGGTCTCAGGAGGACGAGGGGGGAGGGAAGATTTGGTCTATTCCAAGTCGGAAACCACGCGGGAAGGGACATAGGCTACCTTTAATTAAGTAACTTTTCCATACAGGCGAAGTCGTGGGCAAAAGCTAGTACATTGTATAATGGATTAAATCTATAAAAGTCTATAAAACAGTAGGCACGGCTAAGCTATCTCAGTTATTTTAACTGCCTTTAACGATTCATTCCCGCCGTTTTTCTTGCAAGAGCAATGACGCCATGATTAGACATCAAAGCATCACATTAAATCACTCTAGTAGAAGCTTACACCTTATTATTATTCGATTCCATCCGGCCATCTTAGTACTAACGCAATGATACGTTACATTTTAAAATGGTGTCCGTAATGACATATGAGAACTCTTTCTAGATTATGGTTTAAGATTATTTTTTTATTAGAATCTTATGCCAGTGTTTTGATTCTTTTCAGTTTTGGCTTTAGAAAAAAAAAATGTAATTTGATTATTTTTTGCACAGGCAACTATTTAATTCAGAATCCCTTACTTACCATTTATTAACTAATTTGGCAGCGAAGAGAGGTGTCTGATTTATGACGGCAAGGAATTCTAGAGCTCAAAAGCATTAGTTCGGATGTGCAACTATACGTCAGAAATATTCGTCGTATGTGCCTTTATCTTAAAATGGCACTTACGACCAAATGCTTCGGAGGACTAGAATGATTACCCTGTTTGCTGAATTCTGGGTGATCACCAACCAAATGTGTAATAAAATGATAATAGCGCCTCGAGTTTTCAATATTTTTACCAAATTGGTATGTCATGTATTTTTTTTAATTGAACTTTAATTGCGATGTTTATACATATAAAAAAAAATCATGATCTATTAATATTTGTGAAATACTCAAATCAAATAGCTTATTTGCGTAAATATGTGTTACAAAGTTGTTACAGTTCAGTCCAGACTAGCTACCCGTGCGTGGTTTTAACCGCGTAGGTCCCAATCCTTTGGGAACTTCATAATTAAGTATATATAACTCAGGGAAAATGTAACATTTTTGAGTTTATTCGAATCAAACATACATACAAAATTCACACATACATAAACAGATCATAAACGTGTATGTTTAAAGTTTTTATTTTTGTAAGTTGCTATTGTCTATGATTGTTGACTGAAACCTACCAATTAACTTTTCAATGCCTGTCAAAGAGTCCTCAGCGATTCCCATCGATGGAAAATTACCCTATTAAATCTTACGATAACCATCTCAATCACACCCTAGAACACAATAAACAGTCGTAAAACACCAGAAAAATGCCCAAAAACACACCATTCTCGTGATTTTTACCGAAACTGTCGGCCCCGGAACTCACTACCTGACACCAAGTATTTAGAGAAAAAACCTCTAGCTTTCCAAGAACTAAACGTACCGAACCTGTTAGCGAAATTAAAAAAAAAAAACAGGACAAAAAATGGCCGCTCCGTCCCATCAGCTGATTTGAAATCGTGTTGTGAGGCGCCCCTGTACTATGAAACTTATGGATGTCGAATTATTATTCGAGTTTTAATTACATCATAGTTGGTTGCGCTTCTACAGACATTTCTTACTTAAACTTAAGGTAAATAACTTATTTTTAAGATATTTAGCTATATGAATTATCATATTTTTTGTGTAAACGAGTAACAACGCATGAATTAAGACAAGTACACCTCTTATCGTAAAAATGTCTCGGTATGTCAATTTTATAGTATTTAACAGGCAAAAAACAGTAACGAAATTATCTTTATTTAACAATAAACTGTCGGCTACATATATAAGGTAACAGAGTCCCTTGGAAGCTTGTATTTATTGCAAAAAGTAACTGTAAGCTGGGAAAAAGACGACATTCTTCGACTACACAAACTGGATTCGTTTTACCGCAGATTTTCGTGGTACAGGGAGGCGGTCCAACCTGTTTCGCCTCTCAGCTGATTCCCGCCAAAACAGGCGTCGGTGAAAAAAAACCGTGACAATAGAACAAATACTTTTATATCCATTTTTATTTGACTTGGGCAAACCATTTTTAGTTCAAAAGCAATGGGTTGTTGAATGTTTATAAAGATAAGACTTCGATACCGTTAGTTTAACGAATAATAGATTATGATGCTTTTAAATTCAGGTATGGGTAATAATACTTTTCTTATTAATCGTTAAGATATATTTAATTGATTACTTGATATAAAAAATACGAATATAATTGAATAAAGACATATTGATTAAAGAGAAGTTTAACGACAATTTAATATCTGCCAACATTGCAAAATTTAAAACACGTGGTCCGAGAGTATATAAAATTTGGAATGTTCCAACTTTTTTTTAAAGGACATGGGCATGAAACTGACACTTGTTTAATACACGGTCACGGTTGTCCAGAATTCGATATCAGCCATAGATTGTTATCTCAAAAAGAGGCGTTTTGTAGCTTCGGAGAACTATAAAGAAAGATAAGTCTGTAATTATCTTTTACTAGCTGCACCCCACGGGTTTGCTTGTAGGTACTTCTTATGGGTGGTAACGTGATTTTATATGACAATGTATTTATGTAATAAAGTTTCATTTCCAAATTCCCCATAGCTTTAAAAGTTATTACAGCTAGATATCTGCGCGCGGTTTTACTCTCGTAACTCCCGTTTCCGTAGGAACATCATAACTAAATAGGTATAGGCTATAGCATTCATCAATGAACAAGCTATCTAAAACTGTTTTTTTTTTTTCAAATGTAAGAATGTTTCTATAAAAAGCGCGTTCTAGCAAAAAACAAGCTCTTCAGCTTTATAATACTACGTATAGATTATAATTCTGTAATACGTGATAATTCTGAATGATTTTTTTTACTACCATATACCTACTTAAAAAATCACATTTTAATTTAACTACTTACATCGGTATTGAAGTCGTTCCTTATCTCTGCCGCTATTACTATTATGCAAAACCTAAGCTTATCTATTCTACAAACGTATAACCAGTAACCGTTTATAAATTATCTATACTTCTATACTAATATATAAAGCTGAAGAGTTTGCTTTGCGGGGATAACGATAAAGTTCAAAAAGAGTAAATAGGAATACTTATTTCCTTTTATGTCTGAAATCTTAAGAGCCTTTTTGCCAAAGTTGCCCTTTTTGATTAGTGTCATTCTTAGTAGTGAGCCACGAGGCTTTGCTACGTCACCGAGATAATGGTTAGCTGGGCTTCGACCTTATTAAATGGTTGATATTTATTACCATACGAAACCTTCGCTACCAGTACTCCTATTCTGAAATTGGTTTTGTTAGCTTTACGTTACGAATGTAACCAAATATTATAATCCTTATTTTATTCACCTATATTATTTTTATTATGAAAGTCTCTTAATTTTACAAGCAAAATTAACAGGAATTCGTTTATGACCCGCGTATCCCCCTATTTGTTTCTGACCGCGAGGAAACTCCTTTACGCATCCCCTCAGACGCTGAAGCGTTCCCACGCTGGCGAAAGGGTATGTGGGACTCGTCCTCTTCATAGCGGTGGTATGCTAGTCATACCACGAGGAGAGGAACTTACACCACTAAAACCCCCTTGGCGCTCCCCCATCCGCCTTTGGGCCCGGGTACTTTGAGCCTTGTATCCCCCTATACCTCCTTAAATTATCTATTCCACTCGGAATAAAAGTCTAAATCGTTGGCAAAAGTAAAAGTCTACCAATATGCATTGAACTTTTAACTAACAGTCATAATTTAAAGTATTTTAAAGCTAAGACTTGTTCAGACATTCCCAAATAAGTACTTACCTACTTACCGCTTAATATTTCTCGAATGCCAGTGTAAGATTTGTCTGCCACAGGATGCAAACGACCATTAAACAAAAAACCATCTCCGGAACAATCCACCATTTCTTACGTTCGTCCGTAACCTTGAAATGTTGTTTAGCGTAATGAAGTTCTAAGCACGTGTTATGTACAAGCAGATTTAAGAGAAAGGATGTGACGTAACAGAAAACGGTTGAGAAGTGTAAACTTACATCAGTGTTGGCGCCAAAAGATAGTGGCTGACAAGTGACAGGCGCTTCGCGTGGAGTATTTAAAAATAGATTTGGTGCTCGATTGTATCTATTTGTTTTTTTTTCTCGTTACTATTTTTTTGGATAAACGTTTTTAGCTTACATGTACACGCCTTATAAAATGGCTTAATTAAAAACCACTAAATCCCTGAATCAGCGACTGCCCTGAGCCGAGTTTCAAGTCCCGGAGGAGACGCCCTCTTGAGCAGGTTGCTTAGTTTGTAGTTTTTAAACCATTTAATAAGGCTGAAGTAGCAAATTCAAAACTACAAACTAAGCAGCCTGCGCAAGAGAGCTTCGTCTCCGCTCAGGGAAATCGTTGTCGAGAGGCGATGTAAAGTTATTAATTATCACATTTTTAACTTGGTTCTCTTTAAAAATATTTCCATAGTAGCTGACCCGCGCGTTTTCACCGCGAAGATCCCGTTCCCTTGGAAACCTTGAGTATATGCAAAAATAATGTGGCTTTCTATTGGTATAAGAATTAGCAAAATCGGTTCAGTACATCCAGAGATTACCCCCTACATCCTCACAAACGATTCATAGATATAGATTATGCGAGTTTTGCCATTTAAAATGTAATTTCTCTAAAAGAAACAGATGTATGGCACGGGAACTTAATTATAATATTTAATTTGAGACCGCTAGACTTGACTCACGACTGGTTTGAGACCTCGAAATATCAATAACCTCTTTTTAATAATACAAATTTGACACTTCAGTTTAGGCAGGGTATGCAAAAAGATATAACAAGCAAAAGAAGACAAAAAAGAAAACTGACTCTTACCCAGTTTTTTTTCCAGGTCGTCCACTTAGGTAGCTAGAGAAACCTGTAGGTGTCTAGCCTTACCTGTAGGTTAGCTAGGCTATGTTCCTCGCTGGATAGACCGAGGACTGCGTGGACCCCATTTCCATAAGCAATGATCCAGTGCCTGTAATCCGTGCCAGTGATAAAGTTCTTTTTTTATATTTTCCATTAGGGATGCCTTCAAGCGTGTGTCGCTTAAATTAAAAAACATTGGCCTTATGTTTCTAATATGTAACACAATATTGAAATTTTGTCGTAGTTCAGTACAAATAAGACGAAGACGCAGGAAAAAGCAGGCTGGAGCTTTGCTCGCCTTTATGCCCGCTGAAGTAGCAAAAGCCTCGTGTCGTATGTCAATCCGAAAAAATAAAAAAGGAGGAAAAAGCGAATTATATCTATATTGTGTGTCTGTTTGTAATATTTAAATAACCGCTTTTTACTACATACACAGGAATGTATTTACGGTACATATAATAAAATAACATTTTTCTGGTAATATCTGTCTGTTTGTTTCAGCGAATCTCTGGAAAAGCGGGACCTATCTTTATGGGACTTTCACTGGCAGATAGCTGATGTAGTAATAAGTAACTTAAATACCGTTTTTGCTAAATGCCAGGCAGACGAAGTCACAGGTACAGCGTAAAAACATATGCATATTTATTTTCAAATAGTAGACTAATAAAATATTGATCAGTTAATTAAAACTTTTTGCAATGTTATTTTTTATCCTTCTTTTAAAAGTAACGACTTTTGATAGCATGAAACCAACTGTACCTTAGACTTAAATACAAAGTTGATTCTAAAAAAACAATCCTTTGAATATCGTTATCTATGGCCAGTAAAAAATAAACTAACGTGCGTTTTGCATAAGGAGTTTGATAGGCCTACAAATATATGAGCTTTAAATGATAAATGTTAGTTAAAAGTTTGATTTAAATTGGACTTACTTTGTCCCTGCAACTTTGTCCGAGTGGAATAATTAATTAAAACAGATTCAGTAGTTTAGCTATACAAATAGTTGCTTCGAATTATTCCAAAATTCTATTACCTTTAAAAAGCTAAGTTAATCTAGGAGTAACAAAGGCTACATTTAATTGATGAAGTTCGTGCGGGAACGGGCGTTGCACGGATGATTCGTACCAATGTAAGATAGTCCATTTATTAAGAAAAGCTATTAGGCTATTATGCGCCAACATTAGTAGGAGTGGAGCACCAGTAAGAAATATTTCAAAATCACAAGTCTTGCTTCTAATTTAATAAAGTTGAAGCCCTGCCCTTCTTTATGTTTTTTGTACTAGCAAATGCTGGTTGTTTAACTTAATATTTCCATCTGAATTAAAATCATTAGCTATGTTGATATTTCCTAAATCTTAAGCTTATGTGTCTCTCATTAACAATAAACCTACATAAATATAACAGATTTTATAAAGTACAAAATATCTTGTGTCATTAAAATAAATCCTTCTTTCTGGGAAGTAAATAGCTCATTCAGCCTTATCTGTCAAGCACACTCGAATAACAAACACAAATTATTTATGCCAGACAAATTTGAACTTTATTTCTTCATTAATAGTGATTAACTGAAAGTAAATCTAAACGTTGCAGGATGTAAAAACGCGCGAAACGCACGCGGCGGTTACTATACCGTTGTTTTTAAATCTGGAATGAAGTGGAATGTCTCCCGTCTCGTGTGCCATCTCTCGAAATTGCTGCTTTTCGATTTTGTGTCTTATGTTGAGGTATTAGAGGTTAGTAATTGTAATATGTCGAATTATGTCTTGGGTATATTTGTGTGTATAAAATTAGGTAAGTATAGTCTTTAAAATTTGTACTCTATGACGTACGTTTTTGTTATTATGTTGGTACTGCCCTGCAGGTTATTTTTTTATTGTATTTGTAACCTATAATACTAATGATATAAAGAGGTATAGTTTATGAATTGTGTATGAGGTTGTAGGAGGGAATCTCTGGATCTTCTGAACCGATTTTGCAAATTCTTTTATCAATAGAAGGCCACATTGGCATAGGCTATATTTTAAGTCAAGGCTTGCACGGGAACGGGATCCATGCGGGGCAACTAGTCGTAAAATAAATGACATAGGGCCAATTTATCAATCCTTACCTACTCATAATTTTTTTAGAGAAGAATTTAAACTGTAGGTAGGTACAGTTTTTTATAGGTTTACTTGCTTTCCGGCTTAGAATAGCACCACACATAAAGGCGAGCAGATCTCAAGCCTTAATAAATTCTTTAAAAACTACAAACTAAGCAACATGCGCAAGAGGGCGCCTGTGGGACCTCGGCTCTGGGAGGTCCCTGGCGATGTGATTGAGGGATTATGACTTATAGTTTTGTGCAACTGTCTTCCTATGGGTATCGTAAGACTAAGGGATACACCGTTAATATATTATTATGGGCAGCAGACAACCTCCGTAGCGTAGCCGTATTTGGCTCGCTTAAGTCTCGGAGGTCGTGGGTTCGATCCCCACACCGGACAAGAAATATTTGTGTAAATTCTAAGATTCTTTCCATAACAAGCGTATACCAGGGAACATGCAGCAGCGTTTCCCTGTGTATTACAACATAATACTGCGGTCACCAATCCGCCTGCCAAGCGTGGTGACTATGGCAAAAACCATCCCTCGGGAGGAGGCCCATGTTCAGCAGTGGACGTTGTACGGGCTGATGGTGGATACGGGAGGATAGTTACTATATTACTGCTTGCCACAATCACTAAGCGTGGTGAATGTGGCAATATCTCTTGACGACCCTGTTCTGCCATGGTCTGTCGTAAATGGGCTGTTGAAGTTTTTATATGGCAAATCGGAGGCTATGATTTTTTATTTTTATATATGGGAATCTGCTGACTTATTCAGCAATTTCTGCCAGTGAAAAAGAAATTTGGGTCCAAAAGCTTATGAAATACTTGGCAATGTCATTATATTGTCATATTATTATGATCATTTCATCACTCTTAAGAGAGGTCAGAGGGCCTAGCCAAAATGCCACTGTAGCGGAGCGATCGCTAGAATAAAATCGGTATTGCAAATGTTGGTATGCTATCTACAAGGGTTATGAAACCAAAATTCGAACTATCGTATCGTTCGTTGTACCTAAATGAGAACTAATGTATGCCCGTTATTTTTAAAAAGAATCGGTCAATCACGTGACAATTGTCAAGCATTCTTGCCATACATTAGAGTTAGCGACTGTAAGACTTGGACCTCGACTGAGGGCGGTCGCAGATGGAGGTATTGAGGAATTTTGACTTTAGATTTTTGGGGGAATTTTGTGCAACTGTGTCTCTATTTAACTGTTCGCGGGCCTCTCGGACTTTGAGGTCTACGAGGGCATCGGAAGGTTCTTTGCAAAATAAGGGTCAGGAGGTAGGTAGCTCTCTTCTCCAGCGGATCTGTGCTTCACGATGGAAATGGAAGAGTACCGTCTCTACGACAGCAGTTAAGTATGTGAAGCTAGACCTCTGCATTACAAATTATGCTATTCCGTTAGGAGAGACCCCAAGATCTAACCACTACCCCCCCCCCCTGGGTGTAACATGGGCATCGAAAACTGTAGACGAATCGCGTCCGGTATTTAAATACATAGGTACCAAAGTACTGACAGAAATTGTCTATGTTTAAAAAAAATCAACTTCCGTTCCAATAAATTAAACGGATCGATGAATCCGCGGACACAAGCTTGTCTAGTAAACAAAGAACTTATTATATAAATATTACATCACATGCATTTATTATCAAACAAAAATATACTTTAATACACGATAGTTAAGTTGAACTTCCTTTAAAAAGTATTTAACATGATAACACGTTTTCCCGCGCTTTTTCATAAGGTCATTGTCGGTCAAGAAACAGGTATGCGATTATATCTCATTTGAAAATCAACTTAACCTATTCAGTTTACGGTTCAAATTTGAATGGTTAGCAATAATTCTCACGATCGACATTATTATAACCTAGCAAAAAGAAATACTTTATACATCAATGGAAAAACGACTTTAATTCTATAATTTGAGGGTAAACATTTCTTTGTGTATCGAGCAGTTTGACAACCCGCGGTTTTGCCTTGAAGGTTGAGTATTTGGTATCAATATTTATGATTTATTGATAAAAAGATAATGTTTTTATATGTAACATCTAGCGATGTTGGTTCCGGAGTGATATGGCTTTCAATTAGAATCTAGTTTTTACTTACAATGTCGACAGATCATGAGGGAATTCTTTTTTAATTGGTTCTGAGAATCGGAGGCTATGGTTTTTCAGCCTTTTGAGGTCATTCTACTGAGAATATTTGATATTTATAAATACAGTAAAAGCTCCTTATACGCGCTTCCTTCATTCGCGTTTTATCTAAACGCGGATAAAAAAATTGCGACCCAATTCCTGTATTCCATCCATATTCACGGAACTAATCGGTACATACATACATAAAATATATTAATAGAAAGGATTCGGTTTCTTTTGTAACTCGTTGATAATTGGACTACTAAACAAGTTTAATACACTATTAGACGTTCCGTGACAAAAATACCGAGTTTCAACACGAAAAACATCAATGTTACCGCTAAAATGCTTGATCGTTAACGCCTTGGAGGAACTATTAAATTCACAGCTCATTGATGATGAGCCAGTGTCAAGTTGTCAAGGAACGGCAGCGTTTCCTTGTGTGGCACAACATAATATTGCGGTCACCAACCCGACTGCCAAGCGACTATGGCAAATACCCTCCCCCGGGAGGAGGCCTGTGTTCAGCAGGGGACATTATACGGGCTGATGATGATAATGATACCATCTTACTCCTGAGGGTGCCCATAATCTAACATCTAACATGCCTAACCTCTTATTTAACACGTATGCACTATTACCGAGAATATACTGTATTTTCATACCTTCTACCATTTGCGTATGTTTTTTTCGGACGATTATTTATGTAGTTAACCACGAGGCTTTTGCTTCTTCAACGGGCATATAGGCAAGTGGAGCTCCAGCCTTTTTACATCCTTACTAATATTATAAATAGGAGGATCAGCGTAGAGATGACCTTGATACCAAACGCGACCAGCTTAAAGCCCGTCCACCTGCTACCATTCTATACAATTACGAGGGTGGCGTACTGAAATGTCCTCATTGCGCAAGGAGTTTTGCTGCCAAGATTGGCTACATAAGCCACCTTCGAGCGCTTGCGCGCCAAACCGACTAAATACAAATAATTTATTTTTAAAAGTTTACACATAAAATGTTTCTCTGTGATAACCACACTAGGCACAGCCTGTGTCGTGGTCATCACTCACATATGACGATTACAATAATTATCACCACACTAGGACTACTTAAATATTACAAATTGTTCTTATGTAACTAAATGTATAATTAGAATATAAATGTGTGTAATTAATTGGAAAGTGTTGGAGATTTGTGTTTAATGTATGTGTGTGAATGTGCCTGTTGTCTTGCTTGCTTGAGAACGATCGAAGCGAACCCGTCAGTTTATAACTCTAAGTAGTTGTTCTGTCTCTTGGTAATTTAGGTTGGAGATGTAAGATTTCAATTTACTTTGAGCTTCTCTAGAACTGCTGTTTTTTATGTCGCATTTGTTAACTACCTTGTTATACAGGAAAGGGAATTTATATTTGTGAAATCGCTTTGCAAAGTTCGTTTTACAACTTGTAATGGACATCTTAAATATTCTCGATTTGAACATATCTCTATAACTCGGGGAATTTAGGACCTGCTTATGGGTGGATATGGCTGCGTTTAAAATATAGAGTTGCCTTACACTTAAAACTTCAGCACATTTGTACAGCTCGCTGGTAGGAAACCTCCTTGGTTTCTTTAGCATGGTTTTAAGAACGGATCTTTGTGCTCTTTCTAGCTGTATTAAATGTGATGAAGCAGAACCTCCCCAAACTCTTAAACAGTATGTTAGGATAGATTGGCACAACGACGTGTAGACGGTTTTAAGTGTCTTGAAGCTTGCAACATCCCTGAGCTCACGAAAAATGTAAATGAGCTTCCTGATTCTCGCTGAGAGTGCAGCTATGTGGTCATTAAAATTTAGTTTTTCGTCAATATTGATTCCTAAGTACTTAACACATTTAGTTCTTTCAACTTCACTACAGCCACACACAATGCTTACACTAGTTATGTCTGGGTCACACGTGTGAATTTTTAGGGTTGCGCTGTTGGGTGGAGCTGAGGCGCGCGTTTTGTGCAGGCAAAGATACTTAGTTTTAGCTACGTTCAACGTTAAAAGATTCTTATTTAACCATTCAGCCACTAGAGTCATACCATGTTCTGCATTTTGAAGACACTCGCTCCAAGTCACACCGTGAAAGATAATTGCAGTGTCATCTGCATAACATACCGTTTTTGCATCTATCAGAGGCAGTGATGCTAGATCTTTCAGGTAGAGGAGGAAAAGTGTAGGACCGAGTACACTTCCCTGCGGTACTCCGAAATTCATTTCTTTCGGACTACTGAGCAAGGAATCCACTCTTACACGCTGATTTCTGCCTGTCAGGTAGTTCCGAAACCAATCCAAAGCGATACCTCGCACACCAATGCCTTCTAACTTCTTCAGCAGAATGGGAATAGATACAGAGTCGAAGGCTTTTGCTATGTCGAGGAAGACTCCGACGCAAGCTCGTCCACTGTCAAGGTGTTCAACTATTTCGTCAGTTAAAAGTTTTACAAACTTACTAGGAGTCGAAGTGGTCGCCATGACCGAAATCGGTCGGAAAGATCATCATTATCAATATTATAAATGCGAAAGGCACTCTGTCTGTCTGTCGGCCTTTCACGCCAATAGTAATAAACCGATTTAAATGAAATTTGATACACAGGTAGTGTAGAACCTGAGAAAGAACATAGGCTACAGCGAAAAGAGGGTTTAATTAAAATAATAAAACTGCTACTCAATGTTACTATTCCACGCGGGCACAGAATCTAATCTACAAACTAAGCTTTTGCCTGCGCAAAGGGCCCCCCCGTGGGACTTGGATCTTTGCCCATCTGCATAAGCTGTAGCAAAACAATATTCGAAAACAAAGCTTAAGCCAAATAAAAGTAACTTAATAACAGCAATACTTACTTACCATAATTAGTTAACTGGCAAATTACTCTTAATAAAATAGCCACTTTCACTGAATACCTTTAAAAAATAACAAAATTAAAAAAAAAATACACGTCATTGTCTTTGTAAACAAAACGTCTTTTGTAATGGCGACTTATGGCGGCCATTTCGTGTTTTCTTTCAAATTTCGGCGCCACAGCTGTTTGAAATAAAAAAAAACTGACAAAACAATAATTGTTTACTTTCAAAACTAAACTTTATTATATAGATGCACATATATTTCAGCTATGCAGTTAGCGGTATAAGCCGTCGGCTCGTAATTTAATGTCTGCCGGCCAAAATTAAAAAAAAATATGTCTGTTCTTCCGTCTTTGGTATCCAAATATGTAGTAAGTATAAGCTATTTAATGACTTTTATAAACTAGACTTTATATGACTTTTATAGACATATTTTGTTATGACGTTCCTACGGGAACAGGAGTAACGCGGGTGAAACCGTGCGCGGAAAGCTTGTATTACGATAAGACAACTAGAATATTTAATTTAAATGTTTTAAGACAAGAAGGGTAGTCTCACAATCCAACCGGCGCCATTCATGTCATTTTCAAAATTGGAATCGTAGTTCGCGCTCTCAGCTGATTACATTCATAAACGTTATCTGACCAAGGAAGTACCTATACAGCCAAGATAGCGCGCGACCGTTAAACTCTTTCATACGTCGTAAATGTTTTACCTATATTGGCACCACTGCTTTGGTACTAATATGGCGGTGAAAGTGCTGCCAACGTAATAACGATGGCTTATGGTAAATATGTTTATCTGTTACGTCAGCTATCGGTTAGCATGATAACCTTTTTACCCACGGCCTCGTACGGGGGTTTCGCACGAGAGGACTAAAATCTTAAATCGGTTAAGTATAAAATTGAATAAAATTGCACAATATGCTGTAATGCTTTATGCAAGTACCTACTATATTACGATCCATAAAACTTGAATTGAAGAACATTTTTCACAAACAAATTTCACCGCTTAAAGGTTGAATTTTTTTTTTGTTTATGGTTAAAGTCTTGAACATAGAGGTATAATATCTAGGTATATCTATACAAATAAATAAAATGTGTCTGTTTTTTATGGAAAAATAACAGGTTTTAATTATATGCATATATATATGTATGTACCAATATAGGGTAGCTACTAATATACAATAAGTACAAAAAATATCTGTCTATCTATGTCTGTTCGTTCCGGCTAATCTCAGTATCGCCTGGCCGGACTTTCACTAGAAGATAGCTCTCTTTATAAGGTACACGCGGTTCCGCGCGGCTTCACCCGCGCAGATCCCGTCGGTCGTCTAAAAGTCGGTCAGAAATAAAATCGGTGCATCCCGACCGATCCGATTATCGGTGTAAATGGAATGTCCGGAAATGTATGCGTTAACGCACACTGCTCGCCGACAGTCGGCCGCTTGCACTTGCCAGGAGGAAAAATCTGCCTGATTATCGGCCTTTTTTTTAAAATGCATTTACGCATTCCCACCACCGCTGCAGCGTATTCGCGCGCTGGCGGTGGGATATGTGGGACTCGCCCTCTCCATAGCGTGGTATCCTAAACTCATACCACGAGGAGAGGACCCTACACCACTAAAACCCCTCGGACAGTCCTTCGATCCGCCGTTAGCGGGGGCCGGGTACGCATGAGCAATCCGGCCCCGATTATCGGTCCTACAAAAAGTATGACGTGGGTGAGCACGGTTATACAGAACAAACACACAGACAAAATTACCTACTTTTTGTTTTGTCTATTTATTTTGTTTGTTTATTCCACCTAATCAGCAAAACGGGACTTTTATAGCTGATATAACGCGGACGAAGTGGCGAGTCGCAACTATTCCGTGAATTAAAATAAGGGCCACACTTTAAATGCACACGTCGTAGAAAAGCAATAATATTTTTATAACTACATTGTACCAATAAATAGGATTCGTTGATAACATTGATCGCACACGTTGACATTCCATCCGATACCCTCGTAGACCCGAAGTTCGAGAAGCCCGCGAACTGTAAAGTAGAGCGAGAGTTGCGCAAAACTCCTCTAAAATACTAAAAGGTCATAATCCTATAATCTCATCGCCAGCGACCGCCCTGAGCCGAGGTCCAAGCCCCACAGGGGGCGCCCTCATGCGCAGGTTGCTTAGTTTGTAGTTTATAAACCATTTATTAGGGCTGGAGCTCTGCTCACCTTTATGTCCGGTGAAGTAGCAAAAGACTCGTGGCTACCTACGTATGTCCATCTGAGAAAAAAAAAATCACGTTGACAAATCGTTGCTATGACACAATGGTTCAATTCCACTGACAGTAATATTAGTTTTATTTTGGGACGGACGTTTACGACTTCATCATCAGCCCATATAACGTCCACTGCTGAACATGGGCCTCCCACCAAGGGAAGGTATTAGCCATAATCACCATGCTTGGCAAGCGGGTTGGCGACCGCAGTATAATGTTGTACCACACAAGGAAACGCTGCTGCCCGTCTCTTGATATACGATTATTATAGATGATGTTATAATAAACGGGACCAACGGCTCAAGACCAGTCCCTCAATCAACAAGACCCGGAAGAAATCTGTTTAGACAATATAAACTTTGAATGCGTGCTGCTCTTAGTGCACATCACGGTTAGTTCAGAACTATCACGTCTCATATTAAAAGTTTAATTTACTATAGACTTTTAGTTAAGACAGGACAACGTATGTCGGGTCAGCTAGTTAAACTATAAATTTCACGATAATAATAGCTATTTGAAAACTCAATAGGCCGAAAGCATGAGTGTTTCTAGGAACCTGTAAAAAAAAGTACGTGATTTGAATTTGTACAAATTTAATCTGTGGAAATTATGAATGGTGAATATAGATTTTATAGGTATAGTTATATTAGCATAGCAACCTCTGTAGGTACGATACCGGTAAAAGTCTTGAAGGTCATGGGTTTGACCCCCACATCATTATCAGTCCGTACAACGTCCACTGCTGAACAACTCGTCGAAATCGAAATCTTAAAATCTACGCAAAGACTTCTTGTCCGGTGTGAGGATCGAACCCACAACCTCCGAGGTTTAAAGCGAGCTAAATACCGTCATTCGGTATCACATGGATACTATTGTCAGAAATAGGCCTAATTGAAATGAGACCACACGAGAAGCATTAGCTTTCAAATAAAAATAAAGTCATCAAAATCAATTCACCTTGTCATAATTACTGAGGTAACATACATTAAAATGGATGAAATGGAGATGAGATGGTTTCGTCACGTAGAAAGAATGGTGACTGACAAAACAGGTATACATGGCAAGTGTGAGTGGCACAGTCGGAAGGGGAAGACCTCGACGAACGTTCTCTGATCAAATCGAAGACATACTCGCAAAAGATCAAATAAGTTCCACCCTAAACCGAAGTGCTTGTATGAAGAATGTTATGAGAGTGAACGAAGCGAAAGATGTGTGTAGCGATCGTAGCAAGTGGAGGTCCATTGTATCTGCCTATCCCGCTGGGAAACAGGCGTGAGCTTATGTATGTACAAACATTAAAAAAAGATAGAGTCGAATTGAGGACCTCCTCCTTTGGAAGTCCGTTGAAAATGTGGTCTAACAGCACTTAGGGGCCAAAACTATGTAGGTACCTAGGTATAAGTAAGGTCGTAAAATGTATCGAAAACTTAATAGGTACGTACATATCTGTGTTTCTTTTGGTAGATTTAGTTTTTAATGATTGATTTGATGATTTTTGTTTCAGAATTATTCCGTTATAAAACATATTTGAGTGTATAAAAAAACGATACAACTTAAAACTGACAAACGAAACGTGGTCTTTTACTATAGGCCTCATGAACAGGCTCAGAGTCGCTCAACGAGCTATGGAGAGGGGTATGCTTGGGGTTTCTCTACAAGATCGAATCAGAAATGAGGAGATACGTAGAAGAACGCGGGTTACCGATATAGCCCAACGGATGAGTTCGTTGAAGTGGCAAAGGGGCAGGCCATATAGCACGGAGAACAGATGGCCGTTGCGGCCGAAAAGTTCTCGAATGGAGACCGCGGATCCGCAAGCGTAGCGTAGGACGTCCACCCACTAGATAGACGGATAATCTGGTAAAGGTCACGGGATCACGGTGGATGCTTCTAACCGTAACAACTGGAGATCTATGAGGGAGGCCTATGTCCAGCAGTGGACGTCCTACGGCTGAAATGACGATGAACTTAAAACTATAATAAGAATTCAGAAGGAAGAAATCGTTCTATCTAAAGCTCTGACATTGGCAAAATTGTGCAAGTACTTCCACAAAGTCTACAAAAAAAAGAAGGAAAATTGGAAGGAAAAGAAGAAGAGGAAGCAGTACACAGACTTGGATCGATAACTTACAGAATTGGACCGGATTAGACGCAGGTATCTTCTGGAACGGTTGTCTTTCTGCCGGAGCTTTGCCACTCCGAGAAGAAGAAATAGGCATTAATTTGTCACCATATATATTCCTTTATTTTACACTTGCTCATAGTATTTATACCTATATATGAGCCACCATATGACTGCCAAAGAATTTAAGGATAACGGGTCCAACAAACTTAATTATGCACTCGATATAATTCAATTCTTTTACAAATAACCGTAATCCAGTGGTTTCTTGACCGCATATACAATTTGGCGCGCTTTTGAAGATAGGACATCGAACTGTGCTTTACGATTTTGAACAATATTTCTTTGAAATTGGATATAAAATGGCGTGTATAGAGTTATAGCAGTCATATGATTGTTACTTTAAATTTTATCTATGTGTTTGTGTGAGATACTGGACTTTTCATTTATTTTAATTTACTTTAAACTTTATTGTAATATATTAAAGTATATTTTAGCATGCGCACAATTTTTTGTATGTGAAAAACAGGATTTGTTTCCCATATGATTTTTGTATGGCATTCCATTCATAGTCAACACAAAACTAAATTGTATCTTAACGTATTCAAAATAGAGTCGATATTACAATAATTTTGTAAAGTATCCTCAATCTATTTAGGCGGTAAGTCAGATGGGTTGGGCATCCAGTTGCCAGCGACCAAAAAATTTAAAACTACCAATTTGAACAAAATAACACCTGTTTTGTAGGTTAAGTCTACTTAAAATCAGTCTAAATCACGTAATTCTAACTAAGCTCTTTAAAAAGGTTTACAACTAATTTCATTTACATAAATTAGTATTGATTAGGTTTTATTGTTAAGCATTCCTCAACAGTGAGACCGTGGCGAAACTTAAAAACAAACACAGGTAGGTAGGTACTACCTACTAATCCCCAAAAATATTTTTAACGGGTTTAAAATTACAATTTAATCTAGTAATTTACATATCCATACTAATAACCGTTGGGGCCGAAAAGTTCTCGAATGGAGACTGCGGATTGGCAAGCGTAGCGTAGGACGTCCACCTGCTAGATGGACGGACGATCTGGTTAAGGCCGCAGGATGACGGTGGATGCAGGCCGCTTCTAACCACAACAACTGGAGATCTATGAGGGACGCCTATGTCCAACTGTGGACGTCCTACGGCTGAAATGATGAAAGTTGTACAGCTTGTTTAAAATATAAAATCATAGCATGCGAAACTACTCGTGGGCCTACTCGATGACAAATTAATGAAATAGCTTTTAAGTAGGTAAAGTAGACGAATAATTCGCCTTTGTTCTTAAAAAAACGAATTTGAATAAACAAATTATCTTTGTTGGCCGTAGATATATGCCCGGTGTAGTAGCAAAAGTCTTAGAGATACATAATGTTTATTTGAACAAGAAAAAAAATGTTCAATGAATAATCTTCATGAGATAAATAATACATTTCCGTCTCAACAGGGGTGAAATCATTTTAATACCTACATAATTATATACCCAGAGCTTTTAGTACCTTAGTAAACGCTCAAAACATGAATCTTGAACTGCAAGTATATACCCTCCTCCCCCAACCCACTGTTTCTACTGGAAGCCATTGTTAACAACGTAGTTCTATTTATAAAAAAATATGTATAACCTTATAATGATTAAAAAATATTAGACATTAGTAACACACAAGCTTACATTGGCTACGCACGGGTAGTAAAGCACAAAACACAAAACCTTGACAAATTATAATAGCTATATCTAAGCCTTTCTTACGGATCAGTCGGTATATTGATGACAAATACTTGAAAATCCGGGCATTAGTTTATCGCGAACAGACATACAGACACGACGGAAGACTTCGGTTAGAATATGCAGTGATTATGGTGTTAAAAAAATCTTATTAAAGATTTCTGAGACTGCCAATTCAATATTGAGTTAAATATGGTAAAATTTTTAAACCATAAAAAAAATTATAATCTACCAAACTAGTAGAATTTTCTTAACTGCACCCTCCCGTACACCGAGGGTGGCCACACCGACCGTTCCATTTCGCGCCTTCGGGAACAACATAATTTCTCATCAGTCAACGGCCGGCCGCGGCATTGAGCGCACCTCCGTCTAACTTGTGATACTAAAAAGAATATTGAAGACTGATTATAATGTACTTTAGTGTTAACTAGTGCTGTTAATTGTGCCAAAATGTGGGGTGAAAGCAGCAAACATTGCGAGGTTAACTGCCAATGCTCTGGGTATGTACTAATTTTACTATAGTAACTAATCACTCCCCCGAAAAAAAGTTGCTCCCTCTCTTTGGTATGGCAAAATAGAAACAACACAAAAAAACCTGTGATCAAAAGAGTTGTCATAACAAAGTAGGTATCATTAACTAGGAACCTACATTTAGATCTAATTTTATAATTTTTATATTAAAATTAGTAAAGGAATGAGTTTGTATTTTGACCGAATTTTTCCGTGCCAATTGAGAAATCAGCCTTAAAGCAAGTAGGTATTAGGTATTATTATATTAAAATCATTTTATAGTTCATTGAAATGTATTGTTCTACGGGAAGTTAACAATTTTGTCGTGCAAGATTAATCAAAAGGGGACCCTAACCCTATTAGCGGGCCGCCGGACGCATACGGATGGCCCTTTAGGTGTACATTAGCCCGTTCTTTTACGAAAAGGCTTAATTATATGTTGTAATTATCGGTTTTGATATCATTTCATCAATGTTAGGGACTGGATTGAACTTCTGAAGGAAACTTAGGAAGGTTGAATTTTAGATTAGTTTTTTTTTAAGATTACTAGCAGTGTTTTGCAGTCTACTAGTATTCTTGTTAAACCAAACCCTCGTGCTAAGCTAAAATGCTTGTGTTACGAGTGGGTTCACGTCAATGAGTGAGTCGTAGTGCAATTGGTGGGGTTCGAACCGGCGATCTCAAGATCACAAGTCCGACGCCCTAGCCATTGGGCTACCGCCGCTTCGTATTCTATATTTGAAATGAAATATAACTAAATAGGTATGGGTCTATTTTTAGTCTGTTGCATATTTTACAAAAAGCATTAATCTATGTAGGTATTATGTACCTATAGTGTTTTTTCAGTCAAATTCTTAGTAACATCTAAGTATAGATGAAAAAGAATTCTTAACTATTTCCTCAGGTATACCTAATTGATAACGACATTACGATTTTTTTTTAAATTTTCTTTATTAGGACAAGAATTGATAACCTTGTATTTTGGAAAATGAACTACTCGAATCTAGGTCTATAATAGGGCGTGCAAAACCGGTTTTCCGGTTTTGCTAAAAACCGGAAACCGGACAAAATTTACCGATTTTTGAAAACCGGGGTTGAAAGACAAAACCGGAGTTAACTCCGGTTTTCCCGGTTTTGAATTACATATTTACATTTTGGTTTAAACAACTTTTTTCGAACAATGATCATGATCAAGAAACATGATGAACAAAACAGTGTTTTGAGCTTCAAACTAGCGATGAACTTGAGAAGTCGTATCAAGCAAAGGCGTCTCCTGTTAGCGGGTGTCTTGCATTATTTACACGATTGGGAAGACTTCTCAACACAAGATGACGATAATACGTTTCCCAAATCCAATGGTGCTGAAATATCTGATACTATTACAAATTTATTGCAGAAGCTAAAATATAAGCCCAAGGACTCTTATACCATCCCGCTAGTTGTTTCCGAGCGGTCCACGCCAACGTTATCGTCATCATCTAACGCTGAAGTTGTAGCTGATGAGCTAACTCTTCAAGAGCAGCTTTATAAGGAATTGGATAAATGCAGGAAAGCCCCTTAGAATCGGTCTGATTCCGATTTCGATCTTGCAAGGTTTATAAAGGTAGAGCAAGCCATGTATGAAAGCGCAGGGCATCGGGGTATGTATCTCACAGAAGCTTACAACTATTTGATGTGTGTACTTGAGGTTGTGTTTAGTGTCTTAAGATGATGAATGTGTTTCGTATGTTTAAAAAAAAATCTATTCTTAACAGAATTGTTACTACTAATTGTTACTACCTACTAAAGGTACCACAAACTTACTTATTGATTTGATCTCAGTCTATCTTTATTTTATTATTATTACGTTATTCAAAGTATTAATGTGGTCTACTTGGTATTGTTAGGCATAAATGGTTTATTAAAAAGAGGTATATCATACAATTTATTTTATTTGTAGAGTTTGTGGGTATCAAAGAATATTGATTTCTTGTTAAAATTATACTATAAAAACAATATAAAATTGTTGCCAAAACCGGGGCTAGCACCGGTTTCCGGTTTTGGAGCCTCAAACCCGAAATTCAAAACCGGTTTTGAAAACCTTCCGGTTTTGCACGCCCTAGTCTATAATGATAAGTATATATTATTAATGCACGAAGCGAAAACTTTGTAGGTACACCTTTTTACGAAAATTGCACTGGAGTAGTGACGGTGTAGTACGAAATTTCACACACTTATACCTACCTAGTTTATATAGAAGAGTGCAGAATGCTATTTTTTTTTAATTACGGTCGTACCTATTTCATCTACTAATTCTTATGAAATGTTAACTTAACCTTTCCTCCATTTAAAACCACAGACAAATGCATTTTAAAAACAAAACTACATGTGTTTATTATGAACTGTCAGTTACTTTATCCCATGGTTCTTATTTAAAACCAGATTTGTGGCGGGAATGGCTTGCTTTTTTTTCTCGTTGGCTGTGATGAGTTCAAGTTATTCTGTGTCATTAGGGACTATGTAAGGAGTTGCATGGAAGTTAGATAATAATGAGTAGGTACCTACTTACTTAGGTAGGAACTTTGTTTTCTTAATAATAGCAGGTTTTACGGCGTATACCTACGATAATTGCGTCAATATCGCAATGGGAAAAAACCGTAACTCCACATTTACACACAAACTAGGAAGGTATCTTCTCTTCTACTTATTTTACGCGGAAGAAGTCGCAGGCAGCAGCTGGTTGGTAGGTACTAGGTAGGTAAGTATATCTACATCACTACATTGTATAAAACAAAGTCGCTTTCTCTGTCCCTATGTATGCTTAAATCCTTAACATTACGCAACGGATTTTGATGCGGTTTTTTTTAATAGATAGTGATTCAAGAGGAACGTTTATATTATTATGTATAATACATCAGCATTGTAACCGTGCGGAGCCGGGGCGGGTTGCTAGTAATATTATAAAGAAAAACAGTTTTGTCTGTTTTATAGGCTCTGAAAATACTTGACCGATTTCGTTGGGAAGCTACACTATTCCCGGATGACATAGGCAAAATTACTTATGATGTTCCGACGGGGACAGGAGCTTTACGGGTGAAACCGTGCGCGGGAAGCTAGTAGGTAGGTATAGTATAAATGGCTTCCTGTAGTCAAAACGTCGTTCATATCTAATAACAATATGTTAAACTTGTATGTTATGACATCACCTCGAGATCCTTGAAACAGACTAGGTTAACGACCTTTTTGGTGCTTAGTTGTATTAGATCGGCAAACAAGCATACGGTCTTTGAGTAAGCACTAACCGTAGCCTACGAATTTGACAATGTCTTAATTCAATGTTATTTTGTATGACTGACCAGAGGTGAAAATAAAAACATATTTTACTATTATGGCAAGTGGCAGAAGGGTCTAAATATAAGGACTGCTAGTGCCAGTGTAGGATTACAGCATTTACCGCCCTCAAGTAAAGGGTGGGTCTATATTTCTAGAAAAATAAATCTGTCTCCATACCTACTACCGCTAATCGGTGATAGTGGCTAGAAAGGCGCGAAAGAGATGAAAGTGAAATTTCTAAAAAAAAAAACTGGCCCATTAAAATATGGAACGCAATAAAAAGTTTTGCTGTCTATGGTTCTTAAAAAAAATGACCGATTTAAATATCGAACGCTATAAAAAGTATGGCGGCTATGTTTTTTCTAGTCATTAGTTTTATGGATTATTGTAACGGATTTTGCAAGTAACTTACCTTCATATCTACCTGTTTTTATGATATATTAAAGAGACTGCCGTTGGCGTAGTGTTTACGATAGATACTTCTTAGACCTCATGTTCTAGACATCTAGGACAAATCTAAACCTCAGAAGTGTAACGACGGATGTACTTTTATACTTCAGCATTTGTTCGTAACTGCCAGTTTACGATAAAGGCACATAGGTACGACGAATGTTTCTGACGTATAATGGCAGAATGGCACATCTGACCCCCCTCGTCCTCCTGACCCTTAGTTTGCAAAGAACCATCCGAAGCCCTCGTAGACCCGAGAGGCCTGCGAACTGTAAAGTAGAGCGACAGTTACACAAAATTCCCCTAAAATACTAAAAGTCATAATCCCTCAATATCATCGCCAGCGACCGCCCTAAGCCGAGGTCCAAGTCCCAGAGGGGATGCCCTCTTGCGCAGGTTGCTTAGTTAGTAGTGTTTAAACCATTTATTTATTGAGATTCAGAAATATTTGTTTGATCACGAATAGTTATTCTGAGTCTCGCTGTGATTTGTATGAAAGAAATGTTGGTAAAGTTACCACAACTCAATAGAATGAATCTCCTTAGTGCGTTAAAAATGTCATATGGGTCTTCTTACCTCTTACCTTTTCTTTCATATCACTCTTCACACAATCCATCCATCTTTTCTTTGGCTTTCCTCTCCCTCTCCATCCATCTATATGTATACTTAAAACTCTACAGCAAAACTACTACAAAAAAAAAACATAGGCATATAGGGCAGTCTTATCAACCCAATTAAAGCTAAACACAATTATTGGTTGTAATTTGATGCAAGTAGGTCATATTATTATTGATAAAAAACAAAAGAGTCCTCTTGGCATATGATTCAATGTACCTATTATGATGACGAAATGTCTAGTAGTACAGTTTATATTATCATTGTTTACAAACATTAGACACAAGCCAAACTGTGCGGTCCCCAAAACTTCATTGTGGAGTTTTTTTTTTTTTTTTCGGACGGACATTTTTATTTGGCCCCTAGGCTTTTGCTACTTCACCGGGCATAAAGGCGAGCAGAGCTCCAGTCTAGATAAATGGTTTAAATACTATAACTAAGCAACCTGCGCAAGAGGGCGTCCCCTGTGGGACTTGGACCTCGGCTCAGGGTGGTCGCTGACGGGGAGATTGAGGGATTATGGCTTTTAGTTTAGGGGAGTTTTGTGCAACTGTCGCTCTACTTTACTTCATTGTGTCTACGATACTACTGGACGTACCTTTATATATATAACGTACCTTTGGAATGGTGTAAGAATTTTTGTAATCTGTTCAGTAGTTTACGAGTAATTCGTTACAAACAAAATACAAATTGACACTCTTTATAATATTAGTATAGATTTAATGTATACCTAGTTACAGTTTGTAGTAAAGTATTTCAAAATTAATTTCTAACGTCATAATAACCGTGAGCGTACTATTTTCAAAACAAATAATAAACAAAGACATAATTCTAATCTCACGACCCACAGTTTTTAAAATTCGAACAGCCATAAACAAAGCGTCATAGACAAGGATATTTTTATGGCTGCGGTTGTCTATGGACAGACAACAATGTGCCCGTATCGCCCTCCTCTTATCTAAAAACAAAATAAAGGAAAAAAAGTATAATTTACATGAGGTACATGCGTAGGAGTTTCTAGTTGGGATGAAACCGGTTTTATCAAAGTACCCACGTAATGGACGCCCAAAATGTTTTGGAAATCTTCCCTAAAGACGTAACGATTCTATTTTTGAACTACAACGTATTTATGTTTTACTATCTGCGCTCCGCGGTTTTACACGCGTTACTCTGCTCAAGTGGGTCGGAGCGTGATGTTTTGTAGCCTATATGTTAATCCAGCGTATAACCTATCCCGGTGCAAAATTTCAGCCATTTCCTTTGAAGAGTTTTGGCGTGAAAGAGCAACAAACATCCGTCAATCCATCCATACTTACAAACTTTGGCGTTTATAATATTAGTAGGACTAGCTGAGGCTTTTACCCGTGTTTCACTTCTCCAGTGGGTCGGAGCCTGATGTTTAGTGGCCTATATGTTAACCTAGCTTATAAAGTATCTGCGTGCAAAATTTCAGCGTTCAGTAGTTTTTTCGTGAAAGATTAACAAACATGTATCCAATCACACATACACACAAATTTTCGCGTTTATAATATTAGCAATAGGATAGATGGATGGAAAAGGATGTTTGTTACTCTTTCACGCAAAAACTACGGAACGGATTTAGCTGAAAACTTGCACTAGTATATAAGTTACATAACATCACGCTCCGACCCACTGGAGCAGAGTAATGCGGGGCGCAGCTAGTAATAAAGTAATAATGTTGTGATCAATTTAAATGACATCATAGATCCTATCCGGAATTTTTTTAATACATCTCGGGGCTCTTAACGACAAGGTATCACGGTCGAATCACGTTATTCTTAAAACCTGTTCAAAGTGCCTCTTCATAGTTCCGAATAATCTTTTGGACGGTTAAAGGTAAAGGAATGGAGTCTTTTCTTTTCTTTTAAAAGAAACCTGCCGTACAATAGCTACTTTGTGAGACGCCGAAAGAAAGAAGTCAGTACGTGATCTGATAAGTTGAAAGTATTTTTTTTTTGTTTTTATAGTTAATATCGACTTTAGATTAAGACTTTATAGTGTACTAAGGAACTACCGCATAGCTCCCGTTCCTGTGGGAATATCATAATTAAATATAGCCTATCGCCTTCCTCGATAAATTGGCTATCTGACACTGAAATATTTTTTCAAATCGGTCCAGTAGTTTTCGAGTTGACGCGTTCAAGCAAACAAAGAAACAAACAAGCGCTTCAATTTTATACATTACTAGTTTCGGTTCACTCGCGTAACCCTCGTACCCGTGGGAACTTTATGATTAAATATAGCTTATGGTATCCTTAGATGACAGCTTTCTAATGAAGAACGGATTTTTGAGATCGGTCAGGAAAAAATTCTAGTATCTATAAGATTTTTTTTTGCCCGGACAACGAATCTTGTATCTCGGTATTTACGCTCGATTACATTACCGAATCAAAGAGAGTAAGTTACAACTATTACAGTAATAAATACACTTTCCATTTCTATAAAAATTAACTTTTATTTTCGTTTCGTTTCGTCCGTTACATCCGCCGACACTTCCTTCCATTGTTGCTCTTTTTGGTGGCATAGACAATCGATGTTGTCTATGGATGCATTGTCTCTGGTCACTGTTATATTGACCTAATTTTCAGTGTTAGGCCATGTATCGAGGAAGGCTATATTCAATTATGAAGTCCCTACGGGAACTGGAGTAAAGGTTCAATTTGATGTAATTTCCACTTAAACAGATCCTACAACATGAGTGAGTGAAACTAAACGCATAGTAGTTAAACTAAACGCAGCTTCGTGAGTATAGGAACGCATGTAACCACTATTATTAACATTTAGAAGAACGCAGTTTACCTTGTCGTGGTAAAATCTATACTAATATATAAAGCTGAAGAGTTTGTTTGTTTGATCACGCAAATCCCAGGAACTACTGGTCAGAATTGAATAAAATACTTTCAGTGATATAGATAGCCTATTTATATACGAATCTAAGCATACATGGAGAGTTAGAGACAGAAGACAGCGGGAAGTGACTTTGTTTTATACTTTCGGAGCGTGATATTTTGTAGCCTATATGTTAATCGAGCTTATAAACTATCCGCGTGCAAACTTTCAGCCAAATCTGTTCACCAGTTTTTGTGTGAAAGAGTAACAAACATAGATCCATACATTCATACAAACTATCTCGTTATAATATTAGTAAGGATAGTTTCACGTACAATATTATTTTGAAATAACCATAAATTACGAATCAATATCACGATTACATTTCAAATCAATGCCACAATTTCTATCTCAACTATCTCTTTTAAAAATAGAACGCACAGAGAGAGTAATTTCCAGAACGGCCCAAGGATACTATTACGGCCTTTTTTCTTTTTTTGAAAGCCATAGACGTGTCGTTTTTTTTTAAAGATATCCTTTGTGGTATAAAAACTGGTACGTGATGGCGTGAAGTTAATGCTGGCCGCTCGTTTTATTGGAGGGAAGGACGCCATTAGATGCATAGAAAAAGTGGTTTAAGACTTAGCTACATATCACTACAATATTTATACGTAACAAAGTGCTTCGCGTCTGTCTATCTGACCGCGATAAAATACTTAGTTCAAGAAAATATTCAGTTCCTTGATTAAATTAATAATATTAAAAAAAAAATTGTCATTATTTGAAAAACAAACCTAAAAAATACATGATATCTTGTCTATGGTTCATGTATGCCAGAGATAAATATTTTTTTTTATTCGCTACAAACTTTAGAATTATTTTAAAATTTATTGTATTGGAAATTAATTTTCCTAACATTTCTTTACTGTAGGATGGTTACTCAAAAAGAGTCTATTTACTATATTATAAAGACGTAAAAGTTTGTGAGGTTGTAGGGGGTAATCTCTGGATCTACTTTTCCGGCTATATTGTATTCAAGGTTTCCACGGTAACAGCTAGTAAATGATAAACATAAAGGCTAGTCCACACCCTCCGCCATTGGCACAATAAAAACATTTTTTGCACTATAAATTTTAGTTATCAGACAAAATGTTTCGAGGGCTGCGTTTGATAGCACCTGCCCGATCTATAGGGGATGATTGTTGACTAATATCATAGTAAAAGTTACTTTATTGTTAGAGCATAAAGTATATTTTAAATCGCGATTTTGGGTCAATAATTAAATGTACTGCGGCTCGGATATCGATTTTTGTTGATTCTAGTGGTTTGAATGGTTTAGTGTATGTCCAATTTGTTTTGCTCTATAGTGGGCAAACTTCTACTTTGATATAGGAAGGTCTTATGTAAAACAAGCGGATTTCTACTATCTCTGCTAAAAAACTACAATTGAATAAATTACACAATTTATCTTACATTACCGGCTTTACCGAGTTTTGTGGCAGTTAGTAGTCGCCACGTCACACATAAATGTAACCATATTTATGGAACAAATTATACCTATTTAACATTGAACTTAGTAGGTAGTTATAATGGTTTGAAATAAATGAATATGAATATCTACCTACCTATTAACATATAAGTTTTAAAATTGGAATACTAAGTCGAAACAAAAAAAATAGGTTTTTGTTTAAATTTTATTCCAATTTCAAATGCGTTAAATCCATAGTGTAGGCTCTTTTAATTGTTGTTATAATAGTTCCTAGACCTATCCACTTCCTTCTTCGACATGCGCGCTAAGTTCGTCGACCTCACCAGATGTGCAACCCTGGTGTACGAGGGGTGAACTGTAATATTATAGTTTACTGTTAAACGTGATAGGTCGTTGTTCTGTCTTATTTAAACGATAAAAAAAAATGATTAGATAGATTATAAATCTGACCATAGACAAAAAAGTACCATAGACTATAAAAAAAATACTAGGTTTTTAAAGTATGGCGTAATACTGATGATAATATTTATTTAATAAATTGCTTTGGCGGAGTATGTAAGACTCTCGTCTCTTTAAACTTAAAGATTAAACCCACTAAAACCACCAACCGATGCCCTCGTAGACCCGAAGTCCAAGACGCTCGCGGATTGTAAAGTACAGCGACAGTTGCACAAAACTCTCCTAACACTAAAAGTTAAGACCGCCCTGAGCCGAGGTCAAAGTCTCACAGGCCCTCTGGCGCTAGTTGCTTGGTTTGTAGTTTTTAAACCATTTATAAAGGCTGGAGCTCTGCTCGCCTTGGGTGATTTCCAAATCAGTTTACACCTAAAATCTTACACTTCACTTTAAGTATCTGTGCAAAGAACATTGTTGATTTCAAAAAAAGGTAAGGTTAATACCGTTTAACACAAATTTTCTTTATAAATATAAAGGAAATCAGTTAAAACGTATGCAACAAAGGAACGTTTATGAACAATTCTTTGTATATGAAAAACGGTTGCATTATTCACAATAATAATTATCGTAAATATCTTTTAAAATAAGCCATTTTAGTTCGTGTATTTCATTCATAAAGGATTCGAAATTTAAAGCATTGTTGCCGCCTCTGCTTATTAAGGTTGGAGCTCGCTTTTATGTAAGGTGGAGTAGCAAAAGCCTCGTGGCTAACTACATAATGTGTGTCAGAATAAAATTAGTAACAGCCGTAATTTTGACAACTAATTATTATCGTGTAATTCTTTATGGTCCACTTCTTACTTTTTAAAACTTTATAGATGCTTGTAAAATACGTGTTTTTAAGCAGCATATTTTTTCTAATTGATGTTTTTGGCGGGCCTAACAAATCTTATGTTATTTAAATAAAATGTAGCGTCATCTATTTAAAATTGTACCTAGAAGTGACGTCACATGAAATTTCAACGCACTGCATCTTCGTCAATTTTTGTTTACGGAACGAAAAAAAAACGTGTCCAATATTTTTCGGTAATCTAACTGACGGTGAAGCTCTTTACTGCAGTGAAGCAACCAGTGGTTAACAGATCCTCCATATGTTTCGTTATCATGTATCGAACGGTGACGACTCCCTCTTGGCCGAGAGCTCTGAACCGTGTAATTCAAGTCGGACGGAAGTACTGATAAGTTTCAAGGCTTCCACACGACAGATGCTAGGTATACGGTACTAACGATTTTTCAAAACCGTTCGTTCATAGACTATTTACGTTTAACGTTACTTTTTTTTGGTATGTCAAATTTGAGACGTCAGGTTCGTTCATAGATTACATAATTAAACGTTACTTTTTTTTTTGATACCTTTATGATGTCGTTTTAAAAGATTTTGTTAAAGTCAAGATTATTGTTTCCCTACCTTAACTATATCCAAAACAATCAACCATTTGATCAAAATACGATACAACACAAGCACAAAATTGAAAATGACAAGAAAATTTGAATTGCTAGCCCAAAGCTCTCAGATAGGAGCAATGAAAAAAAATAGACTACTGATTTATTGTTTGTTTTTAAATACGAAATTCGAAATTTGATATGAATGAATATTCAATTTCAAAAATGGAACACTTATATTATGGCTTGTCTATTGGAGTTGTGAAGTTAAATTTGAATACAAATGTTTTGAAAATTGATTTTTTTTTAAACATCTTAATAGTTTCAAAAATCAAATCAAAAGTTATTGCTGTACCAAGAATAAGTTAAATTATTTTCGTCTATTACCTACTAGAGCCCTCTATTTTATATAATTCAAAACGAATCAAGGCCATCCCTCCCGTTGACCACATATAAAATCTTTCCTAACGCTTAAAAAAGTTATGCTATAAACCACAGATAAAAAAAATCTTAACAAAAAATGATCAACAGGCTTCATTGAAGCCGTCATATATTATCTCTTTCTTTCGTATAGCGTTGTATCGCTCGTACGCTAATCGTACATTCCACGATGTACTTATGTCATCCGTGGAATTAAGTGTTGATTGTAATTCCTACTAACGTCCCGCGCGCGGTTTCACCTGCGTAGCGTCTGCTCCCGTGGGAACTTCATAATTAAATATAGCCTATGTTACTCCTGGTTAACGTAGCTTTCTAATAGTGAAAGATTTTTTGAAATCGGTTTAGTAATTCCGGAGCCTATTCAATGCAAAAAATCAATTAAATTTTTAATCGTAATTTAAATGCATTAGTTTGTTTGTTACCTTTTAACGCTAGATCTATTCAATAGAATTGGCTGCAATTTGGCATAGACATAACTGATAAAATTCCCTAACATACAAGTACTAAAACATCACGCTACCACCCATAAGAGCAGAATAACAGGCCTATAGGTGTGAAATAGTAACGGTACTATTTTCTTGATCTGGCCTTGTCTCAGTGGAGTGGTACCTATTCGAAACTGACCTATTTGGTCGAAGATGCAACACGAGGTCTAAACGGGAAGCTAAAGTATGCCACAATAACAAGATTGAGCTCAGAAGCATAAGGTTGAATGTGCCATTACACGTCAGAAACATTCGTCGTATGTGCCTTTATCGTAAACTGGCACTGATGTTTTGTAAGCTAATGCATATTATAAGCTACTAGCAACCCGCCCCGGCTTCGCACAGGTACAATGCTGATGTATCATACGTATATAAACCTTCCTCTTGAATCCCTCTATCTATTAAAAAAAACACATCAAAATCCGTTGCGTAGTTTTAAAGATTTAAGCATGTATATATACATAGGAAAGTTTGTGACGTTGTAGGCGGTAATCTCTGGATCTACTAAACCGATTTTTCAAATTATTTTACCAATAGTAAGTCACGTCATTTGTGAGTGTTATAGGTTATATTATAAGTTAAGGTTTCCACGGGGACGGACCTACGCGGGTGAAAGTGGACAGCTAGTGTATAATATAAGTGTTTGTTGTATAATTTTCAAAACCGATGTCCAATTACTTACGTTCAGGTTAACTTCACTACATAGTATAAAACAAAGTCGCTTCCCGCTGCCTGTCCGTCCCTATGTATGCTTAGATCTTTAAAAGTACGCAACGGATTTTGATGCGGTTTTTTTAATAGATAGTGATTCAAGAGGAAGACTTATATGTATGATACATCAGCATTGCACCCGTGCAGAGCCGGGGTGGGTCGCCAGTGAATAATACTTAAATAACTTACCATTTCAACGGAATTTAAATACCTATTGAACTTTCAACTTTGAATCTAAGTTAATCATTTTCCATGCTTCCTATTTCCTTCGAATAACAATTATCATAGTTTTCCCTCCGTAACGTTAGTATAGTTTTTTCTGTACATATGTTTCAACGTTTTAACGGAAAGTCACGGTCGCTGCTTACGCTTGTAAATCGTTGAAGGGAATATGTTTATAGGGTTTTTTTTAGTTATAAAGGTCGTAGGGAACGTTTGGATATTGATTTTAGTTTAGTAGGGTTTTTAGCCACGAGGCTTTTGCTACTTTTATCTTTTTTTGACACTGGCACTAGCTTTCACTCGCGGAGCGCCAGTTCCTGTGAGTCGTTTTATAGGCTTTTTAGCCAAGAGGCTTTTGCTACTTTATCTGGCTCAGGATTTCACCCGCGTAACTCCCGTTCCCGTGGGAACTGCGTAATTAAATATAGCCTATGTCACTCAGGGTGAATGTAGGTGGTAACTTTAAAATGTTGAAAGATTATTTTGAGTTTATTAATTACAAAAATCAAATCTTACGTCTTTATAATATTAGTATAGATATCCGTATAATAGGCGAGTAAAAATCATCGTGGAAACAACATGTGTCCGTTAAAAAAAAAAAAAATTTTTCGTTATTTAAATTCGGGTTTCGCATTTTGACTTAGTATTTTGAATACCTGTATTTTCTTATAAGGATTTTTTTACTTCATATTACCTATTATTGTTGTATATTTTCATGTTGTCATACATTGAAAGTCTGTTAATATCTATCCCACCAAAAACATAAATGTAAAAAAGGAAAGCCAAGTTCAATACAAAAATTAAGCTTGGCTGTGGGCTTCGCCGCAAAAAGAATGGAGATCTGAATGAGTGCCAAGTTCTATGCAAAATCGAAATATGTATTTATAGGAACAAAATAACATTATGAACAAGTATTAAACTCTAATTCTTTGCTTTAATGGATACCTATAACAATTGCTGTTATTTAAAAATGTGAGATCTTAAAGTAGGTTAGATTTGAATTGGCCAGTTTTCATTACATCAGTCATTTTATAAAGTTATTCATCATTTGAATACTGATAAAAACTGGCCAAGTCAGATCTAACCTACTTTAAGATCTCACATGTTTAAATAACAGCAATTGTTATAGGTATCCATTAAAGCAAAGAATTAGAGTTTAATACTTGTTCATAATGTTATTTTGTTCCTATAAATACATATTTCGATTTTGCATAGAACTTGGCACTCATTCAGATCTCCATTCTTTTTGCGGCGAAGCCCACAGCCAAGCTTAATTTTTGTATTGAACTTGGCTTTCCTTTTTTACATTTATGTTTTTGGTGGGATATCATTGCTTTTTGTAAAGAAAACAAGGCAGGTATTGAGATTTAATGTGTTAGTCAAATAAATTTAGTCGAACGACGCAGCATAAAACGCAATCTAATAGGTGGGTTTCCGCTAAACAACCGGGCATAACGATGACGCTGGCGCGAATGAGCGTCGCCGTCGCTAACAGCATACTTTGGTTCGTTCGCATTTTAAGTCGTATAGCGCTTGGGAGCCTCGCGGGCATCGGGCGCGCGTACAAGTGCAAGGCTTGAGCGAGTTCAACCAGCATTCTTAAATTAGTCAATACATACATACCTATATCGGTAACAATAAGACATCGCTATTGCCTTGACCTTGGTATACATACACATTGGACTTTCTTTTAAGTTACAAGGAGTTCGAACTAACAAATTTATACCTTAAAATATTATTTATTAAATATTAAAAAATATTATGTCTTAAATATTATTATGACGTCAGTATAGCGTTTTCTCACTGGAACTAGAACTGAGTGAGTGAGACAACGCTAAACGCGTGACAGATGACAGCGGCAAACTTATAGCGAACGGGTTGTAGGTATAAATAAAGTATTTATTTATTCATTGAATCTCATCTATGTACTCTTTTATACTGTTATTGGTTTAGGCACGAAGAACGTTTGTGGTTATGGTATGACAATCATTTCATTCACCATTGAGAAAAAAGCAGGATGAACATAAATGTAATAAAACAATAAATAACTAAATCGGTGTATTCGTAAGCGATGCCTATGTTTATGTGTTGCTCGGGAGCACTTTTATGTAGATTTACTTCTGTTCTATGTAAAATTATGTGGTGCCGCGCGCCGCCGACGACACACTGTTGGTCGGTTTTTTAGAGCGTATTAAAAGTTTTTTCTATGGGGACAACACTTTTTTTTTTTTTTACTTTTTTTGTTTTTTTGTTTTTTTCCTGGGCTTTCACACAATTACTGAGCTGGATTCCAAATTTCATCCTTCTAGGTCATCTGGAAGTAGGTTAGAATTAGGTACTATATGTCAGTCAGTCAGTCAGTGCTAAAATTTACGACTTTTTGACCTTCATATCTTTATAACCGTTTGAGCTAGCTTCATGAAATTTGGGCTTCTACATGTCCTTATAGATATAATTAAACACACGTAGTTTTATTTGTTTACGTTAAAGAGGTTTTGAGTTATAGAAGGGTCAAAAGTGGCACCAAGTGGTTCGTGTAATATTACACTTGGCGCTGGCTAGCCAGTTCTTTGCTTGAACTTGGCTTTGACACGCTGCCGCGTGTCTAGATAAAATATTCATATTCCATACAGGTCGGCCATTTAATAGAACCGTCCACAGCTTATAAATGATGGAACAGGAAATGAAACGTTACGTCACTGCGAAAAAAGCTAAGTTTATTGTCTCTGGTTTACGTGTTGGAATTGAGTTGTGACCTTTGCGTTTTTTTTTATACATATGGTCAGTAAAACGTTTTATTTGATTCTAGCTTTCCGCGACTTACACCCGTTCCCGTAGAAATCTCATTATAAAATATAGCCTGTTTCTTCTGGATAAGGTTGCTTACTTATGTCCCCCCTCGCCCTCCCGACCCTTAGTTTGCCAAGAACCTTCCGATGCCCTCGTAGACCCGAAGTCCGAGAGGCCCGCGAACTGAAAAGTAGAGCGACAGCACATAACTCCTCTAAACTAAAAGCTATAATCCCTCAATCTACCCGTCAGCGACCGCCCTGAGCCGAGGTCCAAGTCTCACAGGGGACGCCCTCTTGCGCAGGTTGCTTAGTTGTAGTGTTTAAACCATTTATTTAGGCTGGAGCTCTGCTCGCCTTTATGCCCGGTGAATTAGCAAAAGCCTCCGGGCTAGAATTTGTACAAATCGTTATTATAGTTACTAGCAGTCTCGTAGATATAGTTCCCGTGGGAACTTAATAATTAAATATGCCTTTTTTACTCCTTGATAAAGTAGCTTTGTAAATGTGAAAAAATATTTTTAAATCGGTCCAATAGTTTCGGAGCATATTCAATGCAAACAAAAACATCTTAATATTATTAGTATCTAATAGATAAATTTACATTTTATTTGACATATTTTTAGTACCGGTATCTTTTAACTGCACTATAAATTAACACTCACATACACGTTGTGAAATCTGTCCGTTTGTCAGTTTGCTAATAGAATGTCCCGTTACGATGTACAAATATGTACTTACATGTACTCACTCACTCACTCACTATTTGTTGAGTAAAGTTGCGTAAGAAAGTTCAATATTTCAGTTAAAAGCCTTCCGCTTGGTTATGTTAACATACACTACATACATACACAGTTACATACATACTTCTTCTTTATTCACGCCTCTTTCCCATAGGGGTAGGCAGAGACCACTTCCTTCCAGCCCGCGAACTGTAAAGTAGAGCGACAGTTGCACAAAACTCCCCTAAAGAAACTAAAAGCCATAATCCCTCAATCTCATCGCCAGCGACCGCCCTGAGCCGAGGTCCAAGCCCCACAGAGGGCGCCCTCTTGCGCAGGTTGCTTAGTTTGTAGTTTTAAACCATTTATAAGGCTGGAGCTCTGCTCGCCTTTATGCCCGGTGAAGTAGCAAAAGCCTCGTGGCCATCTTGGTATGTCCATCCGAAAAAAATAAAAAACGCGAAAGTTTGTAAGTATGTGTGGATGGATGTTTGTTACTCTTTCAAACAAAAACTACTGAACGGATTTAGCTGAAATTTTGCTCGCAGATAGTTTATAAAATGGATTGACATATAGGCTACAAAATATCACGCTCCGACCCACTGGAGCAGAGTAACGAGTGCGTATTTAAATACATTTTGTTAGGTCAGAATAACTTTTAAGTTAACTTAACGAAACATAATTAAACAACATTTTAAGATAACTTAAGTATGTTTTAAACCAACAAACACGTTACTAAACTTTTATCTTAATTTCTTTAAACGTTTGTTAACTAAAGATTAAGATTACTAAAATCTCTATACAAAGTCAGTTGACCTGCTAGAGATGTATAAATAAAAATTGTTAAGTAAGTACAGTTACAAAGAAAAGTGATAATGAGTAAGTACAATATTATTGTGGATGTAAAGAAAGCCGGTGAGTACAATTCGTGAGTCGATAGTTTAAATTATGGGAGATACAAAATAAAACATAAGATGTCTGTGTTGTTCTTTGACCTCTTAAACTGAGGAATCAATTTTTTTATTACATGTAATTTACCACGAATGTATTAAATTAGACTTTTTTTTTGAACGAACATATTTAGTTATCCCCGAGACTTTTGCTACTTCATCGGGCAAAAAGGCGAGCAGAGCTCCTGCCTAGATAAATGGTTTAAACACTACAAACTAAGCAACCTACGCAAGAGGGCGTCCCCTGTGGGATTTAGACCTCGGCTCAGGGCGGTCGCTGAATTAAATGAGACTAGTAAGAGTTTAAGATGGGGTTTCGTGCAACTGTCGTTTAATTTTACAGCTCGCAGGATTAGAACTTCGGGTCCGAGGGCATTGGAAGGTATAAATCTATGATTTCAGTGTTATTGACAAACAAAGGGTTATATTTTTACTACAATCCGTTTACCTGTGAACGTCACATGAGTAATAACAACTCCCTTTTGTCGGAAGCTGAACTTTTATTGTCCCAATGTGCGGTCCAATAAAGTTTTATGAGTTATCTGTTACGCTTCGCATGTATAATAGTAGAGGTAGTAAAGTCGAGTCGCCGATTTCTAGGAATTATTTACACTTGGTGTACTTGTGGGGTCTGTTTTTATATAGAAGCTAGCAGATAACATTGTATTCATATAGAATCTTATCTTTTACCTTAATTAAAGAAGACACTACTAATGCTTAAAACTGTTAAAATAACAAAAGTCTCGTGACAAAATAAATAAAGAGTCTGTCCGAAAAAATAAAGTACTAATATCGAACCTCTATTTTTTTTTATTTTGGAGTTTCAAGAAAAAACTAAAACAATAGGCTTTAGTTTTCTCTAGGCTAGGCTAAAGCTAGATCAGTTGAATCTAATTGCAGCTTTATTATTTTACTGTTATCTGAGGTCGCTAAAAGAAGCAAAGGTACAGAAATGACACATATCACTGCTAAAATACAAATAGGCTACGTAATAAAAAAATCGTACGTCATAGAATTATACGTAATCGTAAAATCTAAGCAGAACTTTCGGTTTAAGGTACTCGTTGGTAGCGGACGGTTTCCATGTATTTCTATGAAATTCCCTTCGTAGTTAGCGACGTGAAGCTAGCGACGAAGGAAATTTCATAGAAATACATAGAAACATAGTGTCGCTGCGACACGTCGTTTGCTGCTGCTTCATGTCGCCCGCTAACAACTTGTACCTTTATGCATTAAAAAGGATTTCATATTTTTATTTGCGGCCCTTTTGTTTTTAACCAGTGACATGTTAAGCAGCTTCAACGACATTTCTTAACCACTCAACACTTGAGTGCGGCAGTGTACTGCACTGCGTTTATTACAACATCCGCTGATAAGTAACGGCTTCGCTTAACTGACGCATTGTCACGAGTTACACTATATGAGGTCCGCCCACGCCTATGTCCTTTGAGAGCTGGACGTATGAGAAAAATCAGTAGAAAGTATGCACTTCATAATAGGACATTTAAGATGTAGTTCTACGTGTAAGAAACAGACATGTTATATACAGTGATATTAGCCTATCTTAGAACAGTTCAAAAATGATCGTTTCTTACTTTAATCGTTTTATTGATCGTATCGCTACGTACATCCAATCTTAAGTTAAAGATTTCATCGATGTATTAATATCAGAGGAGTATGATATTTCACACACTTATAGTTTACTAGCGACCCGCCCCGGCTCCGCACGGGTACAATGCTGATGTATTATACATATAAACCTTCCTCTTGAATCCCTCTATTTACTAAAAAAAACCGCATCAAAATCCGTAGCGTAGTTTTAAAGATTTAAGCATACATAGGGATATAGAGACAGAGAAAGCGACTTTGTTTTATACTATGTAGTGATATAGAAAAGGAGCGCAGAATGTTAATTTTTTTAATTATGGTCAAATTTAGACCGCTAGACGACCACTTGAAATGTTAACTTAACCTTTCCTCGATTTTAAACCATTTTATAGTTTGTTAAGTAAGATCGTCTGTCTTATAGATAACCATATTATTTTATATAGGACCTCTATATTCGAATTTATAGCCTTAAAAATCGTGTAAAAATAAATATAACTGTACACCCAACATCCCTAGTTAACTAACGGCAACACATTGACATGAAATCAATGCAACAATCAATTTTTACTCCCCCATAAGATCAGCTGCAGCTGTACGGTCAAAGATGACCGCTAAAACTAACATTCTTAAAGATCCCGTGTGAATCTACACCCGGAATACTAAATCTAACCCCAATCAGATCGGAAGTAAACAGACAATAGATGAATCAGAAATTTCGCAAGGGATCCGCCATTTTGTCCTATTGTCATCTGTAAAGGGATAAAAAAATGGGCGCCATCTTGAGAATCTGCGAAATTTAAAATGGAGCACCTGTATTTGTAGTTGGGGTCGTGTTCCGGGTGGGAAACAATTCGTTTTTAAATAAATTTGGACCGATTGTCTCCTGTCATCTTAAATTTAATTGCCAAAGGCAATTAAATATCATTCAGTTCAGGCGTCAAGGATTTCTTGAAATATTTTCAGAGAAGGATATCTAGTTGACAAAAGTAAAGAAATAAATTAAAATATACCAACATTGATAATTTATTTATTATACTGCTAGAATTTATATTCTTATTTGATCATAGTAAGGTAATATATACCTTTTTTAATTAATATTGCACTAACATTTTTAATACTTACGTGTTGAAATAAGTTTAGTTTAGGTAAGCATTAACCTAAGCCACGTACCTATTATGAAATATTTTGTCTAATAAAAAATTCTCAAAAGACGTATTATATTTAATTCTTTCTTAGAAACCGTGTGTCATTGCTAAATTATCTATCCGAACTGGTTTCAAAATGATACAATATTGCCGAAATTATGCAAATTTATTTAAATACGTAGACAATGTTTTACATTAGAATATATATTAGTTTTTTTTCTGACTATTTATTATAAAGTTGCATAAATTTGTACTTACGTATTATAATGCATTGAGAATTAACGCACGAAAAAAAATATTGATGAGAAGGATTTTCTTCATGATTGTACCTACGTAAAAGCATTTCGATTTTACTATATCAATTTTTGTCGCAAAGTTATTTATTTTTAATTTTCGAAGATTAATATTGTATTAATAAAGTAATACATCAAAAAAAGAATTGGCTAATTGAATTGAATTGGAATGAGGTCCTTTATTACAAAATTTGCACGAAATAGGTTAACACCCACTATTTCTATGAACCATAAAGTTACAACTTTATTATGCTAAAGACAAACCATAAACAATAAACCTCTTCATAAACAACAAAATTGCAATCGGTACATGTGCAAGACCGTTAGTGACGTCACCTTTCAGCGGGTTGGCTCATTCGAATTCAGAACAGTGTCGTTTGAATATGGAACGTGTGGGAGTGTTTTAAAAATAGAATTCTAAACATGGGCAAATTCGTTACGAATACAACGGGCCTATGTATGTTTGTCCTGTTTCTAGATTTAATTTTAGAATATCACAAATTAGGTTTACAAGGAGACGATTTTGATTAAATGTACATGGAGAGACTAGACCATAGAAAATGATACTTAAAAGAGGATAGGCTACTTTTTATGTCCAAAAAAATGGCATCATGGGGTGAAATACTATAGGGAAATCACTTTTCCTAGTGGACGAAGTCGTGGGCTATTGCTAGTTTTGTTTTAATAAAAGATTCGTATCACTATCAAAACACAGTCCTATATCATTCGATTCAACATAAATATCAATAAAAACTAATTAATAATAAAAAGTCGTTAACAAGTTTATTTTTAATTTATTAAAGCCAAAGTCAAAAGTTATCGTAATATCTGCGTTAATGATGTATTCGTTTAACCTATTTATTGTGGCCATCAATGAACCGAATTGGTTCAGGGTTATTATATCTTAAAAAAACCGTTACAGTATTACGTCAGTGACATGACAAGTCCAGGCATTACATTATCCTTGGATTTGATGTTTGTTTTTTCTTCATTTTTCTTGCCTTTATTAATGTCAAATTTTGAAGTTTTTATTTGCTGGCGTTTTTATAAACAAATAGCGCCCGTGACTTCTAAAGCATGGCATATTTAAGATCTTTGGAGAGGTTGTTTTGCGTGATAATAGGTAGCCTTTTCCCTTTGCCTATCTAGTAGGTATTATGTCTTAGTACTATCTTTCCTCAAAATTTGGCTTGAAAGATTAAAAGACTGTCGTAGTTGCTTTTTACCATAGTAATAGTACCATAGAGTTACTTTCAAATTAGGGTTTTTTTTAATGCCAAAATAATACCGATTGATATATATTTGATGATGCAATTCGAACATATACCTACTATTTAAACACCGAACATAACTTTCAACGTATTTAAAATCTTTCTAACGTACATTTTCAAATTTGGAAACTTTAAAACAATATGTCTGCCTACCATAGACCTCCCGCACCGCTCCCGCGTGGTGGCATATGGCTGCTCAGCGAATTATACAAAATCGCGTGACTTGGCTCAATTTAATATTATTTTACACGCGAATAGCAGATGTTACTTAATTACCGTATTAACTTGAATGGACTTTAAAACAATGAGCTTTGAGTGCTAATTGTCATAAACTTTTTTTAGCTATGTGACTTTTGCTATTTACCGGGTACTAGTTACTGCGCGCGGTTTCTTCCGCATAATTCCAGTTATCGTAGGAATTTTATAATTAAATAAAGCCTTAGCTTAAAGAATTATTCAAATCGGACCAGTAGTTTCTAACATTGGCGGGTTTAAGCTTCAGCTTTATATATTAGTATAGATTTGGTGCAGACTTATGTCTGCTACGCATTTTTTTTTGTCCGTGGGCAAATGCATGTACGCATTCCCACCGCCGCTGCAGCGTATTCGCTGGCGGTGGGATATGTGGGACTCGCCCTCTCCATTGCGTGGTATGCTAAACTCATACAACGAGGAGAGGACCCTACACCACTAAAACCCCCCGGACACTCCTTCGATCCGCCGTTGGCGGGGGCCGGGTACGCATAAGCAATCCGGCCCCTCAGGACATAAACTAGGCCTTGAGGAAGGACATTGGCTATCTTTTATTGCGAAAACTGTTATGTATACGCAGACGATGTCGCGGACAAAATATAACATGTCATAATATTGTTTTTTAATCATTGAAAAACTATAAAAAAAACACCCATTTCGATCAAAACCTCATATCATTGAAGACTTTAAACAATAAAAAAAAAATAAGATAGTTGTTTATGAATGAGACCCGCGGGTATGATTACCCGCGCGCCGGATGGTGTGCGGTCAGGATTCAAGCTTCGGTACGCACTACCCTTGATATTGAGTTACTTAACGGAAAACTGTATGTGTGCATCCATCTCGGGAACGCCTTTGTCTTTTATCAAGATGTTGGTCATTTTTCGAACGGACATATGTAGTTAGCCAGAGCATGAAGGTGAGTAGGTCTCCAATGATTTTGCCAACCACTTTTGATTGGTTTTTTCTAATGATGATGATGATGATGATACTCATGTAGGTAACATGAGTATCATCATCATCATCATCATCACGCCTATATAACGTCCACTGCTGAACATAGACCTCTTTCTGAAGGTTTTTTGCCATAATCGCCACGCTTGAAAGGCGGGTTGGGGATCGCACTATTATGTAATAACACACAGGTTGTTGCCAGTTTCCTGATATAAAATTGCTATAGATGATGTTATAACAATCAGGACCAACGGTTTAACGTGATTTCCCAGGCGTAGTCCCTCAACCGACCAGACCCGGAAATAAATATTACACAAAGATTTTTTGTTTTAGGGATCGAACCCATTAACTCCGAGACTTAACCGCTACGCCGTACTATATCTAATTTAAACCGTAAATATTGTATTTCCACAACTTTCTTTTATAACAGACACATCAAAAAAAGAATCCACTAAATCGGTTAAGCAGTTTTCTAGTTATGGCGTGACCAACGGAAGTATGGATTCTTTTATTTATTTATGACATTTAATCTATATCTATAAATGTCAACTACATTAAAATATTCATTAAGACTATCAATTAATTGATACGTCAAAAAATCTTTAAAACTTAATTAAGTTCTTAAATTAATAACGCACTTAATACTTATTTAAGTAATTCGTATTTCAATACCAACCTTTTTGGAAAAAGATAAAGCCATTAAAGTGTTTAAAAAGCAAACCGCATTCAACCATAATTTAAGTTGGCGGCACTTTTGACAGTGACAGTAAAAAGCGCGCGCAAAAAGTTTGTAGATTGCTTGTGATTTATGCGCGTCGCGATTAGACGCGTTCGGTGTCAGGTGCGTAACAGATTTGCCCTGTTTTTGTATAAACGATGGTTTTAGAACCCAATTATTAGTTGCTTAGACATTTGAGACAAAAAAGTTTTGGATAATTAGTTCTCTAACCTTAATGGACCTTAGTAGAAATTATTTAATGGGTGAATATACAAAAGTTGGGTAACTTTTAGGGATATTTTGTTTATGATATTTTTTTAATAATATTCCCACAAAATTGGGCATATAAGATAAGTAATATAATAAATATATTGTACGTGTTTGGGCCAGTCACTTTTTTAAGTAGATTCTGAGATATTTTGATTTTTCTGAATTTGACTGCCAGGGGACTGATGAGGGTGACATAGTACTGACAAAAAACACAATTTCATGAGATATGTATGGCATTTATTAATATTTAGAAGAAATCTCTTAGAATCTAATAATGGCACATATTCTTCGTAACTGATTTTAAAATGAATGGTTTTCAAAACCTTCTCGTGAAGATTTTTCATGCTGTCCAGTAGACATCTTTCTTTACAAATTCTTTCTTACCTTTTTTTTTTTTTTTGTTGTCCGGCGGAAATGCTTTGACGCATTCCCACCACCGTTGCAGCGTATTTGCGCGCTGGCGGTGGGATATGTGGGACTCGCCCTCTCCATAGCGTGGTATGCTAAAGTCATACCACGAGGAGAGGACCCTACACCACTAAAACCTCCCGGACACTCCTTCGATCCGCCGTTGGCGGGGGTCGGGTACGCATGAGCAATCCGGCCAAATTCTTTCTTACCTGCCACTTGACGGCTGTTAGAGTCATCTTCTAAAAATTACTGAACTAAATTTTGCACTTTAGTTTTGGCATTAACCTTTATTCTGTTTGCTAGGTTATGTCCAGTTTTTTTATAAGTCACTGCTTTGTTTTTAATTCTCCATAAATTGTATTTGTCTACTACATTTCCAGATATAGCTTGTTTGAACTTTTTTTATCTTAATAACTTCACCAAATAGGGCTTTCTTCACTAATTACTTTTTTTTTTGTAATATCTTCACTCATTTCTTCAGATCTGGTTTTTGGAGTTTTGTCAACTGATCTTATAACTGGGTTTAAACTGTTTTTAAATCGTTTATATTTTTGACGCTGAGTATTTAGTTTAGTTCTCAGTTTTGAAACCATTTCTTCCATTTTTTTTAATTGTTTTTTTCTGGACTTTCTCTGCCTTTTACTTCTTTTTTTTGCCTCTTTTGCTCTTTGGTCTTCTTTAATAGTAGGTCTCATTTCTTCGCCAACTACTGCTTCATTGTCTGTAGGTGACGGAGTATTCTGGCTTACAAAATAACAGTAGTATGTTTCAATTGTTGTTGTTTTTTGCCTGTACTTTAATGAATAATTTTTCATTTTTTTTCTAGTTAATCGTTGCTCCCAAGTGTCATTTCTTTAACATATTTTCTTTGTCCCTTCTCCTTTTTTTTAAGTACTGCAACCTTTGTTTTTCCTTGTATTCGGCTTATTTAACAGGGTCGCTTTTGATTATAGCTAAGCGAACCTTTTCGGTTTCTATTTTCTTTTTTAATATATATTCTCTATCCTTAGATATATTTTGTTTTTTTTTTGGAAGCGGCATATTGTTTTAAATTGACATAAGTAATAAAAAATATGCTTACACACTCTAAATATCAGTACTCTGGAAACACGTCAGTCCTCTGGCGCAATATCAGACAAAGGACTGACGCCAACGGACTGACGAACCAGACATGAATTTAAGGTTATCATTAGAACCAACGTAAACTTTGATATGTTTGAATAGCAACAAGCTACATTTAAAAAAATCAAAGCTAGCTATGTATAAATTAAAATATAATCCAGGTTTACAAGAAAATAACGACTCACCATAGGACTGACATTTTGACTGGATCGGCACGTGTTTCGGTGACAAACACAGTGCTAGCACTGGCACACTAGGTGGTGGCCGTAAAATGGTGCTGCCTGTAGCTAATTACACTACCAACGTTGAAATTTAACAGGGATTTTAATTTGAGTCGACAATATTTAGCGGGAAATTCAAATTCGAACAACACACAGCGGACTGACGAGTAAAAGTGAACACAAAGTTTTTTATAATTTTTACAACAACGGTAAGAATATTATTTTATAAAAGTTGTAATATACATTGTTAACTACTTCATAGATTGTAGTGAAACAGTTAGCTTGCTTAAATTCATGGCAATATTTAATACACAGCCACTTCATTGCGCGTTTTTGGGATTATGACATGCCAAAGTACTGACGTTTTGAGAACATATTACAGAAATTTACAAACTTGTATTTCAAATGAGTAGCTGAAATTGAGTGACCAAATAAGAGGCGGTTAATTGTTTTAAAATAATATTCAAAATATATACAAACTGTAATAACACATCGTTCTATTGTCTAATGACACTGAGTTACCCAAATTTTGTAGAATCACCCTAATAAAGATTAAGAATTTACTTAAAAATGGCAAGTGTCACTTTGGTTTTTCAATCTTGGAAATGACACTATTCTCATTCGCTTTCATTCATTCAATCATTCATGAACTCTTCTTGTGTTTTGCCTATGAAATTACACTTATCATTAGTATTTTCTAATTCTTTGTTCAAATACGTACGATACTGAAAATCATGAAGAAGTATCACTCAATTTACTATTCAAATTCGATTTCTTTAACGGTTCAAATGAAAATTTTTCCCATGCACCTCTTCACGGAGCGAATACATAACGTTATCCGCCATTGAAGACAGTCTAGCGTCTCCCTAGCATGCCCCCTAGTCTTACAACTTATTATAACAAAAAAAAACAAATCAAAATTAAATATTACATATATCTAACGGTGTTCGGTCATCTGCCACCAAAAGAAAAAAAATCCGTTACAAAATCAAATTTGTTACAAAAAAAATATATACACACGATGATAGAGAGGGGAAGTATCTCGAGATTTAATAAAGATTCTATAAGGAAGAAGAAATTTATCTATTAAATATCTTCCTATTGTAGATTGCAGCTGTACTGCACTTGTTAGAGCAGATGTATGGCACGCGCGCGCTCCTTGCAACGGTCTTACTTGACTATGGTATTGTTGGCCATAGTTTGGAATGAGGGTGGAAGAAATTGATCGATTTTTTTAAACTGTCAAACTTTGTTCGTGGCTTACTTACTTACTTAAGCTCTTTACATACCTTGGCGAGCCAGGATTTGTGATCGCAGTAAGATCACATCGCGGGGGTCACTTTTAACATATAGATGCTGCTGCCCATCCATCATGTGAATGTCCGTTAGACTTCCTCTTACCACAGCCATGGGAAACATGGGACATGGGGCCATTCTAAGTCTGTACCTATCAAACGCTTTTATCGTTTGCCTTGGTTTTTTTCAGAAACATCTTCTATGAAAGCCCTTAATTCATAGTTTAAAAAGTCATCCCTATTTCGCTGACAACACTTATAACTTAAGAACGATTTCGCCAAATGTAAATCGGTTTGTACCAATCATCACACGGAGTGCCCTTTTGCGCAGGTTGCTTAGTTTGTAGTCTTTAAACCATTTAATAAGACTGGAGTCTCGCCTAGTAGGAAAAGCCTCGTGGCTAACTACATATGTCCGTACAAGTCCGTACCTTATCAGATATCACAATCTAAATTAAGTTGAAGGCTAAAGCTAAATTTCTATATCAGTAGCATTTGTATTATTATACTTCAGAAGCAATTGGTCGTAAGTGCCAGTTTACGATAGAGGCACATACGACGAATGTTTCTGAGGTATAATGGCGTAATCGACCTTATGCTATTGAGCTCTAGATTTCGTCTTACGTGTCATACGCTTGAATCATTTAGTCGTATGTGTCTTCAATAGGTACTGCTTATATTTGGCCAAATACTTCTGAAGCTTAATGGTAGATCCGACTTTATGCTTCTGACGTCAAGACTTCTTTGCCGATATATTTTTTTAACCAAAGTTTTTTTGGAATCGACAGATGATATTGGAAGATAAGGTTTATCTAATGATTTGTAGTTCCCCATTTTAAATCGATTTGGTATATACAAATGTTACATTGGAATGTATACCTTAAAATTGATGCCATAAGGCTAGTTATACATATTTGTTGATTGTATCAAAATTATTTGAAGTAGATTAAAACGCAAATTTTATTGCAATTTTCACTTATTTCAAGTTATAAATTAAACTTGACGTTTTATGTAAAAAAAATTAATTGCTTATTTTACTACTTATCGATCTACTTTCAATTTAATTATCTTTTGACATAACCTTGTTTCGTATAAAAAACAAAAGCGAAAACAAGAATTATGCGAAAAAAGCTTTTATTGTCTAGAATAATGACAACGGAAACGGAAGTTGGAAGCACGTGCGGCAGAATCATTCAACGCATCCCATTCGCTTTCATTCATTCGAATGAATGAACTCGTCTTTGTGTTTTGTCTATGATATTACACTTGTTTGCATTTTAAATTGGTGTTTTATTTAGAACACGTGTTCGTTAAATACGTAATTTATCTTATTCTAGAAGATTTAACCATATACACCTACTTATATTATGAAGAGGTACAGTTTGTGAATGGTTTGTGAGGTTGTAGGCGGTAATCTCTGGGTCTACTGAACCGATTTAGCAAATGCGGTTACCAATAGAAAGCCTCAATATTAGTGAGTGTCATAGGCAGTGCCTTTTTAATTCAAGGTTTCACCTGCGTTACTCTCGTGCCGGTAGTAACTTCATCAATCAATATAGCCTATAGATAGCCTTTCTCGATAAATGGGCTATCTAACATTGCAACATTTTTTCAAATCGGACCAGTAATTCTTGAGATTGCCGCGTTCAAGCAAACTTAACTCTTTAGCATTATATATTTGTATAGATAAAATCCCATTTAAAGAACCTTATATTAAAAAGTAAAACAATATCATTAAGCAAAAATACCTCGCGCGCAAACGTTATTTTTTTTTCGTAACGTGTTTGATGTCGCGACCACACGTTATGCAGCCAGAACCGTTAGCGATCGATAGATGGTGGTTCATTGTTAGAAAGAGGGTGAACTACCCTTGATTAAGTATTATAATCAAACCTATCAACATTAGGGGTAGACATAACCAAATATAAAACTTATTATATATGTTTTTGTATGTAGGAATCCTAACGTTGATCTGTGCTCATAATACAGAAAATTTTAAAAATATAATACTAGATTTGCTATGCTATAGTAGCATATAATTTTATGAGTTTAAATGTAACAGCTTTCTTGGGTGCAACGGTTATTGGCGCCAATATTTTCTTTTATTCGAAAAATCTGTCCTTTGACCTTTGATGCAGAATAAAACTTATTTAATTGCACTATTTTATATATATACATTTAGATATCGACCTTATAGTGGTACATTTACAGTTGATTTCCGTATAAAGTATAATACAACCGTTAGCACGTGCCGTGGGGGAGTACGCTATTGTTAAATAGAGGATTTATATAGAAAAAAAAAATGATGTAAAGTGAAATCTTGGCACGCGACAAAATGCAGCTGCGATTGATGCACGTAGGTGTTACAATAATTGATTGTATTCCTTTTGGCAAAAGAAGATAAACTTTATTTGTATACCGATAAAGTTTTATTTAACTATTTTGTTAGAACAGCTGATGTCTTGTATCAGAATCTTAAAAGGTCAGATGGTCAGAAGTCATTGAGGAATAAAGGTGAAAAAAAAATTGCGATGGGATACTTTCTGTGATCTTCATATTTCTCAAGTCAGTACAATACTTGCTGCGTATGTGAAATGTTGTGTTCTGTGCCGGGGAATGATTTGGTGTGTATTTGAAAAACAGTTGGTTCGTGTTTTGTGGTGTGTAACTTAAAATCAATTTGGATTTTGTTTCGTTTTTGGTGTGTTCTGTTTTCAAATATTATACCTAGTGTGTTCTGACAGTGACAGATGTACTATGGCTTATCTATACTAATATATTAAAGAGGTAAAGTTAGTGTAATTTCTGGATCTACTGAACCGATATTCGAAGTTCTTTTACCAATAGAAAGCCGCATTGTTGTGAGTGTTACAAGCTATATTTTAAGTAAAGGTTTCCACGGAAACCGCCCGGGACAGCTAGTTTAAGATATTCATATTCTATCATCTTGTCTGTGCCTATACAACTACTTGGGTGGCAATTACTTACTTAATTACACTTACCCACTCTTAACCACATCGTCGCTTACCATCAGGTGAGAATGGGCTAAACAAAGGTCTAACAAGAATAAAAAACTACTTCACTACCGGGTATAAGGGCCAAGCATCTCCAACCTTACTAACCAACTAGTTTCTCGCTCGAGGTTTCACCCGCGTAATTCCCATTCCTGTGGGAACTCCATAATTAAATACCCTATAGCCGTTCTCGGTAAATGGCTATCTAACACTGGAAGAATTTTTCAAATCGGAACAGCCATTCCTGAGATTAGCGCGTTCTCTTTAGCTTTATATATTAGTATAGATTGACAAGAAACATATGGCAACCGCGACAATTTTTTGTTGAAAACCGTTAAGCTAAATATAACCAAGGTTGCAGGATATCGGTACGGTATCCTGTTGTGATAGGGATTTGGTTTGTTCAGTGTTTTCAATAAGGAAATAGTGGTTTAAGTTCCAATTTTTAAATTCGATCGTTCGTTGAAAGAAACCCGTGAGATCATCAGCTGTTTTATAGAATTTTACTTGCATCTTTACCAAGAGAAAGAAAGAAATTCGTAATTTCTTTCCCATAGGGGCAGGCAGAGACCACTTCCTTCCACTTGCTACGATCTTGACATACCACTTGCGCCTCTACTTCATTCATTAATCTCCTCACGCATGACCCTCGGTGTAGGCCTGACCTTTCTTAAGAACGTCCTCGATTTCAACGTGGAACGTCCGTCTTGTCTGACTTCACATTAACGACAAAAGAGTTAGGTATTTTATGTTACAAATAAAATTGATTTATGAACTGGGTTGTACTGTTTTCCGGAAGAATCTAAAGTGATATGTACCTAATAATCCTATTGGCTTTATTAGTATTCAAATCATAATAATACCTGTTGTATACTATTATTAAGTATACAATAGGTATTATTACTATATTATAACAAATAGACGAGGAAACCGCAATGTAACCGTTATTTATGATACTAATTAGTTTGTTACTTATTTATTTAGATGTAACTAGCGGAAACGTGTAGCTATTTACCTTGTTTAGAATTAATATATTCTAGATTACTTTATTTATTTAACTAAGTAAACAATTTTATAGTCTTTACAAGCTTTTTTTAGATTTTTTTCTCGACATGTAGTTGGGACTGGGCATAAAGGTGAGCAGACCTCCAGCCTCAATAAAGGCGTTGTCTAAGAACAAATTTTTTAAGTATGTATACTCCTCCCGTAGTATTCCCTGCATAAAATAAAGCTTTAAGTTATTTTGAAATCCATTCACTAGTTTTAACGTAAAAGTATAACTAACATTCATCTATAATATACTAACTCACGCGTTTGTTGTACTATTGAAATTTAAGCTAAGAATATTACTAGAGATCGAAATAAGATACGGTCATCATAATAAACCAACCAACAATACATTACATCGATCATTTAATAACAAATTCAAAAAACCTGTTACTAAATCAATACTTGTATCAATAACGGATAATAACGTATTATAACTAAGGTTGTAACGAAATAGCCGTTATTTTTACGTCATTACGTTCCATTTTTGAATAGTGAAGGGGGACCGTTATTTAAATCTGTGTTCCAGCGGCATTTGTATGTACTTTAGGTGCATAATGCATAAGAGGGATGGAGCTTGTTTTTTTTTTCTTTTCTAACCGTTTTTTTGGAAGGGAAGTGTGACACTTGTCTGTCTTTAATGAGTTAGACGTTGTACGTTTTTTTAAGTTCTCTTGTGTGATGGAGAATTGTTGTAGTTTTAAGAAAGTTCGTTATTTGACTTGTCTCGCTTCGAGTTTGTTTGTTGAACTAACCCTCTGAAGTTTGCTTAGGAGTATAATTATTATTTCATTCAAATATGGTGTTGTACCTAGTTAGAATCTTTTTAACATTATTTATTTTGGATGTGCCGCTAAATCTAGATCGCAGCTAGCAATTCCAGCTATTACCTATAAGCGGGAAAGTAATTTGTTGTTTATGCTTCACTAGCTTATGAATGTGTGAATCCTATTGGTCTCAGCGTATTGATATATAGCCTTCTTTGATAAATGAGTTAGGGAGCGTTCAAGAATTACGTAACGCAATTTGGGGGGGGGGGGGTTCTCGTAAAACATTACGATGCGTTACAGGGGCGGGAGGGGGTCTTTCTTACAACGCGTTACGTAACATTGTTTTTAAAAAAATAGGGAATTACAACTCCCAAACCAAAACAATTATTTAATTTTATTTTGGTTTGTAGGTATATTACATATTTTAATTTTTTTTAATTGGATGTTAGCGCAATCAATCAGTCTTCAGCTTTATACCTAATATGTATTAGTATGACTAAACCACTAAACTGATTATGATGAAATATAGGGATAGACTTGACCTTGGGAAATTATATAGGCTTACTGCAAAGTCGCAGGCAATACTAGTAGTACGTGCTTATATGAAGGAATTTGAACTTTTTTCTACCTTATTTTAAATTCTTTGAAAAATTCAACGATTTTATTTCATAAAACACTTTATTGTTTGTGTTTTTTTTTATTTAAGGCGTGCGAATATATCTTCGTACATCATTTCCCATAGAAAAAACTAATAAATAAAACGGCTACTGCGATTTTTTGAAAGGTCGTGACCTCGTGCTTACCGTTACGAACTGCAAAAAAAATGTATGCAACTATTGTTATTTAAAGATAGAACGAACGGTTCGCCCCGTTGTTGAATGCAGTAAGATTCAGCCCCTTGCAAGTTTCGATTCAATGTGATTGACAGTTAATTCCACTTTCAACTTTACAAATCTGGCTTAGCCTGTAAATTTTGAATTAAAAAAAAGTAAAAAATCTTTGAAACATACGTTCCCAATTCAAATATTCTCACACGTTCCTAATTTCAAAAAAAAACTTACAAAACTGGCAACCTAGAATCACAACTGTCATAACTATCTATGTTAGGTATTAAATTTGTTATTTTTGACAATTAAATGTCAAATGTCAATAACCTGTTTCAATATTGAAGTATAGATTTATTTCATTTTCTTGGGAAAACAAACCTCGTACCTAATATGCCTAATGTCAAAACTATTTGGGTGGGTGGCTTCGAATCGCGTTTTTATTATTATCGCATATTAAATATATAAGTAATATGCGATAATAATAACCTATATTTATCGGCGCATTGTTATTGTTCTCATTAAAATTGTGACCGTTTTCCATTAGATAAGCGTTCTGATTTTAAAATGTAATATATAAATATTTTTAATTTTATCTTGCTACGGATGTATTAACAACAATATGCACTTGTTGGTTGTTGCACGCTTATGTGGGTGGTAAACTTGTGCTATTATTATTCTTTCAGTCGTTGTCAAAAATGTGTATTTGTCGGGTTAGTTCCGTTAAATATTCTTTTTATTCTTTATTAAATGCCCTGACTTATATTGAATAATGTTATATTTAATGATAAAGTTGCATTTGGCTTTCTAATGTTTAAACAATTTTTCATATACATATATCCGACTTGTAGTTAGACCGGAGATTATCGCAATCAAGCGAACAAAGTCTTCAGCTTTATAATATTTATTTATTTATTTATTAATAGCACAACCAAATAATATATATCACATTCTTAACTTAATTACTAGGTATTTCATCTGATATGTATAACAATAACGGTGTACATAATATTAGAATATAATCCTTTGGTCACGCCATCATTGGTTTCTCAATTTACAACAACCGTCAAGTAACATTTGTATACTAGTAATAAATACAATTCTTAGATTCTTAACTTTAAAACAAAGAGACCTCAACTAAACCAAGGGTCAGAGGCCATATGCCCTCTAATTAGCGATTCCAGTCATCCGTTAACGCAACTGACATCATCGTCGACAATAATATCTAACTAGGTCATATTAGATAATAATATGTATGTATAAAATAAGCTACAAACTGCGCTTTACTATACTAATAGAATAAACACGGACACTACTGGATTCATTCACCATTAGAATACTACTTTTTTTTCTGACAGACATAGGTAAAGTAGATAAAGTCTCGTGGCTAACTACAGCCACGAGACTTTTGCTACTTCGCCGGGCATAAAGGCGAGCAGAGCTCCAGCCTTAATCAATGGTTTAAAAACTACAAACTAAGCAACCTGCGCAAATGGGCACCCCAGTGGGGCTAGGAGCTCTGATCTTGGCGGTCTCTGGCGATGAGATTGAGGGATTATGACTTTTAGAATTTTAGGGGGTTTTGTGCAACTGTCGCTCTACTTTATAGTTCGCGGGCCTCTCGGACTTCGGGTTTACGAGGGCATCGGATGGTTCTTTGCAAACTAAGGTTCTGTAGGATAGAATGCTACATTACTCAGAAGTAACAAAGGAATGTAAATGAAAGTAATATAGTAGGTATTTAATACAGTCGCGTTAATTTAAACTCACAAACTTTACCTATTTATAATATTAGTATAGACAAACAAAAATACAAGGTATTCTTTCTTTATAATATAATATAATATTAGTTTAGATGTTGTTGTTAGCTCGCTAATTGGAGCCGTTTTCTTGGAATTGATAACGTACCGCGGAATCATGAAAAGGATATTTTTGTTATGTTTTGATCTAGTTAGGTACTAACTATATAGGAGGTATTCGTTGGTTTTATTAATTGAATTGCACTGTAGTTACAAAGCTAAAATACAACTGAAAAAGTCAGCAACACAACATGATAATAATTATTTTTATTTTGTCCGGGGGGATATGCATTTACGCATTCCCACCGCCGCCGCTGCAGTGTATTCGCGCGCTGGCGATGGGATATGTGGGACTACCCTACACCTCTAAATCCCCCCGGACACTCCTTCGATTCGCCGTTGGCGGGTGCGCCGGGTACATGAGAAATCATACTGGGTACAGATTTGTTAAAGAGATGGCATATTTTCTGTAATCACCTTTATTTCACGATATGTTACTTAAGGCATATCAATTTCCATGTACTTAATTACAAATTAAAGCGACCGTAGCCCAATGGCTAGAGCGTCGGACTTGTGATCTTGAGGTTGCCGGTTCGAACCCCACCCATTGCACTACCGACGTGAACCCACTCGTAACACAAGCATTTTAGCTTAGCACGAGGGGTTAACAAGAATACTAGAAGATTACCAAAAGTAAGCTAGAAATTAAAAAAAAATATATGAAAGCTGTTATAAATATTTAAAAATATAAAACTACTAATATTATTAAGCGCATTTTCGTAATAATATGTTAATAACTAAAATAGCAGATATTATAATACATAGATATGTTATTTTATAACGGTCGCTAATATTAGTAATAATATTTCTCGTACAAAAAAAATGTTATTAATTATTATTTTTATTCCACAAAATAGTTTTGTTTTGTCGCAGATAATGATAACCCAATTGCCTCAATGTCATTGTTATTTAAATAACTATAATCAGCTGTTTTTTATCATTCGTATGTTTGCAAAATACCGGATTTTGGCAAACAGCTGTCCTCTACTTGTCAATCAAATATGCACCTTATTTCAATAGTAAAAAGAACGCGTTTTAATTATTATAAAGGGTGTAGACTGTAAGGAATGGTGCCCTACTTGGGGATGCCTCACTTGTTTGCATTTGAAAACTGCTATTGAGAATGCAATAAACCTTGAATAACGGTACGGGTAGGTACTAAAGCCATCGTGGGTGTCTATTAAGTAGGTAAATACCTACATTTTTCCTATATAACTACAATTTTAAACATCATTACTTAATATTATAAATGCGACAGTTACTATGTCTGTCTGTCGGTCTTTGACGCCAAAACTACTGTGCCGATTTAAATGAAATTTGGTACACAGATAGCTTAGTAACTAAGAAAGGGCATAGGCTACTTTTTATAGCAAAAAATGGGTGGTAGGGGGGATGAAGATTGTATGAAAGTATCGTCATTTTTTAAAGCCAACATTTTAAAAACTGCTACTCCAAATTTACTTTTCCACGCGGACGAAGACGCGGGCAGAGCTATTCTAAATATATTTATCCTTTAGTCCTCTGATGTAATCTTAGACGTTAATAATATTTTATTCATGACTAACACCCATATTGAATCGATCGACTAATTTTATTTGATCGATTTTAATATGAATGGAACGCAATATGAATTTTAAAAGATTGATGCAAGATTCCAACCCTCTTATCTATTGACATAAAAGAAATAAAACAATTTTATGGTAATATCATTATAATTCGTTATACATATTACCACAAAAATGTATTTTGTATGTAAAATACATGTAAATATAATAAAATACTGTATTTGTAGTTTCGTTCATATAAATACTAGGTAATGTAATGGGTAAAAAAACTATTATTTATTTATTTAGATACATCACTATTAACTTTTTTTAAAACAATACTTAACTTTGGCTTAAAAACCAAAACCTGTGCTTGCCGACTTTGACATTTAAAACTTTTGAGGTTAGCGCGCGAATCGGCGAACCTCCCGATCAAAAGTCAAATTATCACAATTTCTACCCTATTTTAACGTAATTAATCATAAAATATATCAAGTAACGCAGCAATCGGGTGTTAAAAACGTGTTTTACAAACTTTCGCATGTGAATCAAGTGTAAAAAGTGTATAAAACATCAATATACGTGCATCCATTGTTAACCTTTTCTTTACGGAATAAGTTGAGACACAATGAATCATAATACGTTTAAATAGAGGGACTGCCGGTATGTGAAACCAGTTACTTCGATTTTTAAAAGTTTATCTGTAGGTTATTGTTGTGAAAAGGGTTTATTTTTTTTTGTCATATGATCACTGGGTGTCTTGGGGTTGGTGTTGATTGTCAGTTGAATTTTCGGGATATTGGCCTGGGATTTATTATTTGACCTTTAAGGTCATTGGTTAGGGTAGATATACCACGTGAGAAAATTATTTGGAGCAGCTCTAGGGCATATTTTTGGGTGTGAGAGTCATTAGTTAGTATTTTGTGTAGCTAAGTATTTTTTTTTTAGAAAAGAACTTGTTTCAATAACTTTGTCTGTGGTTTCTATACTTGATAATGTTATTTCTCATAGTAAGGACATCTTATTCTTGTCTTAATACCATCTTGGTAGAACCGCTGATTGTACTAAACTACCAACGTGTGTGGTTTCACCCATGGTAAAACACATCTTATTGTTATAGGTAAAAGTTATCAAAATCAGTTCAGTAGATCCAGAGATTACCCGCTACAACATCACAAACGTTATCTCTTTATATTAAATCGATATATTAAGTTTCAACTGAATAACATATTATAGTATTACAAAAATAAAAGACACATTTCAATTTGTTATAAAAGTTTGCACTTCAATTATTATAACTATGTATTACATCCATTTCATATCTCATAATGTTATTAAAAAAACCCGCCAAGTGTAAGTCGGACTCACGCAAGAAGGGTTCTGTACCATATTCAAGTTCCTATCTGTTGCAGTTATTGATTTAAAAAAAAACATGTTTGTTTTACGGGAGCCCCCCTTAAATATTTATTTTTAGTGTTGTTATAGTGGCAATAGAAATACGTTGATCGAAGTCTTAGTAATAGGGTTAAAATTGGAAAAATATTTTAAATTATATAGAAAATGTATCTACCTATGTAAAATATGTACATTTTATCATATCTAACCAATCTTTTCCTTCTTTTCAGATTAATAACAGAAAACTTCAAGATCAACTCCGGCAGCAATGGCACAAAACGAAAACAGGAAGACGCACTAACACACAACTTCAAAGTAAAAATGAACCCCACAACGATTGATTTCACAAAATCACCCATGTCACCTATCTACACACCATCGAAACGAAGAATACTAGGAGAAATTCAACTACAGAACTCACCATCGTTAAACAAATTAAAATCACCGCTAATAAACTCACCTAAAACACCTTTATACATCAATTCGCCGTTACAACCTCTAATTTCACCGTTAGTCAATTCTAATTCTCCGTTATTGAATAAAAATAGTCCGTTAATAAACAACTTTTCTCCTTTGCTACACAAAAATTCCCCGTTAACAACTAGAGGTCATCGATCGAGGATATCTAAGGTTAAAGAAGACAGGACGAGGTTCAAGATGTCGAATAAGGAGAATGATTCTCCGTTGATGAGCAAGACTTTCTTAAAGTTTGATGTGAATGAAGATGAAACGAGGGATTTCATGTTCGGAGGATTTGGAACGAGGGAAAAGATTACTACTGGGTTTAGTGCTAAGGTAAGTTTTGTTTATGTCTGATTTTATGTATATATGTACTAGCCTTCTACTTTTGGCGTCCATTCCTGTGAAAATCTCATCATGAAATATAGTAATATTAACTAGCTATTCCGCATTGTTTAGATCCAGATATTTCTCCCTGCAATGTCATACACTTTACCTCTTTATAATATTAAGTATAGATTTATCATTCTTATGGTTAAAGTATGTTTCAAATTCTTTAGATAAAACTTTAAAACTTACAAACTATCTCTATTTATAATATTAGATTATTGACGACTAATCATTGAACACCTATTAAAAAAAAATACACCTTAAAAAGAAGATACTTCTCCCAAACACAATGTTTCTGTAATTTGGTAGCTTTTTAACGTCCCACATTTCTTTCTTTCCAGTTGGACTTCACAGATGCTCTCCACAAGTCCCCGAAACAAGATCTTTATGTCCCCGACAAAGAGATGACCCAAGACCTTGATGATTTCGGCACCCTCCACGATCTAGAAGAAGAATTTGAGAACGACAACTTTGATGAATGCACTAAATATGAAATCATATCAACCGACAGCCCAAACATCATCTCACGAGGACGAACCACATCGTCAAGGAAGGTTACGGGGAGGAACTTCGTTTTTGGAGCTCCATTAGCTGATAATGAGGCATCAACCAGCTTTAACAAGCCTAATGTAGCTGCTACTAGGATGCTTAACTTTGATGATGAAGATTTTGAGTTCCCATCACCAGCGATTAAGAAGCAAGCAGCGAAAAAGTCACTCAAATTCAATGAGACTCCAACCAAACTGAGACATGAGAAGAGCGATTCCAGTATTGGATCCATGAGCTCGATGAATTCAATGAACTCAATGTCCTCAATGTCTCATTCCCCGTTACCAAAAATAGGACTATACACCTCAGAATCAACCACCTCAATGGAATCCGGCTTCATATCTGAACTCGAAGAACCATTCTTAGAAATCGAAGAAAATTCCAACTCACCAAAAGTTGCCAATTTCAACGAATTACTTTCGGGACAGATTAAAAACACAGTTGTACCTGAAAAGAACTTTTTAAAACGGCCTTCTTTAGCAAGAAGCTTGAGTTTTAACCCTGAGAACAAAGCGAGGCTATCTCTCTTCTCTCCATTAGAAAATTCCGAGAAGAAGAGTTCTAAGCGAATGGACAGAGATGAGACACAAGTGGCTACCAAGAGGAGAAAATCAGATTTAAGTCCAGAAGAAGAACGAACAAGGCCGGTACTACAACGAGCATTCTCGGAGAACAACGCATCGATCATGTCTGCTATGGCTCGATGTAAGTTTCTATCATTATATTCCCTTACGGTTTAGTGGTAGGAGCTATTGTAATCCCAAGTAAGTTATAAAAGTCGAAAATAAGATCTTTCAGTCAATGAAATCGAAAGATCTATCTATCTTGTATAAAACGTGTCTTTTATAAGTTAACTAGCTGAGCCACCCGCGTCACTCTGTTCCAGTGGGTTGGAGCGTGATATTTTGTAGGCTATATGTTAATCAAGCTTATTAACTATCCCCGTGCAAACTCTCAGCCATATCCATTCAGTAGTTTTTGCGAGAAAGAGTAACAAACATCCATACTCACAAACTATCGCATTTATAATATTAGTAACGATTAAAGGCGGAAACATATTATTAAAACGCCACGCCACCCGACGACACGCGTGTTGAGTCGAATCAAATGTATTGTTTTCTATAGACCAGAAACACACTATAAACACCCGACACGACGCCACGCGCGTACTGATGCACAGGTGTTGACACATCGGCGTGTCGTGGCGTTTTACTAATGTGTTTTCGTCTTAATACGTGAATTAAAATCTTTGCACCCTTTTTAACGAGAAATGCGCAGAGAGAGTATGAAATTTCGCACACTTACAGTTTAGATAGAGAAATCGTGCAGAATGCAAATATTTTTTGCATACCGACCACGGGGCGACTAGTTGTTAAAATTGACCCTGGGTCATTATGACCCAAAACTAAAAAAATACTATTTTTTTAGTGTAGCGTCTACATACATACATATAATCACGCCTTTCTCCCATGGGGGTAGGCAGAAACTACGGAACGCCACCTGCTACGATCCTTACACACTCCCTTTGCCCTTTGCCTCCCTCCACGTTCGATTGTTTTCCAGTTATTAAATAAACATTAAAATTAATTGATCTTTTTTTATTGCAGCTGTTGTGGAACCTGATTTAATAGGTGACTTCTCTCAACCGTTCGCTTTGCCCCTGACTCGAGGGAATCATTCGGATCTGAAGAGCATATCCTGCGATACTCTGGCTGGTCTGCTGAAAGGCGATTACAAGGACACAATAAGTGATTTTAAAGTAAGAATTTAATATTATTAGCTAGTAAATAATTGAAAATAAGTAAATGTTTAATCTTATACATTCCAATAGAGAGAGGCGCAGAGACTTCCTTCCACTTGCAATGATCTTGACATACCACTTCACTTAGCCTTTTTTTTTTTGTTATCCGCGGGGAAATGCATTTACGCATTCCCACCGCCGCTGCAGCGTATTCACGCGCTGGCGGTGGAATATGTGGGACTCGCCCTCTCCATAGCGTGGTATGCTAAACTCATACTCTCACCCACGAGGAGAGGAGCCTACACCACTAAAACCTCCCGGACACTCCTTCGATCCGCCGTTGGCGGGGGCCGGGTACGCATGAGCAATCCGGCCCCCGACGGCACCCGCGGCCAATATGGCACCGCGGGATCTCCTGGGCCACACTTATAGTGGCCCATTTTATACCACTTGATGCCTAACTAACTTCCGCGCGCGTAACTTCATAATTAAATATATCCTAGCGTTCCTCGATAAATGGGCTGAGATTTTTTTAAATCGGTCATATAATTCGCGATATTAATTTTATTTTGAATAATACTATGTTTGCAAAATTATAACATACTTTGAATTTTAGATATTTTACATATTATTTATTTTATATTTTTGTTAACTTTCTAGGTAATAGACTGTCGTTACCCCTACGAATTTGAGGGTGGTCATATAATCGACGCGGTGAACTACTACACCCCCTCACAGATATTGACCCTAATGAATAAACCATTGGATCTCAACCGGGACCCTACCAAGCGCAGTATTTTGGTGTTCCACTGCGAATTCTCTTTGGAGAGAGGACCTAAATTGTAAGTATTTTTTTATATATTTTTGACATAATGCCTATCTCTTTACCGATTTATTCCCTAATAGAGTGATATGTATGTTGTGAAGCCCTTATAAATGTTTGCCAACGTCATAATATCTCTCGAGGCAAGGAGGGACTACCCTCCGTGTCTCGAAAAGCACGTTAAGCCGTTGGTCCCGATTGTTATAACATCATCTATAATAATGCCAAGGAACGGGCAGCAGCGTTTCCTAGTGTGGTACAACATATTACTGCGGTCACCGACCCGCCTGCCAAGCGTGGTGACTATGGCAAAACCGGTGGACTTTATACGGGCTGATAATGATGATAGATTATTTTTTAATAACAACAAAATTAAAAAAATGTATTTTTCCTTGTTACAGATCTCGCTTCCTTCGTTCGTCAGACCGTGAACAAAACGCCGAAAACTACCCCCACCTCCACTACCCTGAAGTGTACTTATTACACGAAGGCTACCGCGCTTTCTACAACCAACACCCTACCCTATGTTCCGCCGGATACACCGCCATGTTGGACCCTAAGCATAGACTGCAATTAAGACAGCATAGACAACCCGCTCAACAGACTAGGAAAAGGACGAGATTGTTATTATAAAGGTATTTTTAAGGGTAATTTTGACCCCGAAGTAAAAATTGTCTGTATGTATATAGCTAAAGTTTTTGTGGATTGAAAGAGTGTATTTGCGATTTTTGTCGAAAATGTTGTATTGGGTATATTTTGACCCAGGGTCAAAATGACCTCAGAATTATATATTTGATATTATACTATAACTGAATTGTGGAACTGAAGTTATATTTGACTCTGGGTACAGAATGATAGTATTTGAGGTCCTTATTATACAAAAAGGATATTGTTTGAAGATTATGTGAAAAGAATATATTTTTCTTTAACTTTCTTTTTTAAAGTAAAGGAATATAAAAAGGTTTTATGTAATCTCTGTTCTCAAGAACGGGGTTATGTATCTTAAGATCTTGAACAAAGACATATATAGGTATATATATATATTAATATCTAGTCCTCAAAAGCTTAAAGACGGCTGCGTTTATTATCTTCAGAAGCATTTGGTCGTAAGTGCCAGTGTACAATAAAAGCACATACGACGAATGTTTCTGACGTATAACAGCACATACGACTTTATGCTTTTCAGCTCTAGATATAATTAAAAGTAAACTTACATTGTAAATAAAAGTGGCCATATTATAAAAATAAATTATTATTATAAATCTTATATATAGCTATCGACATGACAGATTTGGTGAGACTTCAGTAAAAAAAAAACGGTCGGATGTGTCATTATACGTCAGAAACATTCGTCGTATGTGCCTTTATCGTAAACTGACACTTACGATCAAATGCTACTGAATTTTAATAATTACAGCCGATATGCTTCTTATGTAAAATTCAGTTGCCAGTTTCAGTGAACGCGCATAATTATTATATTATTCACTTAATTGTTATGACACTTAACCTAACCTAACCAAACGAGACTATGCAACTGTTGTTGTTGTACAAAACAAAATACTTCAACTTCAATAAGTCGTTTTGAACTCTATTGGTTTAGGTTTAGGTTATTTTTTTAACCACATGAAACCTCGTTAGTTTATCAACTAACTAGATAGTTGATCAACTTACGATTCGTATTATTTCCCGGTGATTTATATAGGGTGACTGGTGATTAGTGACCGATACCTAAACACATTATTGTGCTCATGATAACAAACAACTTTTACTATGGCACCAACGCTGAAATCGCGAAAAAAAATCAGCTGTTCCATACATTCATTTTCACATAACTCTTCAACATGGCAGGGAGCAGCTGATTTTGTTTTCGCGATTTCATTTTTGGTGCCATAGTAAAAGTTGTTTGTTATCATGAGCACAATGATGTGTTTAGGTATCGTACACTAATTCACCCTATATACAGTAAAGGGTGCATTTCACCCCCGGGGTGAAATAGTACCAATAAGTTTACACAATCATGTCGATAGCTAAGAATTTCCCACCTCTTAATTTAGTTAATTTTAGTATTTAGTTTTCAGACTTGCAATATTAAATAGATATAATTACTAAGTCGAAATTATTTCAACAATTTTTTTTTACTATTCGGATTTTTTAAATAGTTTAAGGCGAATTGTGTTTTAAAAATATAGTATAATATAAATGTTGTATAATTAAATATATATGATTCAGTAGATTTTATAATCAAAGTTTAACTTTACAATTAATAGGGATAATTACATACATACATATAATCACGCCTTTCTCCCATGGGGGTAGGCAGAAACTACAGAACGCCAACTGCTACGATCCTTACACACTCCCTTTGCCTCGTCCACGTTCATACATCTTGTCATACACGCACGCCGGTTGCGAGTCCTACGCACCTGACCTTTCTGAAGAACATCACCTATGAGGTCAGTGTATGTACTTCTATACTAGAGCCATTACAAACGTGCGAACTAAGTCATAAATCATTTTTATCTAACCTCTCCCTCACACTTATAGGCATATTGGAACTCTCGAACGCACTCCTAGTGTTGTGTGTAACAATGAAAAGGGATTTGCCGATAGTCAATAGCAGGTAATGAGGGAAAGGTTAAGGAAATAGTGCAAAATATTAAATAATCAACGACCGCGGCGTCCTAGATACCTGCGTCCCAGCGGCATCCCTTTATCGATAACGAGTGACGCGGCATTGTCACATTCCTAAGACGTAATGACTTGTGACTCAGTTCACACGTTTGTAATGGCTCTATATAGGGCGTCCCTTCCCGGCGTTTCCACTCACATCTGCCTTGTAAATACCTTTTGTTACTCGCCATTCATTAAAACTGTAATATGGGATTCTGGTTCAGAACAGACCATCCTATATCTTACCATGGGTGTTGTAAAAGCTGACTAAGGCATACAGCTGATGGGCGGCAGCAACTATCAGCTCAAGGATACTCACCATCTTACTGCGATCACCAATCCGCGTACCTAGCATGGTGATTATGGCAATATCATCTTTGCCATGGTCTGAGGAGACCCATGTTCAGTAGTGGACTTCAATTAGCTGATAATGTAAAGGAAATATGGGAATTAATTATATAATAGCTATGCCCCGCGGTTTTACTCGCGTCACTCTGCTCCGTGCAATCGGAGCGTGATGTTTTGTAGCCTATATGTTAATCCAGCGTATAACCTATCCCGGTGCAAAATTTCAGCCGATTTCGTTGAGTTGTTTTGGTGTAAAGGAGTAACAAACATCCATCCATCCATCTATGCATACTTACTAACTTTCGCGTTTATAATATTAGAAGAGTTGTCCGCAGTTTTACGCTCATTACACCCGCTCCCGTGAGTATCTCATTAAAAAATTTATCCTATTTTAGTTCTGGCTTCTGGTATTACATAGCTATCTAATGGTGGAAGATTGTTTGATGTCAGTTTAGTATTTTTTGAGTTATTAGCAAACAAAAATACAAACGTTTCTTTTTATAAGTATTAGATCATGAATTATATATATTTGATATATGACTATAATATATTATATGCAATGTGTAGTATAAATAGTATATAACTTTAAATTGTGAATGCAATAGGCATGGAAGACTAAAAAAATCTATTTAGTCCGTCAGTTAGATTACTAAAAAATATTGGACACGTATTTTTGTATTTCTCAAATCAATAAAATTTTACTAAGATACAGAGACAGACAACAACAAACTATAAAGTTCAGAAGACTGCTTGTGACGTCATTACTACGTATAATCGTACCTAAAAGTGACGTCACATGAAATTTCAACGCGCTGTATCTTCGTCATTTTTTGTTCGAGGAACGAAAAAATAATACCTGTCGAATATTATTTGGTAATCTAACTGACGGACTAAATATATTTTTTTAGTCTACATGCCTATTTGTCTATATGCAAACTAAATTTGCATATTTATTACTTATGCTGTTTATATTGCATATTGCAAATACATATATAATTTAATTTTAACGTTTTTAAGCTTTAAAATGTTATTTTAAAATATATATAAGTTTCTTGTAAATATAATGTGGTAGATACAAACAAAATTACAGTTTAAAATATATTTCTTTTGCAATTTTAAGATCCTACTTCTTGGTTGAGGGAATACCCTCCGTGCCTCAGAAAGCACTGAAATACACATTCAATGTAAGTGTATTTTAAATTGTAATTTTGTCACCGAAAACCGTTGTTTTTAAAAATTTTATTTTTAGTTTTTTTTTTATTTCGGTTCACCTCATTAATGGCAATATAATTGTAGATTTTGTTTTTTTTATGTTTTTTTTTCTTTAAGATTTATTTTATTTAATTAAGAGATTGTATCGCGATTTTCGTAGATTAAGGTATGGAATAATTGTGTTTTTCGTGTTTTTGTTGGAACACAAAAATATGTTTAAATTCAATTATTGAAATAAAAAAAACTTTAGTATTAATAAGTTCCTGTTATAACATATATTTTTTATTTTAACGTTCCTTCTGGGGGACGTTTATAATAACGTACCTTGTAATGGACGTTTAATTTATAAAGTAAACTTAGAATCTTGTTACAAATAAATTTCTCCTAAGGGCCTCATACGCTCATGTTGTTAACGGGTCCCCTAATACCCTTATTAATACTAAAGTTACTAAATTCAATTACGCTTACTAGCCTATGGTTAAGTTGTAAATACTATGTCTATTTTATAATGTATTTGACTTGATAAAATTTTATAACTTTTTAGATAAAATTATAGTATAATAAGTTCAGAAGATTAATGCAAAAGGAAATTTAAAAAAAAAAACTAAAACTTAGATCTGATCCTAACTTGAAATTAATCATGATTAAATTTTCAATAATCATCGTATTTTTAACAAAATTGGTCGCTCAAACAAAGCAGTGTGATTTACGCTTAAAATATAATTTGGTTGAATTCAGTGAGATGTACTTCGTACTAGAAAAGAAGCTATTCTGCGCAAAAAACCAGCGCCATTTTGAGTTTGTTGTATTGAAACAAAGTCCGCTGCAGTGCACTGATTTCTCGCGACCAAAAGGTCGGAAGTGCCGAGAATGTCTTGGCACTTACGCGTTTCGTTAGATGCCATACTAAATAAGGTGTACGGACTGCAGTACAGTTCAAGTGGGTGTGTTCGGACTCTAGTACTTATTTATACCTAGTTAGTTGGTTGATCAACCAAAAAAAATATGAACAATGCCTTTGGTTGCGCAACCAATATGGTTGCTGAATCTACACTGCTAACCTGCACCGATGGTTATCCTATCCTTCTTTTCTTTTAATAACCGTTTCTTTTTCTTTTATATCTTTTCGCATTAAACTTCTGAGCGTACACAAAATATTAGGCCATATATTCAAAATTATTCTAATATATATATTTTATAGTAATGTACCTATAATTTAGTATTTTAAGAAACAAACTGTGAATTTTAGTTTTATTCTGAATAAATTATGTGAAAAATATTTTTTGTGTATGCATTTTATCCAACCTTTTTTAATTTTACGTTCCTTCTGAGGTACGTATATATAACGTACCTTGTAATGGACGTTTATTTTATTGGTAATAAACATCTTGTTACAAGCCCGTATCCATAGCGGGTCTCTTAAAACCCTTATAGCATAAGTTGACTGAAGTTAACGTCTACTGCCGATGGTGGGCATATTCCCTAGGGAGCCTGCTTGTCAGGCGAGTTGGTGACAGCTGTATTATATAGTAAAACACAGGGAAATGCTGCTGCCCGTTCCCTGGTATACGATTGTTATTGATGATGTTGTACCAATGGGGACCAACAGCTTAACGTGCTTTTCGAGGCACGGCATATATATGCCGTGCCTCGAAAAGCACGTAAATACTGGGTGTCGTTTTTTACCGTCTTGATAATATTATGGTGTGTACACAACACAAAGTGGAATATAATCTATAGACCACAGTATATATGTACTAGTATTGCGGTAATTAGAGTTATGAAAATCTCATAAATTACTAAAAAAAATACACACTACATAGCGGGTGCAAAATAATAAAATAGGTGCCTATTATTATAGGCCAAAATAGGTGCCTAGGCCACAATCACACAAGAATGAAAAGAGTTAGCGAAATGGCGTAACTATCTACTTAGGTAGGTACGCATTTTACCGTTACGATTTCACTCTGTCAGTAAAAATAAAATGATATAATAACTATGCCCTATACAAACTTTGCAACCCCTTTTCATCCCCTTGGGGTTGAATTTTCAAAAAATCTTAGTGCACATCTATGTCTTCATTCTTTCACTCAATTTATAGATATTTACATATAGGGCGATTAAATATAAAAACAGCAGTAACAAGAAAAAATAATTTATTTCCATTTAAGACACAAACATTTAACACATGTATGTATATATATACATAATACTGACACATTTTTAGTTGTACATAGGTAGGTAAATAAAACTTCATCATGGACTTTTAGTCGAAGCTAAGGTGGTTTTTCCACTAGTAAATCTATATACATAAATAAAACTGAAGTGTATGTAAGTATGTAATGGAAAAATAACAGTTTTTTACTTTACTTTATGAATGTAGGTAACTTGTCTGTCTGTTTGAACTTTTTTTTTCGGACAGACATTCAGTATTTAGCCAGAAGGCATTTGCTATTTCACCGGGCATAAAGGCGAGTAGAGCTCCAGCCTTAATAAATGGTTAGAAACTACAACCTAAGCAAATTGCGCAAGAGGCCTCTGTGGGGCTTGAACCTCGGCACAGGGCGGTCGCTGGCGCTGAGATTGAGGGACTTTTAGTATTTTAGGAGGGTTTGTGCAACTGTCGCTCTACAGTTCGCGGGCCTCTCATAGTTCTGGTCTACAAGGGCATCGGATGGGTCTTACACACACACACGCGTGCCAAAACTATGTCTTACCTTGTCAGTACCTGGCCCCCGCCACCGGCGGATCGATAGAGTGTCCGGGGGGTTTTAGTGGTATAGGGTCCTCTCCTCGTGGTATGAGTTAGCATACCACGCTATGGAGAGGGCGAGTCCCACATATCCCACCGCCCCAGCGTGCGAATACACTGCAGCGGCGGTGGGAATGCGTAAATGCATTTCCCCCCGGACAACAAAAAAACAGTTGCTTAATGTCATGACATGACACTCATGAAAAACTTTATTATTTGTTTTTAAATTGCCGTCTTTACTTGGTTTTGGTCTGAGCTTATGACAAATACTTTATGAAATAAACATCATTGTAACATAATTTCATATTGGTCAACTATTTACGATATTTATTGTAGGTAATATTTTTTGGCATCTACCTTATTCCCTATTATTTCTACGTCACATAGTTATATCACAAATCACGACAATAAACAAACATTTACTAAAATACATTATTTTTCTTTCTTTCTAATTCTAACCTATTTCATAGTTTTAATTTCATTTTTGACTGCAATGACTTCATTATTTTTACTTTCGACTTCTTTTATCTGATTTTTAATTTCACTTTTTACTTCTTCTTTAATTTGTACTTCACTTTTCGCTTCGGGTTTACTTTTAATCTCATTTTTCATTTCACTTTTGATTTCCTTCTTGTCTTTATCTTCGATTTTGATTTCACCTTTCTCGGTAACTTCACTTTTATCTTTATTCTGAATGACACCCACATCTATCGAGCTTCTGGACAGCTGACGGAGAATGTTCTCGAAGATTCTAGGCGCACTTTTTGTGTTTGGTAATGATATGTCCGTCTGTAAGATAAAAGTGTGAATTATCTATACTAATATTATAAAGAGGAAAGATTTGTACCTATTTTTGTATGTTTGTATGTTTGTAATGAATAGGCTCAAAAAGTACTGGGCCGATTTAAAAAATTCTTTCACCATTCGAAAGCTACATTATCCACGAGTAACATAGGCTAAATTTTATTTTGGAAAAAAATAGGGTTCCGTAAGATATTTGGGTTTTTCTGACACAAGGTGTAAAAAATCAACCAGAAAAGTTACTTATTTTGCGTACGCTGCCTAAACTATAAAAGATAGAACCATAAAATGTTCTAATTAATTATAGATCTTATAAATATCTACAAAAAAGTCCGCGACACACTATACCTATCTATGTCGAGTGAGGCACAACGACCATTTTTTTATTTAGAAATCTTGATTTTTTTTTGGACTACAAATGTAGTCCAAAAACGCGTTTATTTTACTCATGCTATTAATCCTTATCAAAATAAATTATTTCATCACTAAGTACAGTTTATGTAGATAATATTTGGTCTTTGAATGATTAAAATTGGACGTTTGGTTTTGAAGTTATGGCGAAATTAAAATATCACGATTTCTGCTGCACGGCCCGTTGCGAAGTCTAATAATTTTCGTGCGATTTTTTTTAGATTTCGTTCTTAAAACTACACCTACGCAAAAGTTCTTCTCAGAGCTAATCAACAGTTCTTCTCAGAGCTAAACAACAGTTCTTTTCAGAGCTTTGAAAATGCCTAAAATGCCTAATCCCTAAAATGCCTATTAATTACATCATTATTTTATTTTGTATCATCTTAGGCCTTATCTTCGCCTTCCATCAAGCGAGATTATGGTCAAACGTAAGCCTATAAGTAGTAAAAAAAAAAAAAAAAATCATTAATTATATTTTCATCATTAACAACTTTAACATCCACAGAAAGACAATCTGTGCAGCCTGCGGATAATGACTGCGTTGTCGATGTTTATGTCGGTGTCTGTGAATTGACCTGGGAATAATTTTGCTGACCGTGTCTTTCCTGGGTAGGCTTTTTGCAGCGGTAACCGACATCCGCACGGAGCCGCGGGCGACCGCTATCACTACATCACTACATATTATAAACAAAGTCCCCTGCCGCGTCTGTCTGTCTGTTCGCGATAAACTCAAAAACTACTACATCGATTTTCATGCGGATGTTACCAATCGATAGAACGATTCTTCCGGAAGGTTTACGTATATGATTTGTTTAGTTTATGTGTACATTTGACTAATATATATTGATATTTGTCAGAGGTGTCGGAAAAAATTAAGCCATTTGGGAGCTTTCAACGAAAACGCTGCCTAAACCCTATGAGATATAACAAAACAATGTATGGTGGCAAATATTCTTCTCTTTTAGATCTACAAAAAAGTCTGCGATAGCATATGTCTATCTTTCAAGGTTAACTTGCTATATCCATTATATCTTAGAAAAATGATAATTTCTAATGCGGTAATTGTAAAGGTAATCAGACGGATTCAGTATTTATCCTTATCATTTTAAATGAGTTAATATTCTTAAGCATTTCATGCAGATTATTTTACCCCTACACTATATACTTTTAATGAATAACTTAGAAGTTATCGCAAAATAACAGCGCGTGTTTTAGGTAGGCCTAATGCGATTATGCGCGCTCGATCCTTAAGAATTATAGGGCAATTTTTTTGTTTTGTGTTCGTTGTAACTATGATGGATAGATACTTGAATACCTATTTATTTAGTGTTTGTTGTATTGTTAGTCCTGAAGAGTATAGGTATTTCATACGATAAAAGTATACCCACCTACTTATTTCACTGAGTTTTAGTAGGTCATCATCATCATCAGCACGTATATCGTCCACTGCTGAACATGGGCCTCCTCCCGAGGGAGGGTATTGCCATAGTCACCACGTTTGGCAGGCGGGTTGGTGACCGCAGAATTATGTTGTAACACACAAGGAAACGCTGCTGCCCCTTCCTTGATATACGATTATTATAGATGATGTTATAACAATCGGGACCAACGGCTTAACGTGCTTTCCGAGGCACGGAGGGTAGTCCCTCAACCAACCAGACCCGGAAAGAAATCTTAGAATTTACACAAAGATTTCATGTCCGGTGTGGGGATCGAACCCACGACCTCCGAGATCTAAAGCGAGCCAATTACCGCTACGCTACGGAGGTAGGCCGAATGCGATTATGCGCGCTCGATCCTTGAGAATTATTGGGCAAATGTTGTGTTTTGTGTTCGTTGTAACTATGATGGATAGATACTTGAATACCTATTTATTTAGTGTTTGTTGTATTGTTAGTCCTGAAGAGTATAGGTATTTCATACGATAAAAGTATACCCACCTACTTATTTCACTGAGTTTTAGTAGGTACCTATATTAATTTGTTTCTGTTTGTTTTGACCAAATTTCGCCCGTTTGTTAGAGGTTTAAAGACATTATGTAGTATAATTATCAGTATTGTACCCGTGCGAAGCCGGGGCGGGTCGCTAGTTTACTAATAAATTGACAACCTCTGTAGCATAGCGGTATTTGGATCGCAAAGAAAAAGAACTTTGAGTAAATTCTAAGATTTCAGCTGCGCCCCGCGGTTTTACTCACGTCACTCTGTTCCAGTGGGTCGGAGCGTGATATTTTGTAGCCTATATGTTAGTCCAGCTTATAAACTATCCGCGTGCAAACTTTTAGCCAAATCCATTCGGTAGTTTTTGCGTGAAAGAGGAACAAACATACATACATCCACACATACACACTAGTAGATTTTTATATAATACCTGCGTAGTTACAGTCTCTGATTTCTTTTCTTCTTTAACTTCCATGGGTATATGAGTTTCCTTAAGGTCCAAGGTCAAATTCTTCTTCTTGCTAACAATCTCAGGGTCTTCTATCAAGGATTCTTCGAACCCATTCCTGGATCTCCTCTCGATAGCCTTCGAGAGGACGTTGCCTAATAAATGGGCACACTTGATGATGTTCTGGGTTTCTCGGGGGGTTAAATGGAGACCCTGGTTACGGATGATGTGGTTCAAGGTTTCAATGTTGTCTGGAGATCTTTTGCGGGAACCGTCTGTTGAGAATTCTGGAAGAATTGAGTGATTAAGATTTGGTGGGTTCGTTCTACACGCCGGATAAAAATCTAAGATTTCTTTCGGGGTCTGGTTGGTTGAAGGCCTATCCCCGTGTCTCGGAAAGCACGTTAAGCCGTTGGACCCGTTCGTTATAACATCATCTATAACAATCGTAAACCAAGGCACGGGCAGCAGCGTTTCCTTGTGTGTTACAACATAATACCGCGGTCACCAACCTGCCTGCCAAGCGACTGAGCAAGCAGAGAACGTTGTACGGGCTGATGATGATGATGATAAATCATCATCATCATCAGCCCGTACCATTTTAAAAAATGGAGAACAAATAATATCTTGTTTCAAGATGGCGCGAACTGCTCTTCAACATTTTTGATGATTTAGCAAGATATTTTAACATGTGAATTAATTACATAAGTAGCATATTCAGAAAATTGTAGAGTTTTCAATAAACTGGATGTTAGAGATGCATGTGATGCATGGACTGTCTTGATAAGAATAACTTGGAAAAAAATCTTACCAAAATCTTGCAAATCAAAGGTTTCGGTTCTGTACGGTGTCGGGCACTGGTCGTAATAGTTCTTCATCGGCACCTGGGAAAGACCATAGATAAAACAGATCTTTATTTTCTTCTTTTTTTTCGTATTGAATTAATGTGGATTTTGCTGTTTTACCTGCATAAAGGCGAGCGTATTTAGCCTTATTAAAGGTTTTTTAAACTAGGAACTAAGCAACCAGCGCAAGAGAGCGTTCCCTGTGGGATTTGGACCTCGATACATGGCGGTCGCTCAATTAAGGATTGAGGGATTATGACTTTCAGTTGTTTAGGGGAGTTTTGTGCAACTGTCGCTCTACGTTACAGTTCGCGGGCCTCTAGGACTTCGGATCTACGAGGGGATTGGAAAGTTCTTTGCAAACTAAGGGTCTGGTGAGAGATTCTATTACTAAAACTCCGCTGTCGAATATCTGTCTATCCATGTCATTCCACCAGATTGTACCTACCTCATGAACCGTGTTAGATACCTAGTTGAAATTTTCTCATTATAATGTATCTCTGTGGCCGCTATAATAATAAATACTAAAATCAGTAATCAAAAATGCTCAAGTGCGATCGGAGTCGCGTACGAAGGGTTTCGTATCATTTTCAAGTTTATTGAGCATAAAATGGCAAAAAAAAGGGTTTTTTGTATGGGAATATTTATTTTATTTTATTTTTAGTATTTATTGTGAAATAAATAAATCTGTGAAAATTTCAACTGCCTAGCTATCGCGGTTCTTGAAATACAGCCTGGTGACAGACAGACAGCGAGGTGTTAGTAGTAGGGTCCCGTTTTTACCCTTCAGGGACGGAACCCAAAAAAGGGACATCCGCGGATGACAAAGCCTTTAAATTAGAACTTACCACGGGATCAGTAGCTACGCGGGAGAAATCGCGAAGCCAGTGTAGTGACATCTACAGTAGCCGCACAAACTATTAGAAGACGAGCAGCGCCATCTAGCGTCTAGCATCGCAACTAACCTGTATCACGCAATACAAGTTTTCAAGCCAATTCTAACATGTATAAGTTCCGAACAGTATCAAATGGCCGTCGGCTGACATACCACCTCGCCCGGCAAAGAAGATCTTAATTTTCTGAGGAACACCACCAACCGTTCCTCTACAATTGGTGACCCTGTAGACAACACGCAACCGGCTGCCCCAGCAAGCTACTCCTCATCCAGCTCGACCACAACCAACAAGCAACTACCTTTCCGCACGGCTACAGCGCCACGGCACTAACCTCACACGCACTGGTCTGCGCAGCACTGCCAGCTTCACACGCCGCACGTAGTTACAGCCACAACGGTTTCTACTCACTGAGACCCGCAAAGATTCCGACTCACTGGGACCCACATAGATTTCGACTCGCTGGAATCAGTTCCGACTCACTGGAACTCACAATCGAACGACTTACAGTCTCGGAGGGGAGTACTGTAGTGACGTCTACAGTAGCCGCACAAACTATTAGAAGACGAGCAGCGCCATCTAGCGCCTAGCATCCCAACTAACCTGCATCGCGCTATACAAGTTCGCAAGCCAATTCGAACATATACAAGTTCCGAACAGTAACAAATGGCCGTCAGCCGATACACCAGGGGGCCGAGTCTGCTATTTTTTTAAGTATTGCACCACCGTAGTGCCATCATGATATCGATGGCACTACGGTGATGAGTGATGATATAAAAACGGTAATCTACTAATCTCACTATGATGTCGGCGCTGGAATGGTAGTCGGTGTTGCTACCGCAGAAAAACGCCGTCAACAGAAGTAGCAGGGGAGATTGTAATGTTTATTTAGGCAATTTCAAAACTTATAAATGTATAATTTGTTATTATATTCAACTAACCTAATATCATCGTGGCGTCAAAGTGATACCATTGTGACTACATTTGGATTAGAGTATTAGATTACCAAATGGAAAAAAAACCGACTATTGAACTGTCATTGACAGTTCATGGACGGGTGAATTTCAACATGCTTGAAATTTGCCTAATTTTGGTGGATTTTTTTATTTTTTATATTTGTGTAAAAATTATGTATCAACAATACTTAACAAGTCATAATCAATATTGTGTAGTAATGGCCTTTCATTATACCTAGTAGCTATAAAGATATTATGATTTTTGTAATTTGGTAAACCAACATTAGATTCATTGGCCACCAAAATTGAACATCTACACCAAAATTAGATACTTGTGTTAATAAAAGATAAAAATTAACATTTGTTAAATAAATTGCCTGCTAGAAATAAAATGACAATAAATGTTTTATTATTTTAATTGTACCAAACTGTCTACAAAAATACAATGATTAAATCGTAATAACAAAAATAAAATCGCAATGAAAGTATTTTAACATTCAATCTTTGAGATCTTCAACTCTTCAAATCTACCGATAAGAAAAATTAAACCTTACTTAGACGCTCAACTGAAACAGCTGGCGCTCCGGAAACGTTCGGCTCTTTCCACTCAACGAGTGCGAACAGCCAGGCGCGTTCGGTTTACGCCGAACGCGCGGACGCCGTCGTTGCGTGTATCCCCTCCACGCGCTCTTTTTCATGCCCCTTAGCTCTTTCTCGAGCAAAATATAAATTTTCAATTATTTTGTTCGACATGTTCCCACCACTATTATTGGCTGGCTTTTTTTTCCTAGCCTCTGGGAATAATAAACTTTAAGCACAAAAAAGCCAGCCTTGTTCTTATTACCTAAAGATAATTATTTTTTTCCTCACTATAATTAAGCCTGGCGATACCTTTCCACCAAGCAAATGACGCCAGATTTTTTTTGTGTGCTTTGGGGAGTTAGGCAAACCATTTGGCATAAAATGTAATCCTGATCATAATACCTTTTTTTATTTTATTTTTCTCACCCCATAACTCCCACGTCCACCACTCAAATCCTGCCAGGTCGACGTTTTTATGCTTAGAATGCTCCAGGTAAGCTGATAAATCATTTTTATGAATGATCAAATTACCTGGCAGTTTCGGTCGTCAGCTCTCCGTCTATATCTTGCAGTTAGCCATTCTAAAAAAAAATTGTTTTTATTATAAAGTTTTAAGTATTGTAAATGCAGAGTGTAAAGCTACAAATATGAAATTATATATGGTATTAGCAATTCTGGTGGCACTAAGCAATTTCGGTGGGTTAAAGATTACTACCAAAATTGGTCCACCAAAATTAGAAAAAGTGCATAAAAAATGTTTAAAAAAATAACCGCATCAATTACTTCCAATTTAACTTGATATTTAAAAATGGAAACTGGTAACACACCTTACATTCAATTTACACACTTATTAGTATTGGTAAGTCATGACTTATATATATCACCAAAATTGCACTAAAAAGTATTATGACACACCAAAATTAGATACTTACGTGCTTAGCGGAGAGATCCAGCAAGATATGGCACGTGCATCCTCGCTCAGTGCAGGAGCGGAACTAAATGAACAAGTTAACACACGTTTGTTGGTCTCATTGCGTTTCGTTCGACCATAAAAACATTTTCAATATTTACCACCAAAATTTTCAGTTTCACATGGACAACTTTTATTGCCTAGTTTTGTGTATGAATTTATGTACTAATCTTTATTTTTATAATGTTATACCATACTTAAACTAATCTATATATATAAAAGAAAGTCGTGTTTGTTACAACACTTATAACTCGAGAACGGCTGGACCGATTGCCATGGTTTTTGATTTGTTGGATTTGTTTCCGTCCCGAATAGCAGAATACATTTTAAAAACAAAAGAAAGTCGTGTTTGTTACAACACTTATAACTCGAGAACGGCTGGACCGATTGCCATGGTTTTTGATTTGTTGGATTTGTTTCCGTCCCGAATAGCAGAATACATTTTAAAAACAAAAGAAAGTCGTGTTAGTTACACTATTTATAACTCAAGAACGGCTGAACCGATTTGGCTGAAAATTGGTAGGGAGGTAGCTAAGAACTGGGAGAAGGACATAGGATACTTTTGGGTAGGGGTAGGGTAGGGTAGGGTAGGGTAGGGTAGGGGTAGGGTAGGGTAGGGGTAGGGTAGGGGTAGGGTAGGGGTAGGGTAGGGGTAGGGTAGGGGTATGGTAGGGGTAGGGTGGGGGTAGGGTAGGGTAGGGGTAGGGTAGGGTAGGTGTAGGGTAGGGGTAGGGTAGGGGTAGGGTAGGGTAGGGGTAGGGGTAGGGTAGGGGTAGGGTAGGGTAGGAGTAGGGTAGGGTTAGGGTAGGGGTAGGGTAGGGCAGGGGTAAGGTATAAAAGTCCACCCGTGCGAAGGCGGGGCGGGCCGCTAGTAAAGAATAAAAATAAATGGAATTTTAGTTATACAAAGTGATGTCATGGTTCTATCATAGATATTTATTAAGAACAACGGTTATTAGACGTCACACCAAAATAATAATTCTGACGAATATATTTTTTTTTATTAATCTTGAATGACTTTTATAGCACTTCGCGATTTGGCTTAAGATAACAATTGGTGCATTCTTTTCAGCAAAAAATTTAAACTTCTAAAACAATTAGTCCACACTATAATTATCAGCATTGCCGCCAAATTTTCTCGCTGAGATAATCACCCGGACACGCCATTACGATAGTAGACTAGGGGCCTGGCTCGCCTGGCAAAGAAGATCTTCATTATCTGTGAAGGAACATCGCCAATCTTTCCTCTACACCAGTTTTAGATATATCTATATCGTATACCTTTGCTAGGGAGTTGTTGTAGTTAGCCCAGAAAGAACTCCATTCTCCATCTCTGTCGTGCCGTCTCTCTTCCACCTTCGTCTCAGGGTCACTGACATCAGCCCACGAACTGATGCAACCACTGGGTAAAAAGACATAGCTGAATTTAGTAGTTAGTTATACACGGTTATTGAAAATGTGACTGAATGTTAGAGATGAGCTCAAAACCAACAGATTATCCTACTAATATTATAAACGCTAAATTTTGTAAGTATGGATGGATGTTTGTTACTAAAACTACTGAACGGAATTAACTGAAATTTTGCACGGGGATAGTTAATAAGCTGCATTAACATATAGGCTACAAAACATCACGCTCCGACCCACTGGAGCAGAGTAACTCGGGTAAAACCGCGGTGCAGCTAGTGTCACATAATGATGTGCCCCAAACGTATAATAATAATCCAGATTGGACCTCTACTTTTCCAGCTATTACGATATTATAACAATCTTTACAGTCAAAATGAATAATAATATGACCAGAAACTAGAGCACTCTTTTGGTAGTGATTCTTAATTTATTTATTTTTACAATTTGATATCCCAAATAACTCAGAAACCAGCGTATACCAGGGAACTGGCAGCAGCGTTTCCTTGTGTATTACAACATAATACTGCGGTCACCAATCCGCCTGCCAAACCTGGTGACTATGGCAAACTCTCCCTCAGGAGGAGGCCCATGTTCAGCAGTAGACGTTAATCCGCCTGCCAAACCTGGTGACTATGGCAAACCCTCCCTCAGGAGGAGGCCCATGTTCAGCAGTAGACGTTAAACGGGCTGATGATGATGACGATTCTTTTTTTTTGTGCCGAAAATAAATGATTTTTTATATTCAGCATTATTTTTGCCACATGTATTCATGATACCTTGAAACCTGTAGCTCCTGACTCCTCGGAGTGGCTACGGCGTCCACATGGCTGTTCCTGGTGGGGGACAGGTCTGCTGACGACTGCCCCGAGTACTCCGGCGACACGGAGGAGTAGTCCAGCTCTGTGCCGTATCTGTGGAAATAGTGGAGAATTAAAAAAAAAACATTGAATGAGTGATCATCATTATCATAAGTTCGTATAACGTCCACTGCTGAACATGGGCCTCCTTCCGAAGGAGACTTTTTGCCATAGTCACCACGCTTGGCAGGCCGTTTAGTGACCGCAGTATGATTTTGTATACACAGGGAAACGCTGCTGCCCGTTTATACGCTTGTTATAGATGATGTTATAACAATCGTGACCAACGCGGCGGGTTGCTGACCGCAGTATTATGTTGTACCACACAAGGAATCGTTTTCCTGAGTTTATCATAATATTGCGGTCAATGGCAAAACCCTCCCTCGGGAGGAGTCCCATGTTCAGCAATGGAGTGGACTTTTATTTTCCTTCAAAGACTTTTTAATTTATTTATTGATAACACTCCGTGCTAAACAGACATGCTTGTATTACGAATGGTTTCATGTCGGTAGTGCATGCAATGGGTGGGGACGGACCGGAGATCGCAAGTCTTATCAGTCTAGCAGCAAACTGTAACATTGTTTTTTTACGTGAAATTACACCCTTGAGCCGATTTTTTTGGAACACCTGAGAGCCTTTTACGAGACCCCATGGTTCCGCGAAACATTATTCGGGAACTGCTGCCCTTGGGATATGGTCGGTTCAAATAATTCTGGTTACAACCACGCTTGCACATGTCACCGGAATATAATACGTATCGTAAGTTGGTCAACTTTCGTGCCACTCATATTATAGAATTCAGTTGCCAGTTTCAGTGAACGCGCATAATTATTATATTACCTATTTACTAAATTGTTATGACACTTGACCGAACCTAACCAAACGAGACTATGCTACTGTTGTAGCAAAACAAACAAACTTCAACTACAATAAGTCCTGTAGAACTCCATTGGTTTAGGTTAAGGTTTTTTTTGACCACCCGAAACATCGTGAGTATATCAACTAACTAGGAAGTTGATCAACTTACCATTCTGATTATTTTCCGATGACGCACATACCTGTAATTACTGCTAGATGTAGAGGTCTTGAAGCTGTCTCTACTATAGTTGAAGCTCTGTTTCGTGCTATCCAGACTCTTCAAGGCTCTTCGTGTTTCCACCCTCTGCGAGTGGATTTGGCTCTGGAGCGAAGCGCTCCGTGGCTTGGTCTTCACAGGCTTCGGAGTTGAAGTCGCAAGAGCTTGGAATTTGCGCTGGACACCGTATTTCGAGTTGGTATCTTCGAAGTCTGAAACCTACGCAAATATATATTTTGTTACATCTAAAGTTTTCTTTTAAAAAAAAGGCAGATAAATCGAAAAATGAGTGCACGTACGTATGAGTAAAAAACAGGATCGTAGGTAGGTGGGCAAGGGCACCGGTGTATAGCTTCAAGAGCTGGTGAGTTGGCTGACCCACTCATTTCAAAGCTTAGGTTAGAGGGCCCCCTGAGGTCCGGGGCCCTGGTGCACTACACCACCTGGCCCTACGATAGCGATGCCACTGAAGAAAACAAATCCGAGAACTGTAATGTAATTGCACAAAAAGGCCCTAAAAGTCTAAAAACTCATAATTCCTCAATCCCTCCGAAGTCGATCCTTAGAGCCAAGACAAAATACCACTACGGCGGTGTGATCGCTTGAAAATCGTTGACGCAAATGTGTGGATACTTGATAGTTGTCACGTGACTAAGCGAACGCGGGAAAAAATGAAAGACATTCATTTGTTTGATTCTTATCGCGAATCGAACGTTCGGATTTTGGTTTCATAAACTTTGTAGATAGCATCTAGCGAAATCGGCTGTTCAAGTTTATCCGTCGTAGACCCGAAGTCCGAGAGGCCCGCGAACTGTAAGGTAGAGCGACAGTTGCACAAAACTAAAAGCCATAATCCCTCAATCTCCCCGAAGGCGACCGCCCTGAGCCGAGATCCAAGTCCCACAGGGGACGCCCTCTTGCACAGGTTGCTTAGTTTGTAGTGTTTAGACCATTTATCTAGGCTGGAACTCTGCTCGTCTTTATGCCCGGTGAAGTAGCAAAAGCCACGGGGTTAAGTACCGGGGTCCGTCCGAAAAAAACAAAAAAAACAAGTTTGTGTAAAAATTTTATGAAAAATACAGTCACAATTAAATTAACTAAAAACTAATATAATATTAAACTATATTTAAATACCATTTCAATCGCCTAAAATAATTATTTAATCAGCACTAGAGATCTATTTCAAATCAATTGACATATTATGTTCCTAAATCATTTGACAAATACCGACATCTACTTACTTATATTGGCATGCCCATTAGAGTATGACAAGTGTACATAGAAATGTAACACCTTTGTATTTCTCTTTTCACCTGTGATCTGCAAATAAATGAACTTACTTACTTACTATCGCTTTGCATTCATAAACCCTGTTAATAGCTACAAGGTTTATGAATGGAATAAGATATTAAATAACCTTTGGTTGGGTTGGTGATCGCATTAAGATATAATGAATTTATTCAGCACTTAGGTATTTACATACACTTGTACTTGTCAGAATCAAAATGTTACACAATTATTCTTATTCTATGAATTAAACTAGATACTTAATTAACCGGTAGCAAATTGTAGGATATTACAGACAAAGTACAAAGTCCGTCCGTCAGCTGGTCATTAATTTCTCTACTCATAATAAGTTTAAGTTCATATTAATTATTTTAGACTTTAATGGATCAATATAGAAAAAATTGGTACCACTGATATATAAGTCAGATTTATGAACATAAGAGGAAGTGATCGGCCTACAGGCGCTGGATCCCAGGGCAGAGGTAGGGGTGCAACGCGGTCCTCGCCGGCAAGAATCCTACCCTAGCTAACCTGCAACCTTTTACTAGCTACCTAGGTTATAGGTAGGAGAAGAAAGGAAAAAAGAAACTCCGGGCTTTTTCTTTTTCATCATATTTTGTATCACAGTTTAAAATGTACCTTTTTTTTTAATAACTTTTGATTACAATATTTTATTTAATATACATTTGAAATAACATTATGTGCGCTAATGCACCTTCTAGACGTTTTCACAAATATAGTTAAATATTGATTTAAAATCCTGAAGCAGCATATCAGAGCAGCAACCTCTTGCACTTTGAAAACGGAGGGAGCATCAACGCACATTTCCAAGGAACTAGCTACATGAGAAGATTATCGCCGTAAAGGTCACAATAATGTACTACTACCTCAAACACATCCATCAGATGGTCGACCAGTCACCACAAGTAGCACCCGTTCACGAGTATAACGTGTGAGCACACAGCCATCGCCTCCCTCGCCATATTAGAGGGAAGGAGGCGACCCGACTCACATCGCCACCGCAAGCAATGACAAACAATGGGAGCATGACGAGTACACTGATAGTAGTATTTGAGGAATCATATTTAAAAAGAGAGACAGTTAAACTCAGCATAGCTTGTTCCGAAATACATCAGTGTATACAATAACAAATTTGATAAATGACAATAAAAAATTAAAAAAGTCAAATGTTGGTATATCACTTCGGTGAACAGGCACCTGCTGTGTAAGTTTGCTTGTGTTACACCGCTAGCACCATGCGCAGTTTTATCATTAATATATTCATTAATTGTGTAATAACCTTTTTTCATTAAGGTAGTCTTTACATGGGATTTAAATTTATTTAGGGGTAACTCATGCACACATTCTGGTATTTTGTTGAACATACGCACACTAAACCCTACAAACGATGAATGGACTCTCTGCAGACGGTGGTAATCAACATATTAATTTACTTTCGGTTGATAGATACTGCTGGTCAGGTATACAGGTTTATTTTTAAAACACCAACAACCTTTTGGGGAATAGAAGTACTCATGATTATGAACGACTTTTACTATGGGACCAACCCTGAAATCGCGATAAAAAAATTAGCTGTTCCATACATTTATGTTTACTTACCTCGACAAAATGTATGGAACAGTTGATTTTATTTTCGCGATTTCAGGGTTGGTCCCATTGTAAAAGTTGTTAACAATCATCAGTACTTTCACCCTCTAAAAGGTTATTGGGTGTTTTACCTGTATATCCCTCGCATTTTACGACACCCATGCGAAGGAAACCGTACCAAACTGGCTTTATAACTGACTTTTTTTGTTGTTGTCCGGGATAAATGCAATTACCATGTATATATTCCCACCGCCGCTGCAGTGTATTCGCGCGCTGGCCGTGGGATATGTGGGACTCGCCCTCTCCATAGCGTGGTATGCTAAACTCATACCACGAGGAGAGGACCCTACATCACTAAAACCTCGCGGACACTCCTTCAATCCGCCGTTGGAGGGGGCCGGGTACGCATGAGCAATCCGGCCCCCCGACGGCACCCGCGGCCTATATGGTACCGCAGGATCTCCGGGGCCACAAGTACAGTGGCCCATTTGCCCAATTATAGGGACGCTCGGAGTGTAGAGGCGTCCCTACTTCTCATGGGTCAGTCTCGAAGGGAGCGGGGCCCATGTCCCCCACTCCCCGAGGCCGAGCCAAAGGCGGTAGGTGGCGGGTTTCGGCCCGCCGCCGACGGCCAACACGTCGTCTGCAAAGCGGGTGGGTGGAGGGATCTACTTCCCTCTCCCGCTCCGCAGCCTCCTTCTGTGACATGATTTATTACTGACCTGCGACAAGTCCAGAGACATATCATCTTCAAGCGATGTCTCCATACTTCTGGGTGTCTCCACCACGTTGGGGACCTTCTTCGGTTCAACTATCTTCTTCTTGGGCGAGAGGACGTCGGATGGTCGTCTGTGGCTCGAGCCGGGGAGGGAGTTTGCTCTGTCACTTCTAGAAGAAAATAGAGTACTTGCTTATATATTTATTATACAACCTCCATAGCGTAGCGGTATAGGTCTTGCTTTGAGTCTAGGAGGTAGTGGGTGCGATCCCCGCACCGGACAATAAATCATTGTGTAAATTCTAAGATTTCTTTTTGGGTCTAGTTGGTTGAGGGAACCTCCGTACCTCGGAAAGCACGTCAAGCCCTTGGTCCCGATTGTTATTACATCACAAGCGTTTCCCTATGTTTTACAACATAATATTGCGGTAACCAACCCACCCGCCAATCGTTGTGACTATGGCAAAAAGCCCTTCCTCGGGAGGAGGCCATGTTCAGCAGAGGACGTTGTACGGGCTGATGATGATGATGATATTTAGACTCCATACATCGCTTTGATATGCAGTAGAGTAGCTAGGTGATCAAGAGCCCTGGGGTAAAAAACTGTGCCCCTAAATGTTTAGGTTTTATCAATACAAAAAATATATTTAAATGTTTTTAACTCTTTATGGAAAAGATTACCTTATACTATATTTCAAAATTGAGATTAATAAAATTCGACCACCGGCAGGATTCGAACCTGCATCTCTGGGTAAAGCCCCCAATGCCTTAACCAATTAGGCTACGGTGGAACGGTGGTTTTATTAATCTCAATTTTGAAAAAAAAACAAAAAATATATTTTAAAAAGACAATAAGGATTTTGCCCCCAAGTTGGAGGGTTAAAGGTCCCGTGGCACTGCCCCATCCAGCCCTTCAGTATCTACGCCAGTGATGATATGTTATGTACACTGCTCTCTGTCAATGTAAAATACTGTTCTAATAGAATTAGAACACAATCCAATTAATTTCATAAGCCCAGGGCCGGATTTCGAAGTCCGGAGGCCCCGGGGCAACAAAGGAGAAGAGGCCCTCTGGCCACAAATTAGTTTCCCGCTAAATGTGTAGATTTGAAGTATGTACCTACTTTTCGGGACGATTTGAATTCTGATATTTTACTTATTGTCTAATTGAAGTGAATAAGTGTTGATAAATAACCGTTATTACAATATATAAGAACATTACTGTATGTAAAGGTACAACACCGAAAAAATTTAAACATGTTAAATCTCTACTGTGGGGGCCCCAGGGCAGTGACTCTGGATGCCCTCCCTTAAATCCAGTCTTGCGAAAGCTCATACGTGAGGGCGCCACTGTTAGTTAAAACTAACAGTGGCGCCCTCACGTATGAGCTATTTACTAGGTTCCCACGCGTGGTTTCACCTGCGTAGCTCCCGTTCCCGTAGGAACTTCATAATTAAATATAGCCTATAACCTTCCTTGGGCTATCTAACACTGAATCGCGTGGAATACAGTCAGTTTTCCACGCGAACAAAGTTTCGGGCATACATACATAAGCTCACGCCTGTTTCCCAGCGGGGTAGGCAGAGACAATGGACCTCTACTTGCTACGATCCCTACACACATCTTTCGCTTCATTCACTCTCATAACATTCTTCATACAAGCACGTCGCTTTAGGGTGGATCTTATTTGACCTTTTGCGAGGATGTCTTCGATTTGGTCAGAGAACGTTCGTCAAGGTCTTCCCCTTCCGACTGTGCCACTCACACTTGCCATGTATACCTACCTGTTTTGTCAATATTTCTTAATCCATTCTTTCCACGTGACCAAACCATCTTAACATTCCATTCTCTATCGGGCAGGGCTAGTAAAATTACAAAATGACCCACCTTTTCAATATCTGCTTTCCAGTCACCATAAACTCCATGGCTTGTGGTTTCACCGTCTTCTTAGGCGTTGAAGTAGCAGTAGAGGGAGCACTGCTTAGCGGCTTCTTTACTTCTTTCTCCTTCTTGATGCTGTTCCGTCGAGAAGACGACGAGTTCCTTCTAGAAGATGAACGGGACCGCTGAGACTCTTGGTCTGGGTCTTCAGGCCAACGTTCATGACGGTACATGGTTCTAGCAAACAAAGTTAATTCATTATTATTAATAGAAAGAGGTTCACGGATGGACATAAGTGCATTCCCCCCTCGTCGTTCTGACCCTTAGTTTGCAAAGAACTATCCGATGCCCTAATAGACCCGAAGTCCGAGAGGCCCGCGAACTGTAAAGTAGAGCGACAGTTGCACAAAACTCCCCTAAAATACTAAAAGTCATAATCCCTCATTCTCATCGCCAGCGACCGCCCTGAGCCGAGGTCCAAGCCCCATAGGGAGCGTCTTCTTGCGCAGGTTGCTTAGTTTGTAGTTTTTAAACCATTTATTAAGGCTAGAGCTGTGCTCGCCTTTATGCCCGGTGAAGTAGCAAAAGTCTCGTGGTTGTCAATCCGGAAAAAAAGGACTTAAGTGTCCCGATTAAGTGGTTAGGTTAGTAATCATAATCACCACGCTTGGCAGGTAGATAAGTGACTGCGGTGTCGTAATTAAATTTACAGGTTCAAATCAATGACTGGTCTCCCGCGTTCTACCTAGATGCCGCGCTAGCTTAAAGCAGTATGTACAAGGCACTGTACCTATGGTATGTGATACCGATATCCTTCTGATTTCTTGATGTTAAATTTACACAATTTACTACGCTAACTAGCATATTACTTTACCAAATTACCAAAATAATTAGTGAAAATATGACTAGGGGATTCGATTTAAGGACTTATACATTCTTAATATAACGTATTGGTATAGCATATGGTTACTAGATAGCTATCACGTGTATGTAATAGTATTATGTGCACTTCAAAGTGAGCTTAATAGAATTACTCAGCTACAGGAACCAAAGCGCCTGCAAATAGTGAAGAGGAATATGTAATTGTATCAGGCGCTTCCATCATAAACATATTTACTACCTAACTCTCCCGCACTGTTTCACCCGTATAGCTCACGTTCCCGTGGCAATCTCTTCATAAAATAAAGCTTTTAATACAAACCTGCTAAAATGTTTGTCTGACTTTCTTTTCGCGTTTATTTCGGAGACTACTAAACGGAGTTTCATATTAATTCAAGATTTAACCAATGTATAGACGGATTCATTAGAAAGGGTCTAAACTGATATTGACATTCAGTTTTTGAACATAGTCAACTCAAATCTCTTGTTCAGTGTACAAAAAGTTTCTGAAAGCATGATCAAATTGTTTAAATAAATGAGGTTTTTTTTTGGGACTAATTCCACCCACACTCCCACCACTGCAACTCCTGTAATCCAGGATCAACTCACCAAGCAACGAATTTACTCAGAAAGAGAAAAAAGGAGTAAGAAAGACTAAAGCTTTCACTTCCCCCCATAACAAAGTGGAGACAGTACAGAAAAGGAAATATAAAATAATACATTAAGTAGTCTTCAGAGGTAATTTACAACTAGAGAAGCCAGTAGTAAAGCACCACGGATGGGAAGAAATTACAGGGCCTACACGTAAGCTGTTATCTTTGAGTCCTGTAGTAGGTATGGCAAAAGCGTCTAAAAGCACGGAAATTCTGTTTGGAAGCCACAAGAATAGATCTTGTGGCATCGTCGTAGTAAACTACCCCCGAGGAAACGCTCAAGCTATCGAGCAGAATTTTACGCTCCCGATGCAAAAGACTACACTCCCAGATAATAAACGAGTAAGTTAATCTATTTTATATTTTAACTAGCGGCCCGCCCCGGCTTCGCACGGGTGGACTTTTATACCCTACCCCTGCCCTACCCTACCCCTACCCTACCCCTACCCTACCCCTACCCTACCCCTACCCCTACCCTACCCCTACCCTACCCCTACCCCTACCCCTACCCTACCCCTTCCCTACCCTACCCCTACCCTACCCTACCCCTACCCTACCCCTACCCTACCCCTACCCCTACCCTACCCCTACCCTACCTCTACCCTACCCCTACCCCTACCCTACCCCTACCCTATGGCAATCGGTCCAGCCGTTCTCGAATTATAAGTGTTGTAACAAACACGACTTTCTTTTATATATATAGATAGACAAATCTAAAAACATAAGTAAATATAAATATTTAAGGGGGGGTCCTACACTACTAACGTATTTTTTTCGTTATGTTTTGCTCGATATTAATAACATAAATAATTAAGTGTCTACTGTTGTATTCGAGTTTACGCAATGAAACCTTATTCAGTACGGGGATCGAATCTACGACCTCCGAAATATAAATCTTACGGAACCCTAAGAAGGTACGGCCCCAAATGGCAAAAAATAAATAACAAATGTAATTTATTATTATGAATTAATGAATTGCCAATTAATTTTTGACTATTTAGGTAAAAGTGCATGTAATTGGTTTACGAAAATAAAAATTCACGACAACCTCCGTAGCGTAGCGATATTTGGCTCGCCTTGAATCTCGGAGGTTGTGGGCTCGATCCCCACACCGGACAAGAAATTTTTGTGTAAATTCTAAGATTTCTTTCCGGGTCTGGTTGGTTGAGGGACTACTTACCCTCCGTGAATCGGAAAGCACGTTAAGCCATTGGTCCCGATTGTTATAACATCATCTATAATAATCGTATATCAATGAACGGGCAGCAGCGTTTCCTTGCGTATTACAACATAATATTGCGGTCAGGCGGGTTGGTGACCGCAATATTATGTTGTTATGCCAAGCGAGTAACTATGGCAAATACCCTCCCTCGGGAGGAGGCCCATGTTCAGCAGTGGACGTTATACGGGCTGATGATGATTATGATGATGAAATACAAAATATTTTTATTTATTTTGTTGTGCTATAAATGTTAAATTACTTACATATATCCTAGGCTCACTGGTTAGATACAAGGTCACAATATACGATGATCACAGTTCGGTTACCGCGCACAAACTGCTCCTATTCTGGTAAATATCTACTGACACGCATGAGTAGATATATGTAGAGGGTATAGTGATAAGAGGCGCGGGAGCGGAATTGAGAGCGGGTTTTATTTTCATCATCATCAGCCCGTATAACGTTCACTGCTGAATGTACTTGGTGTAGTCACCACGCTTGTAAGCGGGTTGGTGATCGCTGTATCTATGTTAACATACAAGGAAATGCCCGTGTCCAGTTAGGCGATTGTTATAGATGATGTTATATATAGGGTGACTGGTAATTAGTGACCGATACCTAAACACATGATTGTGCTCATGATAACAAACAACTTTAACTATGGCACCAACCCTGAAATCGCGAAAAAAAATCAGCTGTTACATACATTCATGTTCACATAACTCGTCAACATGGAAGTGAGCAGCTGATTTTTTTTTCGCGATTTCAGGTTTGGTGCCATAGTAAAAGTTGTTTGTTATCATGAGCACAATTATGTGTTTAGGTATCGGTCACTAATTACCAGTCACCCTATATAACAATCGGGACGAACGGCTTAAAGTGCTTACCGAGGCACGGAAGGCAGCCCCACAAAATATCTAGACCCGGAGAGAAATAATATATGAAAACATTAACATTACACAAGATCATTGTAATCTTGTGGTCGCCGGTTCGGTAACACAAGCATTGTAGCTTAGCACGAGGGGTTAACGAGAATATTAGTTGTATTCAAAAGCTCTGCTAGTCACCATCAGCCCGTATAACATCCACTGCTGAACATGGGCCTCCTCCCGAGGGAGGGTATTTGCAATAGTCACCACGCTTGGCAGACGGGTTGTTAACTGCAGTATTAGGTATGTTGTGCCACACAAGGAAACGCTGCTGCCCGTTCCTTGATATACGGTTATTATTGATGATGTTAAGATAATCGGGACCAACGGCTTAACGTCCTTTCCGAGGCACGGAGGGTAGTCCCTCAACCAACCCGACCCGGAAAGACATCTAATAATTTACACAAAGATTTCCTGTCCGGGGTGGGGATCGAACCCACGTCCTCCGAGATTTAAAGCGAGCCAAATACCGCTACGCTACGGAGGTTTTCCTTATAGTTTACTCATTACACACAAAAATACAAATCTTTACTTTTTATTATATTAGTATAGAAAATCGCTTCCGCCCCCAATATGTGTAGCGCACTTAATTAAGGGTAGAATCGACGCGGGGTGGTCATTCGCGCATGCAACAAGTTGTACACGAGTGGGGTAGAGCTGATATTTATTGTATAATAATAAAATCTGATTTATATTTTGATTAAATTTTGATAGTGACACAATCATTTTATAAGTAAGGTTGGTCCCGATTGTTATAACGTCATCTATAACAATTGTACATCATCATCATCAGCCTATAGTAGTCCACTGCTGAACAAAGGCCTTCTCCATCAATTTCCAGCGGGAACGATCGCTGGCGACCTGCATCCACCGACTCCCCGCGACCTTTATGAGGTCGTCGGTAGATCGTGCGGGCGGTCGTCCTACGCTGCGTTTGCAAGTTCGTGGTCTTCACTCGAGAACCTTTCTGCTCCATCGGCCGTCAGTTGTTCGAGCTATGTGTCCTGCCCATTAAAACTTCAGCTTGCTAATCCGTTGAGCTATGTCAGCAACCTTCCTTTTCCTGCGGATCTCTTCATTTCTGATCCGTTCAGGCAGGGAAACGCCGAGCATAGCTCTTTCCATAGCTCGCTGAGCGCGTACAACAATAGTACGCGGGTAAAAAAAATCTACTAGCCTCCCGCGCGCGGTGAAATATGAATTTGAACGCTTTTTTTAATATAAATATTTAAAAAAGTGCCAACTAGCCTATTAGTAAATCAAATTCAACTTTCAACCGTAATCCTTTCCGGGGCAAGGAGGGTATTCTCTCAATGGGCCGGATTGCTCATGCGTACCCGACCCCCGCCAACGGCGGATCGAAGGAGTGTCCGGGAGGTTTTAGTGGTGTAGGGTTCTCTCCTCGTGGTATGACTTTAGCATACCACGCTATGTAGAGGGCGAGTCCCACATATCCCACCGCCAGCGCGCGAATACGCTGCAGCGGTGGTGAGAATGCGTCAATTAATTCGCCCCGGACAACAAAAAAAAGGGTAGTCTCTCAACCAATCAGCCCTAAAATTACTCTCGACATTTTGTTGTTACCCAGGGGGCTTTTGCTACTTCACCGGACATAAAGGCGAGCAGAGCTCCAGCCTTAATAAATGGTTTAAATATTACAAGATCCTATTATAATATTTCAGCTCTGTGCCTTCGGCTTGACCGTTCGGAGATTACCTACCCTACCTAAAGCACACACACGCCTGATACTTACGACCTTGTGCCTCCGTGCGAGTAGTAGATGCGGGAATCGGCGAGGGGCTCTCTCCCCCCGCCACGCGCGGGGCGGGCGACGGCTGCCGCGCGAGAGCAGCAAGTTCGCGCTTTCTTCAGTACGCTTAACTACGCTTACTTTTACCTAGCGTGCGCATGTGTTTTGATACGTATTACGCTTACTCGCGAAATACGCGAATCTCAACGTTGTTGTAACGTTCAATATATTACAGTGATTTACCAATTGATTGCAGTACATGCACAGGTATGTCGTTTACTGTTTTTTCTTTTAGTGTCTCTGTGTGTGTGTTTTAGATGCAAGCGGGATTATGATGTGTAATCACACCGTCTTTAGATTTTTATGTTTGTCGGACATACCATCCGCAAACCTCGTAACTAACCCGAGTGCTTTGAATGTTTTGGTCGTGTTACGGATAGCACTACGTTCTTTAACGTTTGCTATTTGGCATAAAGCTTGGACTGTTCGACCCCTATTCAACAAGTCACAAATTTCGAGCGGCTCAGCTTTTAATCCTGGACTGCGCGCACTGGGTTCTGACCAATGCGGCTCAAATGCTGAGCCGCGGGGCGCGGCTCGATTTTTTGAGCGGCGTGGCTCGGATCTTGAGCGGCGCGGCTCGGATCTTGAGCGACGCGGCTCGAAATTTGAGCGGCGCGGCCGAAATTACGAGCGGCATGGCTCTTATATCGAGCGGCACGGCTCAGACCATGACCCGCGTTGCCCTGATTTTGATCGGCGTAGCCCACCCTTAGAGGGACAGGAGGATTATTGGGTACGGTTCGAAATTTGGGGCTTTATGGCATGCTATCGCATAAATATCTGGTTATGATCAGGTTATAGCCTTGCTTTAGGTGAGGGTTTCTGCTTTGCTTCAGATGGCAGAGAGACGAGAGCTAACGACCCTGGGTGAGCTTCTGGACGAGCATGCAGATGAGGATCATGAAGAGGAGACCTTGCAGAGAATAAAGGAGCTGGCTCAAGAGCATTTACCTGTCGGGTGGACGTCATGGGAGGTCACAAAGCTCTCAAATGAGGATATTTTTGGCTCCACAATTGAAGCCAGTGTACTAAATAAACTGGTTTACGCGATACCTTCCGTAGATCTAGTACGCGCCTTTTTACCTGAAGCGGATCATCTATCGGAGAAACGATATAGAGAGATACGAGTCAAACTGCTAGACTGGGCGTTTACGCGAGCGCTTATTATAGGGCCCCCGGCGATCGCGAATAAGATAAGAGGTTCGGCAGCGCGAACAGAGTTGTTTAAGCAGTCAGTAGAATCTTTAAGACCATTGCTTCACACTAGAGTAGAAGCTGATAAAATTCTTGCGGGATGCGTTTCGGAGAGTTCTAATAGGAAGAGAAGAAGTACATCCTCATCTTCATGCGAACCTTCCATTCAGAAACCGAGAGTCAGTTCTCCTCCTGTATCAACCTCACAGGTTTCACGGTTTGAGGCCTTAGACCGCAAGATGGAGACGATGTTCTCTCTTCTGCTGGAGAGGATAGAGAATAACAGGTTTGATTCTGACAAAGAAAACCAAGACCAACAGTTTGATTGGGGGGGGGGGAACACTCTGATTCAGAAGCGGAGTCCTGGCAAGCTCCCCATATGGAGGCGGAAAATGATTTCGAATTTCTGCCTGCTACAAAAGAAGCGGAGCCGCCTATCCCGGAACCTTCTGCGCAGCTGAAGAAAGAAGGAATCGAATGTCAACGGTTGGGAATGGACGGCTGGAATCGAATACGGTACAAAGAAGTCGAAAAACATCTACAGGCGGGTTCTCCTTTCAGTCCGCTAAAGATAAATAATGAATTGGCCAGAGTGCTTCCCCAGCCATACCCTTCGTTATCAAAAACGGAGGGAATGCTGGGTTCTATAACCCATGGGCTGTTGCTCCAGAGAAAAGCATTAGCGGAGGGTTTTAATAATGTCATTAAGGAGTTTCCGGAAGCTAGTGCAAAACTTAAAGATCTGTTGGCTGAGAATTCCAGATTTCGAACAGTGTCCGATCAGCTCTTGCAATTCGTATGTGCTCACAGAGCTGAAACCATAGAGCAGAAGCGTAAATACTTTAAGACGAAGAACGATGTTCTTAATGCCTCTTTACAAAGTATTCCGCCCTCCGCGTCCCACCTTTTTGATGAAAAATTGCTAGCCGCGTTTGTGAAAGATAACGGATAACGGACCGAAATAATTTTCGAAGACCAACAGCACTTGTTAAGCAGAAAACTAAAGTTACAGAGAGAAGTCGCCCATATTTCCAACAGTCAGCTCCCCGTTATGCTGCAGGATCTAAGTCATCAGGCAACCAACGCAAGAGAAAGGATGGTGGCGATAAAAAGGCGTCCTCTAGAAGATTCCAGCATCAAAAGAATTGACTACTTTCAAGGAGGGCAGTTGAAGGATTTTTGCATCAATGGAAAAGACTAGGAGCTCCAAATTCTGTTTTGAAAACAATTACAGGCTACATAATACCTTTTGCAGAGAAACCCCCTTCAACTCCCTTGTACGAAAATATTGTAAGATTTGCAACAAAGCCTTCACCAGCGATGTCCAAGGAGATCAAGGAGCTGCTATCATCAAAAGTAATAGAAAAATGCCCTTTCCCAACCGGTTTCCTGTCACGAATGTTTTTGATTCCAAAAACCAGACAATTTTTTTTTTAAGTAAGACAAATTTTCGATCTCCTTCGTTTAAATTGTTACCTCAACCCTCCAAAATTTCGCCTCATAAATCAAAATCAGGTACCCGACTTTCTTCAAGAGAACGATTTCTTAGGGAAGCTAGACATCAGCCAAGCTTATTTTCATATTCCCATAAAATCGAGTCACAGGCGTTTTCTAGCCTTCGCATACGAAGGGGAACTCTTTCAGATGACTTCCTTACCTTTCGGCCTATCCAGCGCTCCAGTGGCATTCTCTCGGGTCACCAAATGGGTCGCACGCGTGTTGAGAACGAAGGGACTCCGAGTTCTCGTCTACCTCGACGATTTTTTGTTCGCACATCAAGACCCGACCATCTTGGAAGTTCAAATACGGTATGCGGTGGAACTACTTCAACGTCTCGGTTGGTGTGTAAACCTAAAAAAGTCCATTCTCAGAGCGACACAGAGGATAGAGTACCTAGGGATCATTTAGGACTCGGCAAAGAACGAGAAAAAGCTTCCAGACGACAAGGTAGAGCGGCTACAGAAGGACTTAAAAAAACTATTAAGAGACAGCAAATGGTCATGGCGGACCGGAACTTCCCTAATAGGATGACTGAGTTTCGCATCCATGGTGGTTCCCTTAGGACGACTGCACACCAGATAAATTCAGCGTGCCGGCCGCAAACTTTTACAAGACATTACCAGCCGGAAACTAATTGTCGCACCCAAAGCAGTCAACGAGTGCCGTTGGTGGATGCAGCAGGCGAGAGCTTCAGGGAGGATTTCCATTCAAGAACCTTCGTTTTTTATCACGACGGATGCATCGGACAGAGGTTGGGGTGTCCAATTCGGCGATTTTCATCTCTCTGGTCTTTGGACGGAACAGCAAATAGCTTGGCATATAAACCGAAAAGAGCTCTTCACTATCAATATAGCTATCACGAAATTCCGAGAAATGTTATTGGGTCAGAGCATTATGATACAATCCGACAATCGAACAGTTGTTTCTTACTTGAGAAATCAAGGGGGAACAAAGTCTGTCGTGCTACTGGAAGAAACGAGAAAGATATTACTGCTAACACAGGACCTGGAAATCACTCTTCACGTTTTCTACCTTCCAGGCCGATACAATTCAATAGCCGATTGTCTATCACGGCAGAAGAATCTTCCGGACTGGCACCTCAAGGAGGAGGTTAATCAAAGAATTTTTCAAAAATGGGGCACTACACAGAAAGATTTTTTTGCCACAAGCCACTCAAAGGTAGTGAAATCTTATGTTTCAATAGATGCGCAAGATTCTCAGGCAATGTTCATCAAACCTGGAAATACCAACTAGCGTGGGTTTTTCCTCCTCCACCATTGATTCCCAGAGTGCTTCGCCACCTGAACAAATCCCAGGGAACGTTCCTCCTGGTTGTTCCTCGCTGGCAGTCAGCCTTTTGGAGAGGAGACATGAAACACAGGGCGCTGGAAGTCCCATTCCGGATACCAGATGTAGCCAAGAACTTAATCGACCTGTCGACCAATCAGCCACCTCCGAAGACAGAGGATTTTGTTTTAGAGGTCTGGAGAATACGGGGTGGAGTGAGCTGCTGATGGATTTGGATCCGAATGATATTGAAATTATCCAATCAGCTTGGCGAGATTATACCTGGCGTACATACAAGTCAGCATGGCCAATGGATCGCGTGGTGTAAACGTACTGGGATAAGTCCTAGTAACCCTCGACCGCAGCATGTTGCTGCTTATCTAGGATATCTTACCAGAATTCGGAAATTAGCACCTTCCACAATTCTAGTCCATAAGTCAGTTATCCTCACTCTGGCTGATCCAACTCAGGAAAAGTGGTTGGCGGGGCATCCGCTGGTAACGGCCATGATCAGGGCGATCAGCCTTAAGCGATGCTCATCTTCATCAACTAAGTCGCAAATTTGGAATGTGCAGGATTTGATTATTTGGATGAGGACTCATATTCCAAATGAAAGCAGCATTTTCCAGGTTTCTCGCCATGTAGCTTTGCTTTTATTATTGGCGTCAGGTCGCCGTATCCATGATCTGACGCTTTTAAGTATACTAGACGATGAACATTGCGAACGTTCAGATACTACTATAACGTTCTGGCCTAGATTTGGTTCAAAGACCGATAGTACCAAGTGTCGCCAATCTGGTTGGCAACTCACTTGTTCAGGAGATCTCGATTTAAGTTTGATCAAATGGACAAATCTATTAATCAACCTATCCATGGTTAGAAGAAAAGCTCGTCCTGATTTGCATAACTTGTTTATCACGACTCGAGGTGAAGTGAAGGCAGCGTCAAGAAGTGTCATCGCAGGATGGTTAAAGTCACCTTTTCAAGACTTGGGCATCAATTGTAGTCCGGGTTCAATTAGGTCCGCGGTAGCGTCAAGTGACTTTTATTATTATGTACCTATCGATAGCATCTTAAAAAGGGGAAACTGGAGAGGTTCCGAAAATTTCTTTAAGCATTATTGTAAGAGCGTGCAACAACCTAGGGCGGATATTGTATATTATATATTATATATTATATTATATATTATATTATATATTATATATTATTATATTATATATTATATATTATATAATATAAACATGAATATTCTTAATAATTCATTCATGGCTGTGTAGGCTTAAGCCATGTGCATTTAATTTAGTTTTAATGGTTGATTGTTAATGAAAAGTCTGCAATATTGATCTCATTTTATTTTTCTGTTTAAAGCACTAGGTAATATAATTTATTTCGTTTAATTAGTTACCAGACCTGTGATGCCAGAGATTTTAATTAAGTTAAGGCTGTGATTTGACTAAGTAGCCTTTTTCTTTTTTCTGTTCTTATTAATAAATTGTTATATGAATCTGTAATCTCAGTTTTATTCCCATACATTTCAAATCAATTTTAGTCACAGTACGCATTAGGGCGCCGGCAGACGACAGACACGTCTCCGAACGGTCAAGCCGAAGGCACAGAGCTGAAATAGAACCGTTTTCCACCCCGAAGGGAAGAAAACGAATATTTCAGGTCTTGCCGAGGCTTGACCGGAGTAAGGCCTTGCCGGCTTTTCGGAATGGATACTGAAGATAGCGCGGGCTCGCTGTTCTCGCGCGGCAGCCGTCGCCCGCCCCGCGCGCGGCGGGGGGAGGGGGTCCCTCGCCGATTCCCGCATCTACTACTCGCACGCAGGCACAAGGACGTAAGTATCAGGCGTGTGTGTGCTTTAGGTAGGATAGGTAATCTCCGAACGGTCAAGCCTCGGCAAGACCTGAAATATTCGTTTTCTTCCCTTCGGGGTGGAAAACGGTTCTATTATAAAGTTTGTGAGTGTGGATGGATGGATGTTTGTTACTCTTTCACGCCAAAACTACTGAACGGAATTGGCTGAAATTTTGCACCGGGATAGTTTATACGCTGGATTAATATATAGGCTACAAAACATCACGCTTCAACCCACTGGAGCAGAGTAACGCGGGGCGCAGCTAGTTATACATAAAGGCATAAATATACTTACATATAATGAGAGATGATCTTCTAGAGCAGAGCTATGGAATAGACGAGTATAATGCGTGTGAAATTGCGGGGCATTGCTAGAACATAATATGCATATGATTGCTATTTAGGGTTGCAACTCGTATTATCTTAGCTGTGTGGTGTCCGGCTTAGAATATATAAATATTCATATTCATTTATTTGCGTACCATAATGTGAGTAGTAGGTGTTACAAAAGGCTTAAAGTTAAATAACAATTATGGACCCTGCTAGGGCACAGCAACAAAATTAAAATTACATTAAGCTCAAAGTATTAATATCACAACACAACAATAAAAATAAATTACCACAATAACTCATAGATCATTTTTGTTATATTTAAACTTTCATATTAAAACAATTAGAAATAACAATGTAATATAATTTGTTATTGGGATTAATGTTGAATAATAAAAAATAAAAAAAAATATATATACAGGTATTATGTATGACGAGGAAGGCCAAGCATCGTTGTTTTTAAAAGGTATGACGTCAGCATTGCTGACGTCACATTCATCGAGATGGTTCTCTATCGAGGGTTGTTGATCCATAGTAACAGCAAAACTCCAAAATATGGTCTTCAAGTTTATTCAAGTAAATTGAGGAGCTCTGTACGGTCCGGCGGCTCGAACAAGAATGAATTGCAATGCTGCTTGTCTTTCGCACCCGAAGGATGCGGGTAGATGGTGTCAGGGCTGTTGCCCTCTGACCATGATGCTCTGCGCTACGTGTAACGACACGTAGGTCCTGTGGATGCTAACTACTACTACGAAAAATAATAGTCGATTAGTATGGACGACTCGGGAACGTAGACTTATATTATGTTAACTACGTACTGTGCGGAACTAACTACTATTAAGGAAAATAATAGTAGATTAGTATAGGCGACTGGGGAAATGAATTGCAATCGGTCCGCCGGCCGTATTTATACTAAAAGAGCGGCTCACATGTTTGTGGAGGTATTTAAGAACCTTCCGATGCCCTCGTAGACCCGAAGTCCGAGAGCCCCGCGAACTGTAAAGTAGAGCGACAGTTGCACAAAGCTCCCCTAAACTAAAAGCCATAATCCCTCAATCTCCCCGTCAGCGACCGCCCTGAGCCGAGGTCCAAGTCCCACAGGGGACGCCCTCTTGCGCAGGTTGCTTAGTTTGTAGTGTTTAAACCATTAATCTAGGCTGGAGCTCTGCTCGCCTTTATGCCCGGTGAAGTAGCAAAAGCCTCAAGTCTAACTACATAATAATATGTCCGTCAGAAAAAAAAAGAAAAAAAACTAGATAATAAGCTGTTTGATGTTTTACTAACTCTCTATGGATTAATTTTTCCGAAATAAAGTTATACAATACAATTTACCCAGCAGTGGGACATAAATAAATAAACTTCAATATTTTTTATTTGTATCGATTATTTGCCAACCCTGTTACTATTGGACATTCTAACACAAACACAAATGAGAAAGTTATATAGATTTATCGATGTTTCATAATCGATTTAGATATTTATCACGCATTAATCTCACAAACTAGAAATTTGAATGAAATTTAGCAAAATATTTGTTTTACCAAAATATCAATGAGAAAGTTGCTGACAATGTGTGAATGTTAGTGATTATTTGAGCTGGCCTATTAAGCGGATTTGGATTAAATTTGATACACTGAATGCTTATAATCTCGTCATCATTTCAAACGTAGGACGTCTACTGCTAGACATAGGCCTCCCTCATAGATCTCCAGTTGTTGCGGTTAGAAGCAGCCTGCATTCACCGTGATCCCGCAGCCTTAACCAGATTATCCGTCCATCTAGTAGGTGGACGTCCAACGCTACGCTTGCCGATCCGCGGTCTCCATTCGAGAACTTTTCGGCCCCAACGGTCATCTGTTCTCCGTGCTATATGGCCTGCCCATTGCTACTTCAACGAACTAATCCTTTGGGCTATGTCGGTAACCCGCGTTCTTCTACGTATCTCCTCATTTCTTATTTAATCTCGTAGAGAAAACCCGAGCATAGCCCTCTCCATAGCTCGTTGAGCGACTCTGAGCCTGTTCATAAGGCTTATAATATGGTATGAAGACCATAGTCTATACTATCCATACTAATATTATAAACAGGAAAGATTTGTATTTTTGTGTGTATGTTTGTAATGAATAAACTCAAAAACCACAGCGCCGATTTCAAAAATTCTTTCTCCATTGGAAAGCTACAATCACTAATTATGACGTTGCCACGGGAACGGAAGTTACGCGGGTGAAACCGCGCGCGGGAAGCAAGCTATAAATAAATTAGCGAGCCATGCCGGCTTCGCATTGAGGACTTTTATTTTAAGCATTCTAATGGAAAGAAAGAATTATCAAAATCCGTTCAGTAGTTTTTAAAAGCGGCCGTAGCCAAATGGCTAGGGCGTCGGACTTGTGATCTCGAGGTCGCTGGTTCGAACTCCACCCATTGCACTACCGACGTGAAACCACTCGTAACACAAGCATTTTAGCTTAGCACGAGGGGTTAACAAGAATACTAGTAGACTGCAAAAAAAAATGAACAAGTTTTTAAGTTTATTCGAAACAAACATACAAAAATCCATACTTTTAATCTTTACAATGTAAGTATAGGTTCGTCTCCACAGCTGTCCTTGTCCCTCGCCCTTACCTTTGAGCGATAGGTACCTACTGACGCGACGTGCTACGTGACCCAATATTGTAGAACACACGGTTTGTATACAACTTAGAACTTAAATCGCATGTACAAACAAGTGATAGAGCCTTACAGTGCTATGCAAGAACAATAATTAAGCCAGGCAAAAAAAAGTGCACTTTTTTTTTGGTTTTTACTCGAAGCGTAACAACGGTATTGAAGACTTCGCTGTCTGTCTGTTACCAGGCTGTATCTCAAGCACCGCGACAGCTAGACATTTGAAATTTTCACTAATCATGTATTTCTATAGCCGCTATAACAACAAATACTAAATACGTGCAGTACGCCTGTGGAACTCTCTTCCCCACTCCATTCGTGCCAGTTCATCTATAGACGTTTTTAGAAAAAGAACAAAAGATCTCTTATCTCATTAGTAGTTTTTATTATATGTATTAGTTTATTTTTATTAAGTACTAGCGACCCGCCCCGGCTTCGCACGGGTACAATACTGATACTTATACTACAGAATGTCTTTAAACCTCTAACAAACGGGCGAAATTTGGTCAAAACAAACAGAAACACATTAATATGGGTACCTACTAAAACTCAGTGAAATAAGTAGGTGGGTATACTTTATTTTTTGTTTTGTGTTTGTTGTAACTATGATGGATAGATATTCATCATAGTTACAACGAACACAAATATTTGCCTTATTTATAATTCTTAAGGATCGAGCGCGCATAATCGCATTCGGCCTACCTCACTCGCTGCGCTGCGAAAACACGCACTGTTATTTTGCGATAACTTCTAAGTTATTCATTTAAAGTATATTGTGTAGGGGTAAAATAATCTGCATGAAAAGCTTAAGAATATTAACTCATTTAAAATGATAAGGATAAATACTGAATCCGTCTGATTAGCTTTACAATTACCGCATTAGAAATGATCATTTTTCTAAAAGATATAATGGATATAGCAAGTTAACCTTGAAAGATAGACATATGCTATTGCAGACTTTTTTGTAGATCTAAAAGGAAAGAATATTTCCGCCATACATTGTTTTGTTATATATCATAGGGTTTAGGCAGCGTTTTCGTTGAAAGCTCCCAAATGGCTTAATTTTTTCCGACACCTCTGACAAATATCAATATATATTAGTCAAATGTACACATAAACTAAACAAATCATATACGTAAACCTTCCGGAAGAATCGTTCTATCGATTGGTAACAACCGCATGAAAATCAATGTAGTAGTTTTTGAGTTTATCGTGAACAGACAGACAGCCAGACAGACGCGGCCGGGGACTTTGTTTTATAATATGTAGTGATGTAGTGATAGCGGTCGACCGCGGCTCCGTGCGGATGTCGGTTACCGCTGCAAAAAGCCTACCCAGGAAAGACACGGTCAGCAAAATGATTCCCAGGTCAATTCACAGACACTAACACAAACATCGACGACGCAGTCATTATCCGCAGGCTGCACAGATTGTCTTTCTGTGGATGTTAAAGTTGTTAATGATGTAAATATTAAAATGTAATTAATACTAAGTTTTCACTTCTGCCGGCAGTCCCGGAGTGCAACCCGTTGTTTTAGGATAGATAACTTAAGCGATTATTGTAGAGCTTCTCTATAAACAACATTTGACGTTAAATTATTTTCAGGTTACAAAATATACTGATGGTCGGGAGCCCCGACCCGTGATATGGCAACGTAAAGTTGCCCATGCGTAAAATATTCTTTGCGTAAATCAATTCCTACTAATTTGAATGTTTGGCCCTGGGATTTGTTTATCGTTAGTGCGAAAGAAATTTTACTGGAAATTGGAGCCGTTTTGAAGGGTATAGGCAAATCAGTAGGGATCATGGGTATTCTTGGTATATGAGCTAATTCACCAGCTGCAGGGCCGGTGATAACCTTCGCTACTATTCAATTATCTTTTAGCTTCTTTATAAGAAGTCTCGTGCCATGTTGGGGGGGCTTAAATTTCTGAGAAGCATTATCGGTGTGCCAACTTTTAACGACAGTTCATGAGGTGGTAGCCCAGCGGGGTTCAGAGAATTTAAAAATTCCTGGGGGTAGTGCTCTGCGTCCTCGATGTTAGTGACGGTGTCCATGGATTTAGTAGAAATCGTAATATTTTAATTTCGCCATATCTTTAAACCCAAACGTCCAATTTTTATCATTCAAGGACCCAATATTTTACTTTACTCAGTGATGAACTAATTTATTTTGATAAGGATTAATAGCATGAGTAAAATAAACGCGTTTAAATGTAGTACAAAAAAAATTCAAAATTTCTAAATAAAAAAATGGTTGTTATGCCTCACTCGACATAGATAGGTATAGTGTGTCGCGATGTTTTTGTAGATATTTATAAGACCTTCAATTAATTAGAACATTTTGTGGTTCTATCTTTTATAGTTTAGGCAGCGTACGCAAAATAAGTAACTTTTCTGGTTGTTTTTTTACACCTTGTGTCCGAAAAACCCAAATATCTTACGGAACCCTATTTTTTTGCCAAAATAAAATTTAGCCTATGTTACTCGTGGATAATGTAGCTTTCGAATGGTGAAATAATTTTTGAAATCGGTCCAGTACTTTTTGAGCCTATTCATTACAACCAAACAAACAAACAAACAATCAAACAAAGTTTTCCTCTTTATAATATTATAGTATAGATGTACAATACATATATTGTATTCATATAATATTATTACGTATTAGCGTTAGTTTAATATACTCAAAATTGTTACTATAGTTGTGTACACTGTTCTTGCCCGTTTATCACAAATCTCACTCTGAATATGGTTTGCTGGAAGAAAACTCATAAATGAGTTAAGCTCGCCATTGTACATCATCTTTAATTGTTGAACTTTCATAACTTGTGTCTTTTCATGTGTACAATAAAGAATAAAATAAAATATAGATAGTATAGACAAGCGTTAAAAATGTATCTTAAAACTAAAATATTTCGCCATGTTATGTAAACAATACAGCAAATTTAATTCCCACGACGAATATTATAATCTATATATATAAAAGAAAGTCGTGTTTGTTACAACACTTATAACTCGAGAACGGCTGGACCGATTGCCATGGTTTTTGATTTGTTGGATTTTTTTCCGTCCCGAATAGCAGAATACATTTTAAAAACAAAAGAAAGTCGTATTAGTTACACTATTTATAACTCAAGAACGGCTAAACCGATTTGGCTGAAAATTGGTAGGGAGGTAGCTAAGAACTGGGAGAAGGACATAGGATACTTTTGGGTAGGGGTAGGGTAGGGTAGGGTAGGGTAGGGTAGGGTAGGGTAGGGTAAGGTAGGGTAGGGTAGGGGTAGGGTAGGGGTAGGGTAGGGTAGGGGTATGGTAGGGGTAGGGTAAGGGTAGGGTAGGGCAGGGGTAGGGTATAAAAGTCCACCCGTGCGAAGCCGGGGCGGGCCGCTAGTAACATATTATTTTAAGACGTAATTACTAGTTTACGGTTATTAGACACAGAAAGCTTTTATTTTAGCTTAACGCAGTTGATTTTAAATGCTCGTCAGTTGTAGATTCATCCATCATCATCATCATTATCAGCTCGTACAACGTCCACTGCTGAACATGGGCCTCCTCCCGAGGGAGGGATTTGTCATAGTCAACACGCCTGGCAGGTGGATTGGCCGCAATGTTATGCTGTAATACTGCTGCCCGTTTCCTGGTATACGCTTGCTTTAGATGATGTTATAACAATCGGGATCAACGGCGTAACGTGCTTACCGAGGCACGGAGGGTAGGCCCTTAACCAACCAGACCAGGAAAGAAATCTTAGAATTTACACAAAGGTTTCCTGTCCCGGTTGGGGATCGACCTACGACCTCGGAGATTTAAAGCGAGCCAAATACCGCTACGGTACGGAGATTGTCCCGCTACATCACTTAGGTTTTCAGCTTTCATAAATGCTAGGTCTCTCGCTTACTTAAAGCCATAGACGCTCCGTAAATCCTTCTTATTTCGTGTAGTGTTATTTGTAACCCCCGACGCAAAAACGACGGTATGTTATAAGTTTGACGTGGCTGTCAGTGTGTGTCTGTAACTCTGTATGTGGCATCGTAGCTCCCGAATGAGCCTTTTGAAATGAGATTTTGATTTTGTTTGTTTTGTTTGAAAGGTGAATTAGTCGGGAGTGTTCTTCTATGTTTGATGAAAATCGGTCCAAGATGGCTGCCGCCACAAAATGGCGGAATATATATTTTTTAACAACTCCCTCAATATGGATATCAAATGAAAGGTCTTGAATAGTAGAATAATGTACTTACACAATTCTAGAAGGGAATGAGGTGTATTAATTAACGAGATGAAATCTAAAAACTCGAAACTTATTTTTGATCTTTTAAATAATCGCTTTTCTTCATTTTCGTTGGGGGTCTTTTAAATATTTAATTTAATAGTTATTACACAGTTTACCACGCAAACTGACATATTACTTCGATTATAACCATAATTTAATAAAACTTTCGACGCGTATTCCTCGCCCGGAGCGTGACTGGCTCACGTACTATTACGTATATTTTGCCGCATTTGTCAAGTACGAAGGCGGTATCTAGTAGAGTCCGCGAAACCAATAATTTATGTAAGGTTTATCAGAATAAATTATATCAAACACCAAAGAACAGTCTTCCAACTAAGCAGTATTTTTCCGATGCCCTCGTAGACCCGAAGTCTGAGAGCCCGCAAACCTTAACTTAGAGCGACAGTTGCATAAAACTAAGATAATCATTCAATCTTCCCGTCAGCGACTGCCCTGAGCCGAGGTCCAAGTCCCACAGGACGCCCTCTTGCGCAGATTGCTTAGTTTGTAGTTTTTAAACCATTTATCTAGGCTGGAGCTCTGCTCGCCTTTATGTCCGGGGAAGTAGTAAAAGCCTCCTTGCTAACTACAAAAAAAGGTAAAAACCGGCCAAGTGCGAGTTGGACTCGCGCCCGACGCGTTCCGTACCATTTACAAGTGCCTATCTGTTGCCGTTATTGATATCGAGCTAAAAAGAGCAATAACAAAAGTTTGTTGTATAGTAGCCCCCCTTAAATATTTATTTTATTTTATTTTATTTTTAGTATTGGTAGTTATAACGGCAATATAAATATATCATCTGTGAAAATTTCAACTGTCTAGCTATCGCGGTTCTTGAGATACAGCCTGGTGACCGACAGCGAAGTCTTAGTAAAAGGGTCCTGTTTTTACCCTTCGGGTACGGTACCCTAAATGGCAAAAAAATACATTAGTTGTATATGAGACCCCTTTACACTAAAGATGTGTAGTTCGCGAATGAATCCTTCAATTGAAGTACTTCAGTTGGAATCACTCTATATTTCTTTCGTTCAGTACAGATTCATTTACTTCAATAGTTCAGTTTAGTCCATTTAGTTCACAGTGTTAAAATACTTATATTCAATATTACTTAATGCTTTCAAATGAAAGCGATACTTTTCTTAAAAAAACCTTTCCTAAAGAACTAATACAAAATAAACATTTCATTCTCGTTATTATATAGTTCATTGCACGATCAATAATCGTTTGAAAGACAGCGAAAACTGATTCAAATGAATCTAGTTCCTAACTGAACTAGTGAAATAAATGAGCACTATAGTTCGTTTGAAAGACATGCGAAAACTGATTCAATTGAATCTTATTCATAAACTGAAGTAGTGAAGTAAATGAGTGATATAGTTCACTTAGTTCAAATGAAGTATATCACTCTTTTCACTTCAATGACACATTTTGCGCATGTCTACTTTACATATTTGTTCATTTATTTTTAGTATTTGTTGTTATAGCGGCAATAAAAATACATCATTTGTGAAAACTGTCCAGCTATCGCGGTGCTTGAGATACACCCTGGTATTTACACTTTGTGAACTGAACCCTAAAAAGGCAGTATTATTAACATCATCGGAATGTATGGTTTCGATTCATACGAAAGTCCCCATCCGAAATATTTAGGAGATAAATATTAGCTGACGTAACTTGAGTAATAGGGTGACTGAGTTTTATTGCGTAAGTCGGACAGTCTACGTAAGAATGTGTCATCATCAGCGCGTACAACTTACTACTGCTGACTTCAATTTATTGTCCTACTTCTGCTACTTATAAATTAACCTTTAGTTACGGAACGCTAAAGGATTTTTGTGATGAATCTATGCTAGAAACCTCAATTAAATCCATTAACCTCCGTAGCGTAGCGGTATTTGGCTCGCTTTAAATCTCGGAGGTCGTGTGTTCGATCCCCACGCCGGATAGAAAATCTTTGAGTAAATTCTAAGATTTCTTTCCGGGTCTGGTTGGTTAAGGGACTACCCTCCGTGCATCGGCAAGCACGTTAAGCTGTTGGTCCCGATTGTTATAACATCGTCTATAATAATCGTATATCAAGGAACGGGCAGCAGCGTTTCCTTGTGTGGTACAACATAATACTGCGGTCACCAACCCGCCTGCCAAGCGAGGTGACTATGGCAAATACCCTCCTTCGGGAGGAGGTCCATGTTCAGCAGTGGACGTTATACTGGCTGATGATGATGAATGCTAATTAATTATACCTGGATTAACACTTACTTAGTCTATAAAATATGAGCAATATAAAATTACAGAAATCCGAGTATTGTTAGTTTTAATATTGGACGAGCTATGCATTTAGTTACATATGGGACTTTGCTAATTTACTGGGCAAAAAAGCGAGCAGGACCCTGCTGTATTAAATGGTTAAATAACTTCAAGGGAAGCAACCTGCGCCATTTGGACCTCGGTTCGAGGCGGTCGCTAGCGGGGGGACAGAGTTATTATGACTTTAAATTGTTTAGGGAAGTTGTGTGTTTTTTTTGTTTTTCGGACGGACATCTGTAGTAAGCCACTAGGCTTTTGCTACTTCACCGGGCATGAGGGGAAGTTTTATGCAACTGTCTCGCTCTAATTTACAGTTCGCGGGCTTATTGGATTTTATACGATGCCATTGGTATTCTTATCATGTGAGACCATACATATATGGTGACCTACGCACAGGGCCTATAAGTCAATAATTAATCTATAGACACTAATATATGAAGCAGAAAGAGTTTGTCTGTGTGTTTCTTTTAGAGTTCGATAGTCCGTTTATGGAGAATTTTGGCAATTATTTTTTGTAAATAATACCTACTAACATAGGTTTTGGATTCTAGTATTCTTGTTAACCTTTTGTGCTAAGATAAAATGCTTGTATGACGAGTGCGTTCACGTCGGTAGTGTAATGGGTGGAGATCGAACCGGCGATCACATGATCGCAAGTTCGACGCCCGAAGAAGCTATTGGGCTACGGCGCGGCTGCTTGTATGAAGAATTATGAAGTTATTACGAGAACAGTCCCACGGAGTCCTACAAATATTTTCATTGAATGCATTCATTTTTATATAATACTTAACTCAATAGCTAAAATATACTCAAGGCTAATGTCACACAATATAAATTTATTACCCGTTAAAAGGTAGCACGTTGTTCTGCGGTTTGCAGTACACATTAGCTGGCACATTGACACCTCGCTCACCGCAATATTGCTTCATATATTTACTTTAAGTTTCACTTTCGTTGCGGTGTAGTTTTTATGAATTACTATTATAAAGGGGAAAGATTTGATTGTTTGTTTGCCTTGAATAGGCTTCGAAACTAATGGGCCGATTAGAACTGTTGCTTTACAACTTGCTTCTCTAGTTGTAAATTACCCCTTTTTTTTTGTTGTCCGGAGGGGAAATGTATTCACGCATTCCCACCGCCGCTGCAGCGTATTCGCGCGCTGCCGGTGGGATATGTGGGACTCGCCCTCTCCATAGCGTGGTATGCTAAACTCATACCACGAGGAGAGGACCCTAAACCACTAAAACCGGACACTCTTTCGATCCGCCGTTGGCGGGGGCCGGGTATGCATGAGCAATCCGGCCCCCCGACGGCACCCGCCGCCAATATGGTACCGCGGTATCTCCGGGGCCACACTTACAGTGGCCCATTTGCTTAATTATAGGGACGCCCGAAGTGTATAGGCGTCCTTATTCCTCATGAGTCAGCCTCGAAGGGAACGGGGCAAGTTGTAAATTACCCCTCAGGACTACTTATGTCTTATTATTTAATTTTGCTTTTTGCTGTCTCCCGCTTTGCTATGGAGGGAAGTGAAAACTTTCTTACTCCTCCTAATCTCTTTCTGATTAAATTCGTTGCGGGTCCCGGCAGCTTAACTTTTATCCGGGACTTGGTGAGCCTCGGTGCTCATTGCCCTTACCAGTGTGTGCCACTGTTGATCCTGGCTTGCAGGAGTTACAGTGGTGGGAGTGTGGGTTGGATTAGTCCAATCATAAAAAAATACCAGGACTCGTCGTCGTTATATAATCATGTTCCGTCCAAATAATGACAATTGCTCTAACCCAATATAGACAGAACAAGCTATTGGACACAATATAGTTAAATAATAAAGTTAAGACTAAAATATTATAAAAAAATAATAACTAAAATAACTGATTAATTTGTAAATTTCTAAAATGTTAGTTTCTTTTTGATTTTTTTTAGGACTGTCCCACCGAAAGTGCTCACGCGCACCCAACCTACCAGTGAAAGTAGGCGCGCCACACCCCGCGGCCTTGTGAGTGAAAGTTCACGCGGTACAGGTTCGGATCCGCGACGGGCAGGTCGAGACAGGTGTTGCGTCATAGTTCCATGTCATAATTTTTTTTGAGATTACGTGATTTAAAAAACTATATGTTTAAAAAAACAAAGACTAATGGCGGTTACGGGCTTAATTTCTTCATTAGCTAAGCGTTGTAACCAAATCAGTAATATCGGGTAACCTCCGTAGCGTAGCGGTATTTGGCTCGCTTTAAATCTCAGAGGTCGGTCGTGGGTTCGATCCCCACGCGCGCCGGTCAGGAAATCTTCGTGTAAATTTTGAGATTTCTTTCCGAGTCTGGATCGTTGAGGAACTAGCCTCCGTGCCGATTGTTATAACATCATCTATAATATCAAGGAACGGGCAGCAGCCCGCCTGCCAAGCGTGGTGACTATGACAAATACCCTCCCTTGGGAGGAGGCCTATGTACAGCAGTGGACGTTATACGTGCTGATGATGATGATGATAATACCACTCGGTATTCACATACACTTGTGCTTCATTATCTTCATGCCCTTCTTCCAATATTTGTGGTCGGCGCAATATGTCATCCTCTTCCATTTTTGCCTATAAGACGTCTCTTCCATACACATATCATCTTTCACACAGTACATACATCTTTTTTTTCTCCATCCTCTTCCAACATATCCCCTCCATCTTCATATTCAGCATTCTTTTCGTCATCTGCATGTCATCCATACGCACACTTGTATATACACTTGTACTTGTCAAGAAAATTAACAATGCATATAATTTTTTGTACGAAACCCTATGAGTCATTATCCCTAAATCTCATCACCAGCGAAGTCCCTGAGCCGAGGTCCAAGTCCCACAGGGGATGATCTCTCAGGTTGTTTAGTTTGTGGGCCACAGTCAGTGTGGCACAGGAGATCCCGCGGCACCATATTAGCTGCGGGTGCTATCGGGGGGACGAATTTCCTCGTGCGTACTCGGCCCCCGCAACGACGGATCAAAGGATTGTCCGGGGGATTTTAGTGGTGTAGGGTCCTCTCCTCGTGGTATGAGTAAGCATACCACCGCTATAGAGAGGGTGAGTCCCACGCATCCCGCCGCCAGCGCGTGGATATGCTGTAGTGGGAATGCGTAAACGCATTAGTTTGCTTAGTTTGTAGTACTTTGGAGTTATTAAACCATTTATTAAGGCAGGAGCTCCGCTCGCCTTTATGCCCGGTGAAGTAGCAAAAGCCTCGTGGCTAACTACTTACAAATGTCACGGTGCGTCATGCCGATGCGCGGGCGCACCCGAATTAGCAAAAGCCTAGTGGCTAATTGACCGTCAGTAAAAAAACAAACTTTCGAGTATTTAGTTCAATATACCAGTTTAAACAGACATTTTATACTTATGTGTGGATTTATCTTTTACGTGTAAAGTGAAAGCGCGTGTATGTCAATTCATATGTCAACCTGACGTCTGACACTTGACATTTGATAAGTTGAACAGCAAAAGTTTATTTATTTATTAAGTACTGCCACATAGCATACATACAACACTGGTAGTTCAAATTCAAATTCACAAACCATCCGATGCCCTCGTAGACCCGAAGTCCGAGAGGCCCGCGAACTGTAAAGTAGAGCGACAGTTGCACAATACTCCCCTAAAATACTAAAAGTCATAATCCCTCAATCTCATCGCCAGCTACCGCCCTGAGCCGAGGTCCAAGCCCCACAGGGGGCGCCCTCTTGCGCAGGTTGCTTAGTTTGTAGTTTTATAACCATTTATTAAGGCTGGAGCTCTGCTCGCCTTTATGCCCGGTGAATTAGCAAAAGCCTCGTGACTAACTAAGTAAGTCAACACGAAAAAAAATATTTATTATTCATATACTTTTTAGAGCCTAATAGTCTTATGCGCGGTGCCCTGGAGGATGGGACGGCCTGACTCAGAGTACGGCTGACATGGCGGCTGAATCCGCGGAGTAACTCAAGAGGCGCTTATATTGACCCTTGATAGTGATTATGTGCTTGTGTCTTTTGGTGTCGAAACCGGGAGCCAAATTAATTTATAAAAAACCTCGCATCGGCCCTTTTTAGTGCGGCACTTACTCCGATTGCTGGGTTTACTTTCCACAGCAGGTAAGCGTAAGGTAGCGAATTTGCTAACTGTCTTCTATAAAAGTTTCTAGGATTATGATAATGATCTTCTGTCAAATCATAATAACTATCTTATTAAATGAACTTTGTCATTAGTTAATGACATGTAATTTTTTGAATGAAATACCTTTAGTTCTAACAGAAGTTTAAGGTTTTTTGTTTTGTTACAACAGTAGCCTAGTCTCGTTAAGTTATATTAGGTAAGGTCAAGTGTCATTACAATTAAGTTAATAATAATAAACGAAATAAACGATTTTTATTCAGCACTTAGATATTTACACACACTTGTACTTTTCAAGAATAATATAATAATTATGCGCGTTCACTGAAACTGGCAACTAAGTTTAACGTGGCACGGAAGTTGATCAGCTTACTATTCGTATTATTTTCCGGTGCAATAATTTTAACTTATTTTTATTGATTAATTATATGAAAATGTAACATACTTTAGAATAGTAGTATTTTATAAGTTAGTTTTATTTTAAATTAGATACTTTTAGTTGTATATTTTTTTGTACGTACTGCGAAGATGTGGAACTCCTTGCCGGGTTCTATATTTCCCGATAAGTACGATATGGGTCTCTTCAAATCAAGAGTAAACCGGTTCCTTCTAGGTAAGCGTGCTCCATCCTAGGCTATTCCGATGCTTAACATGAGGCAGGGTGTAGTCAAACGCTAACCTATATATAATAAAAAAAAAGACTTATAAACGCATGTGGCCGACTGCACCTAGTTGTAGCCGGCTAAAACTAGGTGTAGCCGCACTTCGGCTATTAGCCGTAACAATATATATAGATCTATGAATTTTGCAAGAATTTCCATTAAACACCCATGGCCTAAACCTGTAGTCATAACATTTATAAACAATATGTGAGAGAAAGTTGCCGGATTCCAAAGTAATTTAGTCACAAGACAATAATAGCATTACGTAAAGGATGTAGAAAGCCCTTGACATCATCTCTTGACACAAATAACTTCAGTTTACTTGGTTGAACAGAAACTGTATGGTTGCTGGCGTAGAATAGACTACTCCATGTCTTAAGAGTGTCGTAAAAGGCGACTAAGGAATAGGCATCAAGAATAAAAAAATATAATTAGTCCGTCGTTAGTTAGTTTACTAAAAATATTGGACACGTATTTTTTTATTTATCAAATCAATAAAAATTGACAAAGATACAGAGCAACATCAAACCATAAAGTTCAGGAGAGGGTTTTTTTTCGGATGGACTTACGTAGGTAGCCACTAGCCTTTTGCTACTTCACCGGGCATAAAGGCGAGCAGAGCTCCTACTAAATGGTTTAAAAACTACAAACTAAGCAACCTGCGCCCCCTGGGGGACTTGGTCCTCGGCTCGGGGCCGTCGCTGGCGATGACATTGAGGGATTACGACTTTTAGTATTTTAGGGGGGTTTTGTGCAACTGTCGCTCTACTTTACAGTTCGCGGGCCTATCGGACTTCGGGGCTACGAGGGCATCGGATGGTTTAAGGAGCCTTGTGACGTCACTACTAGGTAAATTTGTACCTAGAAGTGACGTCACACGAAATTTCAACACGCTGTATCTTCGTCATTTTGTGTTTGAGGAACGAATAAAAAAATACGTGTCCAATATTTTTTGGTAATCTACGGACGGACTAAAAAGAACTTTTTTTCTTCATTTTTATTGGAGTATAAGACCAAACATCTCCATTTAATTCTAGTTTTTGATTTAACCTCCGTACTATAAAGATATAAGGCTCGATTCTCGGAGGTCGTGAGTTCGATCCCTACGCCGGATAAGAAATCTTTGTCTAAAATCTAAGATTTCTTTCCGAGTTTAGTTGATTAAGGGGTTATCCTCCGTGCTTCGTTAAGCACGTTCGTTGGTCTACTACTATTTAGTCCGTCAGTAATTTTTTACGTAATTTTTTTTCGTTTCTCAAACAAAAATGACGAATATACAGCGCGTTGAAATTTCGGGTGACGTCACTTCTAGGTACAATTTTACCTAATAGTGACGTCACAGCCCCCCCCCCCTCCTGAACTTTATAGTTTGTTGTTGCTCTGTATCTTTGTCAATTTTTACTTATTTAATAAATAGAAAAATACGTGTCCAATAATTTTTAATTATCTAACTGACAGATTAAATATATTTTTTTAGTCTTCGTGCCTACAAATTTTGAGCTAGAAAAGCGAGATTATTTAAATGAAAGGGTGCAGTTTAGTATAGACATGTTAGTAATAGGGTCTCCTCTTTACCCTTTGGGTACGATACCCTCAAAAACATCCGTCTCGCCGCGAGACGCCACATCTTCAGCCCGAACAACGTCTACTGCTGAACATGGGCCTCCTCCCGAGGGAGGGTTCTTGCCATAATCACCACGCTTGGCAGGCGGATTAGTGACCGCAGTATTTTGTTGTCACAAACAAGGAACAGCTGCTGCCCCTTCCTTTATATATGATAATTATAGATTATGTTATAACAATCGGGACCAATGGCTAAACATGCTTTCCGAGGCACGGACGCCGGACGGTAGTCCCTCAACCAACCAGACCCGCAAAGAAATCTTCCAATTTACACAAAATTCCTATCCGGTGTGGGGATCTGACCCACGAACTCCGAGATTTAAAGCGAGCCAAATACTGCTACGCTACGGAGGTTGATTAAAAAATTATTCAACTAAAAAAGCTTTATAGGCTTAAATAAATGATTGGTTTCGCGCGCGACACGATACCTCCGTTGTACTTGACAAATGCGGCAAAAATTGTACCCGAGCCAGTCACGCTCTGTGCGACGAATACTTGTCGAAAATTTTATTAAATTATGGTTATACATATATTACATACATACATAAGCTCACGCCTGTTTCCCAGCGAGGTAGGCAAATCAAATCGGAGACATCCTCGCAATATGTCAAATAAGATCCACCCTACACCGACGTGCTTGTATGAATAATGTTATGAGAGTGAATGAAGCGAAAGATGTGTGTAGGGATCGTAGCAAGTGGAGGTCCATTATGGTTATAATCGAAGTAATATGTCAGTTTGCGTAGTAAACTGTGTAAAAATAACATTACAAGTAATATGAAGGACATCGGGATCACATACCATCGGTACAGTGCGTTATACACACTACAATATTGAGTTGTCGTATTAATTTACGGAGCTATGTTTTTAAGACAACCTCCGTAGCGTAGCGGTATTTGGCTCGCCTTGAATCTCGGAGGTCGTGGGTTCGATCCCCACAGCGGACATGTAAATTCTAAGATTTCTTTTCGGGTCTGGTTGGTTGAGGGACTACCCTCCGTGCCTCGGAAAGCACGTTAAGCCGTTGGTCCCGATTGTTATAACATCATCTATAATAATCGTATATCATGGAACGGGCAGCAGCGTTTCCTTGTGTGGTACAACATAATACTGCGGTCACCAATCCGCCTGCCAAGCGTGGTGACTATGGCAAATACCCTCCCCCGGGAGGAGGCCCATGTTCAGCAGTGGAAGTTATACGGGCTGATGATGATGATGATGTTTTTAAGGTAGCGCGATCGCTGGTCGAGCGAAAGACATATTTATTCTTACACATAGAAACACAAAAAGATACATATGACGGCGCGCCTATTATGGATAAGTTTTAATTAAAAAAATACGCAATTAATACTTTACGATTTATTGTAAATAACTTGATTTTTCAATGCTGTTTTAGTTTTAGCCGATTAGTTTATCGGTAATATAAAAATGATGAGTGGGTAACCCCGAATAGGATAGAAAGTATCACTACGAGTAATGGTGGCGGTCCTACTATTGACAACTGCCGAACGGAGTAGATGTATTACGTGCTAACCTATTGGCTCACAATTTTGTTTGTTGTGTGTAATTTTGTATTAAATTGTGAGAAAATCAAATAAAAACATATTACACAATACAATTGTGCTTTTATTTTTAAATTCCGACCGTTACAACGCCCACGATGGATAACGACAGCCTAGACCGCTGCAAGGCCTCTTATGACGCTCCTATACATATAATGCAGAATTACAATACCACAAAGGCGAGCTTAATTCATTTATGAATTTTCTTCCAGCAAACCCCGAGTATGAGAAAAAATTGTGAACATAGGGCATTACCGTGTATAACCAACAAACAATTTATTTATACCTGATTGGTATATATAACATAAAATACCTAGCATTTATCTGAGCTTCTAGGTTATAGAGCTAATTAAATGTCTAATAAGGATAAGTCGTGCTCAAAATGCGGTCACAACTGACATGGTCAATTACAATCAATTTAATTGTTCATCAGGTAATGTCAAGGTATTTTTGTATATCCTTAAAATAATATAGTTAGTTTTTTTTGTAAGATTCTGGATTTGATTAGCAAAATAACTGTTGGCGACTGACTGGGTATTGGGTAACAGGCCTTTTTTGATACGATATTTATTTTTGAAACTGGCTCTTTTTTATGTTTTCTAACCTGAAGGGAACATCGGGACCCTATTACTAAGACTTAGCTGTCTGTCTGTCACCAGGCTGTATCTCAAGAACCGCGATAGTCTAGATCTGTTGCCGCTATAACAACAAGTGCTAAAAACAAAATAATATAAATGTTTAAGGGGGGCTCCCATACAACAAACGTGTTTTTTTTGCCTATTTTTGTTCGATATAAATAATGGCCACAGGTAGGCATTAGGCATTTGAAAATGGTGGGGAACCCTTCGTGCGCGAGTCTGACTCGCACTTGACCGGTTTTAATAAATATTGTTTTTTTTCCTACTTTTTCCGGACGGACTTAGGTAGTTAGTTAGCCACGAGGCTTTTGCTACTTCACCGAGCATAAAGGCGAGCAGATAAATGGTTGAAACACTACAAACTAAGCAACCTGTTTATTTGTTCGTGTATCCATAACGGTACCTAGTATCTATTTACACTTTCATTCCTAGACATACTTCATAAAATCCTTATTTTGCACGGGCAAAGTCACGGGCTGTAACTAGTGTATTTAAATAATTGAGTGTTGTATTCAAACCTAGTACCTCGTTAACTACAGTCACATGGTCATTACCACTATACCAAAAAGGGAAACCAATCGTTATCTCACAATTAACGACAAACAAAATAGTTGCGTATGCGCACCTTATTGAAAAGTTACGTAAAAAAAAGATGACATATTCTCTTTGACTGATTTCTCTCTTGTCTATGTACTTTAACGGAACGGAAGTGACGTAACATGTATACAAAACATATGGGTTTACTACCATAGTGCTTATATAGGTACAGTCAGTACAATTGAATGAAGCAGCTGTAGCCCAATGGCTAGGGCGTCGGACTTGTGATCTTGAGGTCGCCGGTTCGAACGCCACCCATTGCACTACCGGCGTGAACCCACTCGTTACACAAGCATTTTTCCTTAGCACGAGGGGTTAACAAGAATACTAGTAGACTGCAAAACTCGGCGAGTAAACTTAAAAATAAAAAAACAAAAAAAAATTGCGGGCGGACTTATGGTAATTTGCCAGGAGGCTTTTGCTACTTTACCGCACATAAAAGTGAGCAGACCTCTTTTTTTTTCGGACGGACATTATGTAGTTAGCTCCGAGGCTTTTGCTACTTCACTGGGCATAAAAGTGAGCAGATCTCCAGCCTTAATAAATTGTTTAAATACTACAAACTAAGCAACCTGTGCAAGAGGGCTTACCTGTGGGACTTGGGCCTCGGCTCAGGGCGGTCGCTGACGATGAGATTGAGGGATTATGACTTTAGATTTTTAGAGGAATTTAGTGCAACTGTCGCTCTACATTAATAAGTATGTATTCTTTTAGCCGCGTAAATCCCGTTTCCGTGGAAACGTTGATTTAAAATATGAACTATGAAACTCACAAACAATGATGCTTTCTATTGCAAAATCGGTTCAGTAGATCCAGAGATTATCACCTACAACCTCACAAACAATCCACAATGTTTACCTCTTTATAATATTAGTATAGATATATAATATATATAAAGTAGAAGAGTTTATATCATTGCTTGAACGCGCTAATCTCAGAAACGGCGCTTCCTGTTACTTCCGTTCCTATAGGAATGTCATAATTAAATATAGCCTTTTGCCTTCCTTGATAAATGGGCTATGTAACACTGAAAGAATTTATCAGTACGACCAGTAGTTCCTGAGATTAGCGCGTTCAAGTAAACAAACAAACTCTTCAACTGCATACTAGTACAGTTACTTTTAATGTAACGCAAAGTCTCTCCAGCTATCAGGTTAGGAGACCTGACATTAGGAATGCCTGTTGATTTTGGAGACAAACACAACAGGGCGCCACTGTTAAAAAATGGCTCCAAAACTAGTTATTTATCTGGTTGACTGTACTGCGAAGTGACATCGTACTAAAGTGTCTGAGGTACAAACATATTTACTTAAAGGTTTTGTAATAATGGGAAATATAAGGTGCAGCTAAAGTATATGCCTACCTGTAACAGGAGACAGTTTACGTGGTATAAGTATAAGCTAACTTTAAGTATCTTGTCCGGCGGACTTCACCGGTGGCTCAGTGGTCACGGTAGTTGCATCTGAGACATGGTGTTCTGGGTTCGATTCCTACCCGGGACAATTATTTGTGTGAATTTGTTTTCTGTCCATGAATTGAGTGTTAGTAAAGTCCCCAAGACATAGGGATTAATTTCACTAGTTCAAGTATTGTCTTAAAAAAATACAACTGGTCAAGTGCGAGTCGGACTCGCGCACAAAGGGCTCCGTACCATTTTCAAGCAATTCCGAGGAAAGACGCGACCGTAAAATTGCTTCAAGCCTTGCTAAGAATTCGCTGTCTGTCACCAGGCTGTATCTCAAGAAGAGCGATAGCTAGATAGTTGAAATTTTCACAGATGTATTTCCGTTGTCGCTATAACAACAAATACTAGAAATAAAATAAAATAAATATTTAAGGGGGGCTCCCGTACAACATTTATTTTGCCCTTTTTTGCTCAATATCAATAGTAATATTAAAGTCAATTTAATATAGAGTTCAAGTAAACCAAGATACTCCTGAAACTGTTTAACATTTCAGAACCTTGTATTGATGAAAAAATTACTAAAATTAAGAAGGAAAAACCTTTTCTTTTGTAAAAATTTTAATATCATGAGTATTATAACGGCCAGTAGGAGAAAGCCTTACTATCGCTAATTTGTATGTGATAGGTATCATCATCATCATCATCAGCCCGTATAACGTCCACTGCTGAACATGGGCCTCCTCCCGGGGAGGGTATTTGCCATAGTCACCACGCTTAGCAGGCGGATTGGTGACCGCAGTATTGTGCTGTACCATACAAGGAACCGCTGCTGCCCGTTCCTTGATAAACGATTATTAAAGATAATGTTATAACAATCGGGACCAACGGCTTAACGTGCTTTCCGAGGCACGGAGGGTAGTCCCTCAATCAACCAGACCCGAAAAGAAATCTAAGAATTTACACAAAGATTTATGTGGGGATCGAACGCACGACCTCCGAGATTTAAAAGACCCAAATACCGCTACGCTACGGAGGCTGTCCGCTACAGAGGATGTGATAGGTATAGTTCAAAAATTTTTATCTAAATGAAGTAATATATTTATCGTGGCACTATAACACCCTTAATTTTACCTTAGCGCACCTACCACACTATCTCTGCATCTGCCAATGGTAGACTGGGAGAAAATGCCTCAGGCATTAAGTCTACCATTTACTATCATAGTGCTAAAGTTATAAATAAAATAAACACCCGTTAGAAGTAAATGGGGCAGGACAACGTCTGTTGGGTTTTATTGTTAAAGGGATGGCTTATACTTCCGAAGCGTCTTATATATTGTATCTACGTCTTACGTAAAGGGTCTCTGTTGTCTGAGAAAACCACCGCTTATTACGTAGACTTAGCGAAATACTGACTTGACCTCAATTAATAATCTATACAATTATTATGAAAGGGTTTTTTTTTATTCTTCCAAGAAATATAATTCGATACTTATAGAATAAATAAAATACATATATACAACTAAAAGTAACTAATCACTACATAGTATAAAACAAAGTCGCTTTCTCTGTCCCTATATTCCTATGTCCCTATGTACCTATGCTTAAATATTTTATACTACGCAACGGATTTTGATGCGGTTTTTTTAATATATAGAGAGATTCAAGAGGAAGGTTTATATGTATAATACATTAGCATTGTACACGTGCGGAGCCGGGGCGGGTCGCTAGTTTAAAATAAAACTAACCTATAAAAAACTCCTATTCTGAATCCTCATATAATACACTAGCGACCCGCCCCGGCTCCGCACGGGTAAAATGCTGATGTATCATACATATAAACCTTCCTCTTGAATCACTCTATCTATTAAAAAACCGCATCAAAATCTGTTGCGTAGTTTTAAAGATCTAAGCATACATAGGGACGGATTGACAGCGGTAAGCGACTTTTGTTTTATACTATGTAGTGATAGTGATAGTTACTCATGGTCCGCCGAAATAATGATAATTGTTCTAACTTAATATAGACAGAACAAGCTATTGGACAGAATATATATATCGAGGGGTGAAAGGCTATTTGTTTGAAGCGACATTTTACGAACTTTACAGGAGAGCCATTTAAAGATTCAAAATTTGGAAAAAAAATCGTTATGAAAAGACTAGTGCTCTTTCCATAATGGGGATCGCAAATTTTTATTGAAAAAAAATCCCTGAATGTTTTGGTATAATTTTCAATTAAAAAACAGTTATGAGTATAAGATAAATTGTCGCTTAATACAAAATGATCTGAATCGCCTTATTTTTAGAGTAAAGAAAAATGATTCAACTTCCAACGTTGTCACTAATCAGCAGCAGGCAAAATGGTTTAAGTGACTTTACAGTACTTATGCAGGAGAAAGCAAAATGATTGAATCGACGTTACTCAATAATAATAGGAATAGGCTATTTTGTTTAACTACCAATTTGGGTTTGGGTTTTGGGTTTTTATAACGATACAGGAAAGTTGGCTTAAGCTACGATGAACATTCTTAAAGAGTTGTTTGATGTCTCAGATTTTGTAAGGAGTTATATCACTTGGTTGTTCTAAACAGAGTGAAAACAGTTGTAGCGAAAAGGGTTGAACCGACGACATGTCTTAATGAATTTGGCTGACGGCAAATTGGTTGAAGCGACATTGCACAGAGTAAGTAGTCGTAAGCAAAATGTTTGAAGGGACTTTTCATCTAAAGATAGCTACATCGAAAAACGATTTATCTGCCATCGAACTAAAATTTTAGGAAGGGAATAACGGCTTATGATCCGATTCTCTCTTTTTGTATACAGCTTAAATGATATACTAAAAAAATATGGCAAATTTGAAGTCGGATCATACATCATGTTTGAGAATTATGCACTAAAATGGCATTGTTTTAAGCGCCATAAAAGTGCTCAGAATTGTACGAAACCCGGCTCAGACGACGCAGAAAAATTCGCTGAATCCGAATATGTATATAACTCCATATCGTCCAAAATGTCGCTTCAAACAAATAGCCTTTCACCCCTCGATATGTAGTTGAATAATAAAGTTAAGACTAAAACATTATTGAAAACAATAACTGAAATAGCAATATGCTAATTTATAAATGTTAAAATTATACATAGATTAATAATAAATTATTGTTTTGACTATTTGCAAATGCCTGCCAACAAAAAAAAAACGACTTCTAACTGTGAACTAAGCGTTCCCTGAACTGTTTTTCGTCTTCATTATCAGACCCCTAATGACAGACACAACCCATCTAGGTGTAAAGTTCTTATCAATATTAATAATGTAAAAAAATAACATATCAAACGCACTAGTCACCCCTATGATTTTTTTAAGTTCCCCTCGATTTTTCTGGTCTGCCATCATCAAACCCTGAGTTCCTTATCATGGGACCACCTTTGAAATATCTTCTTTCCAACAAAAAAAGAATAATCAAAATTGGTTCATAAACAACGAAGTTATCCGCGAACAAACATAAAAAAATGAAACTTCCGTTTTTTTGAAGTCGATTAAAAACGATTTTTGTTTTTATAAAAAAAAAATATATTCTACTTGGCAAGGTTCCCAGAATGCTGGCAGCATTAGCCCGTTGAATGGCAATGCTTACCTGCTGTGTCAAGTAGAAACCAGAACTCGGAGGACGTTTCGTATGTTATTGTTACTTACTGTATTATTTAAGCTACATTAACTTAATAAAGGAGAATGTTTTCTTTTACTATGAGCCCTGGTCCAAAACAAAATCTGCGGTCCCCAGGAATGAACCCATTGTTGATCGACTCATTCATTTGAAGTTACTATGTGTGCAAAGAAACGCAACAAAATAGAACCTGAAGTTTACGAGTTACGTTTTTAATGATTTTTTTTCTAAGGACTAATTATTTGCTTATATCTGGATTTCTGCAGTACAGTTTTTTTAGTCTGTCTGTGTCTTTTATTTTTTTAAATTATTTTCTGGACAAAAAAAAAACATTCTCCTTTACATAGGAATTTAAAATAATATATTTTTGCATGTATAGTAAACGCTGAGTACCTAGCGAAGACATTTTTATGGAAGTAATATTAATATCGTTTCGTGATTAGTCTCCTGTGATTTTCCATTACAAACAGATGCTTCAGTTTTATTTATTTGTACAGTTAGAGAACAATGTTTTTTTTTTCGGATGGACATACGTATGTAGCCACGAGGCTTTTGCTACTTCACCGGGCATAAAGGCGAGCAGAGCTCTAGCCTTAATTCATCATTTAAAAACTACAAACTAAGCAACCTGCGCAAGAGGGCGCTCCCTGTGGGGCTTGGACCTCGGCTCAGGGCGGTCGCTGGCGATGAGATTGAGGGCTTATGACTTTTAGTATTTTAGGGGAGTTTTGTGCAACTGTCGCTCTACTTTACAGTTCGGGTCTGCGAGGGCACCGGATGGTTCTTTGCAAACTAAGAGTCAGGAGGACGAGGGGAAGAGACAACAGAGTGATTGAGAAGAGATGTAGGTTGAAAGACGATGTGAAAAGGGAATTTTCGCGAACTTTCTAATTCTGTTTAAGGGTTAAGTTTCCTTAAAAACGTGTATCACTTCATAATGACTCATTTAAATATGTTGAAATACTAAAGAAAAACAAATTAGTTAACTAAATTTTACGCCGTATTGGCTGAATACGGATATACCATTGCTTTCTCTTAACTGTCAATGTTTTGGCGCTCTGACGCCATCTTGCCAAAATTTATTATGAAATCTTTTGTTTGAATTTAAAATGGTGTCATTGAGTAGTATAAAAATATGTGGTTAACTGGTTACGAAATTGCGTGATACTTTTAGCTGAATAAAAATATTTTTAACCAGCTCCCCGCACAAGATTTCACCCGCGTCAGACCTTTTATTTTCGCACGGACATACTTATTTAGCCACGAGGCTTTTGCTACTTCACCGGGCATGAAGGCGAGCAGAACCTTAATAAATGGACCGCGCCAGCTCCCGTTCCCGTGGGATCTTCATAATAAAGTATAGGCTATATTACGACGTTGAGTAGTTAATATACCACCTTAATGAGAAATTACGGTAATATTTAATTATTTATTTTAGACTAGCTGACTCTTTTTTTTGCATTTACGCATTCCCACCGCCGCTGCAGCGTTTTCGCGCTCTGGCGGTGGGATATGTAGGACTCGCCGTCTCCTTAACGTGGTATGCTAAACTCATACCACGAGGAGAGGACCCTACACCACTAAAACCCCCCGGACACTCCTTCGATCCGCCCTTGACGGGGGCCGGGTAAGCATAAGCAATCCGACCCTCCGACGGCACCCGCGGCTTTTGTGGCACCGCGGGATCTCCTGGGCCACACTTGCAGTGGCCCATTTGCCCATTACAGGGACGCTCGGAGTGTAGAGGCGTCCCTACTCCTCATGGGTCAGCCTCGAAGGGAGCGGGGCCCGTGTGCCCCACTCCCCGAGGCCGAGCCTAGGTTGGCTAGCTGACCCAACAGACGTTGTCCTTTCTTGTCTATGAATGAATGAAGGTGATATGTCGCATTTTCGAATTTTGGTGTTTTTTTTTCATAGATGAAGGTGATATCTCGATACAATACGGCCACAGGTCTTAAACCGTCCATTTAAGGCTTTTCAGGACAACGACATTCCTACTTAACATCTAATTTTCAATAGCTAAACTTGCAGAAAAGTTTACTTCTTTTTATGGAAAAAGGACTTTTTGTCAAGTTTTTTATTGCAAATGATATTATAAAAGATATTGTATTGGTTTGATTGCTTTCATACAGTTAATATTTCAGGTTATTTACACAACTTGGCATCATAGTTTAATACAAACATTAGTATTGTAGCGACTTATCTTAAAAAATAAAAGTAAAACCTTGATTTATTCAAAATTTTAATTATATGACATTTATCACCTTCATCCACGTCTCCATTGATATTGATAACTCCAAACGAAGCATCTGTTTTTTTAGACGACATGGCGACATTCATTTTTTTATATCGTCTTTGACGATATTTGTAACACGCATTCTGTCAATGTCATGTTAAACGGCGCCATAAAGTTACATAAAAAAGTTTATATTGTCAAAAACGCTAAAAAGGTGGTCTAGTATTCTTATTTTTTTTTATTCTCCGCGTAATTTTCTTATTTTTATCTTTTATATGAACCTTTTCCTAATAATAAAATACACAACACACACAAAAAAACACACAACAAAAAAGAGGATTACCGAAATCGGTGCAGCGGTTCACGCGCTGCCATGGCCAAGGGGTAAATTAGGATTCATTTTGATATATATACTAGGTAACTTTTTTACCGTCTTGAAAATAATAGGGCGTGCGTGATATGTATATGAAATGGATGTCTAAGGCATAGTTATTTCATATTAAATTTAGTTTTTAATGACATTTAGTGAAAATCATAACGATAAAAATACGTAACTAATTAGGTAGTTACGCTACGATAGTTAAAATAGGTGCCTATAATACCTAGGCCGCAATCAAATATGAATGAAAAGAGTGAGCGAAATAGCGTCCCTGTAATAAGTACGTATTTTTACGATTACGATTTTCACTCTAAGCCAGTAAAAATAAGCATATCAATATCACGCCCTATTACTTATTTTCAAGACGGTAGGTAAAATAGTCATTCACAAGAGGTTGCAGTGAATAGTTTTGCATATCTATAATATGCATATCGTAAAAACCTGTTGTTTTTCCACTAAACAGACAGACACTTTAATTATATTTATTTGTATAGCTTATTTTAAAAGAAAAGAAAAAGAATATAAGAATCTTTGTTCGATTACAAAATGTAGTTGTGTGTATTGTAAAGTTAGAAAACCTCATTAGTAATACAAAGATTTTCACTTAGCGCGATTCAAAGCAAATTGCGCATACATCTTTGTCAATATAACAAAACATCGATTTAAAAAACTTTGAATCGGCCGTAGCCCAATGGCTAGGGCGTCGGACTTGTGATCTTGAGGTCGCCGGTTCGATACCCACCCATTGCACCACCGACGTGAACCCACTCGTAACACAAGCATTTAACTTAGTACGAGGGGTTAACAAGAAAACTAGTAGACAGCAATAGTAAACTTTTATAAAAAAGAAAACACTAAATGTCATATATTATTATCTTTTATTCCCTTCCTCCTGAGCCGAGGTTCAAGTCCCACAGGCGGTTCCTCTTGCGCAGTTTGCTTAGTTTGTAGTTTACAAACCATTTAATAAGGCTGAGGATCGCCTTTATCCCCGGTGATGTAGCAAAAGCCTCGTGGCAAACAACACAACATCTGTTCGAAAAAAAAAACGATTTAAATGCGTGTTCTTTTAACAATTTTTCCGACAATCTGTTCATTAGATTAGCTGTTGACGTAACGGTCTAGCGACTCTTTTTTTTGAGGATTAATTAATTATTCATATATCATCAGCCCGTATAAAGTCCACTATTGAACATGGGCCTCTCCTCCTGCCGACTTAACAAAACACTTCCCAAGGGACCTTCCTCGGACTGAGACGGAAAGCACGTTAAGCCGTTGGTCCCGATTGCTATAACATCATGTATAACTATCGTATACCAGGGAACAAGCAGCAGCGTTACCTTGTATGCAGCAACATTATACTGCGGTCATAAACCTATTTGCCAAGCGTGGTGACTATGGCAAAACCCTCCCAGGGGGCCCATGTTCAGCAGTGGACGTTATACGGGTTTATGGTGAAACAATAATTTCTAGGAAATTATATCAAAAATAATTCTAGACCATTCAGTAGCACAAGGACGGCTGTACTAATATGCTTAGGAACATTTGGGCGTAAGTGCCAGTTTACGATAAAGGCACATACGACGAATGCTTCTGATGTAGGTATAATGGTACATCTAGTGTTGCCAGGTCCAATTTGTTATAAATCGGTACATGAGGTCAAAAAATCGGGATTTAGGGTTGCAGATCGGGACAGTAAACAAAAAACAAGAGATATTTTAAATCTGGGTTTAATTTATTGCGTTTTAAACTTCTAGTGCAAGTATATTATTATATTAATTACCTAAATTAAATATGTATTAAATTATTATTTTTTGATTATTTGATACATTTAGCGTCCCGATCAGGTACAAATCGTGACGCGTTCCCTGAAAATCGGGACGTCCCGCGCAAATCGGGACACCTGGCAACACTAGGCACATCCGACATTATGCTTTATGCTCTAGATTTATTTCCTAGTACGGGAGTTATCTTCAATGAGCAAAAAATACTATTTAACATCCGCGAAAGCCTGTGATACTCGTAAAATTTTAAAACAAAGCACTGAGGTGTGGTCACGAAACAACTGCTTATATAACGCCATGTTGGAAAGCTATAAGTGACAGATAACCAGTTTTGTACTACATACTGAGCTTACGTTATGTTATTGATATTCGTGGACTACAATAATTGGGAATGAAATTATTAAGTTATATAGTATTAGTGACATTGTTTTAATACGTTCTATAAATAAAATAGGTGGTTCATACTGAGATTACGTTACGGTAGTGATATTCGTAAATAATTTTAGAGGAAAGATTATTTTTTTGTACGTAATATAAGTGATATTTGTGCATAAAAAAATAATGTAAAAGTACAATAAAGTAAATTACCTGTATAGCAGTGAAGCCCTCCACGACGCAGGATTTTTATATAGGGCGGGAGTAATGTTAAAAAAATAATTAAATATCTTAAGTTTGCGTCAAGTAAGTTGACTAAGGGTTATACATAGTTTCAACTAGTTGAAGACAGCTGTTTAATTTTTTTTGTCTACTCTTATTTCTTAAAATGCAATATATGGTCTTTAATGTGCGTGTATTAATTAATTTTATTATTATTTCTATAAAGGCTCAGTTGCCTAATTAAGCCGAACAAAACCACACGGTAAGGCTTGTTGGCGATAATAACAAAAGTTTATTCGCTTCATCCCAAATGTAAGAGCGTAGCCTCAGTATGTTATAACCTGTACAATTTGAGTGGATTCACTTTTATCTCGCCCAAGTGATTTTGGATCTAGAAAATTTTCCGTTAAGTATACTACTATTAAATAGCGGAAGAGTTGTTTGTTTGTCCGCACTTATCTATGTAACTGATATCCCATTTTCATATATTAAATATGAAAATGGTGAACTCGCAATTGCCTAATCTGATGTTAAAAGGTCACGTAGTCTTTTATAATCGACCACGTTACTTTTGAATTCTAAGGCCCTTGTAAAGGATCCCTTCGAGGCTGATCCATGAGGAGTAAGGACACCTCTACACTCCGGGCGTCCCTATTATTAGGCAAATGGGCCACTTTAAGTGTAGCCCAGGAGATCCCGCGGTGCCATATTGGCCGCGGGTGCCATCGGGGGGTGGTATGTCCACTGTGTTCTGATAAAGCGAAGAAGAAAGTTAATTATAACTTAAGTAATATATTTCTCACAATGAAGATTTCATTACGAATGATGACTTCTCACAGACGGCGATTAATCAGAGATTGATTATCATCGCTAATTACGTATTTTGTAGTAGACCGACAGATGGTTAGTTAGTTACTTGATAAATTCCTAATTAGTCATAGTAATTAGCGTTTGCAATTTAATTACAAATTACTATTTAACAACCTCCGTAGCTCGCTTTAAATGTCGGAGGTCGTGGATTCTATCCCCACGCCGGATAAGAAATCTTTGTGTAAATTCTGATATTTCTTTCCGGGCCTGAATGGTTGAGGGACTACCCTTCTTGCCTCGGACAGCACGTTAAGCCGTTGGTTCCGATTGTTATAACATCAACTATAAATAGCGTATATCACGGGCAGCAGCGTTTCCTTGTGTGTAACAACAAAATGCGGTCACCAATCCGCCTGCCAAACGTGGTAACTATGGCGAATACCCTCCCTCGGTAGGAGGCCCATGTTCAGCTTGATGATGATGACTATAACTACTTATATTATACATTAAGAAGTACATGTTTATTGTGTAGGTATTTAAGCATATATTTTATGTTATTAGTGACAGAGTCTTACTGCCGCCGACCCGATAACCTCAATAGTACCACACATAGACACACATACACACACTTTATAGACATATGTACGTGCAAATTTCTACTGCTTTTACTATAATGCACATTCATGTTAATGTAATCTCAATAACCTCCGTGGATTAGCGGTGTAAGGCTTGTCCTAAAACTCGTAGGTGAGTTCGATGCCCACTCCGATCCCCTCGTAGACCCGAAGTCCTCTTTCCGATCCACCGGAGAAGAGTGCGCCCGCGAACGCGACGCGTCCCCCTCGTCCTCCTGACCCTCCTGACCATTGTAGTTTGCAATGAACCATCCGATGCCCTCGTAGACCCGAAGTCCGAGAGGCCCGCGAACTGTAAAGTAGAGCGAAAGTTGCACAAAACTCCCCTAAAATACTATAAGTCATAATCCCTCAATCTCATCGCCAGCGACCGCCCTGAGCCGAGGTCCAAGCCCCACAGGGGGCGCCCTCTTGTGTAGGTTGCTTAGTTCGTAGCTTTTAAACCATTTATTAAGGCTGAAGCTCTGCTTGCCTTTATGCCCGGTGAAGCAGCAAAAGCCTTACGGCTACCTATGAATGTCCATCCGAAAAACAAAACCCCGAAGTCCGATACGCCTGCGAACTGTAACATAGAGCGACAGTTGCACAAAACTCCCATAAACAACTAAAAGTCATAGTTCCTCTGTCAGCAACCGCCCTGAGCGGAGGTCCAAGTCCCAAATGTAACCCTTTTGCGCAGGTCGCTTAGTTTTTGTTTATAAAAACTCATCTTTATCGACATTGGAAAGCCAGGGTCATTGAGTTTGAGGGATAAAGCCATAATCACCGTACTTGGCAGGAGAACTGGTGATCGCAGTAAGATGTTAAACAACCTGTACCTGATAGATGCTGCCTGTCAATCAGAGGGCCGAGTCTGCTATTCTTTTAATTATTGTGTCACCATGACACTACCATCGTGATATCAGTATGCCAAACACAGTAATCTACTAATCACACTATGGTGTCGGCGCTGGAATGGCAGTCGGTGTTGCTACCGCAGAAAAAGGCCGTAAACAGAAGTAGCAGAGAAGATGGTTAGGGAGATTGTAATGTTTATTTAGGCGATTTCAAAACTTATAAATGTATCATTTGTTGTTATATTCAACTACGCTAATGTCATCGTGGCGTCATTTGGATAAGTAGATTACCAAATGGGAAAAAAACCGACCATTGAACTGTCATTGACAGATCATGGATACGCCATTACGATAGTAGACTCGGGGCCCAGCTGTAAGTCCCTTAGTCACCTATTACTTACACATTTATGTGAAGATACGGGTTGTTCTATTCTATCCGGAAACCACTCGGCTTTTTATTATGTAACTACTTATACATAAGATGTGTAAAATTTATAGATGTATTTTTGAATATTGTGACTATTTTTACAACATATCTCCTATTAATATTTAAATTATGCCTTTTAAATTGCATAACGACTTGGAAATATCTCCTAAGTCAATTTGCCTTTGAATATTAAAATTATGCGCGTTCACATTTTCTATACTAATATAAATTTTCGTATATCCGGAATTCGTAATATATAATATAAACCTTAACGTTAACAAAATATAGTTCAAAGTCCTTTGTTTTATCTGACATGTACTTGAAACCGGTGTAATCGCCATTCTTATAGTTTTCAACACGCAAAATTCGACCGTATTTTGATAGTAATACGTATGAGGTTTGTATAGATTCATCTTAGAAGGCTTGTAAGCGTACCGGCATGCGTTGTATAGGAAATAACATCCCACTTTCTTTAAACTTGCTCTCGAGACCGACAGTTCGAATCCTTCCATCGTCGAAACTACACGCGAGACAAAAAAAAAACGAATCCGAAATACTTTTGGTGACGTAACATAAAGATGAATAAAAAAATATAATTTGGCGGGAATGCAGTGACAGTTGTGCTTATTTTTAATTTGGTTTTTTTTTTTTAATTTTTGACTGATCGGTGCTTAAACTTTTTTTGGTGTCTTTTGGTGTTGGATATTTATTTTTTATTTTTCGCAAAAATGGTAAGTTTTTAAAACTTTTTATAGGTATTTAATAATACATATAATAATGAAATACAATTACATACACTTGTACGTTTGTCAAAATCACAATATAAAGAAACTATAATAAATAGGTTATTATTATTCTATGAATTAAACTATAATATATAATATTGTTGTTTTAAATTGGTAATTATTGTGTAATATTTACAAATCGTTGAAATAATTAATTTATTCAGCACTTAGGTATTTACATACACTTGTACTTGTCAACGTCACAATGAAAAAGTACTGTAATTAATAGGTTATTCTATGAATAAAACTACCTGTGTGCAACCTGTGAGTGCTGCTAATTGTAGGACATTACAGACAATGTACTTCGTCTGTCCGTCTGCCATTAATTCCTCTACTTATAATAAGTTTATATTTACATTAATTATTATAGGTATATATTTATGAAAGCATACAATTAACACACACCCTTAAGGGGTTAGGACCACAACCCAGAGATGCCACTGATATTAAAGTTACCAATGTATATGTATTAAAAGACGTTATAATTATTTAAATAAAAAAAATACTTAAAGTTAACCATTAAACATCAAAGACAGTCATAGAGTAACAATTTTTTTTTAATTACGCCCCATTTTGATGTCTAATTAGAAACTTTTCTCGGAACCTATCTACATTTTTATTAACCACGTTATAGTTTAATAATGACTGTATTCTACAATTAAAAAATAAAGATCATCAATTAAATTAGTATTGTTGTTCTTAGATTAGATACAGAGCTTTTCAAAGTATATGCCTTCTCTTTACAGCGCATAGTAACATGTTTATTAATCACGTTAGTTGAGGAATTTTTAGATAACTTTTCGATACAATTTGAAATATGAATATTAATTTTCGATATTTTTTCATAAAAAAGTGTACTTAAATAAAAACCTAACTTCGTGCGTTCAGCTTCACCCGCGTAACTCCAGTATCCGTAGGAATTTCATAACGAAATATAGCCTGTCTATAGACTTTCCACAATAAAGTCATTTTGGCGTCTTCGCGTTGTTTATCTATTTGAGAAATACTTTATTTGGTCTATTTTGTATTTCAATACCTTTTGATTTCATGTGTCCAATCTTTTCAGAAATTTCTATTTTTTCCTTTTGGGTGATTGATAGTTCTTCTTTGTGCTTATCTAACACTCCAAGAATTTCTCAAATCGGATTAATTAGCCCGATCAAGCAAATAAACTCTTCAGCTTTATATATTGGTATAGACTAGCTGCGCCCTGCGGTTTTACCCGCGTCACTCTGCTCCAGTGAGTCGAAGCGTGATATTTTGTAGCCTATACGGTAATCCAGTTTATAAACTATCCGCGTGTGAACTACTGAATGGATTTGATACTTTGCACGGGATTAGTTAATAAGCTAGATTAACATATTTTATAGGCTACAAAAAATCACGCTCCGACCCGATGGAGCAGAGTAACGCGAGTAAAACCGCGGGGCGCAGGTAATTTATAATACTAGTAGGGTATGGTAACTTTTTAAAAAGCCCTTAAGGTGGAAATTACGTCACACGTATAAGAGTTCTAGAAAGGGAAATTTGAAATTTGATCTGTCATGTCTTTACAACTAACTGTCATTTGAAATGTCAAAGATTATTATGACAGCTAGTGAGAACAATCTGCGAGCAATGACATTAGTGGTCGATATTCGAACATGATAGGAGTGAAGACAAAAAAATCAATTTAATCTGTCAGTTAGATTACTTTCTTCATTTACTCTTTTTAAGAACGACAAATTTTAAAACACATAGAAACCAGAAGGGGTAAGTTAATAGGACATCTAATCCGAAACGACCAGTTTATATATAATAGAAGGGAAGATAGACGTAAGAAGAAGGAAAAGAAGACCAAGAAGAAAGTTTACTGACCAACTTAAAGAAAAATTACAAGTGGACAGTTATAAAGATGTAAAGATGGCTCTACAACGGGATAGATGGAGAATGCTACACAGACAAGTGCGAAGCACTTAAATCTTGGAATTACTACTACTACTACCCTCCGTGCCTCGGAAAGCACGTTAAGCCGTTGGTCCCGATTGTTATAACATCATCTATAATGATTGTATATCAAGGAACGGGCAGCAGCGTTTCCTTGTGTGTTACAACATAATACTGCGGTCACCAACCCGCCTGCCAAGCGTGGTGACTATGGCAATACCCTCCCTCGGGGGGAGGCCCATGTTCAGCAGTGGACGTTATACGGGCTGATTGGACTTACGGATTGAATTTTAGGGTTCCGTAGTCCACTAGAAACCTTTATAGTTTCGTCATGTCCCTCCGTTTGTCCGGGCTCGTACTCCGCCGTTACAGCACCGATTGTCACGAAAATTGGTGGAGATATGTATATGGATGATCCAAAACTTGGTTTTTAAAATTGTGAAAAAATATTTTTATTCAGTCATTTTTTTCCATACAACGAAAGGTGAATTAAGAAAATTAAATTTGACTAACTTCATCGTGTGGGCTATCGTAGCAATCCAACAAAAACTGCCTTGGAACTGTGTAGATCAAATAATTAGGCTGGAGCTCTGCTCGCCCGCTCCTCTGATCTGATTTATGCCCGGTGAAGTAGCAAAAGCCTCAGGGGTTACTACAAAGGTCCGTGCGAAAAAAAAAACGAGTTAAACAATTTTTTTAACCTCTGTTATCCCACTGCTTGGCAAAGGTCTCCCCCATAACCTTCCACTCTTCCTTTTGTGCGGCTTTCTCCGGCCAATCTGTCCTGAATGCGTCTAGATCGTCACGCCAGCGTTTTCTAGGCCTTCCTCGGCAACGACTCCTATCCGGCACCCACTGCGTAACGACTCTGGCCCACCGATCCCTGTGCATTCTATACACGTGGCCCGCCCAATCCCACTTCAACCTGGCAGTCTTATTAACTAAATACATAATTAAAAATAAGAGCGCCCTTAATAAAACCATGACATGTCCTGGGACAACAGGACGGTTGGCCACTCTAACCTAGTATGTATAGTCAACAAAAGAGATTGGTTTACACCTTCAGTATTAAATTTTTTATTTATTTATTTTATTTAAAAGCCATTTTACACACATAACAGTTAACGTGGGTTCCCACACTAAGTTCTAAACTTGTATCGCAGAAACCTGATATACTTTAACAAAATTATTAACCATGCGGACACCAGCTAAGCATTTAATTATAAATAATGTCAATATATATTTTTATATATGTAATTCTTTATGGGCAAAGTGTTCACTGCTAGCTGTGTAAAAATGCACATAACAATGAAGTATACTCATAAACGTGGACATATAAATTTAAAATGCGTTTCACATTCATCATTATCAGCCCGTATAACGTCCACTGCTGAACATGGGCCTCCTCCCGAGGGAAGGTTTTTTCTATAGTCACCACGCTTGGCAGGTGGGCTGGTGACCGCAGTGCTATGTTGTACAACACAAGGCAACGCTGCTGCCCGTTCCTTGATATACAATTATTATAGATAATGTAATAATAATTGGGACCAACGGCTTAAAGTGCTTTCCGAGGTACGGAGGGTAGTCCCTCAACCAACAGACCCGGAAAGAAATCTTAGTAATTATTAATTATCAACTTCGTTTTTTATATATTTATTATATTATATAGTTATATATATTTATTTATGTATAGTATTGGTAATAGGTATAGTATTTTCCTAAAAAATGTAAAATTAATGCAATTATTTTAGTACACCTACCATCATTGTCTCTGCACCATCTAAAGGTTGACTGGTAGAGAATGACTCTGGCATTAAGTCCGCCCATGTACAGTTGTTATTTTGTTGTAATAATAACACAAAGATTTCGGCGTGGGGATAAAACCCACGACTTCCGAGATTTAAAGCGAGCCAAATACCGCTACGCTACGGAGGTTGTCGTTACCATATGTAAACCTATCTCTTTTGCTGACTGTGCCTATAGGTATGCTATAAGAAAGTTCATCGTCCGGAATATGAACTTGCACCTCCACTTACTTTCACACAATCATCTCATGTCGAGATCTTCACGTCAAGTTTTCACTTTAACAAACTTATGTATATGTAAATTAAATTAAAAACCGGCTAAGTGCGAGTCGGACTCGCGCACGTAGGGTTCCGTATCATTTCGGAATCTGGGACTAATATTACGCCAAGCGAACAACTTGTGAAGAGCACAAGCACTCGTGAAGAGTCACCTGGAATGCAATGCCGTAATATGGTCACCACACGAAGAGAAGTACAGGCTGATGTTGGAGCGTATCCAGAACAAGTTTGTTAGGTTCGTGTATTTGAAGCAATATGGGGTATACCCGGGCTATCCGCTCCTTTACCCTACTCTAATCGTTCTGGGTATGGTGGGGTATTACAGGCTTGAAATGAGAAGGGAGGCCGCTCTCAGCGTCTACATATTTAAAGTAATGCGCGGAAAAATCCATAATCCGAACGTATTGGAGGTGCTCCTGCTACGCGTCCCGGATGAGTGCGTGAGGCGGCGGCGGCGGCCGGAGCTGCTAGCCGTCCCGCGCGCGCGCACGTGCTTGCTGCAGCGCGCGCTGCTCACCCGTGCGCTGCGGGCGCTCAACACGTTGGCTCACAGAATTGATCTCTTTTCGTGTACGCTGAGCGGATTCACACGGGCCGCTTATTATGCAATTTGTTTAGTTTAAGTTACTATAGAGTTACCATTTTCGTTTTAATTTATAAATACATAGGCTATTGAATTAGGTATTAAGTCCCTGTAATGATAGTTTTATGTGTGTTTAAATAAATAAAATAAATAAATAAATAAAAATTTTAAGTGCCTTTTTTTTGTTATCCGGGCGGAAATGCTTTTACGCATTCCCATCGCCGTTGCAGCATATTCGCGCGCTGGCATGGCGGTGGGATATGTGGGACTCGCCCTCTCCATAGCGTGGTATGCTTACTCATGCCTGCTGCCGTAATTGGTAGCGAGCAAAAAAAAAAAAAAGGGTGTTGTGTGGGAGCCCCCCTTAAATATTTATTTTATTTTAGTTTTAGTATTTGTTGCTACAGCGAGTAATAGAAATATATCATTTGCGAACATTTCAACTGTCTAGCTATCGCGGTTCTTGAGATACAGCCAGGTCATTACAATAACCAATAATTGACTCAATACTAAGCTAAGCTATTTTAAGTACTATTGTATTTTGGTTTTGGTGAGAAAATAAACGATTTTTATTTTATTTATTATAGGGTTCCGTTTTTTCCCCTCGGGTACGGAACCCTAATACCAGATTTTAAATTGTTGAATACTTTACGGTAAAGTTTATCAATTACTTAATTTATAATTTAAGATTATTAAAATTAGACGAAAAAGAGAAATAAACCGTGATGTAGTCTTTACTTCTTCATTAATAATTCGCATGATGCCTTTACCACGCTTGGCTGTCTTGCCTACACTATACTACACACAGTCAAGGTTGATACTTTATGTATGGAAGCGATGTGGTCTAGCCGCCATATTCAAATTATGGTAACACCAAAGACCATAGAAAGTGACAGTTAAAAAAAAATCATACAAATTGTTTATTGCCGACAATGGTGTGTTTGTAAAAGTATGTAAATTATTGAGAAAGTTTCAAACAAAAATGTTCTATTGATGGGTAATTTTTAAGCATATTTTCTCTCGAGTTATTGAAATATGACCATACAAACACACGTTGGAGTGTTTATGTAATATGTTTTCAATAATCACCACGCGTAGTAGGTGGGTTGGTGAACGCAGTATTATGTATGCATTGGTTAACCTTGCAGAGAACAGGCAGTTCTCTAGCATATATTTTGTGTCATAGATTATAAACAGAACCAACGGATTATCCTGCTTTCCGGGGTAGTCCTGCTGAGGAGTCCCACACGCCTCTACCGTCTTTACCCAAGACGGTGGGAAGTCTATAAAAGATTTTAAACACAAAAAAAGCACGACGTCTGTCGGGTCAGCTAATATTAAATAGGTACATCGATTTTGAAATACAATAGGCTAGTGGACACATATGGAATTATGTTACAATGACGTTTATTTCTAAAAGTATTGCACGACTCTTAGTGCGAAGCATTAGAGAGTGCTCTACCACCTCCATTAAAAAAATTATAATAATTAATATGAACTTAAACTTATTATGAGTAGAGGAATTAATGACCAGCTGACTGACGGACTACTTTGTCTGTAATATCCTACAATTTGCTTCCGGTTTATTAAGTAAGTATTTAGTTTAATTCATAGAATAAGAATAATTGTGTAACATTGTGATTCTGACAAGTACAAGTGTATGTAAATACCTAAGTGCTGAATTAATTCATTATTTCATTATTACCGAAAAATTCGTTTTGCCTCGGTTCCGCGACTATTTAATTAATTTCTCGATTGGTAATCCACGTAATCTCCTCAATCTGCACACCATTTTATATATAAATTAAGAGAATAATTCTGTCACTAGTAAAAATCGATTTAAGATAACGGAACCGGAAAAAAAAAGAAAAAAAAAATTCCCGGCAATCAACACTTTTTTTTGTTTGAAACACGATAGCTGGCGTAAAAATCAATTAATCTAATAATTTTTTTTATTAGCTTGAGATCTGCTATGCGGAGATTGGTATTGAAAATGGTTATCTTATTTAGCGTCGTTGAATTGTTATTAACAAAAACTAAAATTAACAAATAATACACGAGTGCTTATATACCTATATATATTAGTAAATATTTTTTTTTATTAATATTTTCTTCTTTTCGTCGAACGAATGAGCAATATTAATCGTGCACTTTTGGATTTTCAAATTTTTTAGTCATATGGAACTTAAATATAATATGTTTGTATAAACTCAATCTGAAATGATTTCTTTTGTCTATGTGTTTAAGCCATTTTGTGACGTCATACATCTCGTTAAAAAACATGAACGCGATCCTTTACTATTATTACTACTTTCTGAGACCAACATGGCTGACATCGTTTTCATCTCTAAATGTCAAGCCAATTTTAAAAATATTTATTTTAGTGCTTTCTAGATCTCAAAAAAATGCCATATTTTTACTAGATCACTAGTAAAATCATTCTTAACCATATAAAAATAATTTCAAAAACGTATCAACTAGTCTATTACTAAGGTTGTTAAAACATATCGCGGTTTACATCTAACATACACTAATGCTATTTAATTCGTTTCATTTCCCATACTTTTACTCAAACGGTTAGAACTTTTTTATTCGCACACAAAACGGATGTCGTTTTCTCTTGTGGATATGACGTAGCGCCCTTAATGTCAACTGTAAAATTCCATAGACAATTTCCGGATTTATGTTAACTTTAAAAGTTCGTACCGTTGGAAGTTGTCTATGAAACTTTGCTAATAGTTCGTTATATGAATATGGAAAACAAAAAATTGGGTCGGGAACCCCCGGCTTATAGGATTTATAAGGTTCGTCCCGCCTTTTCTTTAACTCCGAAAATAATTTGGTCGCTTCTCGCAATTCACCTTCAAAGATCGTTGTTCGATTCCCGTCCCGGACAAAACAAGTCTTTTCTTTCGATGTCTGGGAGATCCGCGAACGACAGTTCGAGAATCGTAGAGCGACAGTTGCATGAAACTCCCCTATACAACTAAAAGTCATAATCCATCGCTAGCGACCGCCCTGAGCCCAGGTCCAAGTCCCACAGGAGACGGTCTCTTGCGCAGGTTGCATATCATATAAATGAATGTATATAGGGTACTAATAATAAAAAAACATCATCAGCCCGTACAACGTCCACTGCTGAACATGGGCCTCCTCCCGAGGGAGGGTATTTGCCATAGTCACCACGCTTGGCACCACCACTCACAAGGAAACGCTGCTGCCCGTTCCTTGATATACGATTATTATAGATGATGTTATAACAATCGGGACCAACGGCTTAACGTGCTTTCCGACGCACGGAGGGTAGTCCCTCAACCAACCAGACCCGGAAAGAAATCTTAGAAATTACATAAATATTTCCTGTCCGGTGTGGGTTCGAACCCACGACCTCCGAGATTTAAAGCGAGCCAAATACCGCTACGGAGGTTGTCTCTACTAAAACACAATTAAAAACAATTTTGTCTGTCTGTCGGTCTGTGTGTATTTCGAATTAATCTCAGTAAAAACTGTTCCGATTTTGATTGGACAAATGAATAGAAAAAAAGTGTCTTCTTACACCTACTAAGTAAGATGCGCCGGAACTAAGTTCGAAAGTCACTCCACAAGTGTGTGTCTATGAATGAAGGTCATTCAACTTGTTAACCATAGAGCAGGTAGAGTTCAGTGTAGTGAATGGTATAGAGAGGTGTCACTAGCATTTTATCTGACATAAAAAAAAACCTTTTTCCGGCACTTACTTATTTACATACGATTGTACTTTTCAGAATCGCAAAAATAAATTAAAAATCATTGTTATTTATATCAAATTATTATTATTATAACTAGCCTGTACTGTCAACCTGCTGGGCAAAGGCCTCCCTCCATTCCTTCCATCAAATTATTAACTAAAATAAATGAGTGTTTAAATAAATTTCAATAAGACATTTAATTTGGAATATTGTGTGACATCCAAAATAGGCTAGTTGACACAAATGAAATTATGTTATTAACATAATATAATCATTATAATATAATGATGTTTATTTCTAAAAGTGTTTGTCATATGAAACCTAAATATAATAGTTTCTGTTCAAAAAACTTGAATATGTTTGTATAAATTCAATATAAAAATGATTTCTTTTGTCTATGCGTTTAACTTCCAAGAACGCTATCAGCCATTTTGTGACGTCATAAGTCTAGAAGTAGGCGAGGCGCTAGTATTTTATTCTAAATTCAAAAGTCTAAAGCAGAAGTGGTGAACAGCAAAAGTCGTGACAAAAAAAAACCTATGATTCCTCTATAACTTTATTCCTCTTTGCGTAATCACCATACAATATGTTCTCACGATCGAAATTATAACGCCGCCATTTTAAACTATTCAAATTTTTGAGCATCCAACATATGTGGGAACCATTCTTGTTAAATGGTTTACTATTACGCACCCGTGTGGAGACGGACACCGTTTTTGAGGGTAGCGTATCCGAAGGGTAAAAGCGTGACATTATTACTAAGACTTCACTTTCAGTCTGTCTGTCATAAAAGCGGGACCCTATTACTAACTTAAATTTCAGTCTGTCAGACAGACCAGGCTGTATCTCAAGCACGGCGATAGCTAGACAGTTGAAATTTGCACAAATTATGTATTTCTGTTGCCGCTATTACAACAAATACTAAAAATAAAATAAAATAAATATTTAAGGGAGGCTTTTTATCAATAAAATAACAACAAACTTCTTATCAATAACGACAACAGGCGTACGGAACCCTTCGTGCGCGAGTCCGACTCGCACTTAGCCAGTTTTTTTTTAATTGCATGACATCCCGTGCGTTTTTAAATGGTTAACTATTACACATCCGTGTGGAGAAGGACTCGATTTTTGTACTACCGACTCGCATTTGAACATTTTTCATCCGATGCGTTCAGGTAGTGGCTGCGACCGGATTTCAAGGGTTTTCCTTTGGCCACTAATCCTTCTACCAAGTGTAGTATTTCATAGGCGATACCGAAGAATTATTAATATGTAAATTACCGTGTGGTTTCCGGACCACAATTGACCACCACATGTCATCATAGGGGTTTCGTAAGAGATGATTAAAGGAAATACAGTTGATAGATGGGAAGGAGGTATTCCTCGAAGCGCTACCATTTTGAGGCGCTCCTAATGAGGCGCTCCTTTTTCATTCCTCGGAGCGCTCCTTTTAGTAGCTCCTCCCGATAGTAATTAAAAATATTAAAATTTTATACCTTGAAGCCACCAACATTATCTAAGTTGCTTAACTTTTGGTTAAGCAACTTCGATGATGATGATGCACAAATGAGTTTTTAAAAATCATCGATATAATTTATTACTTTTACTTCATGCTCTTCCCTATTTTTAAACGGGGGTAGGCTTCAAGGTTTTCTTAAATTTTAATATTTTTAATTACTATCGGGAGGCGCTACTAAAATGAGCGCTCCGAGGAATAAAACAGGAGCGCCTCATTAGGAGCGCCTCATTAGGAGCGCCTCATTAGGAGCGCCTCAAAATTGTAGCGCTTCGAGGAATACCTCATGGGAAGCAGCATCTATCAGCACAAGGATAGGTACTTCACCATATTACTGCGATCACCAATCCACTTGCCATGCGTGGTGATTATGGCAATATCCCTCAGGAACACCCTCTTTTTGTGTTGTCCGTGGGGAAATGCATTTACGCATTCCCACCGCCGCTGCAGCGTATTGGCGCGCTGGCGGTGAGACTCGCCCTCTCCATAGCGTGGTATGCTAACTCATCCCACGAGGAGAGGACCCTACACTACTAAAACCCCCCGGACACTCCTTCGATCCGCCGTTGTCGGGGGCCTGCAAAACTGACTGATACATTATGTTGAAACTTTGCCGTAGTATATCCTAAGAATTAAATAAGTTAAATTACCATGAAATCCCAAATTTAACGCACGCGAACATCAAAAACATAAAAACATTCATCTCAACTCTCAATTTTATTAATTACAATAATATTTGGACCGTATACAATTAATGCCGTGCGTCATGGCGACTCACGCGTGCGTTTTAATTTGCAATTTTACGTTCTGGCATTGAAATACTTTTTTATATGTAATTAAACTATTAAATGTGAATGAAAGTGTTAGATGCGGCTTTAGCCCGATGGTTAAGGCGTCGGACATGCGATCTTGTGGTCACCGGTTCGATCCCCACCCACTGCACTACCGACGTGAATATAGGAGGTTACCGGCGACTGGGACCGCAATTAACTAGGACCGCGGTCCCAGTCGACGGATCCGTAAAAAATAAATTATTTTCTTCCGGCGACTGGGACCACTCATAAATGATAACTGAAATCAAAAAATGTACAGTCAAACAAACATTTTTTACATTTTTGATACATTTTTTTCATCTTAGCAATCGTAGAATGCTTCCTCTTCGATATTTGGATACCGTTAGGTTTTTTTAATGCTCCAGAATAGTATTTCATATCTTTTAGGAGTCCTTGCAGCAACTGGGCAATGTTTGGCTTTGGTTTGATGTACTTTCTAATGTGACTATTCCATTGCTCGACGGCATTATTTGTTTTGTTTAATTCCCCGTAAGTAGTAAATGTACCTGCGAGTGTTGAATTTTCTCCAATAGCATCGTTTATTTTTCTGTAGAGTCGCTATATTGTGAAAATGTGGTATTTGTGTAATAAAATGTAATCCCTCGTCTTTGAGAACTTCCATATTATTTTCAAACACTTGCGCAACAGGGTCATTTATGTCCTTTTGAACATCTTCTACACATTTTTGCATTTGGCGGTTCACTTTGTCTTTCGCAAAATCAATAGGTCCATGACAATGAGCAGTTTCGTTTAAAATTGTCATCGCATCGACTCTGATTTTTATTGTCGCGTTGCAAACACTTTTTCTTGCACATCGCCAGAGTTTTGAGCCATCTTTATTTATTATTTTAAGAATATATTCATAGCCAGCTCTTCGCAAAGGTTCACGTCCTCTTTGTGTGACATCAATATATAATGACTGTTCACCACGGGAAGTTGAAGGACTATTTACATCCATTTTGATAATTCTAAAATCTAAAAAAAAAAATAACTATCAGATAATCTTAACGGATGACAATTTTCTTTGTGATATTAAAAAGTCTCATTAAAGATGAGAAGCGTTCTAAAGTAAAAATATTTGTAAACACGTCGTTTAAACCCTTATTAGCTTGTTTTGTTTATAAATAATTTAACAAAAAATTGTTTTACATACTGAAGACTATTAAATGAAGTCACTACACCACCACTCACATCACACAATTTGCAACAAAAACTGCCTAATGCAAAACTTGACTTTCTTAAACTGATAAGCTTCTTGTCAGTGATTGGCCGAGCCAGTCATCGGGCGATGCAAAATTTCCCGTTTATAACAAAAGGGCTACCTGACCTTGAAATCGACAGGCAAAATGGACTTGAGCTAGAGAGGGATAGTGTTATACAATCATACAATGCTATTCCCTTTGTGTGTTTACCTGCATGTGTGAATTATGTAAAAACGGGCTAGCTTAATCTATTACTAAGCGCATAGGATAAAATCATGTCTAGAACGAGTCAATGATATTCATATAAATAATTTAGATTATTTTTCGTTTGACTGTACCGATTTTGACTTGAATAATAGTTTTTTTTAAGTTATCTATGAGTGGTCCCAGTCGCTGGAAGAAAAATATTTAATTTTTCGAATCCGTCGACTGGGACCGCGGTTCCAGTTAATTGCGGTCCCAGAAGCCGGAAACCTCGAATATAGTATATCGCCTTCCTCGATAATTGGGTAAACTATCTAACGCTGAAAGGATTTCTCAAATAGGAACAGTCGTTTCTGAGATTAGCAGGTACAATCAAACAAACTCTTCAGCTAACCAACCAGACCCGGGAAGAAATCTTAGAATTTACACAAATATTTCCTGTCCGACGGCGTGGGGATTAAACCCACGACGATATTTAAGGCGAGCCAAATACCGCTAGGCTATGGAGGTAGTCACAAACTTTACCTCGTTATAACATTAGTATAGATGATATTTTATTCATCCCGTAAGTACTAAGGGATGAATTATTAAAAAAAAACATTTATTTAGTAACGCAGGCCCTATTAATTATCGCTGCTTTAAAACCGCTTAAAAATGACTCGAGTATCATCATAAACTTGTTCTGTAGAAAGCGTCGGGTGACGTAATGCATACAATGTGTGTACCTGCGCGACTACTTTCAGTAATGTTTGTTTGCTTTCGGCGCAGCAGTTTAGGTGGTTACGTGGGCTTTTTGGTATTGGGTTATAGCTAGGTGTGTCTCTGGTGTACGGTTTTAGCACAGAAGTAAATATGTAATCGAATCTAACAAGAAAGTTTTGTCTGAATCGGTAGTTTCGTTTTGGAGATAAACGAAATAATAAACGAACATTCCTTGTGTGGTAGGAGCGTTTCCTTGTGTTTTTTTTCCGGACGGACATATCTATTTAGCCCCGAGGCTTTTGCTACTACACCGGGCATAAAGGCGAGCAGAGCTCCAGCCTAGCCTAGTTTAACCACTACAAACTAAGCAACCTGCGCAAGAGGGCGTCCCCTGTGGGACTTGGACCTCGGCTCAGGGCGGTCGGTGACAAGGAGATTGAGGGATCATGGCTTTTAGTTTTTTTAGGGGAGTTTTGTGCAACAGTCGCTCTACTTCACAGTTCGCGGGCCTCTCGGACTTCAGGTCTACGAGGGCTTCAGAAGGTTCTTAGCAAACTAAGGATCGGGAGGGCGAGGGGGGAAGCGTTTCCTTGTGTGGTACAACATAATTCTGCGGTCACCAACCCGCCTGCCAAGCGCGGTGCCCTTGGCATACCTTCTGGAAGTGGTCCATGTTTAGCAGTGGACGTAATCAGAGCTAATCATGATCGTTATGGTAATCTGATCGAATCACAAATTACCTCTTACATTGTCCTTGACCCAGCTTTTAAGCCTTGTTATCTAATAACAAGCACAAGTGTCTGTCTGAACGTGCTTTGTGTGTAAATTGTATTAATACGAACATAATCACTACATAGTATAAAACAAAGTCGCTTGCCGCTGTCTGTCCGTCCCTATGTATGCTTAGATCTTTAAAACTACGCAACAGTTTTTTTTTTAAATAGATATTGTGATTCAAGAGGAAGGTTTATATGTATGATACATCAGCATTGCACCCGTGCGAAGACGGGCAAGTCGCTAGTTCTACATATTTCTTTTTAACTGTACCGGCGACAGTTGCTGTTTACAAAACTATCCAAAACTAGATTCCCGCGCGCGATTTCACCCGCGTAACTCCCGCTCCCGTGGGAACTTCATAATTAAATATAGCCTATGTCACTCAGGGTGAATGTGGCTTTACAATGGTGAAAGAATTTTTGAAATCGGCACAGTAGTTTTTGAGTTTATTCATTACAAACATACACACAAAAATACAAATCGTTCCTCTTTATAATATTAGTTTAGATAACGAAAAGTCATAATCCCTCAAGTCCCCTGTCAGCGACCGCCCTGAGCCTCGGTCCAAGCCCCACAGGGGCGCCCTTTTGCGCATGTTGCTTAGTTTGTGGTTTTTGAGCCATTTATTAACGCAGCTCTGCTCGCCTGTATGCCCGGTGAAGTAGCAAAAGACTCGTGGTTAAATAAGTAAGTCCATCCAAAAAAGAAAAGGGTGAAACGGTCGACTAGATAGATTGACACACTGCTGCCCGTTCCCTGGTATGTTTTAGTAGATTTTTTGTTGACAATCGGCTTTACGTCCTTTCCGAGGCACGGAGGGTAGTCACTCAACCAACCAGACCCGAAAATAAATCTTAGAATTTACACTAAGTTTTTTTTGTCCGACGTAGGGATTGAACCCACCACCTCCGAGACTCAAAGCGAGACTTACCTACACTACTATGCCACGGACTGTCTCACTTTTTTTCCCAGCCCATAATTGAACCAGGTACCTCTCTAGGGTACATTTAACCGCACCACTGGTTCAACGAGGCGATCCATAAGGCACAGAGTAAATTAGCTCTTAAGAAAACTGGTTACTGAGAGAAAGTTACAATGATGTTACGGAAAGTCGGGTGTGCCCTGTGGCCCTTCGGGTTGATGACCTTGTTACTAATCATTAGTTCATTGAACTATGGCTATAGTTTTAACTTGTGTAACCTTTCTTAAATAATAATGAAGACGTGAGTGGATGAAGGTGATAAGTCACATAATTTAAATTTGGAGCAAATCGAAGTTAAAGTTTCACTTTTATATTTTGAGATAAGTCGCTACAAAACTAATGATAGTATTAAACTATGATGGTAAGTTGTGTTAATAACCTGAAGTATTAATGGTATGAAGGCAACCAAACAAATTTATACTTTTTATTATTTAATTTGAAAAAAAATCTTGACATAACTCCTTTTTTCATAAACAAAAGTAAACTTCTGCAAGTTTAGATATTGAAAATGAGGTGCTAAGATGAATGTAGTTGTTTCGGAAAGCCTTAAATAGACGGCTTAAGATCTGTAGTCGTATTGTATTGACATATTATTATCACCTTCATCTATGCAAAAAACACAAAAACTCGAAAATGCGACATCACCTTCATCCACTCACGTCTTTAATTAACAGTTGTTCTTATTCTTAAGCATCACTATATAGTATAGAACAATGTCGCTTACTCTGTCCCTATATCCTAATGTATGCTTAAATCTTTAAAACTACGCAACGGATTTTGATGCGGTTTTTTTTAATAGATAGAATGATTCAAGAGGAAGGTTTATATGTATGATACATCCGCATTGTACCCGTGCGGAGCCGGGGCGGGTCGCTAGTTTATCTATAATCTGTGTCACCGGAAAATAATAAGAATCGTAAGTTGATCAACTTCCTAGTTAGTTGATTAACTAACGAGGTTTCGGGTGGTTAAAAAAAACCGGCCGAGTGCGAGTCGGACTCGCGCACGAAATGTTCCGTACCATTTTCAAATGCAGAAAGAAACGTTTGTTGTATGGGAGCCCCATTTAATTTTATTTTTTTATTTTTAGTATTTGTTGTTATTCTAGCTAGCGTGGTTCTTGAGATACAATTTATCTAGGCTGGAGCTCTGCTCGCCTTTGTGCCCGGTGAAGTAGCAAAAGCCTCAGGGCAAACTACATATTATGTCCATCCGAAAAAAAAACCTTGAGATACAGCCTGGTGACAGACAGAGTAGTACAATACAGAGTAGACAGACAGACTGCACCGGTGGCTCAGTGGTTATGATAGTTGCCTCTGAGACCTGGTGTCCTGGGTTCGATTCCCACCCGGGACAATTATTTGTGTGAACCACAAATAGTTGTTCTGAGTCTGGGTGTTCTTTGTGTCCGTCAATTGAATGTTTGTAAAGTCCCCCGCGACACAGGGATTTATTTCCCTAGTGCAGGAGATGTCTTTTTTAAATAAAATAAAAAAATAAAATAAAAACAGACAGCGTCAGGTCCCATTTTTACTCTTTGGGTGCGGAAAACTAAAAAAGGAAACTAATGAAGTTCAACAGGACTTATTGGAGTTGAAGTTTTTTTGTTTTGTTCAAAAAGTAGCAGTCTCGACTCTCGTTTAGGTCAAGTGTTATAATAATTAAGTAAATAATATAATAATTATGCGCGTTCACTGAAACTGGCGACTAAATTTAACAATATGAGTGGCACGGAAGTTGATTAACTTACGATTCGTATTATTTTCCGGTGACTTGTATAAAAAATAATCTACTTCCCTTGATCACGGGTTGATGAGATGTAAATATTTCGCTAATATTTTTTTTGTATTTGTTATTGTCAGGAGAAATTTCTTATAAAAGAAAGAAATAAGAAAATTTGAAAATTTCGGAACACTTAAGCACCATATTAAATTTTCTATTATAACCTTATGGCTTTTGACAACATAAACCTATTTAATAATTAAAAAAAAAAAATATAGTTTAAAACAGATGCTTTGGTCAGAGTTTTATCTATACTAATAATAAAATAATATTATATCTATATATCTATATATATAAAAGAAAGTCGTGTTTGTTACAACACTTATAACTCGAGAACGGCTGGACCGATTGCCATGTTTTTTGATTTGTTGGATTTGTTTCCGTCCCGAATAGCAGAATACATTTTAAAAACAAAAGAAAGTCGTGTTAGTTACACTATTTATAACTCAAGAACGGCTGAACCGATTTGGCTGAAAATTGGTAGGGAGGTAGCTAAGAACTGGGAGAAGGACATAGGATACTTTTGGGTAGGGGTAGGGTAGGGTAGGGTAGGGTAGGGGTAGGGTAGGGTAGGGTAGGGTAGGGTAGGGGTAGGGTAGGGGTAGGGTAGGGGTAGGGTAGGGTAGGGGTAGGGTAGGGGTATGGTAGGGGTAGGGTAGGGTAGGGGTAGGGTAGGGTAGGTGAAGGGTAGGGGTAGGGTAGGAGTAGGGTAGGGTTAGGGTAGGGGTAGGGTAGGGCAGGGGTAGGGTAGGGCAGGGGTAGGGTATAAAAGTCCACCCGTGCGAAGCCGGGGCGGGCCGCTAGTAATATTATAAAGACGAAAGATTTGATTGTTTGTTTGTTTGTTTGCATTGAATAGGCTCCGAAACTACTTGACCGATTTGAAAAATTCTTTCACTGTTGGGAAGCTACACTATCTCCGGTGAACATAGGCTATATTTAATTATGAAGTTCCCACGGGAACGTGAAACCGCTCACGTGTAGCTAGTTGATAATATAATTAATTTATTATATCTTACAAAGAGGATGTAAAAACATTGAATTTCTTAGTGCACATCACGGTTAGTTTAGAGCTATCACGCCTAATATTAAAAGTGAGCTAGTCTCCAATATAAACGCACTTTTATAGCCTGGGAATTGAACTTGCAACCTTCTGTCACTAACGAGAAATCAGCATAAAGTTAAACTTGGGTGAATTCCGCTTTCACTAGCCATCGAACTGGTTTCTAGTACTTGTTTGATATGTCTTGTGAATTTACCGGCTTCTTGCTCTGCTCCTAAAGGTCATAGGATGATAGTTTAAAAACCTTTTTTATGGGAGAAAATGCTTTAGGCATCAATGCAATAATGAAGTTTATTTAGATCTTGGGTATTTACCAGCGTTGCCAGATTTTAATATGGGATAAGCGCGATTTTTTATTTTTTAAGCGAAAAAGCGGGATTCTTTTGTCGAAAGTGGGACATAATAATAAAAGTATGTTATCAGAAGTTTTTAAGTACTTATCTTATTATTTGAGCTTAAAATTATGTTAACATGACAATTTATATAAAAAAAATACCCGTAATTAATGCATCCTAATGAGTATATTACTAATTTAACAAGGGTTGAAGTCTACGAGGGCATCGGATGGTTCTTAACAAAGTAAGGGTCGGGAGGACGAGATGGGTCCCGTTGCGTTCGAGTACGCACTTTTCTCCGGTGGGCCGGATAGAGTGGCTCTGTGTAGTGATTCTAGTTTCTTGCAGTCTTATTACTTTTAGTTGGTAACCACAAGATCACAAGTCCGAAGCCCTTAGCCATTGGGTTACAGCCGATTATATTTATTGATATATAAGATTGAGTAACATGAACGAAATGAACTTTCACATCCATAGTCATAACTAGGAAGTATTATTTAATATTTGCAAAAGGAAATTTAAATTTCACACGTTGTTGCATGAGCGATAAATGCTTTGTTTTAAATAATATTGTGTTTATTTTAATATGTTCCGTGAAAGATATATGTGTATATTGTTCACGCTAATTGTGCAATTATGAATGAAACTTTTTGCACGCTTTTACGTAATTTCTGGGTTTATATTGTTTCGCGATTTCGTAACTTCTGGGTTTTTTTCTCGTATTCAAATTATTTTTTAACTAGCTTCTTGCTCGCGGTTCTACCCGCGTTGGACTGCTCGAGTGGCTCGGAGAGCGATGTTTGTAGTCTATATTAAAAAAATATATATATCCTTTATGGATATTATAAGTCTTTGCTAGTCTTGACGCGCGCCGGGTGAAGTAGCAAAACCCTCGTGGCTAAATACATAAATGTCCTTCCGGAAAAAAAAAATAGTTAGTCTTAAATAAAGTTAGTCTTAGCCGGACACAGTAAGTCTTTCCGATTGGTCGGCCGTCGAAAATAAACGGTGTCCGGCTTTTACCAGGCTTTTAAATACATTTCGTAAACACGCGATTCAATTTTTTTCTTTATTTTATTATTTTTCTTTTTACCGTTTAATTCTAAGACACAAATTCCTCAATAATGTAGGGTGTCCGGCTTTTTTATCCGAATGTCTGACCAAACTGACTGGTCTGTCTGATTATAAAATCATGGTGTAGGTACCTATATACCCGAAATAAAATTACCTACACGTTATATATTTTGATATTTAATTAAAATGTTACTGCTTTTAAACATTCCAATGGCATAATAAAGATTATATCACATCTTATCAATATTAAAAAGTCATTTCTCTTTCATATTGATCAGGTTTATCGAAAGTGACATTTTAAACTTATCGAATGTTATGGAATGGCCAAAGTTATGTGAAAGTGAAAGTTAAAAACCAGTTCACAAGTTGAATAATATCCTATTCGTATTTGTGTAAGCAATAATCGGATATGTCCTGACCTCGATGTTCTATTATATAAAACTTTTTGCACTGTTTTTATCTTGCGGTTGGTAAGCGTGATGTTTTATTTATATATATATATATCTATACTATAATATTATAAAGAGGAAAACTTTGTTTGTTTGGTTGTAATGAATAGGCTCAAAAAGTACTGGACCGATTTCAAAAATTCTTTCACCATTCGAAAGCTACATTATCAACGAGTAACATAGGCTAAATTTAATTTTGGAAAAAAATAGGGTTCCGTAAGATATTTGGGTTTTTCGGACACAAGGTGTAAAAAATCAACCAGAAAAGTTACTTATTTTGCGTACGCTGCCTAAAGTATAAAAGATAGAACCATCAAATGTTTTAATTAATTGTAGTTCTATAAATATCTACAAAAAAATCGCGACACACTATACCTATCTATGTCGAGTGAGGCACAACAACCATTTTTTTATTTAGAAATCTTGAATTTTTTTTGGACTACATTTCAACGCGTTTATTTTACTCATGCTATTAATCCTTATCAAAATAAATTATTTCATCACTAAGTGCAGTTTATGTAGATAATATTTGGTCTGTGAATGATTAAAATTAGACGTTTGGTTTTGAAGTTATGGCGAAATTAACATATTACGATTTCTGCTGCACGGCCCGTTGCGAAGTCTATTAATTTTAGTGCGATTTTTTTATGATTTCATTCTTAAAACTAAACCTACGCAAAAGTTCTTCTCAGAGCTAATCAACAGTTCTTCTCAGAGCTAAACAACAGTTCTTTTCAGGGCTAACCAACAGTTCTTTTCAGGGCTAAACAACAGTTCTTTTCAGAGCTAGACTATTACACGCTATTAATATTTTTTTGAACATTTAAAATTGCCCAAAATGCCTATAAATTACATTTAAATATTTTCATCATTAACAACGTTAACATCCACAGAAAGACAATCTGTGCAGCCTGCTGATAATGACTGCGTCGTCGATGTTTGTGTCGGTGTCTGTGAATTGACCTGGGAATCATTTTGCGAAAAGTATTATGTTGTACCACACAAGAACACTCTGCTGCCCGTTCCTTGATATACGATTAATATAGATGTTGTTATAACAATCGGGACCAACGGCTTAACGTGCTTTCCGAGGGACGGAGCAACCAACCAGACCCGGAAAGAAATCATAGAATTTACACAAAGATTTCCTGTTCGGTGTGGGAATCGAAACCACGACCTCCGAGTTGTGTGTATAATATACTACTAATATTATAAATGCGAAAGTTTGTATGTGTGGATAAATGTAAGTTTGTTATTCTTTCACGCATAAACTTCTAAATGGATTTGGCTGAAAGTTTTCACGCGGATAGTTTATAAGCTGAATTAACATATATAGGCTATATTAATTATCACGCTCCGACTCACTAGAGCAGAGTGACGCACATACATATCACCGGAAAATAAGAAGAATCGTAAGTTGATCAACTTACTAGTTAGTTGATCGACTTTCTACTTAGTTGATAAAATAACGAGGTTTTGTGGTGGTAAAAAAAAACCTAAACCTAAACCAATGGAGTTCAACAGGACTTATTGAAGTTTTTTGTTTTGTAACAACAGTAGCATAGTCTCGTTTGGTTATGTTAGGTCAAGTGTCATAATAGTTCACTAAGAACTGGCAACCATATCCTTCCTTGTTACCTTTCCCCGCGCCACCTAGAACCAGTTCAAATGCTCGTCGAGATCATTCTTACACCTCTTTCTGGGCCTTTCTCGGTGACGCCATCTATCGTTTGGAAAAACCAAATCGTTTGCACGGGAATTGAACCACCGACCTCCGATACTTAGAGTACGTAACTTTAGCCGCTTGGCTAAACTAAAGCCGTGTGGCTAAACTTAAGCCGTGTGGCTAAGACGGATGTTTCGTGACTGAAGACAACATGTTTCGTTGTTAGAAAGTATTTTACAACCTATTGTAAAGGTTTGAAACAAAAGATCGCCACTTTCTATTTTCATATTTTAAAAGCTGAGTACACAACGATATATTGCATTGTAAATATATTACAAAACTAATTGCTGCCCACGACTCAGACCGCGTTAAATAAGGACAATTGTATTATTTATCATACAAACATACATAAGCTCACGCCTGTTTCCCAGCGGGGCAGAGACAATGGACCTCCATTTGCTACGATCCCTACACACATCTTTCGCTTCATTCACTCTCATAACATTCTTCGTACAAGCACGTCGGTTTAGGGTGGATCTTATTTGACCTTCTCGAGGATGTCTCCGATTTGGTAAGAGAACGTTCGTCGAAGTCTTCCACGGTATTAGTATTTATCAAATCAATAAAAATCGACCTTGTGCTTGTGATGGTACTTCATGGTACTCCTGGTCAGGAGGTCAGGTCAGGTGTCGTTATATAAAATTTAAATGCTTATAATAAATGGCTAAAAAGTTTGTTTCTTTGCTTGAATGCGCTAATCTCAGAAAAAACTGATCCTATTTGAAAAATTATTTCAATGTTACATAGCCTATTGAGGAAGGTTATAGGCAATCGGGGTTCGATAAAGTAATTTATTTCACGTACTCAAGTCCGATGCCCTCGTAAACCCGAAGTCTGCGAGGCCCGCGAACTGTAAAGTATAGCGACAGTTGCACGAACTTCCCTAAAATACAAAAATTCTAAATCCCTCAATGGCCTGAGCCGAGGTCCAAGTCCCACAGGGGACGCCCTCTTGCGCAGATTGCTTAGTTTGTAGTGTTTAAACCATTTATCTAGGCTGGAGCTCTGCTCGCCTTTATGCCCGGTGAAGTAGCAAAAGCCTCGTGGCAAACTACATATTTTATTACAAGCTAATGTTCGAATATTTTTAATTTTACACAAAGGTATGTTTCCGGCTTGGGGATTGAACCCACGACCTCCTAGACTGAAAGCTATACTTATATTGCTACGCCACGAAGGTTGGAAGTTGGAATAAAAAATAAATACGTTAATCACTACATAGTATAAAACAAAGTCGCTTCCCGCTGTCTGTCCGTCCCTATGTATGCTTAGATCTTTAAAACTACGCAACGGATTTTGATGCGGTTTTTATTAATTGATGAGTGATTCAAGAGGAAGGCTTATTCTCATCGCCAGCAACCGCCCTGAGCCGAAGTCCAAGTCCCGCAGGGCACGCCCTCTTGCGCAGGTTGCTTAGTTTGCAGTGTTTAAATGTATTAAGGCTGGAGCTCTGCTCGCCTTTATATCCGGTGAAGTAGCAGAATTAAACTTTAGTATTGAAATTAAATAGTAAGAACATTTATTTATTTACTTAATTTGTTTCATTTTTTGTTTCAGATTTATCGATGGAAAGTGGTAAGAATCATTGTAAAACAAAGTCCTCTGCCTCGCTGTATGTCTCGTCGTGATAAACTCAAGAACTACTCAATAGATTTTCAAGCGGTTTTCACCAATAGACAGTTTGATTCTTAGGGAAGGTTGAGATAATACTGATATCATTTTGACAAGGTTTTGTGTTAATTTAGCTTAACTTATTTTATAACCTGCATAGCATAGCGTAGGTCCGATCACCACGCCGGACAGGAAATCTTTCATTCGGGACCAACGGCTTAACGTGCTTTCCGAGGCCAGGAGGATAGTCCCTCTACCTCTACTAGATTTTTACCAAAATTTAATCGAAACCAGCCTTAAAATTATGAAGACAGGTGTTCAAACCAGCATTGTTATTTCACTTTTAACGATTCACAAAGCTATGATTGGCACGCGGATCTTCTCGTGACACATTACGATAAGTTGGTGAATGAAAGCGTTGGAACCAGTTTATCGAGTCCGCTAGTGATGGGACATTATCGATGCCGGTATCATATCGATTATTAATAGAAGCGTCGTGAAATTGTATTTTCACAAGTTTTTATGATTCGACTAGTTGCGCTTTTACAAGCGTTACTCTGCTCGGATTAAGAACAGATTGATAAGAGAACGGTGTAGTATGAATGTAGATGTAGTGACAGGGATTGAGAAAGCTGATTTTTGCAGTCTATTAGTACTCTTGTTAACCGCTCGTGTTAAGCTAAACAGCTTGTGTTACGAGTGGGTTCACATCGGTAGTGCAATGGGTGGGGATCGAACTTACGACCTCCAAAACTTAAAACCTTTTATTTATGGTTATCTATCAAGGATGGAGCGAAAGTAGGAACTTAAAAAAAAATAGCTTCACATATTACCTCTTTAGAATTTCTAACACAAAAGATACTCTCAAAGATTGCGTGCTAACAAACAAGCATTTCCGTTTTATTATAACCTATATAAGATTCCAAATAAAAACTGCAATTAATAATTTATCGATAATAATCGGTTCCTTCCTTAAATCGAATTATAAGTATCGATAAATCTAACGACTTCCCATAGCATAGAGCTTTTTTTTCATCTTTTTTAACATCTATATTGTCTATGATTATGACACAATGGAGTATTTAATCCAGTGATAGTTTACATAGCTTTTTTATTGTCTATGGGAAGTAGTTGGAGGAAGTGGAGTAGGTGTAAATGTTAATTAACACGTACGTTGCTACCTGACACGGTAATCGAACCTCAACTGTATACTTAATGAGTTATCAGATGTGAATTAAAAACCTTTTTTTTTATAATCGACTAGCTTTACGCGCGTGGTTTTAATTATTTACATATACTTGTACTTTAAATTTAAAATACAAAATATCTAGTGTTAATTCCGGTAAAAATGTGTGTATATGCTGTAATGCAATTTGCACCGCCCTCCCGCCCGCAAAAATTATGCACATGCAGGAAGGAAAAATAAAACGTGCAAAAACACAATCAACAGCCGAAAACCCGACACGTGTTTCGCTTCTCCACGCAGCATCATCAGGGCGATGTTAACCACTCGAACGCTACTGCGCAAAAATTTGCGCATAATTTTTGCGGGCGGGATGGCGGTGCAAAATAGCATTACAGCATATAGACACATTTTTAGCGGAATTAACACTATTAATCCAATTTAAAATATTTTGTATTTTAAATTGGATTAATATGGATTTCCGCAAAGTAACGCCCGATTCTATCAATTATATACTTGTACCTGTCAAAATTACACTGTGTCAGACTAAATCTAACAAAAGAGTCACTTAAGTACCTAAAAACAATGAGTAACAGGTACAAAATTAACATACAAGAATCAAGAAAGGTTAGACCTTGGCCGGATTCTTGTATGTTAATTTTCATCAGGTAGATTTCAGCGACATCCACCTGAGGGCACCCTTATGGGGTTAGGACTAACGCTCAGGTGAATTTCCCCCCACGAAAAACAAAAAAAGGGGGTAATCTCTAGATCTACTGAACCGATTTTGCAAATCCTTTTACCAATGGAAAGGGGTATTATTATTATTGGGGGATATAACCGGTAGAGACCGGACCCTTAGAGACGTGTTATAAAAGAGATTGATCAATTTCGATGATCGGTTGAATTCTACCGTAGCCTAATTGGTTAAGGCATTAGGGGCTTAACTTAAGATTCGAGATAAGAATGATCTCGGAGTTTCTTATAGTCTTTCTTCTCCGAGTGTCACACCGTAGGTAGATAGAGAAAGACTCGTAGGAAGCTAGGATAGGATCCGTTCGTCCTTGCAAGGCGAGGCTCGCGACGCGTTCTATGCTTCAGACCCGATCCCAGCCCGCGCTGGTTGATCTTAATTATATTTTATAATAAGCGATTATCACATGCCATAACAATATTTGTAAATTTTATTTAGTAACATTATTGTTGAAATGTATACTAATTTATTAGTTAAGATTGTTTTTTTCTTTTTTGTTTTCATTATCATTGTATTTGACTTATAATAAGTACGATCGTTTCGTCTACATTATCAATAAACGTTTTCATTTCATGCAAGTTCGAGGCCTGCCGGTGGTCGAATTTTATTAATCTCAATTTTGGAACATCAATAGAAAGACACATTATTTGTGAGTGTATATTTAAAGTCAAGTTTCCACGGAAAAGGGATCTACAGCTTGTGCTTTCCGAGGCACGGAGGGTAGACCCTCAACCAACCAGACCCGGAAAGAAATCTTAGAATTTACACAAAGATTTCTTGTCCGGTGTGGGGATCGAATCCACGACCTCCGAGATTTCGAGCGAGCAAATTACTGCTACGCTATGGAGATTGTTAATGACGGAATAATTTTTCAATTCGGTCCATTCCGGAGCCTTTTCAATATAGACAAACAAACAATCTAATCTTTCCTTTTTATTATAGTAAAGACAAATATATAATTAACATTACCTACATAAATAAAACTTTCTAATGTTATAATAATAATAAATCAAATGATCTAATCAATATCATTACGTGTGCGCGCGCGCTCGTTATTTATCATAGAAGATCGTGATCTATGGTTTAAAAGTAAAAGTAAGATTGCTCTATGGTAATTTTATATCAATTTGTCTGTGGTTTATGGTAGAGTTGTTTTTAGAGTTACCAAATAGTTATAAATGGGACCCTATTGCTTGTTTGTCACCAGCAAGGCTGTATCTCATAAACTGTGATAGCTAGACATTTGCATTTTTCACAGAGGGTGTATTTCTGTTGCCACTATTACAAAAAGGGCTGGATTTGAGGAGCTGGATCTATTCCCTAAACTCGTTAGTTTCGCGTAGTAAAATTTCCAGTCGCATTTTCCCCACTAGCTTTTTTTTTCTGTTCGCGTATTTCCTGAATTATGTAAACATAGTGCCGCCCAGTGCAATCTTGATAATACAAGAATTTTTATTAAACCTTATTAACCAAATTTAGCCGACCCTTTTTTTTGGTCCGGGGAGAAATGCTTTCATGTTTTGCATCCCCTCCGCCACAGTGGCGGCGATCCTGCGCCGGCGAAGGGGTGTATGTGGACTCGCCATGTCCATAACGGTGGTAAGCTAGTCATAACACGAGGAGAGGACTCTACCCTCTAAAACCCCCCGAGTATTCCTCCGTCAGCCGTTGGTTAGGGGCCTTGGAACCCATGGCTTCCTGGACACTTTTCTGTAAAGTATTCAATTTAAAAAAGTGAGTCTCTGCTAACTCAAGTGAAAACTTGCATACCATTGTAATGAAAAAGTTAAAATAAATAAATAAAATATTTCATTGTTTTTTTTTCAGTTATTCCTGCTGTTCTTAGCAGTTGTGGCAGCTGAGGAGACTCCTCCGGGGCTAGTGACGAAGAATAGCGAAAAGGATTTAGTAGCTGAGGCCACACATTCAGGTATATTATTTTAGTTTCTCTATCTTTCCACGTACGGTTTCAACAGCATAACTCCAGATCCCGTGGGTACTTCATAATTAAATACCCTTTTTTTATTTGTTACCGGGGTAAAAATGCGTGACCGCATCCCCACGCTGGCGCAAGGATCCCTATTGCGTGATCCCTGCGCCAGCGAAGGGTATGTGGGGCTCTTCCTCTATAGAACGCGGTGCGCTGTCTCACCGCAGAGAGGACATACCCACTAAAAAGCCCCCGGGTGTTCCTCCTTCTGCCGTTTGGTGTGGTGGACCCAAGTACGGCCTTTGGTCATCCCCCCGGCAGAGATCTACTATAAACTCTCGCCCCGGTAAAAGGGCGAGAGTTTTCCCCCCCTTGGTCCTATCGCGACTGTTAAGCACCCGCGATGGGTACCGTCCTACTCCTACAGGGATGCCCGAACACAAAGGCGATCCCCGACCTACTCATGAATGTGACCCTAGGGAGCAGAGTCATGTTCTCTGCTCCCCAGGGTCACCCCTTATGGCGCGAGGCGGCGGGTAATTGAATATACCCTAGCCCAAGGCTGCTCAACCTTTTGAAGACTCGGGCCAAACGGTGGATTCAGTCGTTAACGACGGGCCACGGATTTAAAGCGAGCCAAATACCGCTACGCTACGGAGGTTGTCAGCTTTATTTATTAGTATAAATTACTACTAGCTACTCTACTAGCTTCAGTGGTTTAACCACCATAGTTAACTAAATATAGCATAATAATATGTTATGACGAGGTCGTCATATATCATGTACTTGGTATTTACCGAGTGCCGAATAAATATCATTACTATATCAGGCCGGATTGCTTCGTGCGTACCCGGCCCCCCCAACGACAGATCGCAGTAGTGTTCGGGGGGTTTTAGTGGTGTAAGATCCTCTCCTCGTGGTATGAGTAACCATACCACCGCTATGGAGAGGGCGAGTCCCACATATCCCGCCTCCAGCGCGCGGATTCGCTGCAGCGGCAGTGGGAATGCGTAAATGCATTTCCACGTGGACAACAAAAAAAAAAGGCCGTTTCTGTCCACTGCTGAACATGGGCCTCATTTTAACAGTCATTATTAAGCGTGGGTCGTTGGGGATATTGCCATAATCACGCATCACGCATATCACGCACATTCACATAAGATAGGGGCCGTCCATATATTACGTCATCGATTTTTGCTGATATTCGACCCCCCCTCCCTACAATCATCCTATCGTCATTTCCTAATAATCCCCCCCCCCCTCTCGCAAAATTGACGTCATTACCAGTTTGACAAAAGTTAAAGATTTGCGGATTTGACAAAAATAGGGTAACATTAAAACATTTTGTTATCGAATTCTTTTATTATTTTGTACTTCGGCAATGTTCATTAATAATAATATAATGATATTATTCTTCCCTATTCTTTAGTTTTCTTTGGATACTTCCCACATTTTGTTTCATCTTTTATTATTTTGTACTTAATATGTAATAAATAAATGAATAATGAGTTTAATAATTAATACATTAGGTACTTGCAAAATATTTTGGAGTAGAGGTGTGTAACTCTTTACTGAACCGACTCACTGTTCCGAAACATCTTAGTGTTTCGAAAGATTGGAACGTCAGTAATGTTTTAAATGCATCATTTGGAACACTGAATCTGGAACACTACTTTGCGAACCGACCGGACCGTGAACGACGCGACGTCGCTTGCGAGTTGCGAGTGAGAGATTTGAGTGAGACACAAAATGCTGAGCGGTGAGCGGGATACATATACGCTCGCTCGCTAGCTCTCGGACAGCGGCTCTTGATTCAATGCACGTAATAATAACCATTATGGTGCTTACATATCAAATACTATTAGGTTGTTTCTTGTATGAAATAGAAGACTAGATATCATTTTACTTTGACAAAGCTTTTTGAATTATTTATGTTTGAGCAAGTTTAAACAAACACGATCAGTTGTTATATGATATTGTTTGAATTGCATGTTCATTCAATTGCATCTTATGAGCCGGTGCCGGTGTTCCAAATGAAACATATCAGTGTTCCGGAACAGTTTAGTGATTCAGATGCAAATGTTCCAATCGCAAAAATGATACACTTTGCGCGGGCCTATTTTGGAGTAACTGGTATCACAAAAATGACGTCAATTTCGATACGCCCCCCCCACCCTTTATCCATCATTTACCGTCATCCGCAGACCAACCTTCCCCCCCAAATTTAGAATGACGTAATATATGGATGGCCCCATAGTGAGTATCCTTGAGCTGATAGTTGCTGCTGCTCATCCATCAGGTGTATGTCCTTTAGTCACCTTTTACGAAACCCATGGGAGGACATGGGGTGGTTTATTCTAAGCCAGAAACCGCAAGGCATAAAATGAAGATCATTAATTGAAATTTTGTATTCTATTCCAGGAGGCACCGCACAGAAGAGGGAGGCTGGTGGTCTCTCCAATTCTTATGGTGAACCGCTACCCCCGGATGCTTATGGACCTCCAAAGGATCTACCTAATTTAAGTGAGTGGTTTCTACTATTCTTTCTACCAGTAGGAGTCACAAATGAAAGTTTTTAGTAGTTTAGCTGACTATTTGAACGCATCGAATTTGAAGGGCGCAGGGCTATGCCCGTGGGGTGTAGGGCACATGGGCCTCGCTCCCTTCGAGGCCAACTCATGAAAAGTAGGGTCGCCTCCACACTCCGGGCGTCCTAATAACTGGGCAAATGGGCCACAGTCAGTGCGGCCCAGGAGATCCCGCGGCGCCTCATTGGCCGCGGGTGCCGTCGGGGGGCCGGATTGCTTCGTGATTGCAAAGAACTTTCGCTTGCTCTCGTAGACCAAATATCTGAGAGGGCCGCGATCTGTAACGTAGAGAGACAGTTGCAATTTTCATAGAAACAAACACACAAAATCGGCATCTTTGGTTTCTTTCGTAATGACGAAAATGTTGCTTCTAGTATTTAAAAAAAGGACGTAGGTTGGTTATATTCGGTAGGTTGAATTGTATATCTTATTCGTGTTAGTTTCAGATCTACCTCATCCGGCGCCAGTCTACGGAACTCCAAACATTCAAGCGTTCCAAAATCCTCCATCAGGAGAATATGGACCCCCCGACCTCCAAGCCTTCCAAAACCCTCCATCAGGAGCCTACGGACCCCCTGATCTCCAAGCTTTCCAAAACCCTCCACCAGGAGCCTACGGACCCCCCGCACCGGTCAACTTCCCTAGCCAATCTTACCATGGACCCCCACCGCCGTTCAAGCCAAAGCACAATTACGGTCCACCTAAGGTCTACGGACCCCCAAAACAAATATACGGACCCCCTAAGTTTGTAGCGCCTAAGCCCAGCTACGGTCCTCCAAAGAAATTATACGGACCACCAAAGCAAAGCCTGCCAAAACCAACATACGGAGTCCCATTCAAACCTCCAAAGATTTCGTTTTCGAAACCATTGTTCAGTTCTAAGCCCGTTTATGGTCCACCAAAGCCAGTGTATGGACCTCCAAAAGTAACGTATGGAGCACCGATTGGCAACACTGTTAACTTCAACACTGCTCCATTGTCTTTACCTGAAATACCAGCAATTCCTTTACCACCAGTGGACAACAACATTGATCTCGGTCTAAATTTAGCAGCACCTATTTATGGAACACCTCTTACGTCTTTACCAGGAGACTTAAAACCGAACTTCCCGCTACCCAGTGACAACTATGGTCCACCTGGATTAGGTTTAGGTCCTATAGGACCTAACGATCAAGTGGTTTTACCGAATTTCGATAGCACTGGACATTACGGCCCTCCGCAACCGGATCCGAATCCGCAACCTCCTCACCCAGGCATCCCGGCACCACCAACACCACCTCATGTGCTTTACGATGGTTGGAAACCAATCCCTGGAGTATCGCAGCCAATACAAGAGATCGAACACCACGATATCCAACTAAACGTAGATTTGCACCAACCTTTGCCAAGCGTTGAACAACATCACCAATTTACTTCATCTGGATCTTTTGATACCGGATTCTCTTCAGCAGCACAAATCAATACAGGATATTCCAATATTGCTAATGTAGCCGCGCAAAATAGCGTCCATCATGATGCTTTAGCAAATATTGATTTAAATGCAATCGTTGGTGGAGATTCCAATCATATCGATCAATCGAAAACTGTCTTCGAAGCACATTACACTGAAAACCATGCTCCAGAATTGGCGACAGTACATAGTGTACAAACGGTAACGAAAAATGTGCCTTTCGATACTTATGGTGCCCCTCCTTTAGATTCGTTGTCTGGTGGTCACTACCCTATATCTCTGAGACAGCAAGGGGCTAAAGGCTTGGTTGCACCTTCTGGTATCTACGGAGTCCCTGTAGGAAGTCAATATGGAGCACCACCAAAACATAGTCCTCATTTACCAATTCCTTATGGACATTACTCAGGAGGAGGCCACTCAGGCCTAAATAGCCCCAGCAAGCCAATCAAATTCAGGGAATCAGTACCAGAAGGTTTATTCCAAAATATTGCGCAGACGACTCAGTTTAAAGACCATCACAGTAATGACCACATATCTCAAGGACCTGCTTACTTGCCCCCACCGATCAGAGACACCAAAGACGTTGGATACCAAACTGGTAACGCTGGATTCAACAACAATTTCCATTCCAGCAGCGGCAGTTTCCACTCAGGTAGCGTCGGATTAAACAGTGTTTCTTTGTCCATAGAACCAACCAGTTTATACAGCCTACCTCATGCAGGAAGTCCCATAAATTTCCAGCAATTGCAACAACAGCCTTCAAGTTTATACGGATCTCCTATTGACTCTTACTCAGCTCCTCTCTTGACAGTCGGTGTGGGAGATCACGTGACTTCGGGTTCTGATACAAATGCTATAACTTCAACTATCGATGGTAGAATTCTCGCTAATCTATCGAACTTAGATGCAGCAGCAATTTTAAAACATTGTCCGTACCATGAAGCGATAATGAAAGCTGCAAAAGCCGGCGAAAGAATTCCTGCTGATTTAGCGTCGAACTACGTCAATAGCCTTAGTAGTTTGGGTGTGACTCTGAACAAATCTTCGAAACAAGTATCTGATGCGTTTACCAAAGACTTAGTGACCGCGCATTCCGTTGTACATCCAGTTACTAACGATATACAGAAGGACAAAACAGAAAACTACAGTCTTCAAAAAGGTAAATCTCTTGACAGCAAAAACATAATCAAAGATGAGAGGCTACAGTACGTTACCGATCAAATCAAAAAGACTTCAGACAGAATCAGAGATTTAAATGAAGAAACAAAGAAATTGCAACAAAAGATTGTCTCATCTAGTCAGAATGTAGAAACAGGTTTCTCACCAAGTCAAAATGTGCAAACAGATGTGCCTATTTCTAGTCAAATAGGATCATATTCTGTGCAAATTCAGGGTTCTCAAAACCAAAAGGACAAATCTTCTATTCCCCACGATCAGTTGCTATCAGAGGGTTTGCTCCAAAGTATATTACAAGCAATAGAAGACCCATCAAAAACTCAAGCTCAACAGCAGCAACGGATTTTAAATCAGCAACAGCAACAACAACAAAGTTTTCAACAGCAATTTAATGTACAACAGCAACAAAGTTTCCAAACGCAACAACAGAATTTACAACAACAACAAAATTTCCAAACGCAACAACAGAATGTTCAACAACAACAAAGTTTCCAAACGCAACAACAGAATGTACAACAACAGTTAAGTTTCCCTCAGCAGTTTAACTTACCACAGCAAGCTAATATCCACCAACAAAGTTTGCCGCAAGTATCATATCAGCACCAATTCTCCACCAACGTTAATTCATTTACTGACGGTATTATTTTACCTGATGGCTATGAACCTATTGACCATTCAAAGGGAGATTTACAAACGGAAGGTTCTAAGAATAGCCAAAAAGCTGTAGCACCAGACTCCAATATCGTACACACAAGTTGTGATTTAAAAACTGAGGGTTCACAGAAACATGAAGTTGTAGTAGATGCACCAAAGCTTAATCATGAGAAAACCAACGAAAAAGATGAAGTAGCGATATTTTTCGACCAAGATAACGCGGAGACTGTTACTGAAATATCAGTCGCCACTAGTATCAGTGAAAGCGACTTTGAAAGCAAAAAAATCTAGGATTTTAGGTATCTAGTCCAAACATTGAGCATTTGTTCCGACATATAGTAAATATCAATAGGCATTCTTAGGAACTCAAACAGTCCCTTTTAAGTTAATGTGCGTTTTGTTAAAGGTATATTACCTTTAACAAAATAAAAATCACATGCTCAATGAAGCCATTATGGTATTTAACTGCCATTTTGTAAAAACTTAATAAAAATAAACGATATTATTTAAGATCTTAGATTTAAATATAGTGGAAAGAAGAACACTTATTGCATATTGAGAACATAACAAATGTGGAGAAATTACTCAAACATTTATTACATTTAATAAAGGACACTAAATAATGTTTTGATTGCACCGGTGACCCAGTGGCTACGGAAGTTTCTTCTGAAACCTGGTGCTCTGAGTTCGATTCGCACCAGTGACAATTATTTTTGTGAACCACAATTGTTCTGATTTTGGTTGTACATTGTGTCCGTGATTATAAAGTCTACGCGACACAGGGACTTGTGGGAGAATCACAATTGTGGGAGATGTTAAAAAAATATATTAAGGTCACACGCACCATATGCATCAATATCTGTACGTCTTTCAAAATTAACCTAAACTATTTAATCATAATTATTATATTTTAAATAAAATTCAGTATTTAGGACGTTTGAAGAGGCTATTCTGATAAAACATCTCATTTAAAAAAGATAAATATCTATTATAAATATATTTTGTATTCCACCAAAAATACGTGTAGAAGCGAAGATATTATATATGTATATTAAGTTTACTTTTAAATTATAAAGGTAATAATTTTAAAAGAACTTTTCCCCGCGACCTCATCTTTGTAAATGATATTTTCATTTCTCCATACAATCTTTGGACAACCATTTCAAGAATTTTCGAATATCCTTCGTTAAAAGATACTAATATGATAATAACTAAATACCAAATTTCAGATCGTTCAGTCGTTTGAGCTGATTGTTGAACAGTCAGTAAAGATTGTCTTTTAAAGTACTCGATCACCGCTCTAGCGGAATATTAAAGAAAGATTTGACATTTTAACCGCCATAAACTTTTTATTTTACCTCCAAAACTTCGCTTCTGTCAAAAATGACATCTCACTATTTAAAAAGTAAATTTGCAGGGTAGTATTAAGTAAAAAGTCTTTATGTCATAATTAATTAGTATAATAATTATTTAATATTACGTAATTTAATTTATACATTAATTTATTGGAAATGTTGCATGTTATTATTGATTACAAATAAAATTGTACATAATTATTTTGCCGTTTATTTTTCTAAGCATTAATTAGAGAGTTACATGAATACGTAGTATATAGTACTGGTTTATGATATGATCTACCTCCGTAAAAATTTATGCCAATACCGTTCACAAGTTTTTGCGTCGTAGAGTAAGAAACATCCATCCATCCATACAAATATCCATCCATCCATCCATACATACAAACTTTCAAAATTGTATCGTTGGCTCAGTGGTAACCGTAGTTGCTTGTGAAATCCGGTGTTTTAGGTTCGATTCCCACCCGGAAAATTCATTTGTGTGAACCTCGGATAGTTGTTGGATGAGAGTTGTGTCCTCGACTTGAGTATTTGAAGATTCTTTGCGACTTTCATAATGCGGAAGTTGGAGGGATATGTTGGAAGAGGAAGGCCAAAAAAAATATGGATGGACTGTGTGAAAGATGATCTATGTCTAAGAAAGGTATGGAAGAGATGTCTAATAGGAAAAAATGGAAGAGGATGACATATTGCGCCGACCCCAAATAATGGGAGCAGGGTAGGAAGGTGATAGGCTCGGCCTCGGGGAGTGGGGAACATGAGACCCGCTCCCTCCGAGGCCGAACCATGAGGAGTAGGGACGCCTCCACACTCCGGGCGTCCCTATGACTGGGCAAATGGGCCACAGTTATTGTAGCCCAGGAGTCAGGAGATCCCGACGCACTATATTGGCCGCGGGTGCCGTCCGTCGGGTGGCCGGATTGCTTCGTGCGTACCTGGCCCCTGGCAACGACGGATCGAAGGAGTGTCCGGGGGCTTTAAGTGGTGTAGGGTCCTCTCCTCGTGGTATGAGTAAGCATACCACCGCTATGGAGAGGGCGAGTCCCACAAATCCCGCCGCCAACGCGCGGATACGCTGCAGTGGCGGTGGGAATGCGTACATGCATTTACCCACGGACATAATCAGTACCTACCACAAAACTACAGTTTGTCATCATCATTATCAACCCGTATAGCGTTCACTGCTGAACATGGGCCTTCTCCCGAGGGGGTGTTTGCAATAGTCTACGCTTGGCAAGCGGTTTGTTGACCGCAGTATAAATTTGTGCCACACGAGGAAACGCTGCTGCCCGTTCCCTGGTATACGCTTGTTATAGATGATGTTATAACAATCGGGACCAACAGTTTAACGTGCTTTCCGAGGCACGGAGCAAAAGTCTTAATCCTAATCTTAATAAAAATAACAGTTAAATATATCAGTTTTATTATACTTATTCATTAAACAACTAAATCAATTCTAATTTTTATGTACCTACATGATTTTTTGTAACAAACTTTTTAAATATTATCATCTGAATAATATTCTAGAGTGCTGAAGCATATTAATAAGGACGAATTCACTATTTCTTCAGAAGCATTTGGTCGTAAGTTCCAGTGTACGATAAAGGCACATACGACGAATGTTTCTGACGTATAATGACACATCCGACCTTTTTGTTCTGATCTCTATTATTTATAACACTCTTTAGTTTAATTTATCCATTTGGCTTTAGTTGCTTAAAAGTTTAGCCTCTGGAGAATGGAGGTGAAGCGTTCGTTTCCAAATAGTAGATGCCAGATTGTCTGAAAAAACAAACAAACAAATAATAATATAAATAGATATTGCCTTATATTTTTTTTTACCAGTCCTTTTTCGAATGTAATTGATTGATTGTTTTATTTATTTTTTGTGTTCTTATAAACGTGGCGTCATCAATGGGGCCAACGAGAATACCAGCGCTACATTCATACGCAAATGTGTGGATGTAGCGTAAAGCTGAAGTTGGTGCCTATTTATGGTGCACATGGAATTAATTAATTAATTTGATATTGTATTTTTACGGAAAACAGTGCATTATAAATTAATATTTTTCTTTCTTTTCTTTCTTTCTCTTTCCTTTAATGTCTAATGCTGAATATGGGCCTTCTCTAACTAAACCTAGGTAAGTTGAGAGATAGCTTGATACTTCCACGCGTTACTGAGAAAAAGGACAACAAAGTGATCCTATAAGGGTTCCGTTATTTCCTTTCGAGGTACGGAACCTTAATTTCATGTCTTAAGTTATACTAGCTGCGCCCCGTGGTTTTAACCGCCTTACTCTGCTACTGTGGGTCGGAGCGTGATGTTTTGTAGCCTATATGTTAATCCAGCGTATAACCTATTCCAGTGCAAAATTTCAGCCAAGTCCGTTCAGTAGTTTAGGTGTGAAAGAGTAACAAACATCCATCCATCCGTACATCCATCCATCCATCCATCCATCCATACATCCATCCATACTTACAAACTTTTGCGTTTATAATATTAGACGGATTAGACTATCTGCCTCTGGCAACATTGAAGCATAACCACGTTAAGCGAATTTTGTAAAAAAATGCTCTTTGCTATATTCACTCTTAATAACTTACCCAGTTTTGGGCACTAGGCCACCCATATGGAGCGTCCCCCACAAGACACAGTTGCCGCTCATGGCTGCTAGGTAGGTGAGGCAACGGGTACCAGTGAACCCGCCGGAGTACAGCGACTCAGCGAAATAATAGTAAGACCTGTACAAAATAAATATTACGGAACTAGTGATATTTGTCTAGTAATGTTTATCATTACCGCTAGATGGCATCAACGTCCCCCTTAGAGACGTTTCATAAAGAGACTGAATTTGGGTTCCACCGTGGCCATATGGTTAAGGCATAACCTAAGATGCAGGTTCGATTCCTGTAGGTGGTCTAAATTTCCGCCGGAAGGCCGTATTGCCCAGCGTACTCGGCCGTCACTACTCCGATTTGAAAATTATAAGTATTCATCATCATCCTCATCATCAGCCCGTATAACGTCCACTGCTGAGTATAAGCCTCCTCCTGAGGGAGGGTTTTACAATAGTCACCATGCCTGGCAGGCGGGTTGGTGACCGCAGGATTATGTTGTAACACACGCTGCTGCCGGTTCCCTTGTATACGATTGATATAGGTGATATTGATGTTATAAAAATCGGGAACAACAGCTTAACGTTGTTTTCGAGGCACGGAGGGTAGTCCCTCAACCAACCTATAAAAGATGACAAAAATAATGATCTCAGAGTTTCTTAAAGTCTTTCTTCTTCGAGTATCACACCGTAGGTAGATAGAGAAAGACTCGTAGGAAGCTAGTACTACTGTTAAAATGTAAACTAATTAATTATTCATGTTTTTTTTTGTATCCTTTTATCTTTATGGTATTTGATGTATAATAAATACGATCGATTCGTCTACATTATCAATAAACGTTTTTCTTTTGATTTTATTTCAACCAGATCCGGAAAGAAATCTTAGAATTTATACATAGATTATTGCCCGGCGTGGGGATCGAACCCACGACCTCAGACATTTAAAGCGAGCCAAATACCGCTAAGCCACGGAGGTTGTTTTACAGTAATAGATAGCCTATTCATCCAGGAAGGCTATAGGTTATTTAATTATTAACTTCCTACGGGACCAGGAAGTGGAAGGCTAGTATTAGAATAAGTGTATAGTTAACAAAAGTTTAAACGATTACCTAGCATGATCGCAGTCTTGGTCATCACAGCCAGGCATGCCTACTCCTCCGTTTGGATAGAAGTCAGCGTCACCCAGGGTAGCCACGTAGCCCAGGAAACCGGCGTTGGTGTGAATCACCTGCAATTAAATTCACCATCATCATCAGTTCATATAACGTCTGCAGAACAAAGGCCTCGCCATCCGAACCTCTCCTGGTAGACATGAAGTCCGAGAGGCCCGTGAATTGTTACGTAGAACGACAGTTGCCAAAAGAAAAATGAGTGACATTTGGGTTCCACCGTGGCCGAATTGTAAAGGCCTATATAGGAGCTATAACTAAGGTACAGGTTCGAATCCTGCCGGTAGTCGTGAATTTATTTATCTCAAATTTGAAATTTAGTTTCACAAAGCTCCCCTAAAAACTCCTTCTTTAATCCATCCGCCAGCGACCGCCCTGAGCCGAGGTTCAAGTCCCACAGGTCCTCTTGCGCAGGTCGCTTAGTTTGTTGTTTATAAACCTTTTAATAAGGCGCCGCGTTGAATTGCTACTCAACTCTAGTCGGGTCGGGTCGAGATTTGTAGCTTATATGTTTATCCAACTTATAAAGTCAAAGACAAAGTCAAAAATTCTTTATTCATATAGACACACTTAAAATATTTTTAATCATGTTCTTATGATGCGTCCCTTTCTTTTTCTACCACCAGTTGTGGACGTGGCAACTCTGAGAAGAACTGGCAAGAAACTCAGAGGAATCCTTTATATATAAACTATCAACCATCACACTGCAAAATGTTGGTTCACATACAGGGTTGATACGACAGAGGGGCATTAAATTACGCTACGTTTACTATACGTGGTTTTTATTAATCCGATACGGTATAAAATTTAAAAGCAACCAAATTGATATTTTTTTTCTTTCAAACAAACTAAATAGCTTACAAATCAAAGTAAAAAGTAACCACCCTTTGTAAATAAATTTCACTGACCTAGCAAAGCGGCAACGTCGCGCGCGCGCCGTTGCGGGATGTTTTGCAATGATTTGCGTCAGCGCGGCAACAACGCATCGTAAGGAAAGATACATCGTGTTCAAACGGCGCAAAAACTTAAAAAATAATTTGCGACTAAACTACTGCTCCTATTTAATTGATTTTTGGTACAAAGCTTGGAAATGGTACCTAGTATAGGCAGTTTAAAGGAACGCCCCTCTGTCGTATCAACCCTGTATATGTATATTATTATGTGTTAACGGTAATAGTTTTTTTTTACAATTAAACAACATTTATTTACATCGATAAAATTTAAATTAAATCCAACTTATAAAATACTACTATTCTAAATCTATTCTACTTGGCAAGCTGGCATTACCCATTACTGTAATAGTTTGTATGGATGAATCTATCCATCCATCCATACAAACTTTCGCGTTTATGATATAAGTGCATGGAAGAAAAAGTTTACCTCGGTGTAAATACCATCGGAGTCCCTGAATTTGTGGTCGTGGGTGTTCCATCCAGTGAACATGGGCTCCAAAGCTGCAAGGCAAAACCAGAAAAAATAAATTATACTACTTACAAAGGAGAAAGAAAAGAAAGAAAGAATGTTTTTTATTACTATGAGCCCTGGTTCAAAAAAAATCTGATCTGTGGTCCCCAGGCATAAACATATTGTTTATCGACTCATTCATTCGAAGTTACTATGTGTGCAAACGCAAAGACGCAACAAAATCGAACCTAAAGTTTACGAGTTACATTTTTTATGATGTTTTTTCTAAGGACTAATTATTTGCTTATAATAATATCTAGATTTCAGCAGTACAGCTTTTTTTATTCTGTACAAAAAATATCGTATTTTAGATGATCTTTCAAACTAACCATGTAGGCAGGCTTGGGGTCATACTTTTATTTTTTTAAATTATTTTTTGGACCAAAAAAAACATTCGTCTTTTTATATTTTTAAAGTATGTATTTTTCCATTTAATAAGGGCGATTAAAGAGTAAATTAGCTAATAGCTTTAAATAGAACAATTTTCTACATCTCTTATTCACCCCTTATGTAAGGATTGTTGAATAATTAGTACTTAACATTTTAATTTCTTTAAATAAGAAGTATTTTCTAGTAATTCCAATACCCTACTATTAAAACTATAGAATTTTCATAAAATTTTCATTGACACCCCTATTTTTACCACCACCTTAGTGGCAGAATTTTCGAAAATGAGCACCTATGTTCACATAGACAGATTTTCGAAAATTTTTTAGAAAAAGAAACCCTATGCAAAATTAGAGACTCCTAGCACTTGTAGTTTCTGAGATTTCGTGATGAGTGAGTGAGTGAATGAAATATCCTCACCAGTGATATAAGGTACGCCGCCCCCCAGGTTCCTGCCGACGATGCCTGCAGCGTGCCCTCCGAGGCTATGGCCAATAACATGGTAGTTACCGATGGAGGCCCCGGTGACACCATTCAACCAAGCGATAAAACGGGCAATGCTTTGACCTGGAAGAACAAGAGTTGCTTAGTATTCATCTACATTTATTGCACAAATAGTAATAAATTGAGTATTTAAAAAGGATTCCTCCGAGTTTCTTTACAGCTCTTCTCAGAGTTACCACGTCCAAAACTGGTGGTAGGAAACAATTTGACGCATCATAGAACATGATTCAATTTTTTTATGCATTGTGTCATGAACAAATTAATTATTGACTTGAACTTTGACATGGGCATCCCTGGGGTTTTTGCCATATTCATCAACCCACTTGTCACGGATAGACTGATAAGTGTCAGCAAGCGTCTTCGGCAGCGGGACATTTTTTATCATCGCTGCACACGGAACTGTCGGTAGTTTAAACACAATACTCGCAACGTCAGTTATGCCCGGTGAAGTAGCAAAAGCCTCAGGGCTAACAAAATACCTATGTCAGTCCGAAAAAGAACAAAAAAAAATCGAATCGAACTACATTGGTGTCGTGCCGATAATGATTTTGAAACCCGTGTCTACTGTTTTTTTAAAGATTACTGGTATAATTGCAGTCTATTTGTATTCTTGTTAACCCCTCGTGCTAGGCGAAAATGCTTGTGTTGCGAGTGGGTTCATGTCGGTAGTGAATTGGGTGGGGGTCGAATCGGTGATCACAAGTCCGATGCCCTAGGGCCATTAGGCAATAAATGATTTCGGTAGGGCATGACAGCTCCTCCAGCCCGCCAATATTCCAACGGTGAGTCGAACACATAGAAACTATGCTTACCAGCAGGCAATGTGTTAGCCAACGCGGCGAAGTAATTGATGGTGGCCGCACCAGCGCTCCAGTCCGCCACGATCACGTTCACATCCTCAGCAGAGAGGAAAGCTGCGGAGATCAGAATAAACAAACTGACTACCGTAGGTATGCAAGAAAAGTTTAATCATAGTCACATATAATACATTTGGTAAAAATCAAAAAATAAACCGGTGTACGCTATGGAGTCAATGTCACCAAAAGCCAGAGGTATACTAGTACGGATCCAAAAATTTTTCAAAATAAAATATAGCCTGTAACCTTCCTCGATAAATGGACTATCCAACACTGAAAGAATTTTTGAAATCGGACCGAATTTTTGGAGTATTTCCTGAGATTAGCGCGTTCAAACAAACATTTAACGGTTTTATTCCACGGACTTTTTTCCACGGTTTTACTATCACATTTTTTTCAGTTCGGTCGCGCAGCAAAATCACTATCTCCTCCAAGCCTGCCGTAAGGAACTTCGTACCAAAAATATTTAAAAAGGTAATCAAATACCCGGTTGTTTATCCCTATTTTCACCCCCTCCCTCATAATATATAGGTAACATTATTATTATAGACGGCGGACGCAGGGCCGAAACCAACTCGAAGAGGCCCTTTTGACAAATTTAATGTAAATGGCACCAACCGACAACAACTGTCCCTTATACACTACAAAAATGCATTCAAGGCCAGACCCCGGTGCCTGGTGCAGTATATGCAAAGGTGGATTATCCATAAGGGAAACTAAGCACGAGTCTAGACACGCGAGGGTACAAAGGGGCGCGCGGGCAGAATAGACCCTGGAACAGTAACTGTAGTTGAGGCTACTACAAGTCGAAATAAAGATATGCCAGCTCCAAATTGGAGTTACCTGTACCACACATATTGTAATAACGCCAACTACAGTGATCAAATTTTTACTAGTTCTAATTATTTATAAAATAGGATCGCCGATGAGATTCTTGCCTTCGGCGCTCGCAACGTTTAATCAGCCTCTGAGGATATGGTTACAAAATACAGGTCTATAAATGTAGGTGTTAATAGGCATGGGAAATGGGATTATGGAATTACTATAGCTTCTGCCTAAACAATGAAAAACTATGGTGGTGTCGTGGGACACCAGGTAGGAACGAAGTTCCTTCGGCTAATGTAGAGAAAGGTATTATACACTATTCGCTTGTGTATACGACTGTCGCGCATGCGTAGGTCTCATTTAACGGTTTTATTCCACGGACTTTTTCCTACGGTTTTGCTATCACATTTTTTTCAGTTCGGTCGCGCAGCAAAATCCCTAACACCTCCAAGCCTGCCGTAAGGAACTTCGTTCCAATAAAATATAGCTTATAACCTTCCTCGATAAATGGGCTATCTAACATTGAAATAATTTTTCAAATCGGACCAGTATTTGCTGAGATTAGCGCGTTCAAGCAAAAAAATTCTTTGCGTTTTTATACTCGTGATAATTTCTCAACGAAATGTCCGATTGGAATAAAACAAAAAGTATTTTACTTCTACATAAATACCCTTGATAACATAATGCTTAATTTGGATAAAGATTAAGATTATGATTTACATTTAACGTAGTTTCTTTCTTCAGACGATTTAATATTTTTTTATGAACATAAAAGCGGTTATTGTGACTAAACTATGATAGTTAGATATATACTCTCCCGGACTTTTTTGTAGATCTTAATAAGACCTACAAATCCGTAGTACATCATTTTGTGCAATAGTTTTTGCAGCGCACGCATTAATAGGTTTTCGCTTTTACACCTTGGGTTACAAAATCACAATTTTATTACGGATCCCTAATTTTGTTGAAAATAAAATATAGCCTTTAACCTTCCTCAATAAATGGACTATCCAACACTGAAAGAATTTTTGAAATAGGACCAGTAGTTCCTGAGATAAGCGCGTTTAACGTCTCATTTAACGGTTTTATTCCACGGACTTTTTCTTATGGTTTTACTATCACATTTTTTTCAGTTCGGTCGCGCAGCAAAATCCCTGTCTTCTCCAAGCCTGCCGTAAGGAACTTCGTTCCAATAATATCTTGTGAAAATGGCAGAGCGTACCCGGCCCTCACCAACGGCATACTACCGCTATGAAGACGTCGAGTCCCACATACCCCTTCGCCGGCGCGGGAATGTCGCAGCGGCGGAGATGGGTAAATGCATTTGCGCCCAGACAAAAAAAAAAGGGGGATGACTCGCCAACACGATAGTTAGGCCTCCGAAAAAAACCACTTACGGGATATTTCCTCTTCCGAGCATATCTGCTCTTGCGATTCCACTCTAGCCGGTCAATTAAGGAAATTATAATGAATAACCTATAATATCAGGCAGGAGCAATACTATTGAAGGAGCAGCATATCTTATAATATATACATACATACATACATAAGCTCACGCCTGTTTCCCAGCGGGGTAGGCAGAGACAATCGACCTCCACTTGCTACGATCCCTACCCACATCTTTCGCTTCATTCACATCATAACATTCTTCATACAAGCACGTCGGTTTAGGATGGGTCTTATTTGACCTTTTGTGAGGATGTCTCCGATTTGGTCAAAGAACGTTCGTCGAGGTCTTCCCCTTCCGACTGTGCCACTCACACTTGCCATGTATACCTGTTTTGTCAATCTGTCTTCATCCATTCTTATCACGTGACCATCTCAACATATTATATATGTTTGAATAATTGTGTATTGAATCTAGGTTAATTTTGTATGTAAATAAATAAATAAATAATTATGATTATTGCGCTACAATAGAGTGAAATAGAGTAGATATATATGTATGACATACCAGGGACAAGGACACTGTTGACGTTAGATGTGACGGAGTCTAGCCAACCGTGGATAATAACAATGGTTCTTCGAACTGGATTGTAGTTCGTGATGCCGAGGAGAGCGTTGTTGCCGATCAACATGGGCTGGCTAACGGTTGGGTTCTGTCTGTCAATTAATAATATTAACTGTTAAATAATCATCATCATCATCCTCATCAGGCCGTATAACATACACTGCTGAACATGAGCCTCCTCCCGAGGGAGGGTATTTGCCATAGTCACCACGCTTGGCAGGCGGGTTGGTGACCGCAGTATTATGTTACACCACAAGGAAACGCTGCTGCCCGTTCCTTGATATACGATTATTATAGATGATGATATAACAATCGGGATCAACGGCTTAACGTGCTTTCCGTTAAATAAGGTGCTCCTAAATTGAATATCGTTCAAACAAGTTTAAAAGATATGTGAAAGATAAATTAATTAAATAGCTTATTAAACAATTTCTGATTATGTCAATGACAAAACTGCTTAGAAGTAAGTTGCTTTGAAACAATACTGCTTTATTAAGAACTAGCGACCCGCTATTTATTAATAAAGCGTACTATTGGAACGAAGTTCCTTACGGCAGACTTGGAGGAGATAGGGATTTTGCTGCGCGACCGAACTGAAAAAATGTGATAGCAAATCCGTAAGAAAAAGTCCGTGGAATAAAACCGTTAAATGAGACCTGCGCATGCGCGACAGTCGTATACACAAGCGAGTAGTGTATAATAGCTTTCTCTACATTAGCCGAAGGTACAATGCTGATGTATTATACATATAAACCTTCCTCTTGAATCACTCTATCTATTAAAAAAAACCGCATCAAAATCCGTTGCGTAGTTTTAAAGATTTAAGCATACATAGGGACATAGGGATATAGGGACAGAGAAAGCGACTTTATTTTATACTATGTAGTGATTGTAACAAAATCATTTATTAAATGATTATAAAATTTCAACTAAATAAAACGGACTTCAAAGAATAATTCTGATCCAAAACAAATTATTAATATTTTTAAAATGTTTAGAATACTTTATCTTATACTATATCCTACCAAAAACATAAATGTAAAAAAGGAGAGCCAAGTTCAATACAAAAATTATGCTTGGCTGTGGGCTTCGCCGTAAAAATAATGGAGATCTGAATGAGTGCCAAGTTCTATGCAAAATCGAAATATGTATTTGTAGTAACAAAATAACATTATGAACAACTATTAAACTCTATTTCTTTGCTTTATTGGATACCTATAACAATTGCTGTTATTTAAAAATGTGAGACCTTAAAGACGGTTAGATTTGAAGTGGCCAGTTTTCATTACATCAGTCATTTTATAAAGTTAATTCAACATTTGAGTTCTGATAAAACCTGAGTTATAGAAGGGTCAAAAGTGGCACCAAGTGGTTCGTGTAATATTACACTTGGCGCTGGCTAGCCAGTTCTTTGCTTGAACTTGGCTTCGACACGCTGCCGCGTGTCTAGATTTAAAATTGAGAGTGAGAATGATTGAGACTGATTGATTGATTTGAAAAATTCTTTCACCAGTGGAAAGCTACACTATCCCCGGATGACATAGGCTATATTTAATTATGAAGTTCCTACGGGAACTGGTGTTAAGTGGGAAAGTGAAGCGTGAAGCTAGTAACGTTTATTTTGACATTAAATTTGACTATTCTTACCTGGTAAACAGATGGTAGACAATCTGTCGGTCAGGGTCGAACCTGGCGGCTTCTTGCAGGTCGCTAAGTTTCCCCCACAGGTCTACCAGGTGGTTCCCATTATGACCCTCCACATACTGGTACCGGAGACCAGGGTCCAGCTTCCGGAGTATAGGGTCCGCTGGAATCGCTGGAAAGAACATAAGTGAATATTATACTATTTTTAATTTTATGAAGATGAAGTGACAAAAATTTAAAAGAGTATGCTTAGTTGCTGGTATGCTGGTTTGGTCAAGTGGAAAGCATGAATGAATGGCGAGTAACAAAAGGTATTTACAAGGCAGATGTGAGTGGACACGCCGGGAAAGGACGCCCTAGAAGGACATACACTAACCTCATAGGTGATGTTCTTCGGAAAGGTCAGGTGCGTAGTACTCGTAACCGGCGTGCGTGTATGACCAGATGTATGAACGTGGACGAGGCAAAGGGAGTGTGTAAGGATCGTAGCAGGTGGCGTTCTGTAGTTTCTGACTACCCCCATGGAAGAAAGGCGTGATTATATGTATGTCTGCATGTTAATTTTATTTTTTACTAGCTGCTTGACAGTTGTCCTGTCTTAACTAAAACTATATTAAATTGAACTTTAAATATGAGCCGTGATAGCTCTGAATTAACCGTAATGTGCACTAAGAGCAGCACGCATTCTGTCAATGTTATGTCAAACGTTACATTATAAAAGCTTACAGTGTCCAAAGCGCTTAGTTTAAATTAGAAAATTTAGTAGGTAGGTAAGTATTTTTAATTTTCTAATTTGCTGCGCATTTTTCTTATTTTTTTCTCTCATAAGAACTAATAACGAACAAAACAAGAAATAATTAGAGAAATCGGTCCACCTCTTCACGCGTGATGCGATGACCAAAGAACGGACATCAGCGTTTTCTTGTGTGGTGCAATATAATTCTGCGGTCACCAACCTGCCTGTCAAGCGTGGTGACTATGGCAAATACCTTCCCTCGGAGGCCCATGCTCACCAGTGGACGTTGTACGGGCTGATAATGATGATGATAGTGAAAGAATGATCGAAATCCGTCCAGTGGTTTTTGAGTTTGTATGTAACAAACGTACAAATCTAATCTAATCAAATTATTATATATTAGTATAGATAAACCAATACTTAATTACTAGATATTATACAAATATTTTTGTAAATAACAAAGCAGCTGAAGTGGATTATGATAAACTTATCTTGTTATATTAGTAAATGCTAAGGCGGACGAAATAATGAATTTATTCAGCACTTAGGTATTTACATACACTTGTACTTGTCAGAATCACAATGAAAAATAACTGTAATTAGGTTATTATTCCTATTGTATAAATAGGTAACTATAACTAGCAAGTGCAACCTGTGAGTTCTGCTAATTGTAGGACATTACAGACAATGTACTCCATATGTCCGGGTGTCTTTAATTCCTCTACTCATAATAAGTTCATATTTACATTAAAAATTTGAAAGCATACAATTCAGTGACACACACCTGTGATTAGGACCACAGCCCAGAGGTGCCACTGATATTAAAGTTATATTTATGGATATAAGAGGAAGTGATCTGGCACGGCCTACAGGCGCTGGATGACAAGGGGTAGGGGCACAACGCGGTCGTCGCCGGCGAGAATCCTACCCTAGCTAAAATGCAACCTTTCACTAGCTACCTAGGTGGACGACCCGGAGAAGAAAGGGAGAAAGAAACTCCGGGATATAGCAACGGCTACGTTGCACTGACAAGACAGTGCGACGTAGACGTAGTTTCTGGCCATGTTGTATTTTAACATCCAAAACCTTGTCTCAAAATTCGCACATGATGAGATGACCGCAACTTTAAAAGAGAGGTCAGAGGTCAAATATCACAAAAAAAGACGTTTTGGTATTTTTTTCGCAAATATCTCGTTTCCTATGTTATCAAATTATCTACAGTTAAGTTTTAAACATTTTTTCATACGTAGAACTGTTTTCGCGATAGAGGGCGGAGAGTGCGCTGTTAGAGTATTATTTCAGGTCAACTCGTAGTCCCTATCGAAAATACGTTATATAAATTTTATTAAATAGTTTGACGTATGAAAAAATGTATGAAACAAAATTTGTAGATTTTTTTTTCTATTATATTGTTTTTTTTTTTAACAAGATTACTAGCAGTCTTTTCAGTCTTCTTAACTCCTTGTACTAAGCTTAATGCTTGTGTTACGAGTGGGTTCACGTCGGTTGTGCAATGGGTGGGGTTCGAACCGGCGACCTCAAGATCACAAGTACGCTTCAGTTTGTTATGAATACATAAAGCATAAAACCAATAGAAAACGAGATATTTGCAATAAATGTGCAAAACATGGATGGTGACCTTTGACCTCTGATTTTTTTAAGTTGAAACCATTTCATTATCTGTGAATTTAGAGACAGGTTTGGAATGTTAAAATAATAAGCTTATACAAATTTATAGCTGGATTTGTCGAATTCCAAAGTAAAGTCCCTCTAATGACTGTACTAATAGGCTTTATTTAATGACGAACTTCCCACGAGGACAGGAGGTATGATGGTGAAACCGCGTAGAAACCTAGTATTAAAGTACATAACAAAACAAACTTACCCGAAACCACGGCCAATGCTAACAGGAATACGACAGATGCTTTCGCCATTCTTGTATCTTGTAGAGTGATTCGCTGTGACAACCACATTTACCTTAAAACAGTAGGTAAGTAATTAGTTGATTATGTTTATCTTATCATCTGAAAATGATAATTATAAAAATTGTATTTACAGATAATTTGGACTTATCTGCCACCTAAGAAACCAAATAAAATGCGTGTTCGCATTTGGGGGATTCCTTTTGAGCATTGGCCGACAGTAGTTTAGTAAAATTTGCCACCTCGGATTTAATGCTAAAGTTTTAGTAAGTTATAGTTTTAGAATTTCAGGCTAAAGATCTGCTTACCTTTATGCCCAGTGAAGTAGCAAAATCCTCCTGGCTAACTATATAATAACAAATTAAGGCGGAGGGAGTGGGCCGACGTAGTGTAAGCTTATGTGATAAGCAAGACGCTACACTTCGAATCTCCGTGTTACAACTTTAAATGCAAACTTCGCACTATTAACCAAGCGTTTCAAACGATCGGATTTCGGTTTGAAACATTTGTGTTAGTGATCGCAATCGTGACTCTTTAAGCCGAGGTTCTAGTCCCACAGGGGGCGCCCTCTTGCGCAGGTTACTTAGATCGTAGTTTCATCATCATAATTTCAGCCGTAGGACGGACGTCCTACGGCTCGACATAGGCCTCCCATAGATTTAAAGTTATAGTTCATATATTTATCGATAGATGGCATTAGCTGCAGCAATTAACAATTCTTATTTTGATATTATATTTTAACAGATCCCGCTGCCTTTACCAGAGCATCCGTCCATCTAGTAGGTGGACGTCCTACGTTGCGCTTGCCGATCCGCGGTCTACATTCGAGAACTTTTCGGCCCCAACGGCCATCTGTTCTCCGTGCTATATGGCCTGCCCATTGCCACTTCAACGAAATAATCCGTTGGGCTATGTCGGTAACCCACGTTCTTCTACGTATCTCCTCATTTCTGATTCGATCTCGTAGATAAACCCCAGCATAGCCCTCTCCATAGCTCGTTGATGATTAGATTTATAAACCATTTATTAAGGCTGAAGCATTACTCGCCCGTGATCGCAATCGTAGAAACTATGGCAACAAGCCTTTCAGGATGGTGGTTTACGTCCATCATCATCATCATCATCACCAACCCGCACAACGTCCTCTCTGAATATGGGCCTCCTTCCGAAGGAGGGTTTTTGCCAGTCATCATTCTTGGCAGCCGGGTTGGTGACCGCAGTTTTATGATGTTATTTACAAGGAAACGCTGCTGCCCGTTCCCTGGTATGCAATTGTTATAAATGATGTTATAATTATAACAATGTGGACCAACGGCTTAACGTGCTTTCCGAGGCACGTAGGGTAGTCCCTCAGCCAACCAGACCCGGAAAGAAATCTTTGAATCTACACATAGATTTCTTGTCCGGTGTGGGGATCGAACCCACGACGTCCGATATTTTAAAGCGAACCAAATACGCTACGCTACTGAGGTTGTCATTTACGTCCAAATGAAGAAAATAAAGAATACTCAATTCCCAAAACCTTTATTGTTATAATAACTCCTAATTCATTAATTCTGTATAAAATAAACTAAATAATATGAAGTTGAAAAAATTAGATTAATTATTAGATTCGCGGACTCGACTGAATATCGTCGTCGTGCCTACAAGTTTTTTTTTAATGCTACAATTATTACAAGCCAGTCACGCGTGTAGTGTGAGGAATCAGCGTTGAAAGTAACAGGCCAGTTTGCTTTCTAGATCTAAAAAATATTTTTTTCCTTGGTCTTGTAAAACCTATCTAAATCATATAAAAATATTATTATAAAAATGTTGACATCATTTATATATATATATTTAATAGTTAGTCATTTAAAAGCAGTGCAAAGCAGAAGTATTATTTGATTTTTCTTGAACTACCCACATATCCACGCCGGGATTATACTTGAAATCGAATGACGTGAGATCAAATAACACTCGTTATCTTGAAACATTATTTCTCGACCGACCATCTAATCGATTATCTAATCGATTCGAGCTTATTGTTATTCGAGATTTTGATGCATCTAGGTAGTGAACTGTCGAGCTCATAATTTATCGATTTCAAGTACTATCGTCTTCAAGTAACATCTAGGGTAGTTTTTTGGATTTCTTAGCTTTATAACTGTTCAAAGAAGGAGTAACTTGGCCTGCACTGTTCGAAGAAGGTGTAACTTCGCTTGCACTGTTCGAAGAAGGAGTAACTTCGCTTGCACTGTTCGAAGAGGAAGTAACTTCGCTTGCACTGTTCGCGGAAGGAGTTACTTCGCTTGCACTGTTCGAAGAAGGAGTAACTTCGCTTGCACTGTTCGAAGAAGGAGTAACGTCGCTTGCACTTTTCGAAGAAGGAGTAACATCGCTTGCACTGTTTGAAGAAGGAGTAACTTCGCTTGCAATGTTCGAAGAAGGAGTAACTTCGCTTGTACTGTTCGAAGAAGGAGTAACTTCGCTTACACTGTTCGAAGAAGGAGTAACTTCGCTTACACTGTTCGAAGAAGGAGTCACTTCGCTTACACTGTTCGAAGAAGGAGTAACTTCGCTTACACTGTTCGAAGAAGGAGTAACTTCGCTTACACTGTTCGAAGAAGGAGTAACTTCGCTTACACTGTTCGAAGAAGGAGTAACTTCGCTTACACTGTTCGAAGAAGGAGTAACTTCGCTTACACTGTTCGAAGAAGGAGTAACTTCGCTTACACTGTTCGAAGAAGGAGTAACTTCGCTTACACTGTTCGAAGAAGGAGTCACTTCGCTTACACTGTTCGAAGAAGGAGTAACTTCGCTTACACTGTTCGAAGAAGGAGTAACTTCGCTTACACTGTTCGAAGAAGGAGTAACTTCGCTTACACTGTTCGAAGAAGGAGTAACTTCGCTTACACTGTTCGAAGAAGGAGTAACTTCGCTTACACTGTTCGAAGAAGGAGTAACTTCGCTTACACTGTTTGAAGAAGGAGTAACTTCGCTTACACTGTTCAAAGAAGGAGTAAGTTTGTTTGCAATGTTCGAAGAAGGAGTAACGTAGCTTGCACTGTTCGAAGAAGGAGTAACTTCGCTTGCACTGTTCGAAGAAGGAGTAACTTCGCTTACACTGTTCGAATAAGGAGTAACTTCGCTTACACTGTTCGAAGAAAGAGTGACTTCGCTTACACTGTTCGAAGAAGGAGTAACTTCGCTTACACTGTTCGAAGAAGGAGTAACTTCGCTTACACTGTTCGAAGAAGGAGTAACTTCGCTTACACTGTTCGAAGAAGGAGTAACTTCGCTTACACTGTTCGAAGAAGGAGTAACTTCGCTTACACTGTTCGAAGAAGGAGTGACTTCGCTTACACTGTTCGAAGAAGGAGTAACTTCGCTTACACTGTTCGAAGAAGGAGTAACTTCGCTTACACCGTTCGAAGAAGGAGTAACTTCGCTTACACTGTTCGAAGAAGAAGTTACTTCGCTTGCACTGTTTGAAGAAGGAGTAACTTCGCTTACACTGTTCGAAGAAGGAGTAACTTCGCTTACACTGTTCGAAGAAGGAGTGACTTCGCTTACACTGTTCGAAGAAGGAGTAACTTCGCTTACGCTGTTCGAAGAAGGAGTAACTTCGCTTACACTGTTCGAAGAAGGAGTAACTTCGCTTACACTGTTCGAAGAAGAAGTTACTTCGCTTGCACTGTTTGAAGAAGGAGCAACTTCGCTTGCACTGTTCAAAGTATCTACATTTATAGGTTTTGTAGCTTTATATATATTACGTTTTAAATCGGCACCGTCGTTAGAAAACGCGTATTTAGTAAGAAAATCGGCGAAGTATTGTAAATCGTTGTTAGAAGGATTAAGTGCTAAAATTCGTGTGATTGCTTCCATCAAATCTTTGCCGAATTTAGTTGAAGTGTTCAACTTGCTGAGGAATAATCTGATTTGAAGATTCGCCTTGTCTGTGAATAAAAAAAAAATAATAATAAATTATAAAAAATAATTATTTCGCGTTAAGTCTTTGAGGTCGTAGGTTTTGATTTTCTAGGCTGAAATTCTGATTGCCTTTATGCCCGGTGAAGTAGCAAAAACCTCGTGGCTAACAATATATTATTATGTCCACACAAAAAAAAAGATTCCTGATTTGCATGCCGGATAAGAAAACTTTACGTTAAATCTAAAATTTATTTCCGGGTTTGGTTGCGGAACTATCCTCCAAGCATAGAAAGCAAATAAAGCGGTTGGTACCATTTTTTATAACATTATCTATAACAATAGTAACGGACATTAACATTTCACTGTATGGTACAACGTAATACTGCGGTCAACAAAATCGCCTGTCAAGCCAGTATTTCTCAGTCTTTAGCAAACTTTAGTATCAGACCACTTTTCTTACTGATTCCATGATATTGGGTTGATTGTTTTAGGAGAGGACATTTTTCGAAAAAGACATCGTGAGAAAGGGACTTTCTGTGGCAGGGAATTCGTGACAAGGGGCCGGATTGCTCATCATGCGTACCCGGCCCCCGCCAACGGCGGATCGAAGGAGTGTCAGGGGGGTTTTAGTGGTGTAAGGTCCTCTCCTTGTGGTATGAGTTTAGCATACCACGCTATGGAGACGGTGAGTCCCACATATCCCATTGCCAGCGCGCGAATACGCTGCAGCGGTGGCGGGAATGCGTAAATGCATTTCCCGCCGGACAATAAAAAATAAGGGACTTCGTGACAAAGGGATTCTCTGCAAAAGTTACATGGTGAGAGAGGGATTTCTTGCTAAAGGAACATCGTAAAAAAGTAAGATTCAGCAAAGGAGACCCTGTGAGAAAAGGACATCGTGCGAGATAGGGACATCCTGCAAAAGAGACATTATGCGAAACTTAAAGCTACTTCGAGAATATGAACTTTTTGCGATCTGGACATTATGCGAAAAGGACATTCTGACCTTTTACAGATTCATATTCTCACGTGCATTTTATTGTGTGTGTGTATTTTGAGAAGCGGTTATTTTTCGACTGAGCACAAAACACACACACACACACACACCCACAAACAAACTGAAGATGATATATACTTACTTCTGTCTTCTGAAGTTTCATCACCTGAAGAATTAGAAGTGCCCATTAGTTTTAACATTTCATCTGGCGAAATATTTTCAAACGTACGGATCATAGCAACGGATTGCAGCCAATTAGCCATCGGACCTGAAAAAAAAATAAAAAAATGTTAGAAATATATAAGATAAGCCTAATGGCTAAGGCGTCGGACTTGCGATCATGTGGTCGCCGGTTTGACCCTCACCCCTTGCACTACCGACGTGAACCCACTTGTAACACAAGCGTTTTAGCTTAGCACGAGGGGTTAAAAAGAATACCAATATTGTGTAATTTTACCCCCAAAACACCCCTCCCCATAAGAAAGTCTTAATTAAAAATAGCATATGCTACAACTGGATAATGTTGTTGAAATCGGACCAGTAGTTTCTGTGATAAGCGGGTTCGATTAAACAAACTAATTCTTTTGCTTTATATAATATAATATTAGTTCATATATTTTTTTTATCTGTATACTTTATTTTTATTTGATGTTTGGCATGCGTGGCGTCAAAACTAGGACTGGCTAGAAAACCAGCGCTGCCGCAATGATCTTTTAGATTATTAAAGTAGCCTAATGCGGAAGCCAGTGCCCATTTATGGTGCATATATCTAACTGTAGTATAAATGATCAAATTCTTGTTTTTTATTTCCTTGTATGTGCCATAAATAAATGTATTTTCTTTCTTCTTCTTCTTTCTTCCTATATGTTTACTAGCTTGTGGACGCGACTTCATCCGCGTGGACACCTATTGGTCTGATATGCCTTAGCCTGATAATATACAGTCTTGTCACATTGATAAATGGGCTAAAATTGAAAGATTTTTTCAAATCGAACCAGTATTACCTGAGGTTACCGCGTTCAAGCAAATAAACAATCAAACTCTTCAGCTTTATACATATTATAATCGCAAAAGTTTATAAGTATGGATGGATGGATGTTTGTTACTATTTCACGCCAAAACTACTAAATGGATTTGGCTGAAAGATTGCACGCCGATAGTTTATAAGCTGGATTAACATATAGGCTACGAAATATCACGCTCCGACCCACTGGAACAGAGTGACGCGGGTAAAACCGCGGGGCGCAGCTAGTTGGCATACAACGTGTTAATTAAATAACCCAAAACCTATTGGGTGGTGATTGTGCTCATGAATATGAACAACTTTTTCAAAGAGGCCAACATTGTAACTCGAAGTAAAAAATCTGCTGTTCCTTACAAATTGTCAATACCTACTCGACCAAAATATATGAGAAAGTTGTTTTTTTTTTTCGAGTTACAAAGTTGGTCCCATATTAAAAGTTGTTCATTTCCATGAGCACAATCACCACCCAAGAAGTTTTGCGTTATTTAATTAACACGTTGTATAATATATACGATACTAGCGACCCGCCCCGGCTCCGCACGCGTACAATGCTGATGTATTATACATTTAAAACTTCTTCCTTCTATCTATTAAAAAAACACCGCATCAAAATCCGTGGCGTAGTTTTAAAGATTTAAGGGACAGCGAAAGCGACTTTGTTATACTTATACTATGTAGTGATCAATATAGATATCATACCGGCTGTAATGGAGTCCATAGTAAGTTGATCACCAATATTAATACTATGGCCATTTTGTGTCACCCCTTGAGGAATGGGGAAGGATGAGCTCACCATGCTAATAGGAAACATGACTGGAACAAATAAATACATGACATAGAAGGACAATACGGTAACCACCGACAACCTCGTAGCGTAGCGGTATCTGGCTCGCTTTAAACCTCGGAGGTCGTGGGTTTTATCCCCACGCCGGACATGAAATCGTTGTGTAGATTCTAAGATTTCTCTCCGGGTCTGGCTGATTGAGGGACTACCCTCCGTGCCTCGGAAAGCACGTCAAGCCGTTGGTCCCGATTATTATAACATCATCTATAGCAATCGTTTACCAGGGAACGGGCAGCAGCGTTTCCTTTGTGTTACAACATAATACAGCAGTCACCAACCAACCTGCCAAACGTGGTGATTATGGGAAAATCCCTCCCTCGGAAGGAGGTCCATGTTCAGCAGTGCACGTTGTACGGGCTGATGATGATGATGATGACGGTAATCACCATGTTTGGCAGGCGGATTGGTGATTCCAGTTCCCCCCTCGTCCTCCTGACCCTTACTTTGCAAAGAACCATCCGATGCCCTCGTAGACCCGAAGTCCGAGAGGCCCGCGAACTGTAAAGTAGGACGACAGTTGCACAACACCCCTAAAATACTAAAAGTCATAACCCCTAAATCTCATCGCCAGCGACCGCCCTGAGCCGAGGTCCAAGCCCCACAGGGTGCGCCCTCTTGCGCAGGTTGCTTAGTTTGTAGTTTTTAAACCATTTATTAAGGCTGGAGCTCTACTCGCTTTTATGCCCGGTGATTTAGCCTCATGGCTACCTAAGTAAGTTAAAACGAAAAAAAAAAAAGTTGATCCCAGTAAAATGTGAGTATCTTTGAGCTGTTAGATGCTGCTGCCCATTCATCAGCTGTATGTCCCTCAGTCGCCTCTTAGGAAACCCATCGGAACATATGAGGTGGTCTATTTTAGGCCGGAAACCACACGGTGGTTTTTTACTTACCTCCCGCCATAGTAACTTCAAAGTTATCACCCGGATTCCCTCCTTCTAAACCAGATTGCGATTTGAATGTCTCAAAAGCATCCTGGAACATGGGCTCTAGAACTGAAACAACGGAAAAAATAAATAATACTAACTTCCCGCGCGCGGTTTCACCCGCGTAACTCCCGTTCCCGTAGAAACTTTATAATAAAATATAGTTTATAGCCTTCCACGGTAAATGGGCTATGTAACACTGAAAGAATTTTTCAAATCGGACCAGTAGTTGCTGAGTTTAGCGCGTTCAAGCAAACAAACTCTTCAGCTTTATCTATTACTAGCGACCCGCCCCGGCTCCGCACGGGTAAAATGCTGATGTATTATTCATATAAAACTTCCTCTTGAATCCTTCTATCTATTAAAAAAAACCGCATCCAAATCCGTTGCGTAGTTTTAAAAATTTAAGCAGACATAGGGATATAGTGTATAGGGACAGAGAAAGCGACTTTGTTTTATACTATGTAGTGATTAGACAGACCCGACAGACGCTGTCCTGTTTTAACTTAAACTCTATAATAAGTGATCTCTGAACTAACCGTGATGTGCATTAAGAGCAGCATGCATTCTGTCAATTTAATGTCAAACGCCATTAGATTACATTAAAAAGTTTTTACTGTTAAAAGCGCTAAGGTAATATAGAATATCCAATATTGTGGTGTTGGTAAGTATTCCTAAATTTTCTAATTTTCCATGCAATTTTCTTATTTTTTTCTTTCGGAAAAACCTTCTGCCGACAATGACAAACACAACAAAAAAATAATTATTGAAATCGGTCCAACCTTTCAACCGTGATGCCGTGACCAAGGGAAATAGGGATTAATTTTTATATACATAACTAGCTGACCCGGCAGACTTCGTACTGCCTCAATCGATAAATAAAAGACCTAAACATTTGTATAAAATAAACTGGCCCGGAGAGACTTCGTTTATGCGGTGTCCTACATCTAACCTACCCCTACCCTACCCCTACCCTTCCCTACCCCTACTCTAGCCCTACCCCAACCCTACCCCTAACCTACCCCTGCCCTACCCCTACCCTATTATTGAAGATATTCTAGACCTTACAAGCATAAAGACGGACGGAGCATTTGGTCGTAAATGCCAGTTTACGATAAAGGCACATACGACGAATGTTTCTGACGTATAATGGCACATCCGACCGTATGCTTCTGAGCTCTAGATATAAACCGTGGTTTTTATTAATTGCCAATACTCAGTGCAATGATTTTTTTTGGATAGAATAATCGATATATTTCTACTTCTTCAATAATACGAATCGTAAGATGATCAACTTTCGTGCCACTGATATTGTTAAATTTAGTTGGTTTCAATGAACGCGCATAATTAATTAATATGACACTTGACCTAACCTAACCAAACGAGACTATGCTAATGTTGTAACAAAACAAGAAAACTTCAACTTCAATAAGTCCAGTTGAACCCCATTGGTTAAGGTTTATTATTATTATTAAGATCCTACGTTGTCCCACTGCAGGGCAAAGGCCTCCCTTTCCTCGTTCCATCACTCGCGACGTAATGCGATTGTAGGCCAATCCTTTACAAATGAGTCCAGCTCATCCCGCCAACTTCTAGGGTTAGATTTAGGTGATTTTTTTAACCACCCGAAACCTCGTTATTCTATCAACTAACTATAAAGTTGATCAACTAACTAGTAAGTTGATCAACTTACGATTCTTATTATTTTCCGGTGACATATGTAAAAGCTACCCTTACTCTCAGCTAGGACATCGTCGGCGTTTGCACTTGGGTGCACTCCTTGGAATGCTGACCGCATCTGCTTTGCTACGTCCAGGGTGTCTTCAGAACTGTCTGAAGCTGTAATAAAGAAGAACTAAGTCGTTTTCAGTTGCTGGCTTAGATTAAACCACGTCATGTCTTAAAATGGGTGTCGTAAAAAGTGACTAAGGTATATTTATTTAATTAATTAATGTATTTAAAATTATGCATAATATGGTACAAAGGCAGACTTATTCTCTACCAGTCAACCTTAAGGTGATGCAGAGAATAACATGGAAGGCACTTTTAAAGACAAGAAATGATATAGATACAAGAAACAATACATACCTACATAATAAAATATTGACATAGAATACACAAATAATTCAAAAAACAAACTACTATATATTAGATAGTTACATAAATACATACATACAAGTAACAAATATTACTACACTTAGTAGCGAGTGGGCTAATGCGATTCTGCCAACGAAATAAGCAAATTTTCTCGGGTTTTTTAAATTATACCGAGTCGTTGCCATCCTGATTTCGAGCGGAAAATCTTTCTACAGAAGAATGGGTTTAACAAGAGGAGAAGGAGTGCATAAAGCTAGAACTACGGGATGGACATTCAAGTAAGCGGTTGTGAGACGATCGGAGATTTTTATTGTGACTTGAATGAAGGTTTTGAAAGTTAGAAGAAAGGATATACAGTTGATGGATAGGCAGCAATATCTATCAGATCAAGGAGACTCACCAGCTTTCTGCAATCACCCATTCACCTGCCAAGCGTAGTACGGTAATATCCTTCAACGAACCTTGGTTACCAATGTCTGTTATGAGGAGAGAGATACGAGGGGCATTTTAGGGTTCCGTAGCCAAATGGCAAAAAACGGAACCCTGTCTGTCTGTCTGTCTGTCAGTCTGTCCGTCCGTATGTCACAGCCACTGTTTTCCGAAACTATAAGAACTTTAATGTTGAAACTTGGTAAGTAGATGTATGTTGTGAACCGCATTAAGATTTTCACACAAAAATAGAAAAAAAAACAATTAATTTTGGAGTTCCCCATATAAAAAAAAAAATCATCGAACCCATATGTGTGTGGTATCTATGGATAGGTCTTCAAAAATGATATTGAGGTTTCTAATGTCATTTTTTTCTAAACTGAATAGTTTGCGCGAGAGACACTTCCAAAGTGGTAAAATGTTCCCCCCCCCCCTGTAACTTCTAAAATAAGAGAATGATAAAACAAAAAAAAATATATGATGTACATAACCATGCAAACTTCCACCGAAAATTGGTTTGAACGAGATCAAGCAAGTAGTTTTTTTTAATACGTCATAAACCGTAAACCGCAATTTACCTTTCATTCGTTCAACTATTATTAACATCGATCAAAGTTACAACGAACTACAAGAACTTTTATACTATGTTATTTTTTGTATTCTTGATATCAAAAATAGGTAGGCACTTGCAACTAGTACGGAACCCTTCGTGTGAGAGTCCGACTCGCACTTGGCCGGTTTTTTAACAGTCCGTTTACTTCCAATGCTGAATAAAGAATAGAATAAGTTTTTATTTCTCTCAAAAAGGTACAATTTGGTATAAAGTATCTGGATTACAAGCGAATTCAAACCATTGTGAGAGCTGGAGTCTATACTGGGTTCGGGGCCATTATGACAGATCTCCAGGCTCACACCTTTTAAAATTGCACTATTTACTTGCACTTACGTACTTTAACAATAAAAAAAGCTCCAAGTATTGAGAGGAAGAGGGTTATCTTATAACAAAATAAAAGGAGATATGCTACGTGTGTTTTTGGGGAGTGTTGTGTGTCCGTGCGTAAAATATAGATCCTCACGCCCAGCACGAGTAAAGAGTACTGGGCGTAAGCACCTACTTATCCAAGGGTGTAATATGGGCCTCCTTATAACAGACTTAGGCAAGGTCGATGAGGGATATTGCCATAATCAACCCGCTTGGCAGGTGGATTGATGAGTTTCCTTGATGGGAACCAAGCCAACATGACCTTTGATACCTATTTATATGAACAGCCATGTCAGCTGGATGATGATGAAAATCTTAATATTCATAATAAGTCATTATTACTCAATCCCCCGTCACCGTACGCCCAGAGTCACACAGGTCAACAGTCACATAGTCAAGGTTCAAGTCCCACAGTCTCTTGCCCTGATTGCTAAGTTTATAGTAGTTATTTAAACAATTTAATAAGGCTTAAGCATTAGGGCTTTTATGCACGATGAAATACCGAAGCCTAATGCTGCCGTGCTAAAGATAAGAGCCGTTAGTGCATGACAGCAGGTTTCGAGAAAAAGGCACTTAAAGTTTTAAAAAATATTGTTGTGATTACACTCATATAAAGTAAAAGTAAAATACTCTTTATTGTAGACCAGGAATTATACAAAATAAATTGTGCATAATAATGACAAAGTACAAGTGGCGGTCTTATCGCTGCTGCGATTTCTTCCAGACAACCTCAGCACGAACTTGTTAAAGAGAAATCATGTCATAAATTATGTTTTTTAACATTTGATGAATTTGTGTGGTGGTAAAAAGGCTGTTGTTTCTCTCAATCGTTATAAAAGAACTCCAAGTAATAGATTTTTATAAAAAAAGATGTAAAAAATTGATATGGTAAGGAAATCCGACGTATCATTTAAAACAAACACATAAAATAAGCGCCGTAAGTAACACAGATAGCGCGCTTATTCTATGGAACTTCTTTTACTGCGCTTTTGACAGCGAATCAAAGATAAGTATAGTTTAAGTAATAATAAGCATAACCATCGTAACTTTGGCGCTTAGGGCTCTTATGGTAAGAAACTCGTAGTATAAAATATTTGGGCGTTTACGGCACCGAGTTTAAGTTTAACTTGCATCTGTTAATATGGACAAACTAATTGTATATAATAATTAAATTTGTATATAATGAACGCATAAATAAAACAATAATTATTGTATATGTATTATGAGTAAGAGAAAATCTAAAAGTTCCGATTTGTAGTCTTCAGTATAATTAAATTTGTATTTTAATTTGAAAGGGCCTCGTTCCACCCTCACAGCCATTTTATTAGTTAAATAATATATATCGGCGCAACCACATAAAATAAGCATAGCAACAACACTTCATTAATGATAAACACATAAATACAATTACTCGTCTCATCAAAATAAATAAATTGTGAATCAATGCATGATTTGATAGAAACACAAATATGTTCATAAAATACTAGACTAATAAATAAGTATTCAGGATCAAATTATGATTTGTAAATCGTTGAAATATTTGTAGAAATAATTATCTGTTCACATAGTTTGAAAATTATCAAACTAAATTGTTTACTGTTTGTGAGCCGCTCGTTTAGTATAAATACGGCCGGCGGACCGATTGCAATTCAGTCTCGCTCGAGCTGCCGGACTGTACGGAGCTCCTCAATTTACTGGAATAAAACTTGAAAACCATATTATGGAGTTTTGCTGTTACTATGGATCAACAACCCTCGATAGAGAACCATCCTGATGAATGTGACGTCAGCAATGATGACGTCACACCTTATTAAAAACAACGATGCTCGTCCTTCCTCGTCATCAGAAGTGGGATTCGAAGTGATCCTTGGAACTGCTTCATCACGACCTGTTGCGACTCATCCTTGGCTTCAAGCAATGGGGTCTACGCAACAGGGGCAACAGCCGATGATCAATGTACCTATGCCGAATACGTCCATGGGTGGGGTGCCACCTTAATTCTTCATGCACATGATGCAAATGAATCAGCAAATGTTTGAGCGTTTATGCAAGAGTTGTGGGAAGAGGGCGAACAAGAAAAGTCGCTCATGATCAAAAAAAAAACAAATGCACCTCTAACATCCGAGGTCTGCACTCCGATCTCACACCGGTCCATCACCACCATGAGACCGAAAAACCACATCTGCTGTTCCTCATGGAGACGCAAATCAGATGTCCGGCTGACGCAGCATGCTTGCGCCGCCCGGGGTACACCCTGGAGCACAGTTTTAAGCCACGCGCTGGCGCCTGCGTGTGTGCTCGTGATGACATCTGCTGTCGGTGTCTCCGTAACATTGAGGATTCCAGTTTCTCTGTATTGTGGGTTCTGGTGGACACTGGCTTGGAGCAGATACTCTATGCTGGTGTCTATCGGTCGCACACCGACAACATGGGGACAACCAGGTTGTTTCACTATCTTTCAGACTCTGCTGAACTGGCTCAGCTCAGGTGCCCATCGGCGCAGCTTGTTGTTCTGGGGGACTTCAATGCCCACCACCAGGAGTGGCTGTGCCCATGCCGGAGCACCGGCCATGCTGGGGGATTGGTGTGTGCATTCGCACTGACGCTTTGTCCCTCCCAACTGGTGACTGGACTGACACGGGTGCCCGACATTGATGGCCATGCGGCCGGTTGCTTGGACCTTCTGCTGACAACTGATCCAGACCCATGTCAAGTCGCGGTTTCCTCGCCGTTGGGTGGCTCCGACCACTGTCTGGTGAAATCTGTGTCTGTCTGCTCGCCACCCGATCCCGATCTCAAGGGGACTAGGCGAGTATGGCGATACAAGTCAGCAGATTGGGATGGGATGCGGTATTTCTTCGCGTCTTACCCTTGGCTGCGCTTATGCTTCTCTTCAGACGACCCAACTTGCTGCGCGGAGGCTGTTTCTGGGGTGATATGCCAGACTATGGAATATTTCGTTGCATTTTCTGATGTCTCACTCCGAGACAAGGCCCGTTCATGGTTCGGCGCTGAGTGTGATAGTACTGAAGCACATAAGCACTCTGCTTGCCGAGCGTGGGCGGATGCTCGAGCCCGCAAAGCGCGAAATGTTCGGGGGCTGAAGAGAGCCTTCAATGGTTCTGCCAAGTCTTGCAAACGTGCGCTACGCAGGGCCCGCTTTGACCATATTGGACGCATTGGAGCCACACTAGCATCTTACCCATCTGGGAGTAAAGCTTTTCGGTTTCTTGCCAAATCGGTCGAAGCCTATTTCTGTCGGTCCTCTTTTCCGCCACTGCAGGAGCCGAACGGTTCATTAGCTCACACCGCCAAGGAGAAAGCAGACTTATTTGCATCTCTATTTACTAAGAATTCACAACTAGATGCTGCTGGTAGGTAAAAGTCCACCCAGGTTACCTCATTGGACTTCTACATTCGGCAAAAAGTGGTACTTAAACATTCTTTGCACTCTGAATGTGAATAAGGCTGGTGGTCCTGACGGCATTCCTCTCCAGGGTGGGGTGGTACTTCAAATCTTTCTATCTATCTTCAGATATTAGCTGGATGCTCTGGATGCATTGGGGCGTCGAGCGAAGAGTCATAGGCAATGGCTCACTTGTGGAGGCAAGTCTTCGGAGCCTCGAGTGGCCTGCCTATCGGTTTTTTATCGGTTACATTTCAGGGAGTGTGCGGAGGTTCTACATAACCTGATGCCCCCTTCACCCTTCCATCACCGGACGACTGGGTGCGGCGAGCGGTTTCACCCTTTTGTTGTTGACATTCCTTCGATACGCACGAGGCGATTTGCTTCCTCTTTCGTGGTGCGGACGGCTGAGGAGTGGAGTTCTCCTGCCGGGGTCAGTTTTTCCGGAGCGCTATGTTCTGGAGGTAAGCCTAAATTTAAACTTCGTCGTGCACCACAACCTAGTGATCAGGTAACCGTATCGGCAGAAGATGAGCCACTACCATCACCTGAAATAGAAATAGAGCCCCGTACCAAGCACATCAAGTGACGGGTTGCCTCAGCAAAAACTACGAGATCAAAGTGAAGACGATTCATTGCCACAATAAACTGTGAGTTGAACATATTTACAAAATATTACCTTGAATTTAACTCTTTTAGAACCTGTGTATAAACACCTTCAACCTAGTTCCATACTCCCAGTAGAGCCTCTGTGTACCACGGCGAACAGGACCGCCCAGAGCACAGCATCATTCCATCCCCTACGAGAATCTCCGAGAACCCTACGAGAACCTCCGAGAACCCTACGAGAACCCTACGAGAACCTCCGAGAACTCTACGAGAACCTCCGAGAACTCTTCGAGAACTTCTAACACCTTACACACCTTATTAGCATTGATATTCCTAGACTAACATAGAAATGCATGTTTTTGCATAACAACTAAATATAAAGCAACGCAAGTTGCTCACAGATACCCAACTCAGAGAAAGTTATTTCTATTATTGCAGATTTCGCGAAGAACCCTACGAGAACCTCCGAGAACTCTACGAGAACCTCCGAGAACTCTACGAGAACCTCCGAGAACTCTACGAGAACCTCCGAGAACTCTTCGAGAACTTCCAACACCTTACACACCTTATTAGCATTGATATTCCTAGACTAACATAGAAATGCATGTTTTTGCATAACAACAACAAGTTGCTCACAGATACCCAACTCAGAGAAAGTTATTTCTAGTATTGCAGATTTCGCGAAGAGCCCTACGAGAACCTCCGAGAACCCTACGAGAACCCTACGAGAACCTCCGAGAACTCTACGAGAACCTCCGAGAACTCGTCGAGAACTTCCAACACCTTATTAGCATTGATATTCCTAGACTTACACAGAAATTACTATCTGTAATAATAAAAATAATACTCCCAAATATTTATTTAGTTCTGTCTTTAAATAAATTATTTAATCTGTTTTTTAATGAAAACGTAAATAAAATTCGTATAAAGACAACCGATTGGTAAATTGTGAATGCCAATTAAATAATAAAAGTAACTGGACCAAAACTTCTTGGACATGCCCATCTGAGTATGTTTCGCCGGATCGTCTCGATGAGGCCGCGTTGAAACCGGCAGTAGAATAACTCCACTGAGTTTGTTTCGCCGGATCTTCTCAGTTGGGGCGTATTGGATCCGGTGGTAGCACTAAAGCGCGTTCGTCGAGATACTTATGGTCCGTCTAAATAATAACATACTCAAAGGACAGAACTTAGATTTAATCATAGATGCAAAATAATAAAATAAAATAAATAAAATTGTACAATTACGCGACGAGAATCAACGAGGCTGGTGCAGAGCGCGCACCGCCTGTCAGAATGGCCGTATCGGCGCAACCACATAAAATAAGCATAGCAACAACACTTCATTAATGATAAACACATAAATACAATTACTCGTCTCATCAAAATAAATAAATTGTGAATCAATGCATGATTTGATAGAAACACAAATATGTTCATAAAATACTAGACTAATAAATAAGTATTCAGGATCAAATTATGATTTGTAAATCGTTGAAATATTTGTAGAAATAATTATCTGTTCACATAGTTTGAAAATTATCAAACTAAATTGTTTACTGTTTGTGAGCCGCTCGTTTAGTATAAATACGGCCGGCGGACCGATTGCAATTCAGTCTCGCTCGAGCTGCCGGACTGTACGGAGCTCCTCAATTTACTGGAATAAAACTTGAAAACCATATTATGGAGTTTTGCTGTTACTATGGATCAACAACCCTCGATAGAGAACCATCCTGATGAATGTGACGTCAGCAATGATGACGTCACACCTTATTAAAAACAACGATGCTCGTCCTTCCTCGTCATATATATAATAATAATTAAAGAGAATGACGGGCGGTAAATCTCCTGGTCACGATGGGCTTAGTGTGGAGCATCTGCGGCAGCCGGGGTTCACATGCCAAGGGTCCTGGCCGTTTTCTTCATCATGTGCTGGAGTCACTCATACTTAGCACATGACTTAATGAAAACCATCGTACTGCCTATTGTGAAGAACAGGACTAGGGAAATATCGGACAGGGGGAACTATCGGCTACTTATCTCTAGCAGCGATCATTGCTAAAGTGCTGGACGGTGTGCTTGATTCCTACATAGATAAATACATAAAATTACACGACGCGCAGTTTGGGCTTAGACCCGGGCAATCCACAGAGGCTGCCATCGTAGGTCTCAAGCATACTGTCCAATACTATATGGACCGCGGGACACCGGTATATGCGTGTTTCCTTGACCTCTCCAAAGCTTTTAATCTTGTCTAATACGATGTGCTCCCGAAAAAGTTGGGGAATGCGGGTATACCGGTTAGGGTGCTCAATTTGCTTAGGTATTGGTATTCCCACCAAACAAATTTTGTGAGGTGGAATAATACGCTCTCTGAAGCATCTGCGTTGGAAAGCGGGCTGAGACAGGGAGTTTTGACATCACCCAAGCTTTTCAACCTATACATAAATGACCTAATCGTTGAGCTCAGCAGCAAGCGTGTCGGTTGCCCGATAGATGGCGTCTGCCTCAACAATATTAGCTACGCGAACGACATGGTGCTGCTGAGCCGGACGGCGAGAGGTCTTGGTGAGCTGTTAAGGGTATGTGAGTCCTATGCTGCTGCACATGGTGCCCTGAGTATTCTCATAATATTACCCTAAATGGCTTGTGCATAAACCGTGTCACGAAATTTAAATACCTAGGGAACTTAATTACCGAGGGCCTTGATGATGATATGGACATTGAGAGGGAGCGCAATGCTTTAGCGGTCAGAGGTAACATGCTGGCCCGCACATTTTTCCCGCTGCTCTGAACAAGTAAAAATAACGTTGTTTAAAGCCTAATGTCAAAGCTTTTATACGGGAAATCTGTGGGTCATGCACACCAAAACATCGCTGGATGTCCTGCGCGTCCAGTATAACAACATCTTCAGGATGATGTTGGGGCTGCCTCGCTTCTGTAGTGCATCGGGGATGTTCGCGATGTATCGAACTGATGGCTATCATGCCGTAATTCGCAAGAATTACGGCATGAAAGCAATTTAATTACAAATTAATTTAACAAACAAATTTCCCTTTGTTTGTTAAATTAATTTGTATTAGAGCAGCGTTAACAGATACCGCGGTTATGTTAAGCACTACATGATTAATAATCTGGGGCTTGAGAAGGCTATAGCAGTATCCAGCACTTGCGGCTAAGATGTTAAGAATAATATATTTTTTTTTGTAGTTACTGCGCTTATAAAAATCTAAAATGTATGATACAAGCATTTTTTTTATAAACTATCAAAGACAAAGTTATAGATCTCGATTCCGAATATGTAACTAACTCAATATCGTGAAAAATGTTGGATACGGCGGTTATAATAAGCACGGCAGAATGGCATACTACATAATATGTCAGCCCGAAAAAAAATACTATTTCTGGAAAAGGAAAGGCTTGGTCTTGCTTATGTAAATGCTAAATGGGAAATTGGACTTCAAAAAAGGAAGACGACAAAAAAATATATTTGGTACGTCAGTTAGATTACCAAAAAGTATTGGACACGTATTTTTTTTCGTTCCGTAAACAAAAAATGACGAAGATATAATGTGTTGAAATTTTATGTGCAGTAATATTATTTTTCTACGTTTTTTCAAAGTATCACATCGCCTTGTCAAGTCCAAATGAAAAGTTATTTGATTTTTTCATTGACAATTTGTGATGAATCGGCATGGTGACAGATAAACTTTCGTCTGGAAATGTATTTAATCGATCTATGACATGTATAACAATTTGTATAGGAAAAATAAATTACTTACCATTTTAGTATTTTCCTCTCAATTTTTCTATATTTTCCCACCGTTTAAACCTTCCCTAATCATATGCATACATTGCATTCTGAAATAGCTGGATAAGGAATAAACAAATGCAATATTGCCTTTTTACTTCCTCGAATTGCGATTACCCTAAACATAACCTACAAAAGTTCATGACTGAATTTCTATTATTCTCGGACTTTTCGAACAAAAATTCTTGCACAAACTAATTCAGAAGTTGACGCCGAGTTAAGGCGCTGTACTTAGTCAAAATAGGCTTCACAAAACAGTTTTTTAGCCAAATGTTTACATTTTAGAGCAGCTAAAAAAATATATGTTCATCTTGATTATCTCTCAAATAGGAAGCAGAGGGTTAGGCTAGGGCAACACTGCAGTGATGATACGGTGATATCTTACGGCGTACCTCAGGGTAGCGTGTTGGGTCCCAGCCTTTTCCTAGTTTACATTAACGACCTATGTAACATGAATTTATATAACGCTAAAGTCTTTTCTTATGCTGATGACACAGCTATTGTATTCTATGGAAAATCCTGGGACGATGTTGAGCAAAGCACTTCCATAGGAATGGCTCTGATTGCTAAATGGCTACAAAACAACTTGCTTACTTTGAACACATCAAAAACAAATTATATATGCTTCAGTATTAGTAATCGTACTCAACCGACATATGACTTTTCTATTAAAGTTCACGTATGTGGCGACGCTCAAAATCAAAACTGTACATGTTCATTTATAACTCAAGTCACACAAGCTAAATACTTGGGAGTTATTATCGACCACAGGTTATCCTGGCACCCCCAACTTGAACAGGTAGTAAAAAGAGTTAGGAAACTGAGCTGGATATTCAAGACACTGAGACATATTGTTCCATCTAGGGCAACTATTAGCACGGACTCTCCTAGAAATCTACTGAAGGAAATTTATATCGCCTTGGTGCAATCTGTCTTAGTGTACTGTATTCCTATATGGGGAGGAGCAGCTAAGTCGAAATTAATCGAAGTGGAACGAGCTCAAAGAGCTCTAATCAAAATAATGCATTTTAAGAAACAAAGGTACCCTACCTGTAGACTTTATCAAATTAGTGAACTACTTTCTGTGAGAAAATTATATATTGTTCAAATTATCTTGAAAAAGCATAAGACGTTACCTTATGAGGCTGGTCGTCTAACAAAAAGAAGAAATGATATCGTGGCACATGTCCCAAAGACTAAAACCACTTTTTGTAGTATGCAATATGACAGACGAGCATCCTACCTATATAATAAATTAAACAAAAACCTACAATTATACACTAAAAAATATTATGAGTGCAAAAAACTTATAACTAATTGGATTGAAGGACTTACATATGAGGACACTGAAGCCCTCTTACAACACGTAAATTGACCCTGTCACCCACACTTACACCCATTCATAAAAACATACACCGTACATTCATTCAGATACACACATCACGTAATCAATTCACACCCGCTCACTCACATAAACAAATCACTCATACACCCCTCACCCACACACATCACGCATACTCCTCTCTCATTTACCATAAAACACGAACGCCATTGTTACTGATCTATAGAAAATTATAAGATTTTTATTGGCTCATAGTAAAAATTTTGCTTTCTTAATTATTATTTTTTTCTCTATTTGGCCTATTTTTTTTATTTTTTTTTTGTTGTGTAAATTAAAAATAAATATATATATATATTTTTATGTAACTAAAACTAAATTATAACTAAATTATATAGTATAGAATATAATTGTAAGTAGGTACTTCATGTAATATCAAGATTTGGAAGAGCGAAGTGCCCTAACACAGGCAATTTTTGCTTAAAAGGTCACTTCAAACACTAGATGTAGTACAAAAAATTTGTGAATGGAAAATAAAATATTTGTATTTGTATATTTGTATTTGTATATTTATGGGGGGACCATTGTGTTCAAAACACGTTTTCGGTAAATTTTCTCGATAAAAAAAACCCATAAAATAACCATTTAAATTGAAATTGTAGCAATTGTAACTGTATTATTTATAAACAAATCTTGATTATATTAATAACAGTGATGTAATATATAATAATAAAGGGAACTGTTGTTTGTATTTATCGATTGGAATAAGATATTTGCAAGGATTAATGTATTAAATAACTTGAACAAGTCGAACGAAGCGTTGCGCCATCGCGGCGTCTCTTCGCTTCTCTTTCATTTCTACGCGGAGCAACAGTGACAAAACTAATACGTAAAAGTCGTGTATTCACCGCGCCTTAAACAAGATATTTTTTATTTAAAGATGCAAGAATTTAATCTCGGCTAAATGAATGTATGGGTGGCTGCCATTGCTCTTTAAAATGCGTTTCACAGTGTGTAGATCTATCTTTTGTTGATTGTACAATTTTACCTAGGAGTGACGTCACAAGCCTGACCTTTGTTGCTCTGTATTTTTGTCAATTTTTATTTTTTTGAGAAATCAAAATAATGCGTGTCCAATATTTTTTGGTAATGTGACTGACGAACCAAATACATTTTTTGAGTCATCATTCCTACTGAACATTGGTTAGTTGAAAGATTTTTTACTTACTTCCCGTTTTAATAACTCCTGTGTGATCGGTCTGATTAGCTTCTTGAGGTTGGGACGGTGTCAGGATGTCATAAACATCCACGAGGATCCAAGGATCTACAACAAATAATTTATTTTAATCGTAGAAACCGTAATTGGGTACTAATTTGCGGTGTAAAAATATTGTGCCACCGTAGTGCCATCATGATATCATTATGCCAAAAGCGGTAATCTACTAATCTCACTATGGTGTCGGCGCTGGAATGGCAGTCGGTGTTGCTACCACAGAAAAAGGCCGTCAACAGAAGTAGCAGGAGAGATGGTTAGGGAGATTGTAATGTTTATTTAGGCAATTTCAAAACTTATAAATATATCATTTATTAAATATTCAACTACGCTAATGTCATCATGGCGTCATAGTGATACCATTATGATGTCATTTGGATTAGTAAATTACCAAATGGGAAAAAAAACGACCATTGAACTTTCATTGACAGTTCATGGATACGCCATTACGATAGTATACTGGGGGCCCTGGTGGTCTATTCTAAGCCGGAATCTGCTCTATATCTGCCTATGGGTGTCGTAAGAGGGACTAAGGGATATACAGCTGATGGATAGGCAGCAGCATCCAGCTCAAAGATACGCCCATCTTAATGCGCTCAACAATCCTTTCAACGACTCTGACTTGCCAAGGTAGGTATGTTAAAGAGAATGCCCATGTTCAGGAGTGGACGTTATACGGGTTGGCGATAAATTTCAAAAACGACTAAGCTGATTTCAAAAATTCTTATAATATCTATGATAAAAAATATCTTACTTTCTGCTGCATCATCAGCAACACTTGGTTTCACTCCTTGTTGTGTAAGATGAGTCGATTTGAGAAGCTTAGCCACTTCTTGCAACTTGGAGTCGGGGTCTGGAATTAAGAAGAACAAATTTAAGATTTTGAAAAGACACTATGACAAACATGATTTTGCCAAAAAATTTAGGCTTGCCAATAATACAAATTTGAGAGGACATCCCTGGAAACTGCAAAGAAAGAAATGGAATTGCAACCCTGCACTCCATTAACAACAGAGTGCGTGACGCCTGGAACTCATTACCTGAGCATGTTGTGGTCGCAAAGATCACCAACCAGTATACTTGACTCACACTTAAAACACAAGAAATCATCTACTTGACAACTGGAGAAAGAAGCAACCTAATTCAAGCGAATACCAGTTGTTTCAACTGCTTGACTGTTCTCCTACCTAATAATGATAAATATAAATTTATCAAATCACATCTTCGTCATAACATCGTTTTTTTACATCGCGTAACTAAAAATTACAATAGCCATTTCACAGACTGAGATTTATTCGCATTGTCTCCTCCTAAATTAGGGTCTGGATGGTTGTTTTATTTTATTTCTGGAAGACCTTATGTAGTTTGCCAAGAGGATTTTGCTACTTCACCGGACATAAAGGCGAGCAGAGCTCCAGCCTCAATAAATGGTTTAAACACTAAAAAATAAGCAACCTGCGCAAGAAGGCGCCCCATGTGGGATTTGGAGCTCGGCTCAGGGCGGTCGCTGGCGGGGGGGATTGAGGAATGAAGAATTTATATTTTAAGGGGAATTCTGTGCAACTGTCGCTCTAATTTATAGTTCGCGGGCCTCTCGGACGTCGGGTCTAAGAAGGCATCGGAACGTTCTTTGCAAACTAAGGGTCGGGATGGCGAGGGGGGACAAGTAGCGTTCGCGGGCGCACTCTTCTCGTGTGTGTGTGTGGTGTGTTGGATAGAGTGGTCTCTGTGTAGTGTTTTTAGTGTCTTGCAGTCTCAGTCCTGTTAGTTGGTAAGTTGTGATCTCGTCGTCCGGGTCGTCTAGGACGCCCCGAAGCCGACGTTGCTTATGACGCTTTGTGGGCAGAGACCTATAGTCGGATGCTGCAACAACCAAACGGTTTGGGTGATGAACCACGGATTCGAAGAAGCGTTCTAACGCCTCTTGATGGAAGGCAGTTGGATCAGCATGTGAGTTGCGATTACGAATAAACCACGGTGTCCCTGTGTCCCCGTCGAGTATATCCAGTTTGAACTGGTTATACTCGACGGGGACGGTGCCTCGGAAAGCCATTGGCCTCGATTATTACAACATTAACTACCAACCGTTAACCAAAGAGCAGGTAGCAGCGTTTCCTTGTGTGTTACAACATAAAACTTTAAACCATGTTCAGCAGTGTAACATATGTAGTACGTTATAGATACGGGCTGATGATGAAGATAATGATGATCTTACTTTCAGCTGCATCATCAGTGGTAGAACTTGGTTTTGCTAATTGTGGACCAAGATATGTGGATTTGAGGAGCTTAGCAACTTGTAGCACCCTGGAGTCTGGGACTGAAACAAAGAAGAACAAATTTATCAAATTATATCTTCGTAATTACAACCTCCGTGGCGTATTACTCTCTCTTTATGTCTCGGAGGTAGATGTTCGGTCCCACGCCGAACAAGAAAAATGTTTGTGTAAATTCTAAGATTTCTTGGACCTTGTCCCCCGTGCCTCGAAAAGCACGTTATGCCGTTTGTCCCATTTGTTACAACATCATCAATAACTCCACGACACAGGGAATCCTAATGTGGAGACTAGTGAACTACTAAAGTTATGTATTTTTGATTAATTAATCTAGAATAACACTTTGTTTATCACATAACTGTTCTGTACTATCTATCTATCTAATAAGCTGGTTGACACTTTTTTTAAATTATTTTGATATGGTTAAGGATGGTTTTGATAGACCACGAAAAAAATATGGTATTTTTGAGATATAGCGAGTAGCAGCGTTTCACTGTGTATTACGAGATAATGCTGCGGTTACCAACCCGCCTACCAGGGTGGTGACTATGGCCCAACGCCTGCCGCCCTATGTTCGGCATTGGGGAGTGGGGTACATTGGCCCCGCTCCTTTCGAGGCCGACCCATGAAGTAGGAACGCCTCCACACTCCAGGCGTCCCTATAACTGGGCAAATGGGCCACATTCAGTGTGGCCCAGGAGATCCCGTGGGGCTATATTGGCCGCGGGTGCCGTCGGGGGGCCGGATTGCTTGCGTACCCGGCCCCCCGCCAATGACGGATCGAAGGAGTGTCCGGGGGGTTTTAGTGATGTCGGGTCATCTCCTCGTGGTATGAGTAAAGCATATCACCGCTATGGAGAGGGCACTGATACGCTGCAGCGGCGGTGGGAATGCGTAAATGCAGTTGTCCCCGGATAACAAAAAAATAAAATAAAAATATTTGGAAAATCCAACAGTGCACGACTCATAATGCTCATTCGTTCGACAAAAAGAAGAAAATATATATAGGTATATAAGCACTCGTGTATTATTTGTTAATTTTTTGTTAAAAACAATTCAACGACGCTATATAAGATAACCATTTTCAATACGCCAAAACCTACGCTCTGCCTGCATTTGAGTATGTTTCGCCGGACCGTCTCATGTGGGTCGTGTTAAAACCGGCAGTAGAATAACTCACTGAGTTTGTTTCGCCGGATCTTCTCAGTTGGGGCGTATTGGATCCGGTGGTAGCATTAAAGCGCATCCGTCGTTATATACTCATGGTCCGCCCAAATAATGACAATTGTTCTTAATATATTTTAATATAGACAGAACAAGCTATTGGACAGAATATAGTAAAATAATAAAGTTAAGACTAAAATTATTAAAAACAATAACTAAAATAACTGCTTAATATGCTCATTTATAAATGTTAAAATTATACATAGATTAATAATAAATTATTGTTATGACCATTTGCAAGTGCCTGTAATAAGTTTACGTAAATAAATAAAAAATAAAAAAAAGTACCAATCGCCGCATAGCAGATCTAAAGCTAATAAAAAAAAATTGATTAGATTAATTAATTTTTACGCCAGCTATTGTGTTTCAAACGAAAAAAGTGTTGATTGACGGGGTTTTTTTCTATTTCTATTATTTTTTCCGGTTCTGTTATCTTAAATCAATTTTTACTAGTGACAGAATTACTCTGCATTAATTTATCTATAAAATGGTGCGCAGATTAAGGAGATTACGTGGATTACCAATCGAGAAATTAATTAAATAGTCGCGGAACCAAGTCAAAACTAATTTTTCGGTAGTATTAGAGTACTACCGAAAAATTAGTTTTTCGGTAGTACTCTAATGCTTCGCATTATGAGTCGTGCAAAAGGGTGGTGACTATGGCATAATCTAAGGCCCATGTTCAGCACTGTACGTTATACAAGCTGATGATGATGATGATTATGACGACGATGATGATCTTACTTCCTGCTGCTTCAGTGGTAGACTTTGGTTTCGCTCCTTGTGGACTAAGGTAAGTGGATTTCAGGATCTTAGCAACTTCTTGCACCCTGACGTCTGGGGCTGAAACAAAGAAGAACAAATTTCTAGAGCTCCACGACGGTGCAAATTGAGGTACTATCCACATGCAAACTTTCATAAAAATCCATTCTGTAGTTATTGCGTGAAAGCGTAACAATCATACATACATCCATACATTCATACAAACTTTCGCGTTTATAATATTAGGGGTGCATTTAGTTTTATAATATGTAGTTATTATTGGGATAACTAACCTTGTATGTACGGGGATCACTAACTTAGATACTAAAAATGTTTAAAAAAAATGTACACATGACTAATCAAAGACTTTAAAAGATGACAAAAAGAATGATTTCGATGTTTTTTCTCCGGGTGTCACAACGTTGGCAGATAGAGAAAGACTAGTAGGAAGCTAGGATAGAGTCCGATCGTCCTCGCAAGGCGAGGCTCGCGACGCGTTCTATACTTCTGACCTAATCCTAGCCCGCGCTATTTGATTCTAATTATATAAATTTATTAGATTTCCGCGCGTGGTTTCACCCGCGTAACTCCCGTTCCCGTAGAAACTTTATTATAAAATATAGCTTGTAGCCTTCCTCGATAAATGGGCCATCTAACACTGAAATAAGTTTTCAAATCGGACTCGTAGTTGCTGCGATTAGCGCGTCCAAGCAAACAAACTCTTCAGATTTATCTATTATGGCAAATAACTCATTATTATGTAACAATTCTTTGCGTTTTTATACTCGTTATAATTTCTCAACGAAATATCTGATTGGAATAAAACAATAAGTATTTTACTTCTACATAAATACGCTTGATAAATTAATGCTTAATTTGGATAAGGATTAATATTACGATACACAATTAACGTAGTTTCTTTCTTGAGACGATTTAATATTTTTTATGAACATATGTAATGTTATTAAATAGAATTTGAGTCTACCAATGTGGCGTGATAGTGTGTGATAGTGTGTATCACACACTATCACGCCACATTGGTAGACTCAAATTCTATTTAATAACATTACTGTTGAAATGTATACTAATTAATTAGTCAAGATGTTTTTTATTCTTTTTATCATTGTATTTGACCTATAATAAGTACGATCGATTCGTCTACATCACTACATAGTATAAAACAAAGTTGCTTTCTCTGTCCCTATATCCCTATGTATGCTTAAATCTTTAAAACTACGCAACGGATTTTGATGCGGTTTCTTTTAATAGATAGCGTGATTCAAAAGGAAGGTTTATATGTATCATAAGCATCAGCATTGCGCCCGTGCGGAGCCGGGGCGGGTCGCTAGTAATAGCTAAAGCTGAAGAGTTTGTTTGCTTGAACGAGCTAATCTCAGCAACTATATAGAGTAAGGCTATAAGCTATATTTTGTTATAAAGTTTCCACAGGAACGGGAGTTACGCGGGTGAAACCGCGCGCGGGAAGCTAGTTATCAATAAACGTTTTCATTTCATTGTTGGGTGAATATCTTACTCTCAGTGGTAGAACTTGGTTTTGTTCCTTGTGGCGAAAGATAAGTGGTTTTAAGGAGCTCTGCGACTTCTAGCAATCTGGAGTCCGGGACTGAAATAAAGAAGAATAAATATATTAAACAGCTGATAACACCACATATGTCCCCACTTACTCTAATCAAAATTGAGTACACAACGAGTAATAACGATCAGAGGCGGATTATACGTAAGGGAAACTAGGCACGTGTCTAGGGGCGCGCGGGCGGAATAAACGCTGGAACAACAACTGTAGTTGAGGCTACTGCAAGTAGTGATGTACAATTCTCGAGGCGTCCGAGTCCCTTTGCCTCGAGCTCGGTATCGTTTACAGGGCTCGCCTCGTATGTCTGGCGCCCGACGACTCGGCAGTCTTTTTCAGAGCTCAAGCTTTTGTGAAGTCTCGAGTCCTTTTTGAAGGCTCGAGCTCTTTTCGAAGGCTCGATCTCTTTTGAAGGTTCGAGTTCTTTTGAAGACTCAAGCCCTTTTTGAATGCACGAGCCCTTATGAGCGCTCGATCGATCTCGAAGCATTTCTCTTTAGGGCACTAGTCTTTTTCTGCCCTCTAGATTAAATGGATGCTGAAAATAAGTAGAGGTAAACCACAATAGATTTAGCGTCTACGGTGCACTTTATTCCAATTTTGAAGGCTCGAGCTCTTTTAAAGGCTCGAATTCCTTTGAAGGCTCGAACTCTTTTGAAGCCTCGAGGCTTGGCTCAAAAAAATCGCGGCTCGGTTAGGCTCGGGACTCCGAGCTTACCGAGCTCACTGAGTCTTGCCATTTCGCCTCGAGGCTTCAGAAATAAAACTCGACGCCTCGAGGCTTGTACATCACTAACTATAAGTCGGAACAAAGTAATACCAGCTCCAAATTGGAGTAACCTCTACCACATATGGGGTAACGACAACTACAGTGATCAAATTTTTACAAGTATAAATATTTATAAAATAGGTGAGCCGATGAGATGCTCGTGCCTGCGTTGCCCTCAATGTTTAAACCACCTCTGACAAAGGGACTCTGACTATCCATACCGTAATCAATACAACTTCAGATAAATAACACAGGTCGACAAGGTTTTCGGGGCACAGAAAAAAAACACGCATTTATTTGACTTCTAAGAAAATTATGGATATTTTTTCATCCTTAAAAATATTCTGTCAAAAATATTTTAGAGATATTTGACAATAAAAAGTAGAAAATTCGCAATTAAGCCTTTAATTAAGACTGATTAATACAAACATTGAAATAGAAGTTCTACATCTTGAAAAAAGTAAAATTTTGTTGACCTGTATTATTGATCTCTCCGCTAAACAAGATAACGCCCTTGTATTTGTGTAATGCGGCAAAAAAATAGTACATGATTTTTGTTTTGGACGGACAATCGTATTTAGTCACGAGTCTTTTAGTACTTCACCGGGCATAAAGGCGAGCAGAGCTGCAGCCTAGACAAATTGTTTAAAAACTATAAACAAAGCAACCTGGGCAAGCGGGCGCCCCGGGGGGGGGGGACGCCATGGGGGTTGGACCTTTGGAGGAATTATGATGTTAAGATTTTTTAGGGGAGTTTTGTACAACTGTCGAAAAACAAGGCTGAAACACAAAGAGAAAAGGAAAAGATAAAATATACATACCGCTGATAACAGGACCACAGACAGCAGACCCCACCTGACAAGAAAAAAATAGATAATTTTATCCACAAATAGTACTTACTTACCACGACTTTGTCCGCATTACCATACATACATAAATACATATAATCAAGCCTTTCTCCCATGGGGGTAGGCAGAGACTATAGAACTCCACCTGCTACGATCCTTACACACTCGTCCACGTTTATACATCTGGTCATACACGCACGCCGGTTGCGAGTACTACGCACCTGACCTTTTTGAAGAACATCAGCTATGAGGTCAGTGTATGTCCTTCTAGGGCGTCCCCTCCCGGCGTTTCCACTCACATCTGCCTTGTAAATACCTTTTGTTACTCGCCTTTCATAAGGATTTTAGCTATTTAACAATAAGAGTCCCATTAAAATCGGTACTACCGTTGTGGATATCAATCGGAATACACAGACAAACAGTCAGACAAAATTAAAAGTTGCAAATCTATACCTATTAATATGATAGAGAGGAAAGGTTTGTTTATTGGCATTGAAATGGCTCCCAAACTATTAAACCTATTTCAAAAATGATTTCGCCATTTTATAGCTTAGTTATTCAGAAGTAATATAGGCCATATTTAATTATGAAGTTGCCACGGGAACGGGAGCTACGGTGGAACCGTTGGCGGGAATTTATTACCTACCTTATTAAGTTAGATATTTTGTGTTTTGTGTCCGTTCAAATTGTGTTTGCAAAATCCCCTGCGACACAAAATCGCAGAGCTGGAGAGTTAAGAACATCCCTCCGCCCACCCGCTCCGCAGACGGCGTGTTGGCCATCTTCGGCGGGCCGGAACCCGCCGCCTACCGCCCTATAGGGTCATCGACGTATTTGACGTCAACGAAACTAGACCGTCCAATTTCGTTCATCGACTAGTCGATCAACTAGTTGAATTCGTCGACGTCGACGAAGTCTACGGCGGCGACGGCGACATAGGCGGTAGACTTAGACTAGTCTCTCGTATGCTTAGGATTGGCTGAATACTGAATAGAATTAATTATAAAGTTTTATTCACTATTCTGGCGTATTTAGAACATCAACTGATTTTATATATCTACATTATTTTTATTAAATATATTGTTTGCACGAAATTTCAACGGACGAATTAATTTCTATGACCCGACTACGTTCTCGTCTCGTCTCGCCGTCGTCACCGTCGCGCGTCGTCGGTCGTCGCGTTGTTTTCAGTTTCGGTTTAGCCCTCTGAGGCGTCTACGGATTCGACTAGTCCATCGTATAACGGTGAACCGTCGATTCGTTCGTCGTACGTCGAATTAACTAGTTCGTTCATTCAACGCTCATCACTACCGCCCTAGGCTCGGCCTCGGGGAGTGGGGTACATGGGCCCCGCTCCCTTCGAGGCTGACCCATGAGGAGTAGGGACGCCTCTCCCTCCGGGCGTCCCTATAATTAGGCAAATGGGACACTGTAAGTGTGGCCCAGGAGATCCCGCGGTGGCACCGCGGGCCGCGGGTGCCGTTGGGGGCTCGAATCGCTTATCGTTTGTTTCGAATTGCGTACCCGGCCCCGCCAACGGCGGATCGAAAAGGGGGGCATTAGTGGTAAAGGGTCCTCTCCTCGTGGTATGCGTTTAGCATACCACGCTATGGAGAGGGCGAGTCCCACATATCCCACATAGCGGCGGTGGGATAGCGTATATGCATTAACCCCGGACAAAAAAAAAACAAGGTTTCGTTCTCCTAAGAGACTTGTTATAAAGAGATTGGTAAATTTCGACGACGGGTTGGGGTTTCACCGTGGCCTTTTTCCGGACGAACATAAGTAGTTTGCCACGAGGCTATTGCCACTTCACCGGGCATAAAGGCGAGCAGAGCTCCAGCCTTAATAAATGGCTTAAAAACTACAAACCAAGCAACCTGCGCAAGAGGCGCTAGCGATGAGATTGAGGGATTATGACCTTTAGATTTTTATGGGAAGTTTTGTGCAACTGTTGCTCTAGTTTACAGTTCGCGGGCCTCTTGGACGTCGGGTCTACGAGGGCATCTGATGGTGTGGTTCCACCGGTCCCGGAAGGTTAAGGCATTCCGAGCTTAACTCAAGATCCTGCTGGTACTCTAAATTTATTAAATTTAGACCACCATGGCAGCAGGATTCAGGAGAACAATTTTGAAATGTAAGATAATTTTATTTCTGTGATTTTTACTGAAATAATATTAAATTACTCACCAAAAACGTTAAAACAACCGCAATCTTCATAGTGTATCGTTTAAATCACAGATATTTCTAGAAAATACACGAATTTCTGTTAACACAGCTGTTTTGTAGATATACATTATGTTTGAGTCACATATATGCGACGCAATAACCAAATTTATTGATAACATACAACGTTACATGATAATTTATTTGACTTTTATTTCAGACTAGATACCCGCGCCCAGAAAACGTGGTCCTTTCCTATAGGCCTTATGAACAGGCTCAGAGTCGCTCAACGAGCTATGGATAGGGCTATGCTTGAGGTTTCTCTACGAGATCGAATCAGAAATGAGGAGATACGTAGAAGAACGCGGGTTACCGACATAGCCCAACGGATTAGTTCCTTGAAGTGGCAATGGGCAGGCCATATAGCACGGAGAACAGATGGCCGTTGGGGCCGAAAAGTTTCTCGAATTGAGACCGCGGATCGGCAAGCGTAGCGTAGGACGTCCACCTTCTAGATGGACAAATTATCTGGGGGGCTGAGTCTGCTATTTTTTTAAGTATTGTGCCACCGTAGTGCATCATCATCTTGATATCATTATGCCTAAAACGGTAATCTACTAATCTCACTATGGTGTCGGCGCTGGAATGGCAGTCGGTGTTGCTACCGTAGAAAAAGGCCGTCAACAGAAGTAGCAGGGGAGATGGTTAGGGAGATTGTAATGTTTATTTAGGCGATTTCAAAACTTATAAATGTATCATTTGTTGTTATATTCAACTAATCTAATGTCATCGTGGCGTCATAGACACCATTATGACGTCATTTGGATTAGAAGATTACCAAATGGGAAAAAAACCGACCACTGAACTGTCATTGACAGTTCATGAACACGCCATCACGATAGTAGACTCGGGGCCCTGGTTAAGGCCGCGGGATCACGATGCAGTGGACGTCCTTCGGCTGAAATGATACACTACTTATACATTATTTGACTATTATTTAAGACTAGATTCCCGCGCGTCGTTGCATCCGCGTAGCTCTCGTTGCCGTGGGAAATTCATAATAAATATAGCGTTTAGACTTATTCGATAAATGGATAACGATATTACTATCACTACAAACTGTCTTCATTACTCTAACGTTATTGTAAAGTATTTCCTATGTAATTGTTACTGTATTGTTGAAGCTATATCAACTTTATAAATTTACATATTATAGCACGTACAAACAAACAAACTCTTAAACTCCTCGTATATACAAGGTATAACGGAAAGGGTATATTTTGCAAACCAAAAATAAAAATGCGGAACCCTTTGTTCAGAAATACCAGGAGTAAGAAGGTTATTTTTACTTGCAAATAGTTCGTTGACATCGATCAGCTGATTGATTGATTTATTTCAAAATGCAAAGTTTGATTTCTGGTATATATGAATTTTAAAAAATCATTACTTCCGGACTTGTAGAGCCATCCAAAAAAGCCTTGCTCTTTCTATGTATATACCCTTTCCGTTACACCTTGTATATTAGTATAGATATGAACACATTAAATTGCATTGCATCGTAACTCGTAACGAGCAATTTTGATTGGTTTGAGCGTTAAGTTGATTGAAAGTGTTCTTCTTAGATTCGCTCAACAAGATACCGCCGATATTAAAATGAAGTGGGGTGATAAAGAGAATCCCGATCACCGAATCGCTGTGATTGCATTACACAAAGAAGATATGAAGCCAAATACAATTTTTAAAAGTCTCCATACGCTTGGTGTTAGTCAAATGTTTGTGTACCGGGCTATTGATAGGTACAATGAAACCTCCTCTGTTTGTGAAAGAAAAAGATCTGACCGTCCACGTAGTGTCCATACAAAAAAGGCGATCAAAGCAGTAAGGGAAAAAAATCGAAGAAATCCAGTCCAAAAGCAAAAGATTTTATCTCGGGCGATGAAAATAGCATCTATAACCATGTCGCGTATTCTAAAAGATGACTTAGGACTTGCAGCCTATAAGAGACGCACTTGTAATTTCTTAACTGATAATTTAAAAAGGTATAGGTTGGTAACAAAGAATAAACTACTTAAGCGGTACGCAAAAGAAAAACAGAAATGAGATTTTTTTACAATCAATATTTAACAAACAAAATGACCGTGTTTATGATTAAAGCTCTAAAGAAGCTTCCCAATTAGTCATCAGAGTACAACGTGGGCATTATCTGACTTCAATTATGGTTTGATGAGGTGTTAGCTTTTAAGGAGTGACTGAGCCATATTTTAGTGAAAAGGTATCAAAACATCGGCATAAGTGTATCAAGATACCATGCTCGAGAGAGTAGTTAAGCTCCTTAATAAGACCATGTTCAATAACAAAGATTGGCTCTTTCAGCAAGACTCAGCGCCGGGTCATTAAGCCCGATCCACTCAATCTTGGTTAGAAACGAACCTTCAGGACTTCATCAGAGCTGAATACTGGCCGTCATCTCTTAGACCCGACACCTTACCTACCGATATTGGAGATACTCATATGTGAGAGTTTGATCGTATTCTGAATTTTAAAGAAACTGATGCGCTACATAAAGTGACATACAAAAAGACCTGAATCATTTGAGATTTAAATTATGACTTTTAATGTTGTACCAAAATCACGGACCGCTCCTTTACTCACACCACAAACTAAATTCAATGAAGGTTATAAAATTGCGAATGAGATAAGAAACATTTACTAAACTTCGTAATTACCTGTATCCTCCACCTATATATTTGTCTAAATATATAATATATCTCTCGTCTATACTAATATATAAAGCTGAAGAGTTTCTTTGTTTGCTTGAACCCGAAGCGCAGTGAAGGTACTACTGGTTCGATTTGAATAATTATTTCCGTGCGAGATAGCCCATTTATCGGCTATATTCAATTATGAAATTCATACGGGATTTACCCGATTTTAATCTGCTGGATTATGATTTATGGTCAGTTTTAGAGAGTATGGCTTGTTCTAATTGCCATGATAATTTGGAGTCACTAAATCAATTCATACGATTGACAGTGAAGAATTTTCCTATGGAAAGAGTGCGTGCGTCTATTGATATTGCCCTCAACGTTTAAAGGACTGTATTGCGGCCAATGGAGACCATTTCGAATAACCTTTATATATTTTTAATAATTTTATATTAATGTATTAAACTAACACACTGTAATAGTTATGGCAGGACTAAATATAGATCGGGGGGCCGGATTGCTGATGCGTACCCGGCCCCCACCAACGGTGGATCGAAGGAGTGTCCGGGGGGTTTTAGTAGTGAAGGGTCCTCTCCTCGTGGTATGAGTTAGCATACCACGCTATGGAGAGGGCGAGTCCCACATATCCCACCGCCAGTACGCAAATACGCTGCAGCGGTGGTGGGAATGCGTAAATAAATTTCCACACGGAAAACAAAAAAAAAGGACTAATAGATAGATTATTTTTTCAATTACATGTTTATGATGAGATTTAACTTTTCGCTGAAATTCATTTCGAAACGTATACCTATACCTACATTAAGGTGTGTACTATTTGAACAGTTTGAGGAAAAATTTGTTCAAAAATATGTATATTTGATGAAACACCATTTAATATTCATTATTGACTTAGCTACGTAGATTTCATAAATATATCAAAAACATTATTATAACACTTGAACTAATAGTAATTATTTTGACTTTAAAGTTGTTTGAAACGTGTCGGAATGCTCGGCCCCTATTGGTCGAAGGGTGATGTTTTATTTATACTAGTTGTTGGCTAGGTAACAAGCCTTTTAGGGGTCCGTAGTCCACAAGGAAGCCTTATAGCATCGTCATGTCCCTCTGCCTGTCTGTCCGTCCGGGCTCGTACTCTGCCGTTACTGCAGTGATCTCACGAACATTGGTGGAGAGATGTATATTGAAAATCCAAAACTTTGTTTTTAAAATTATGGAAAAATATTGTTTTTTCAGCCCCTCTCCCATACAACGAAAAGTGAATTAATCAATATAATTCGACTAACTCCATAGTGTAGGGTATCGTTGGAAAAGCCTCTTCTCGTCTCTCTCAAAAACTGCTTTGGAACTATGTACATCAAACGAAAAGTCTCGAGATAACCTAATGCAAAGTTAAAATTAGAGTGTGTCCCCCCCCCCCTTTTGATATATTACTAAAATAATTCTGAAAAAAATGTGATATATACCTCTGAGTAAGTACTTTCAACTAAAACTATTGAGGACTCGGTATCAGATATAGTTATTTTTATACAACTCGACCAACTTGTTTAATGAAATTTATTCAGCTCTAAGGTATTTACATACACTTGTACTTGTCAAAATTACAATGTGTAAGACTAAATCTTACAAAAGTACCACAAACGTAGCTAAAAACATTGTTAAAATTATTTGATATTAGAGATTTTTTAATCAGTCTGTCCGTCTGTCGTGCGATAAATGACAAATGTACACATTATAGTAGGTAAGATGCTTTAAAGGTAACAGGTCTAAAATTAACTTCCAAATATCCGGCCAAAGTCTAAGCGACATCCACCTGAGGGCACCCTTATGGGTTAAGGGTTTTTTTTTTGTCTCTTTGCTCTGTAGTTACAGTCGTCCAAACAAAATGTCAAACAAAAAAGCGGTCGCTCTGTCGGATAGCTACGGAGCTAATCTCAATTTTGAAATTTAATAAGCAGTAATCTTTTCCTTAAAGTGGTCAAACATATGCGAAACGGTGCCCTAAAGCTAGTAGCTTAAAATTAATCAATCTCTTATGTAACACGTCTCTAAGGGGAATGTTAGTGCCATCTATCGGTAATGATCAGCATTACTTCGACAAATATCTCCAAAGTTGCATTTGTAATTAAATATTTAAACGATGACCGCCCATGTTTACATTTTTATATTTTTTAATACGTCACAGAAAAGTTTACCGCTCACTAAATTTCAAAATTAAGATAAATACATTTTTAGTAAGTAGCTCACAACTTAAAACTCCACAACAAATTATCTGTGTTAAAAAAATGAGTTACAAATATTGTTTTGAACATCTGAATTATTTAATAACTTCACTATAAAAATCCCGGCCAAGTCCGTGTCACGCACCGAGGATTCAGAACTTGAATATTTTACTAGCTGTCTCACCTGCGTATATACCGTTCTCGTGGAAACCTTAAATTAAAATATAGCCTAGGGAGTCTAGTCAACAAGTTCAAAAACGTGTTAAACAGAAATAAAGCTCCTAAAAATATGTGCCATAGCTCATTCGATTTGGAATGACGTCTAGAAAAATGTTTTTTAAGGGTATATTAGCACATAAAAAATTGCGATTGTTATTAACAAAATAAGATAAAAAAGGTATTTAGTTTTTCGTTAATAACTTTTAAAATAATGATATTTTAAACGAATTTTGAAAAAAGATCCTGAAAGAGGAGGAAATTTCCAATAAAAAAATCCAAACTCCCGGAAACTGTACCTATATATATTTTTTATAAAAAAATTTTAACGCTGGTATTTCCAGCGTTAAAAAAAATTTGCTGGGCTCCGCGAGGGCGTTACGGCATAGGCGCGCCGCCTAAAAAGCCGGTATATCACCTAAAATATATTTTTTTAAATATTAAATAACAATTTAAAAATTTGAATAAATTATGGTGTAATCTAGATACTTGAACAAAAAAAACCTCGGTGAAAAATTTTTTTTTGTCCATTCTTCAAAAAGTTACACCATTGTTAATTAACTAATTTTTTTCCAATCTCTGTTTTTATAAATTACGGCATAAAAGTTTAAATAATTGATCTATAAATTTTTCGCTTCGTGGAGCTCTTTTTATTTAGGTACTTAATAAAGTTATGCAAATTTTTTTTATTTAAGTAAATTATTTTGTTAATTATATATTTTTTTTAATTAACTAAAAATGAGATTTATAAAAAAATGTTATCAAAATAATTATTTTTTGGTAATATATTATTATTGCTATTTTCGCATCTGATATGGGTATTAATTAATATTGGAAAAAAAGTATTTACGTAATTTGTTAAAAAATTGTTTAAAAACAAATGGACTATGTTGGCATTTAAAAAAAAAATAACTATCTTATAGCATAAGAGAAATGATGAATTAAAAAAAAATTCTTAAATAATTTTTTTTTATTGTTTATAATCGTTTTTTTTAATATTTCAATTGTTTAAATAATTAGTTAAGAAATTATTTTATTCTTAAAAATCATCATTGACCCTTCTCAATGGAATAACAGGGAAATATTTTTTTTTATAAATAATTTAATTGTTTATTAACTTAACAATTTGTTATAAACAAATAATATTAACCGTTATATTTTTTTTCGAAATCTTCAAAAAATTACAAAAACAACCATATATAACAAATTAATAAATAATATAGAGTTCCGGGAGTTAGGACTTTTTTATTGGAAATTTTCTCCTCTTTCAAGATCTTTTTTCAAAATTCCTTAAATATCATTATTTTAAAAGTTATTAACGAAAAACTAAATACCTTTTTTTTAAAATCTTATTTTGTTAATAACAATCGCAATTTTTGATGTGCTAATATTAAAAACATTTTTCTAGACGTCATTCCGAATCGAATAAGCTATGGGTTTTTAGGAGCTTTATTTCTATTTAACACGTTTTTGAACTTGTTGACTAGACTAAGGTATGACACTCACAAATAATGTGTCTTTTTATTGGTAAAAGAATTTGTGATTACATCAAATCAGATTAAATTCTATAAAACAAGTCGAGTAACATTTTTTGTTACAATTTAAATTTAAATATGACAATTTATATAATTAACTATAGCAGCCAGCACAAGCTCGGTAGCGTAGCGGTATTTGGGTTGCTGTAAATCTCGGAGGTCGTGGATTCCACATAATACTGCGGTCACTAACCCACCTGCCAAGCGTGATACTATGGCAAAAACCCTTACTCGGAAGGAGGCCCATGTTCAGCAGTGGACGTTGTACGGGGTGATGAAGATGAAACTATAGCAGTAACAAAAACTCAACACTACTATCACAGTTTAATATCGCATTAATCAAGCAAAGAATACCAGTATTTTTTTTTAATAGAATCGCATAATCACATGACAAATGTGGATACATTTGGAGTGATTTTATACCTGCTCTTTCCGCTGTTCCTAGTGGCATTTTGTCTAGAACTTCCGAGCCGAGATCCAAGTCCCACAGGGAGCGCTCTATTGTGCAGATTGCTTAATTTGCTCTTTTATTTGAATTAGTGTCCCTTATCGTTTTCAGTTGCGCAAGTCATCCCGACTCCCATCTCCGAGGGAGACCATATAATTATTAAGCAGTGAGCGTTGCATTGTAACTTTTTTTTAGATTTAAATTTAGTCAATAGAGTAAGTTTTTTATCTAGATTAAGGTCATATCCGTTTTCGTAACGATTTTAATTAAATGATCAACACTAAGGGCAATAACGGAAGGTCCATGAGAGAGACAATTTTTTATCTTCATCATTAGCCTCCTGTAGTCGTCCACTGCTGAACATAGGCCTCCCCCATCGATTTCCAATGGGAACGATTGCTAGCGGCCTGCATCCACTGACTCCCTGCGATCTTTATGAGGTCGTCGGTCCATCGTGCAGGCGGTCGTCCAAAAGTTTGTGGTCTCCACTCGAGAACCTTTCTGCTCGGCCGTCAGTTCTTAGAGCTATGTGTCCTGCCCATTGCAATTTCAGCTTGCTAATCCGTTGAGCTATGTCAGCGACTTTCGTTCTCCTGCGGATGTGTTCAATCGGCGGATTGAAAAAAAAAACACTCAATCTAAATGCAAAGTCTGATGATAATGGAAAAAAAAGATCTTGCCCATTCTGAGGAACCCCAAAATTGTAATCCATTAATGATATTAAAAGTTTTAACAATACACACATATGTTATTTGACAATCTTTTGTCTTAGAGCAAATAATCGGTGTTAGTATATAAGATAGTGTAAGTACGTATCGAAATCAAAGTTATAGCAGCAGTAGAATAACTGGCACCATGAAGACCTTTATCGTTTTATTATGTGTGGTAAGATAGTTTTTCATTATTTTTATATACGTCACAATACAAAAAAACTTTGGAGGTTACATATTTGAGCCGTTCAAGATAGTTAACACTTTTATTATTTCTTGGATAACCTATACTCCAAAAATCTTTCTTATATATAGACCTCGGACAGATGTACTATTGTACTTCAGAAGCAGTTGGTTGTAAGTGGCAGTTTACGCTTATGTCACATCCGACCTTATACTTCTGAGCTCTAGATATATTTGAGACATTATGCTATGAGATCCTAGCCAATATAATCTTTTTCAAGATGTATCGAAATGCTTGGTCGACGTTACACGTGATCAGAGAGCTGGCTTGTATTTAGCACATCGCGTAAGCATTGCCATTCAACGTGGAAATGCTGCCAGCCTTCTAAGCACTCTTCCGTTGGATATCGATTGGATGTGGAGTGATGTTTTGACGTTGTCTGTTTCTTTTTAACTTATTTTATCTCTCAGCTAATTTAGAAAATTTTTGATTGAAACACGTTTAGCAAATAGTTTATAGCATTAATATTAAGAATTAATTTATTGACACAACACTGACAGACTTCTAGGACACCTGAAATAAATTAAACATAATTTTATAGTTAATGTTAGCTATTTATAATTATGAATTTTCTTGACAAGTACAAGTGTATGTAAATACCTAAGTGCTGAATAAATTTCGTTTATTTCAGCCGTCCGATATCGACGCGGAGAGATTTTTTGACGTCCTCTATTTCGTTTAAACTTATTTTATTTTTGGTTTAAATTAAGCGTAGGATTAAATTTGTATTTCTTCTTTAATTTAAATTAAAAATATATTTACTTCGTATCAAAAGTCAGCGGCAAAAGTAAATGTCCAAAATCGGACACATCCACATTCACATTTTGGAGTGGAATGAACACATAATAGAATTTTGTGATTTGGATTGAGTTAAGTATGGATTTCCGCTGAGTTATGACTGATTCTATTTATCTTACTAATTATTTTTTTATATAAATCGCGTACACGATTGATTATGTCAATCGGACATACAATTTTTGAATGAATACCATGTACTATGATTAATTTGCATTAAATACTAGCGGCCGGCCCCGGCTTCGCACGGGTGGACTTTTATACCCTACCCCTGCCCTACCCTACCCCTACCCTAACGCTACCCTACTCCTACCCTACCCCTACCCCTACCCTACCCCTACCCCTACCCTACACCTACCCCTACCATACCCCTACCCTACCCCTACCCTACCCCTACCCTACCCCTACCCTACCCCTACCCTACCCCTACCCTACCCCTACCCTACCCCTACCCTACCCCTACCCTACCCCTACCCTACCCCTACCCTACCCCTACCCTACCCCTACCCTACCCCTACCCTACCCCTACCCTACCCCTACCCTACCCCTACCCTACCCCTACCCTACCCCTACCCTACCCCTACCCTACCCCTACCCTACCCCTACCCTACCCTACCCCTACCCTACCCTACCCTACCCGACCCCTACCCAAAAGTATCCTATGTCCTTCTCCCAGTTCTTACCTACCTCCCTAACAATTTTCAGCCAAATCGGTTCAGCCGTTCTTGAGTTATAAATAGTGTAACTAACACGACTTTCTTTTGTTTTTAAAATGTATTCTGCTTTTCGGGACGGAAACAAATCCAACAAATCAAAAACCATGGCAATCGGTCCAGCCGTTCTCGAGTAATAAGTGTTGTAACAAACACGACTTTCTTTTATATATATAGATTTTGACAGAGACGTACCTCTAGTACAGGGTGTGCGTTGCACTTTTTACCCATTTCATTTTGAATTATTAGGTAGCGCCCCCTAATAATTCAAAAAACAACTTTTGCACACGGGCGTTACATCTGCTATAGACGCTAGACAGCTATATTTTGGTCATATATTTTTTTCAATTGGAATCGTCATATTTTTTATACCGTGTAGTTTTAGCGAGAGTACAATAATAATTGTCCCTTTTTCTCACTGAAGTTGAAGAAAAAACGAAATTAAAAATTAAACTTCGAATGACTTTTGTTTTTTACTCATACTTGCTGAGGAGGCAACATGGTTCATCAGTGGACGTAGAAGGCCTGTTGCATACTTGCTTTACTTAAACTGACTTTAGTTCTTATTTTTTACAGGTCGGCGTTGCTGTCTGCAAGCCCACCTTTGGTATGTTTTACCTTTTAATATTATCTTAGTTATGGTGAGAGTTTAAAAGACATTTTAGATTTTGAAATGAAGATTTTTCGTTGTTTAGGATTTGTGTGCAGGCATGAAGAGTTACAAATTTTATTTAGTCCGTCAGTTAGATTACCAAAAAATATTGGACCCGTATTTTTTTTTCGTTCCTCAAACAAAAAATGACGAAGATACAGCGCGTTGAAATTTCATGTGACGACACTTCTAGGTACAATTTTACCTTAATAGTGCCAACCTCCGTAGCGTAGCGGTATTTGGCTAGCTTTAAATCTCGGAGGTCGTAGATTCAATCCCCACATCGGACAGGAAATCTTTGAGTAAATTCTAAGATTTCTTTCCGGGTCTGGTTGGGTCAGGAATACCCTCCGTACCTCGGAAAGCACGTTAAGCCGTTGGTCCCGATTATTATAACATAATCTATAATAATCGAATAGCAAGGAACGGGCAGCAGCGTTTCCTTGTGTGGTACAACATATGAGTTATGACTGCGGTGACCAACCCGCCTTGGTGACTATGGAAAATACGTTCCCTCTGGAGGAGGCCCTTGTTTAGCAGTGGACGTTATACGGGTTGATGATGATGATGATCGTTTAAATATTTAATACCAAAATATGCAACTTTGGAGATATTTGTCGAAGTAATGCGACAATATAAATTAATTATAATAATTAATTTAATTATATATAAGTAATTTGAATAGGTTTATAAATAAACAGCAAATGTAATTTAAGATAATTAATAATTAATTTTCAAATAATGTTTGACGATTTACAAGTGCCTGTAATTGGTTTACGTAAATAAAAATGATTTTTTATAATGTTGATCATTACCGATAGATGGCACTAACGTCCCCTTTAGAGACGTGTTACAAAAGAGATTGATAAATTTCGATGATCGGTAGGATTCCACCGTAGCCTAATTGGTTAAGGCAGCTGCATCATTGTTAGTGTTTTTTTTATCAAAAGCCATAATCCCTCAATCAGCGTCCACCCTGAGCCAAGGTCCAAGCCCCACAGGGCGCCCTCATGCGCAGGTTGCCTAGTTTGTAGTTTTTAAACCATTTATTAAGGCTGGAGCTCTGCTCGCCCTTATGCCCGGTGAAGTAGCAAAAGCCTCGGAGCAAGCTAAGTAAGTCCATCCAAAAAAAAAATAAAGCATCCGGCGCGCGGTTTTACCCATGAAACTCCCGGTCCCGTGGGAACTTCATTATTAAATTTAGCCTATGTCATCCGGGGATAGTGTAGCTTTCCAACGGTAAAAAGGCTTTTTCAAATCGGTAAAGTAGTTTCGGGGCCATTCAATACAAACAAACAAAGATGTTATAGATGTTATAACAATCGGGACCAATGGTTTATCGTGCTTTCCGAGGGTAGTTCCTCATCTAACGTTCCGGCTTGGGGATCGAACATTCGGCTTCGATTATTCGATCGATCGGTCGATAACATCCAAACGTGTCTTTTGAAAGTATTTTTTCTTAACAGGTGAAGCAGGGGCTGGAGTGGCTGCAGGGGCTGGAGCGGCTGGAGAGGCTGGCTCGCAAGGACAAGCTATGTTTGGAGCCGCAATCGGTGCTGGAATCTCTGCTGCTGCTGAAGGCCAAAGCGCTGCCAATGTTGGAATAGTTGCTGCTTCCAATGTAAAATCTAAATTTGGAAGCGCTGTTGGTCCAGCATCTTCTGGTGCTGCCGTAGCAGCAGGTGAAGCTGGACAGGTAGCGGCTGCAGGATCTTCTGCTGCTTCTGATGGAGTAGCTAAAGGAGAAAGCGCCGGATCTGCTGCTGCTGCTGTAGCACACTCTAACGGAGGAAGCGCCGGATCTACTGCTACTTCTCAAGCAGAATCTGAAGCAGAAAGCGCCAAATCTTCTGCTGCTTCTATAGCACAATCTAAAGAAGGAAGCGCCGGATCTTCTGCCACTTCTCAAGCAGAATCTGAAGCAGAAAGCGCCAAATCTTCTGCTGCTTCTATAGCACAATCTAAAGAAGGAAGCGCCGGATCTGCTGCCACTTCTCAAGCAGAATCTGAAGGAGAAAGCGCCAGTTCTTCTGCTTCTTCTAAAGCAAAATCTGAAGACGGAGGCGCCGGATCTGATGCTGCTTCTCAAGCAAAAACTTCTTCTTCTTCTGAAGCTAAATCAAAAGGCAAAGTTCTAGAACACTCCCATTCAGGTAAGATAAATCATTTAAAAATCATTAAAGTATGTGTAAGTATATACCTAAAATAGATCACTAGACTAGGGGACTTACACAGCATCAATCTACTTAGGATACTGACCATCTTACTGCGTATACAACTCCGCCTGCCAAGCCTGGTGATTTTGGCAATATCGCTCGACGGCCCTGGCTTTGCCAAGGTCTGTACAGAGGAAGTCCATGTTCAGCAGTGGACGTCAACGAGCTGATATCTACCAAGGTATTTCTTCTATCTAATAAAACGTACGCGTACAGTCCTATATTGCACAAAACGATGCAAATCGTTCCAAATTGGGTCAATCTAAATATTTCGGGGAGAAATGCGCTGGGGCAACTCAGAGACTCGGCGACCAAATATAAGGCGCATCGCCTTGTTTACAATATAATCATCGTCCTCGTCATCATCAGCCCTTATAACGTCCACTGCTGAAAAGGGTTACCACCCGAGGGAGGGTTTTGCCACAGTTACCATAGGCAGGCGGATTTGTGACCGCAGTATTATCTTGTAACACACAAAGAAACGCTGCAGCCTGATGATGACGAGAATTCGATTATGTAAGGGATCACAATCAGGACCAAAGGCTTAACGTGCTTTCCAAAGCACTGTCACAATATCCGTCATGACGTCATTGCTGCAGGTATGACGTCACGAAACAGATAATTTACAAACCAAGATGGCAGACACTGCTTTCGTATCTATATGCGACGTCAATTTCAAAATATTTATTTAAGAGCTTTCTAGTCTTCAAAAAGTACCAAAATTTTATATTGGACTAGATTACCCGACTTTCATTGTCCGGTCTTGACTAAAACTGAATTAGGCGTGCTAGCTCTGAACTAACCGTAAGCGCACTAAGAGCAGCACGCATTCTATCTTGGGTTGCCACCCGTACTAAATTATATAGTATCGTACTATATTTCAGTCAAGTATACTATCTATATATACATATAAAAGAAAGTCGTGTTAGTTACACTATTTATAACTCAAGAACGGCTGAACCGATTTGGATGATAATTGGTAGGGAGGTAGCTAAGAACTGGGAAGGACATAGGAACATATACTTTTTATGCCGTTCCCGCCGTTCCCATGTGACGTGACATAAAACGTGGTATAACAAAACGCAACTGACATGGAATAACAAAACAACTCAGTCCAAATATAAGTCAGCGGTTCATTTGTTAAAAATGGTATAACAAAACGCAACTGACAGCTGAGCATATTTAAAAAAAAGTTTTACCGGTTGATGCATTCGTTTAAAGCAAGAAATATAAATACTCTCTGCCGGTTTAAAGTTTCTAATAAAAAGCCACAAAGGAAACTTCAACTTCATAATTTCTAATATTGTATTGCTGTGCCGTTTATCTATCTATCTATATATATAAAAATCAATTGCTGTTCGTTAGTCTCGCTAAAACTCGAGAACGGCTGGGCCAATTTAGCTGATTTTGGTTTTGAAATGTTTGCCGTGGTCCAGGGAAGGTTTAAACGGTGAGAAAATGTGGAAAATTTGAGATGGAAATAGTAAAAAATATAATTTTATTTTCCCATACAAATTATGATAACTGTCAAACGTTAAAGTTTTGTTCCGTCATAGATTGATTGATCAACCAAAAAGTGACAGATAGTCGATAGTATTTTAAAATCAGAAGAAGTACATTTCTAGACGAAAGTTGATCTGTCACCATTGTCAAATATTTATAGGTGGGTTCAGAATTTTATTTTGAAAAGAGTAACAATATACTTAGTACTCCGTTCATGTTGTGATTCTGGCTTCTTTCGGTCATTTCCAACTGCTTAAACTCTTCCGCGGTGATATTGAAATCTTGAAAACTTACTCTATTCATAATCGATGGCGTTAATGAAATTACGAATTTATAATTCTAATTTGTGTGTGATTTTTTTTTTGTTTTCTTAATTTTATTTGTTTGACGTGAACTGTGACCACATTTTGATCAAAATAAAAATGCTGCAGTTATTGTTTTGAATTAATCAAAACGTAAAAAAAATTTACTACTATAAGAAATTCGTCGCTGTCGTTCAATGTCCATTTTTTTCCCGGTTGAAAATGCTTTAGGCATCCACGGCCACAGCGGTGGTACCTATGTAGTATGTAGAACTCCCCTGTCTATAGCGATGATATGCTTATTATATCACTAGAAGATGGTTTACCTACTTAACTGAAGCCAGGATGTTCCTCTAAATGCCAGTAAATTCATCAACAGCCCGTTTACGTCCACTGCTGAACATAGGCCTCCTCTTAACAGAACCTGGCAAGCCAGGATCGTTGAGGGATATTGCCATAATCACCACGCTTGGCAGACGGATTGGTGATCGCAGTAAGATGTTAACCTTGAGCTAATAGATGCTGCTGCCCATCCATCAGCCATATGTCCCTTATTCGCCTTTTACGACACCCATGGGAGGTCATGGGGTGGTCTATTCTAAGCCGGAAACCACACGGCCAGTAAATTGAGCACCAGGAATAGCTAATGCATATTATTATACATCCGGTACCGTGGCGATGCCTATGACCTAGCAGTCATGGACTCTCCTGGGTCCATTCAATGCACTTTTTGGGGGCGCACGGAGCACAACTACAACTCTACTCATCATGGGTCGGCCTCTAAAAGAAATTAGGACTATGTTCCCTACTCCTCGAAGCCGAGGCTCGGGGGACAGCCTGCTGTCTGTGCGCCTTCGGTGAAATGGGTAGGAGAGATCTTTCTCCTGAAAACACTTCGCGGACTTCTACTGAATGGGCAATGGTCGGTAGCAAGAGGACGGATCCCATCATTCTGGTGGAGCGAGAACAGAAAACTTCTCGGACCAATGTACCGTGTGCTGTCGCTGTGATGACTGATGATATTAAGTTATATTAAAAGTTCAATTTAATTTAGAGTTTTAGCTAAGATAGTACAAAGTCTGTCGGGTCAGCTACATTGATACGATCTTCAAAAACTGGAAATCGCAAAATAATGGAATCACCTAAAAGAAAAAAAGGAGGGTGATTCTAGAGGGGTCGGATGGTTCATGCCGGCCCCCGGCCAACGGCGGATCGAAGGAGTGTCCGGCGGGTTTTGAGTGGTGTAGGGTCCTGTCCTCGTGGTATGAGTTTAGCATACCACGCTATGGAGAGGGCTAGTCCCACATATCCCATCGGCAGCGCGCGAATACGCTGCAGCGGCAGTAGGAATGCGTAAATGCATTTCACAAATTCCCCTAAAAATTATAGTCATCATGCTTTAATCCCCTCGCCAGCGACCTTCCTAAGCCGAGGTCCAAGTACCACAGGAGGCGCCCTCTTGCGCAGGTTGTAGTTTGTCGTTTTTGACCAATTAATTAAGGTTGGAGCGCGGCTCGCTTTTATATCCGGTAAAGGAGCAAAAGCCTCGTGGCTAACTACGTATGTCCGTCCGATAAAAAACTAACATGAATTGTTGTTTATGTTTTATTTTTGTTTTTTTCCAGATTGTTAAACTCAGACCAGAAACATCGAAGTAAGTAAAATAGTTAGTAAATTTTGCAAAGTAGAAGCGGCTGTTGTCCACTGGCTAGAGGCGCCTGACTTGTGATCTGATGGTCGAATTGCTCTACCGACGCGAACCCACTCGTAACACAATCATGAAATGATTGTGTTACAACTTAGCACGAAGGGTTAACAAGAATACTAGTAGACATCAAAACTCTTAGCAAACTTAAAATAAATGTTCCGGGTAGGTAACCTCAGTACAGACATGTCCTAGAACCGACTATCGTTACCACTGCATCGGTGCGGATACAAACGTAATGAGTAAGGTCGCCAAACCTCGTGTTTTTTTTCATATTGTAAGTATTAGTTGATTCTTATTTGAAACAAGCGATTAGATCTTTCGGATGTCGGTTTTATAACAAAACTCAAGACAAACAAAGACTCGATGACCGTTGATAAAATGTTGGGGTTGAGTAAAAACATGCATTAATACCATTAGGTTTCTTATACCACGAATAATAACTTAAAGTAATAAAAAGGGGCGAAGATGGAAAGATGCAAAAAAAATTGTATATTTTTAATTATATTATATATTCGTGAAAGATCATTTAGTTTAAAAGTTACACAGTTTTGTATACACAGGGGGCATAAAAAAATACTTTTTTCTTAAATTCCATGAAAATATAAATAAATATTTAAATTATAAAAACTCACACAGTAAACATTCCTCCTAAATCAATATCTATTAAAAAAACCGCATCAAAATCCGTTGCGTAGTTTTAAAGATCTAGCTGCAGGCACGCCGTAAATAGGGCAAGCACCGCGGGCTCCAACTTCTCCATTGCGAGTGCCCAGACACGTCCGGGCACTCCATCTGGCCATGGGGCGGTGTTCTTGACGGCCATTCTCTCCCACCACAGCCGCTCCCAACTCCGCCTGCGTTACATCAGGCGGAGTCTCTTCTCCATTCTTTTATCAAGCGACTTTGCTTTATACTACGTCAGTCATTCATTATTTATTTTGTTATTTTACAGATAATATCATATCTATCTTCCTGTCGCCTCCAGAGAACGCCCCATAAATAAATACTCAAATGGAATATACAACACTTTTGATGTATTTATTTTAACACACATAGCGTTAATGATACTGCAAGTGACAATAGCTAATAAGGATAAAAATCAAATGCAGCAAATTGATATTTTGCTGTTCAAAACATATATAAAGAAAAAAGTTCTTGACAGATGAATTTACACCTTATCAGCAGCTGTCGCTAACGTGCCAATACTAGTGTCACCGAAGATAGAAATTTGTCAGTATAAATTAAAAATAAACTTTATCATTTAATAGTACTCGTTTTAATTTACTTTATTCTTATTTTTCCTAAAGGAGATTCAAGGCAATCTCCAAGAAACCTCGCCCTTCTAACTCTTGGTTTGCAAATAACCTTCCGATGCTCTCGTAGATCCGAAGTCCGAGAGGCCCGCGAACTGCAACGTAGAGCGAAAGTTGGACAAAATTCCCCTAAAAATCTAAAGTCATTGTAGTGACATCGACAGTAGTCGTACAAAATACAAGAAGACGTGCAGCGCCATCTAGCACTTAACATCTTAACAAACCTATATCTCGCAATACAAAATCGCAAGCAATACCAATTCGAACATTTACAGTTTTGAATATAAACAAATGGCCGTCGGCCGCCGGCCATAAAACCTCGCCCGACAAAGAAGGTCTTCATTTTCTGTGGAAGAATATCAGAACCGTTCCTCTTTATCATCATTCCTAGATACCAACAACTGCCACGACCCAAAGACCCACAAGGCAAGGTTGGAAAGCTACACTATCCCCGGATGACATAGGCTATATTTAATTATGAAGTTCCCACGGGAACGGTAATTACGTGGGTAAAACCGTGGACGGGAATTTAGTCTTATGTACATTTTTTTTTACCTTTTGCACAGAATCGTTCAATGGCGGACTTAATGCCAAAGGCATTCTCTACCAGTCAACCTTAGGGTGATGCAGAGAATAACAAGAAAGGTGCACTTTTAAAGACAAGAAGTGAGATAAATAAAAATAATAAGTACCTACATACCTACATTATAAAATAATGACATAGAATACACAAATAATTCAATTCAATGAACAAGCTACTATATATTAGATAGTTACATAAATACATACATACATATAACAAATATCACAACACTTAGTAGCGAGTGGACTAATGCGATTCTGCCAACGATACAATCAAATGTTCTCAGGTTTTCTTTTTAAAATCATACCGGGTCTTTGCCATCCTGATTTCGAGCGGAAGATCGTTCCAAAGAAGAATGGGTTTAACAAAGAAGGAAGAGTGCATAAAGCTGTAACGATGCATTATCAATACCTCTGTCTCACAGGCTGCTGTAACTGCTAACTATACAAGCCGTATGCTTGTTAGACAACATTCTCATATAAAAAGGAAACAAGAGATTTTACATTGATTTTCTTCGTACAGAAATCGAACTATAGTCCTCCAAGGCTACGGAGTTCCTTAGAAAGTTGGATAGCACAACTTATGTACTATCTTGCTTTTACATTCAATTGACTGTCATACCGCTCGATAGATTAACGACGGTTTTTATTTTATTTTATTTTATTTCAACAGAATATAAAAACCCGTCCACGCGCTGTAAAATACACGCTAAACTGAAACAGCTGGCGTTCCGGAAACGTTCGGCTCTTTCCGCTCAACGAGTGCGACGAGGCCAGCCAAGCGCGTTCTTACACGACTTGGGGGGGGCAGTCGTGTAAGAAAAAGTCGTATAAAAAAAAGGTGCACGGCCGTACCTATCTTTTCTCGAAGCAACTCAGGCCATTTACGACCCCCTATAACTTCGTTGTGGATAAAGATAGGAGCCTGAATTTTCAGTAACTAAGCAGGCTTTGTAAAAAAACAGTATGTTTCAAATTTCATTCAATTTGAACCGGTACTGTAAGAATTATAACTAGTCAAAGTTTGCTAATTTTGTCACTCGCTCACTGCCTGCCTGACCGATCATCAAAATGTTAAGGCACTTCTAGCAGACGTAGAAGCTTCAAATTTTGAATACTAGTAGTGTTTTGTGTAAAACTCATAGGAAAATTCCAACATTTAGCAATTTCGGTCCAGTTCTTAAGTTTCACCAACTGCATAAATAACTTTGTATTTCTATATAAATGTATAGTATTACAAAGTTACAATTGCAGTCAATGAATCAGTGTACATGAATATGTATGATTTAATGGTGGAATAGGTGTAGATAGTCCATAGAGCTAAATTATATTAAGATTTTAATTATAAAATTAATTATTGTTATTACTATGTATACATGTATGTATACATATGACGTGATACTAGACTGGCAGACAGACTATTAACTAATCTGCAATAGATTTTAGTTGCGATATTTTGTATTTTGTATTTAATTATATTTCATTGTGTATAATTGACAAGTACAAGTGTATGTAAATACCTAAGTGCTGAATAAATATAGTTTAATTCGTTTTAATTCGATAGGGTCCTAGATGTGATTTTGTTGAAAGGTGGTGGCCGAGTGGTTACGTTAGCTGCTTCAGAGACCTGGTTTTCTGCGTTCGGTTCCCACCCGGGACAATTATTCGTCTGAAATTCAAACAGTTGTACTGAGTCAGGGAGTGCTTTGTTTTCGTTAATCTATCGAGCGGTATGACGTTCGCGACACGGGGATTAATTTAACAAAAAAAATAAAAAAGTCAATTGAATGTAAAAGCAAGATAGTACATAAGTTGTGCTATAAACGAAAGGATACTAACAATCATAACAGCGTACGATGGAGGTGGCTTGCCCGCTTGAGTCATGTCTCAACAGGAGGCCGCGGTCCCTTGAGGAGTAGGGACTCCTGGTTGGAGGAGTAACCGGAGGTTTTAGTGTTTTACTCTCTCTGGTATGATTAGCATTCCACTGCTATGGAGAATGCGAGTCCCGCATACCCCACCGCCCGTGCGGGAACGCCGCTAGGGCGGAGGAGATGCGTAACATTCTTGCATTCCCCCCTACAAACACCACGGCTTCCATGCTTCCCGTTCACTCGTCACAGAAAGACGGTCACTTTCTTCCAAGCAACCAATAAGTCTTACCGCGATATCGCAGGTATACACACAAACCACGTTTTATTTATCTGACACAAACTGTATTTACATGATCATTTTGTCAAATATTTTTTTAAACAGTTTGATGTTAAATAGGTAGCTTGTGGCCGCGACTTCGTCCGCGTGGAAAAGTTACTTTGTACTTACAGTTACAGTTACCCGCGACATAGGGATTCATTTCACTAGTGCGGGAGCTGTCTTGAAAAAAAGCCAGAATCGGACATGTGTTATGTAGTTGTACCAAAATTCCATTAAAAAAAGTTAAGTAATACCTTAATTTGAAAAAAACCTCTAACTGCGAGGCAGTGAGTGCCATACATAAGTTCATGTTAATTCTCTGTTAAGCTTGATGTTGTAGTTTTAGATTACATTGACAATATTTATAACGAATGAATCTGGACGGTTTACATCTAATTTAAGTCTACTTTGGAAGTATTAAAGCGAAGGAACCCCCCATTTGTGAATACAATAGACTAAAACCGGCCAAGTGCAAAACAACTACAAAAAGAAATGAGACTATCTACAAAAAGAAATGAGATGCCATCAAAAACATACTTGTGAAATAACCCAAGTCTCGTAAGGCAGTTCATTTACCGTAAAACGTCGTGAGATCTATGTAATACCAAGTCGATTAATTTATTCAGACCCTACTTAAGGGACCTTCTGTCTTTAGCTATTACGTAATTATCTAACCTAACAGAATCTTATAATGACCATATCAAAATTCAAAACTTTAATGTTATGAATATTAGATTGACTTGGCCATCGCAATAAACACTTGTGAGACACATTCTAATTTTATTATTATAATCTACCCTTTCCGTTACACCTTGTATATTATATTATAGTCTCTGACCTAACCTACGACCTAAATTCAATTAATAAAATATTTCTAATACATGTTTGACTATTTAGAAGGGCCTGTAATTAAAAATGAATGAAACCGTAAATAAAAATGAGTTTTATTTTATTTTTTTATTTTATGCACCTGCCGCGTCTGCTGCACTATCCAATGGTTCTCCTGAATTATCTTCGTTTTCATCTGCTGAATTATCTCCGTTTTCATCTGTAGCTTCTGCTTCATTAAAATCAGAAGATTCTACATCCGGTGTGACTCCATCTCCTAATCCAGCATCGGCAGCGCTTCCATCTTGATCTGTATCTATCGGTAATGATCAAAATTACTTCGACAAATATCTCCAAAGTTACATTTGGAATTAAATATTTCATAATAATATGCAACTTTAGCGTCATAACGTCAACTGCTGAACAAGGGCCACCTCCCGAGGGAACGTATTTGCCATAGTCACCACGCTTGGCAGGCGGGTTGGTGACCGCAGTCATATGTTGTACCACACAAGGAAACGCTGATGCCTGTTCCTTACGATTATTATAGATGATGTTATAACAATCGGGACCAACGGCTTAACGTGCTTTCCGAGGTACGGAGGGTAGATCCACAACCAACGAGACCCGGAAAGAAATCTTAGAATTTATCACAAAGATTCCTGTCCGGTGTGGGGATTGAACCCACGACCTCCGATATTTAAAGCAAGCCAAATATTATTAAGGTAAAATTGTACCTGGAAGTGTTGTCACACAACATTTCAATGCGCTGTAACTATATCATTTTTTGTTTGAGAAACGAAAAAAAAATACGTGTCCAATATTTTTTGTTAATCTAACTAACGGACTAAATAAAATTTGTTACTCTTCATGCTTATTGCACACAAATCCTTAACAACGAAAAATCTTCATTTCCGAATCTAAAATGTCTTTTAAACTCGCACCATAACTAAGACAATATCAAAAGGTAATACATACAATCTTGATCTTGCTGGCAGACAGCGACGCCGACCTGTAAAAAATAAAAACTAAAGTCAGTTTAAGTAAATTAAAGTTTAAAATGCTGCAAAAACTATTCTTAAACCATTGGAAGTTGCACATCGCGCCATATTGAAAGTGGCCACCTTCCATCCACTTATTTATCCAAATAATCAGTTAAACGAAACCTGCAATGTCCTTAATGTGCGGCAACACATTATCCTACAATTAATTCTACTGCAACACCGTATTACCCCCTATATTGAAATTACTAAACGCCGAAAAGATAAGATACTTATGTGCTCCTCCAAAAACCCGCTTGTCACGCAGCATACAACACACACGCACACTTACTTCAAAACCTGATTATTATTATTATATTTTGACTTATTAGGGGACGCTAGCCTAATAAGCCCTAATAAGTCTAAATGAAATGGGTAAAAAGATCAACGCACACACTGTACTAAAGGTACGCCTCTGTCAAAATATTTAATACAATTAATCATAGTACTGAAGTATTCATTCAAAAATCATTAGTATGATAAATAGAATCAGTCATAACTCAGCAAAAATCCATACTAAACTCAATCCAAAACACAAAATAATATCTTGTGTTCATTACACTCCAAAATTTGACTAAATGCCGGAATGTGTCTGATTTTGATCATCTACTTTTGCCGCTGACTTTTGATACGAAATATTTTCTTTTAAAATTTAAATTAATGAACAACTAGCTGACCCGACAGACGTTGTACTGTCATAAGATTACAATAAAATAAAATAAAAACATTTAATCTATCCATGATCGATGATATGCCAATGGTTTTTAATAACTAATGTTAAGTAGGGTGTTACGAAGTTCATCGATGCACTTCGTATCACCTACCTACTATTAGTTATGAAAAAAAACTTCAAATACTGGTTCAAGCAATCTAGCCCAAAATGCTAGAATGTTCTGAAAGAAAAGAGGGAGGGTGATCCGGAAACTTAATGTCATCAGTCATCACAACGACAGCATGCGGTACATTGGTGCGAGGAGTTTCCGTTTCCGGCTTCGGCGGTGGAGCGAGAGTGATGGGATCCGTCCTCTTGCTACCGACCATGCCCATTCAGTAGAAGTCCGCGGAGTGTTTTCAGGAGAAAGATCTACCTACCCATTTCACAGAAGGCGCACAGACAGCAGGCTGTCCCCCGAGCCTCGGCTTCGAGGAGTAGGGAACATAGTTCTAATTTCTTATAGAGGCCGACCTATGATGCGAAGAGTTGTAGTTGTGCTCCGTGCGCCCCCAAAAGGTGCATTGAATGGACCTAGGAGAGTCCATGACTGCTAGGTCATAGGCATCGCCACGGTACCGGATGTATAATAATATGCATTAGCTATTCCTGGTGCTCAATTTACTGGCATTTAGAGGAACATCCTGGGTTCAGTTAAGTAGGTAAACCATCTTCTAGTGATTGATAAGCATATCATCGCTATAAACAGGGGAGTTCTACATACTACATACCACCACTGTGGCCGTGGATGACTAATGCATTTTCAACCGGGAAAAAAATGGACATTGAACGACAGCGACGAATTTCTTATAGTAGCAACAATTTTATACGTTTTGACGAATTCAAAGCAATAACTGCAGCAGTTTTTATTTCGTTCAAAATGTGTTCACAGTTCACGTCGAACAAAAAGAATTAATAAAACAAAAAAACAATTCACATGCAAATTAGAATAATAAATTCGTAATTTCATTAACGCCATCGATTATGGATAGAGTAAGTTTTCTAGATTTCAACGTCACCGCGGAAGGGTTTAGGCAATTGGAAATTACCGAAAGAAGCCAGAAGCACAACATGAACGGTGTACTAAGTACATCGTTACTATTTTCAAAATAAAATTCTGAACCCACCTATAAATATTTAACAATGGTGACAGATCAACTCAAGTCTAGAAATGTACTTCTTCTGATTTTAAAATACTATCGACTATCTGTCACTTTTTGGTAGCTCAATCAATCTATGACGGAACAAAACTGTAACGTTTGACAGTTATCATAATTTGTATGGAAAAATAAAATTATCATTTTTACTACTTACATCTCAATTTTTCCACATTTTCTCGCCGTTTAAACCTTCCCTGGACCACGGCAAACATTTCAAAACTAAAATCAGCTAAATTGGCCCAGCCGTTCTCGATTTTTAGCGAGACTAACGAACAGCAATTGATTTATATATATATATATCTATATATATAAAAGAAAGTCGTGTTTGTTACAACACTTATAACTCGAGAACGGCTGGACCGATTGCCATGGTTTTTGATTCGTTGGATTTGTTTCCGTCCCGAATAGCAGAATACAATTTAAAAACAAAAGAAAGTCGTGTTAGTTACACTATTTATAACTCAAGAACGGCTGAACCGATTTGGCTGAAAATTGGTAGGGAGGTAGCTAAGAACTGGGAGAAGGACATAGGATACTTTTGGGTAGGGGTAGGGTAGGGTAGGGTAGGGTAGGGTAGGGTAGGGTAGGGTAGGGGTAGGGTAGGGTAGGGGTAGGGTAGGGGTAGGGTAGGGGTAGGGTAGGGTAGGGGTAGGGTAGGGTAGGGGTAGGGTAGGGGTAGGGGTAGGGTAGGGGTAGGGTAGGGGTAGGGTAGGGGTAGGGTAGGGCAGGGGTAGGGTATAAAAGTCCACCCGTGCGAAGCCGGGGCGGGCCGCTAGTCTATATATATAAAAGAAAGTCGTGTTTGTTACAACACTTATAACTCGAGAACGGCTGGACCGATTGCCATGGTTTTTGATTTGTTGGATTTGTTTCCGTCCCGAATAGCAGAATACATTTTAAAAACAAAAGAAAGTCGTGTTAGTTACACTATTTATAACTCAAGAACGGCTGAACCGATTTGGCTGAAAATTGTTAGGGAGGTAGCTAAGAACTGGGAGAAGGACATAGGATACTTTTGGGTAGGGGTAGGGTAGGGTAGGGTAGGGTAGGGGTAGGGTAGGGTAGGGGTAGGGTAGGGGTAGGGTAGGGGTAGGGTAGGGGTAGGGTAGGGGTAGGGGTAGGGTAGGGGTAGGGTAGGGTAGGGGTAGGGTAGGGGTAGGGTAGGGGTATGGTAGGGGAAGGGTAGGGGTAGGGTAGGGTAGGGGTAGGGTAGGGTAGGTGTAGGGTAGGGGTAGGGGTAGGGTGGGGTAGGGGTAGGGGTAGGGTAGGGGTAGGGTAGGAGTAGGGTAGGGTTAGGGTAGGGGTAGGGTAGGGCAGGGGTAGGGTATAAAAGTCCACCCGTGCGAAGCCGGGGCGGGCCGCTAGTATATATATAAACACCTTTTTGCGTATTATGTTGATCCAGCAGTGAGCCAATGCATTATTGGCTCCACCTTTTTTGCGGAATATCTTGACTCCATTTTGATATATTTCGAGCGGAGTGGCAACGTAGCCTTCCAGTTGGCGACGTTGCCGTACATATTCCTAGACATGTATTTATACTCCATGATTTTTTTACCCAAATATCGAAACATAAATGCATCCGTAACGGTCGTATTTTTTATACTCAACAATCTTTCTTGGCTCCGATATTTATCTGAAATCCTATACTTATTGGCTCCATATATAGGTACACTTTAACTTTGTTTTGTTTTCATTAAATCCGTTTTATACAATACTAGCGGCCCGCCCCGGCTTCGCACGGGTGGACTTTTATACCCTACCTCTGCCCTACCCTACCCTACCCTACCCCTACCCCTACCCTACCCTACCCTACCACTACCCCTACCCAAAAGTTCTTAAATTCATTCTTCATTCTCCCAGTTCTTAGCTACCTCCCTACCAATTTTCAGCCAAATCGGTTCAGCCGTTCTTGAGTTATAAATAGTGTAACTAACACGACTTTCTTTTGTTTTTAAAATTTATTCTGCTATTCGGGACGGAAACAAATCCAACAAATCAAAAACCATGGCAATCGGTCCAGCCGTTCTCGAGTTATAAGTGTCGTAACAAACACAACTTTCTTTTATATATATAGAAGAAGAAGATTTACGAAAATTAATACATACCTTGATCCAACATTTTATATTCGTAATATATCATACATTGTAAGATCCAACTCAAGGTTTTTTGTGGACGGACATACCTACTTAGCCCTGAGGCTTTTGCTACTTCACCGGGCATAAAGGTGAACAGAGCTCCAGCGTAGATGAATGGTTTGGTTTGGTCTGTTTTTTTTACAAACTAAATAACCTGCGCAAGAAGTCGTCCCCTGTGGGACTTAGACCTCGGCTCAGGGCGATCGCCGACGGGGAGATTGAGGGATTATGGCTTTTTTAGGGGAGTTTTGTGCAACTGTCGCTCTATCGGAAGGTTCTTAGCAAACTAAGGGTCGGGAGAGCCAACTTGAGTACGATCGAGAATACGAGCGGGGACACGAGAATAGCACCGCGCCCTCTGCGCTCCGTGTTTCCACTTCTAGGGAATTCTCCCTAATTTAGGGAAAAATTGCTGATATTTTGGAAAAATTGCTGATGATTAGGGACAATTTGAAAAAAACAAGGATTAAGGGAATTTTAGAGTAAAATAAAAAATATCATCATCATTATCATCATCAGCCCATATAACGCCCACTGCTGAACATGGGCCTTCTCCCGTGGAAGGGTATTTGCCATAGTCCATAGTCACCACGCTTGGCAGGCGTGTTGGTGACCGCAGTATTATGTTGTACCACACAAGGAAACGCTGCTGCCCGTTCCTTGATTTACGATTATTATAGATGTTATAACAATCGGGACCAACGGCTTAACGTGCTTTCCGAGACACGGAGGGTGGTCCCACAACCAACAAGACACGGAAAGAAATCTTAGAATTTACACAAAGATTTCATGTCCGGTGTGGGGATCGAACCCACGACGTCCGAAATTCAAGGCGAGCAAAATACCGCTACGCTACGGAGGTTGTCAAAAAATATACTGATGATAAACTCTTATTGAATTTTATAGAAATCATACACTTCGGTGTTGAAAGTTGAGGATGAAGATGTAAAAATAATCTCACGAAATAATCTGTTGAATCTGACTATATATCAATAATATCCTATATGTTAATGCAGGGTGTCAGCAAACTCCATACCAAATTTCATCAAAATCCATTCAGTAGTTTTTGCGTTAAAGAGCAACAAACATACTTACATACTCACAAACTTTCGCATTTATAATACTATATTTCCGCCCGCGGCTTCGCCCGCGCAAAAATAATATCCTTTATGTTAATGACAACCACCGTGGCGTAGCGGTATTTGGCTCGCTTTAATCTCGGAGGTCGTCGGTTCGATCCCCACGCCGGACAATAAATCATTGTGTAGATTCTCAGACTTCTTTCCGGGTCTGGTTGGCTGAGGGACTACCCTCCGTGCCTCGGAAAGCATGCAGGGAACGGGCAGCAGCGTTTCCTTGTATAATTATCGCAGTATTATGTTACAACATAATACTGCGGTCACCAAGCCGCCCACCAAGCGTGGTGACTATTGCAAAAACCCTCTCTCGGGAAGAGGCCCATGTTAAGCAGTGGACGTTGTACGGGCTGATGATTATGATCATGATGATGATGATGATGATGATAATGTTAATCCAAGGCAGCAACCTCCATAACAAATTTCATGAAAATCCATTTAGTAGTTTTTGCGTGAAAGAGCACCAAACATCTTTAAATAGGTACTCACAAACTTTCGCGTTTACAATATTAGTAGGATATAGAAGTTTAAGGTTTGGCGAGCTGTTACTAGCTGTTAAGTGCCGACAAAATACAATATAAAATTTCGTTTCTTAAGTAGCCAATGACAAAGCCCATGACAAAACGAAGCGCCGTGATTGGTGCATTTGAATCGGATCAACTAGTGCCCAAATACCAAAAAGGTGGATTATTATTACTCGCGGAAGCACTATTGGCTCCAATCGGAGTCACTTAAGTATGACGTATCCGGCAATGGATCAAATTAAACTACCTGGATCAACAAATGAAAACGGATCAACAAAATACTACCTATATGGCACGGTGGAGCCACTAAGTGCCCGTGGGGATATCTATATATATCTATATATATATGTAGATATAGATATATAGATAAACGGCACAGCAATACAATATTAGAAATTTTGAAGTTGAAGTTTGCTTTGTGGCTTTTTATTTTAAACTTTAAACCGGCAGAGATTATTTGTATTTCTTGCTTTAAACGAATGCATCAACCGGTAAGACTTTTTTTTAAATATGCTCAGCTGTCAGTTGCGTTTTGTTATACCATTTTTAACAAATGAACCGCTGACTTATATTTTGACTGAGTTGTTTTATTATTCCATGTCAGTTGCGTTTTGTTAGATATACCACGTTTTATGCACGTCACACGGGAACGACGGGAACGGCATAAAAAAAACGGTATCCTATGTCCTTTTCCCAGTTCATAGCTACCTCCCTACCAATTTTCAGCCAAATCGATTCAGCTGTTCTTGAGTTATAAATAGTGTAACTAACACGACTTTCTTTAATGAAATAATGATAATGAAATAATGAATTTATATAGATTTACAAATGTAATCCTACGCTTAATTAAAACTAAAACTAAAATAAGTTGAAACGAAATAGAGGACATAAAAAACTCTCTCCGCGTCGATATCGGAAGGCTGATATAAACGAAATTTATTCAGCACTTATAATTTACATACACTTGTGCTTGTCAAGAAAATTCAAACAAATTGCATACAAAATCAATTATAAATAGGTAACATTTACTATAAAATTATGTTTAATTTATTTCAGATGGCCTAGAAATCTGTCAGTGTTGTGTCAATAAATAAATTCTTAGTATTAATGCTAGAAACTATTTGTAAAACGTGCTTCAATCAAGCATTTTCTAAATTAGCTGAGAGAGTAACACTAAAATAAGTTAAAAAGAAACAGACAACGTCAAAACATCAATCGATATCCAACGAAAGAGTGCTTAGAAGGCTGGCAGCATTTCCACGTTGAATGGCAATGCTTACGCGATGTGCTAAATACAAGCCAGCTCTCTGATCACGTGTAACGTCGAACAAGCATTTCGATACATCTTGAAAAAGTTTATATGGGCTAGGATCTCATAGCATAATGCCTTAAATATATCTAGAGCTCAGAAGCATAAGGTCGGATGTGCCATAAGCGTAAACTGCCACTTACAACCAAATGCTTCTGAAGTAACAATAGTAAATCTGTCCGAGGTCTAGATATAAGAAAGATTTTTTGAGTATGACCTTCCAAGAAATAATAAAAGTGTTAACTATCTTGAACGGCTCAAATATGTAACCTCCAACGATTTTTTATTGTGACGCATCTAAAAATAATGAAAAACTATCTTACCACAAATAATAAAACGATAAAGGTCTTCATGGTGCCAGTTATCGTCTACTGCTGCTATAACTTTGATTTCGATACGTACTACACTATCTTATATACTCACACCGATTATTTGCTCTAACGCAAAAGATTGTCTAATAACCAGGGGTCGGAGGAGGTAGATTGATTTTATATACATACTAGCGTTCAGATTGTATAATATGGACATGCCATTTTATACATAATGTGCGGGAAGTACCTGAAAAAAATCCGTAATTATGGAATAAAATAAAATAAAAAAAATACACATAGGCTAACAAAATCGTTTATTATATGAATGATTGATTGAATTCAATGAACAATTATTTTTAATTAAACAAAAACATAAATAAATTATTTTCAATCCTCATCGGATACAATTTCCATATTTTGGTTTTCAACGTTAATACAATTAAAATAAATAATCATATTTTTTTCAATATTTTCTTATTTTAAAGTATTCCTTTTGACGTCTAATATCCATTTATATGTGGAAAATGATCGTTCAACATCTGTAGACGTCAATGGAGCAAATTTAAAATAAGTTATCAGATTATTTGCTACGTTTTTTTCAATACTTTCGCTGTATTCTCTAATTTTGTCTAAATCCGGATTTCGTTCCATAACATATTCTTATTTATTTTTAATATTGTCACTGTTGTACTCGTTAATGGTAGCTCTCACTTGGTCAAACATTAAATGTGAATCAACTATGGATAATTTTAGATTTTGTAACTCTTTTAGAACTACTTGAATAATACGATAATTTTCTTCGATATATTTTAATTCCTCCTGTAAATTTGGTTTTTCTAAAATATTTTTTGCATTGCGAATGGCTATTGAACCAGTACTGTTGAAGTTGTTTAGAACATCTTTTATTCTTTTGAAGCGTTGAGCGTAGTAAAATGCTGCTTCCAACCAAGTACCCCATCTTGTAATTACTGGTTGCGAAGGCAGTGGTAGGTCAGGATATATTTATTTTAAACTCTTTCCTCTGTTCGAGGCTTTTAGAAATATATTTTTAAAATTTGCTACTAAAATATCGACATCGTTATATTCTGATCTTATCTTCTCTGCTATACGATGAAGAGCATGCGCCAAACATGTTACATGTTTAATTTCAGGTAAATATACTTTTGAATTTCGCGCTGCAGACAGCATGTACGCTACACTGTCAGTGCAGAGCGAAAAGACATTGTAAACTTTTGATTCAAAAGAGTATTGACATAAATTTTCTAGACATTGCAATACAAATTGCCCGATTCTTTGACCATTTACTAACGTTAACATTTTACAAGCAATCAAATAAGGCCGGCTTGAATTATTATTAGGATGCAGTGGCTTTATTGAGAAATGGACAATATATCTACCTAAAAAATCTGTGGTCTCATCCAACGATATCCATAGTTTCTCATTGTTATTATTTTCATGGTATTAATTTTGTTCTTATAAAACTTATCTAAATAAACTTTACGTAACTGTGATTCATCGAGCACTTTTCTATAGCTACAAACACAACAACAAGTACTGCACATATATTTTTGAAAAAACTTCTTAAACGCCGGGTTTTTCATTTGCATCCAGGGAAAGTTGCACAGGATTAGGAACTTAATAAGGTCGAAGTAAAACTCCTCATTCGGACGCACAGTGTGAAATTTTCCCTTGCTTGCGGTCATTCATGTTTTATGAGGTCAATTGTTAGGTATTACTATGATGTCAAACATTGGGGAAGTAACTTGTAGTTGTTTTTGCTAAGTTTTGTAAAAAAAATTATTTTCCGATTTTATTAAAAAAACTGTTTTTAAGAATATTTTGTAAAATAATAACATAAAGTCAAAATATTATAATCAGGTCGACATAAAACAATAACGTCTAGCTCTATGCAAAAATAAATAATTATAGCTGCAGTATTTTGAGAGATATTTACTATTATTATGATTTTTAGAAAACATTTTTTTTCCATTTTCCTAGACTTGAGGCAATATTTCTCACTTTATATTGATGCATCATATAATTATCTATACTAGCTAAAAATATGACTTGCCTATCTTATAGGACTTCGGAGATATTGCATTTCTAAGGATTTGGAAAATTTCTATGGAAATAGGGTTATCAACTGATTTTTTTTGAGACATAATTTTAATTATTCCTTAAAAATCTAATTGTTCCTAATTTATATCCACTATTCACTATTCAGTCCCAAGTAAGGGACAAAATACGGTGTAACAATTCCAAGGTATTTTTGTATAAAATAAAATACTGATTTCTTTCACCATTAGCTAACACTGGTAGCGTAGATTGATATTATTAATACGTTTTTCACCTTAAACACAAATTCGTGCTAATTTCAAAATTCCGTAACAAATATCACAATAAATATGAAGTTCCGGTATTTTGGAGGCATATCCATATTATCCTCTACGTTTGACGTCAACGACCTTAAATCAATCTACCTACTCCGACCTCTGCTAATAACATATGTTTGTATTGTTTAATCTTTTAATATCATTATTGGATTACAATTTTGGGGTTCCTCAGAATGGGCAAAGACCTTTTTTTCCATTATCATCAGACTTTGCTTTAGATTAAGTATTTTTTTTTCAATCCGTCGCTAACATCGGATTAGCAAGCTGAAGTGGCAGTGGGCAGGACACATAGCTCCAAGAACTGACGAGTACTACTACTAAACTTTCGGACGACCGCCTGCACGATGGACCCACCATGATTAAACCATTTATCTAGGCTGGAGCTCTGCTCGCCTTTATGCCCGGTGAAGTAGCAAAAGCCTCCTGGCTAAATACATAGGTCCGTCCGAAAAAAAAAAAAAAAGACCCACCATATCATAAAGGTCGCAGGGAGTCAGTGGATGCAGGCCGCTAGCAATCGTCCCCGCTGGAAATCGATGGGGGAGGCCTATGTTCAGCAGTGGACGATCACAGGCTGATGATAAAGATAAAAAATTGTCTCTCTCATGGACCTTCAGTTATTGCCCTATAGTGTTGATCATTCAATTAAAACTGTAACGAAATCGAATATGACCTTAATTAGATAAAAATTTACTCTTTTCACTAAATTTAAATCTAAAAAAATGTTACAATGCAACGCCCACTGCTTAATATGGTCTCCCTCAATGTGGTTTAACTAAACTGAAAATTGAGTGATTGTAATTTAAACATTTGCAAATTGAACTTCTGAAGGTAAAGGTATAAATAAAAAACTAACTAACTTTTCTTGTTTACAGATAATATAGAAGACCTTTCACTTAGACTATTCATCAAGTCAATTGAAGAAATCATAAATGAATTGGAAGTTAAAAAATAAATCACATTTTTATAATATTTAAAACTTTTGTGGCATGTTACAAATAATAATATTTATTGACATTTATTTAATTTAATGTCTGCAATATAAATGTAATTAATCCAACAATATAATGATTACTGAAATAGATATCGTCATTTATTTAATTTTATTCTCTTTATTTTACTTTAGCTAAATAAATAAGAAAAATGTTGTTTAAGGGAAAAAATTGCCAGCTTTAAAAAAGTCTGGGCTATTCCTAACAATATTTGTGTTTATAATAGTGAAGGCGGAATACAGTAGCTGCACAACCTATAAAAAGACTCGCAGCGCCATCTAGTACCTATCATATCAATTAACGTCTCCGTCTCCGTCTCCGTCTCCGTCTCCGTCTCCGTCTCCGTCTCCGTCTCGGTCTCGGTCTCGATCTCGATCTCGATCTCCAGCTCCATCTCCATCTCTATCTCTATCTCTATCTTGTTGTTAGCTGCGGTAGGAATCTTAAATGCATTACTTGCTTAAATTGGAAACTAATTTGGTAAAGGCTATTTTTGCTCTTTTATATGTTCGCTTATTTGACGTTAAAAAAGTTACCTATTTAATAAAGACGATTGCCTGCGGTTTCGGCTTAGCCCTACCCCATATCTTCCCACGGGTATCGCAAGAGGCGACTAAGGTACATACACCTAATGTATGGGCAGCATTATCTATCAGTTATAAGATTCTCCCATCTTTCTGCGACCATCAATCCGCCTGCCAAATGATTACGGTAATATCCTTCAATGATCCTGGCGTGCCAAGGTCTGTCCAAGGGGAGGTTCTATTCGGTCGCACATACGTATTTGGCCATGAGGCTTTTGCTACTTCATCGGGCATAAAGGCGAGCAGAGCTTCAGCCTTAATAAATGTTTTTAAAACTATACAAACTAATCAACCTGCGCAGGAGCCACCACCACCTCGGCTCAGAGCGGTCGCTGGCTATGAGATTGAGGGATTATGACTTAGATTTTTTTGGGGAGTTTTGTGCAACTGTCGCTCTACTTAACAGTTCGTGGGCCTCTCAGGCATCGGGTCTACGAGGGCATCGGATAGTTCTTTGCAAACTAAGGGTCACGTCAGGTCGGCGGGTCACATAGAGTGGTCTCTCTGTAGTGTTGCTAATTTCAAGAGGAGGCCGAAGCGTGGTGATTAGGGAAATATCCCTCAACGACCCTGGCTGAGGGTCTGTTAAAGAGAAGACCATGCTCATCGGGTTGATAAAGTAGATAATTAGGTTGGAGCTCTGCTGGCCTTTATGCTAAGTTATGTAGCAAAAGAATAGAGGCTAACTACATACGTCTGAAAAAACATTTGATATAACACAGACATGTATTAATACCACCCTTGAAGATTTAAATTCGGTAAATCAAGTACCTACTGCTTTATGTAGGTAACTATTGACTTTGACAAGGTATTATGAATATTGTGCTATTTAGTTAAAGTAGATTCTAGTTTGTCTTTCCGGTGGCGTTTATGACCTTCTTCTATTAAAAGCTATTAGGCATAACACTTGTATAAACAGTGAAAATGAAAATAAAAATTGGACAAGTGCGAGTCGGACTCGCGTACGAAGTTTTCTGTACCAAAAACAACACGTACATACAACAAAGGGTTCCGTACCATCTTAACTAATCTATACTAATACTAATACTTATCTATACTAATATTATAAAGCTGCAGAGTTTGTTTGTTTATATGTTTGTTTGTTTGTTTGAACGCGCTAATCTCAGGACCAACTGGTCCGATTTCAAAAGTTCTTTTCACGTAGTTTCTTTCTTCAGACGATTTAATATTTTTTATGAACATAAAACCGGTTATTGTGACTAAACTATGATAGTTAGATATGTGCTCTTGCAACCTTTTTTGTAGATCTTAATAAGACCTACAAACCCGTAGTACATCATTTTGTTCTATTGTCAATAGTTTTTGCAGCGCACGCATAAGTAGGTTTTCGATTTTACACCTTGGGTTACAAAATCGTAATTTTCGTACGGATCCCTAATTTTTTTGAAAATAAAATATAGCCTTTAACCTTCCTCGATAAATGGACTATCCAACACTGAAAGAATTTTTGAAATCGGACCAGTACTTCCTGAGATTAGCGCGTTCAAACAAACAAACAAACATATAAACAAACAAACTCTGCAGCTTTATAATATTAGTATAGATAAGTATTAGTATTAGTATAGATTAGTTAAGATGGTACGGAACCCTTTGTTGTATGTACGTGTTGTTTTTGGTACAGAAAACTTCGTACGCGAGTCCGACTCGCACTTGTCCAATTTTTATTTTCATTTTCACTGTTTATACAAGTGTTATGCCTAATAGCTTTTAATAGAAGAAGGTCATAAACGCCACCGGAAAGACAAACTAGAATCTACTTTAACTAAATAGCACAATATTCATAATACCTTGTCAAAGTCAATAGTTACCTACATAAAGCAGTAGGTACTTGATTTACCGAATTTAAATCTTCAAGGGTGGTATTAATACATGTCTGTGTTATATCAAATGTTTTTTCAGACGTATGTAGTTAGCCTCTATTCTTTTGCTACATAACTTAGCATAAAGGCCAGCAGAGCTCCAACCTAATTATCTACTTTATCAACCCGATGAGCATGGTCTTCTCTTTAACAGACCCTCAGCCAGGGTCGTTGAGGGATATTTCCCTAATCACCACGCTTCGGCCTCCTCTTGAAATTAGCAACACTACAGAGAGACCACTCTATGTGACCCGCCGACCTGACGTGACCCTTAGTTTGCAAAGAACTATCCGATGCCCTCGTAGACCCGATGCCTGAGAGGCCCGCGAACTGTTAAGTAGAGCGACAGTTGCACAAAACTCCCCAAAAAAATCTAAGTCATAATCCCTCAATCTCATAGCCAGCGACCGCTCTGAGCCGAGGTGGTGGTGGCTCCTGCGCATGTTGATTAGTTTGTATAGTTTTAAAAACATTTATTAAGGCTGAAGCTCTGCTCGCCTTTATGCCCGATGAAGTAGCAAAAGCCTCATGGCCAAATACGTATGTGCGACCGAATAGAACCTCCCCTTGGACAGACCTTGGCACGCCAGGATCGTTGAAGGATATTACCGTAATCATTTGGCAGGCGGATTGATGGTCGCAGAAAGATGGGAGAATCTTATAACTGATAGATAATGCTGCCCATACATTAGGTGTATGTACCTTAGTCGCCTCTTGCGACACCCGTGGGAAGATATGGGGTAGGGCTAAGCCGAAACCGCAGGCAATCGTCTTTATTAAATAGGTAACTTTTTTAACGTCAAATAAGCGAACATATAAAAGAGCAAAAATAGCCTTTACCAAATTAGTTTCCAATTTAAGCAAGTAATGCATTTAAGATTCCTACCGCAGCTAACAACAAGATAGAGATAGAGATAGAGATGGAGATGGAGCTGGAGATCGAGATCGAGACCGAGACCGAGACGGAGACGGAGACGGAGATGGAGACGGAGACGGAGACGGAGACGGAGACGGAGACGGAGACGGAGACGGAGACGGAGACGGAGACGTTAATTGATATGATAGGTACTAGATGGCGCTGCGAGTCTTTTTATAGGTTGTGCAGCTACTGTAGACGCTAAATTTTATATTGTATATCTTTTTGTTTATTTGTATTCCGCCTTCACTATTAGAAACACAAATATTGTTAGGAATAGCCCAGACTTTTTTAAAGCTGGCAATTTTTTCCCTTAAACAACATTTTTCTTATTTAATTAGCTAAAGTAAAATAAAGAGAATAAAATTAAATAAATGACGATATATATTTTAGTAATCATTATATTGTTGGATTAATTACATTTATATTGCAGACATTAAATTAAATAAATGTCAATAAATATTATTATTTGTAACATGCCACAAAAGTTTTAAATATTATAAAAATGTGATTTATTTTTTAACTTCCAATTCATTTATGATTTCTTCAATTGACTTGATGAATAGTCTAAGTGAAAGGTCTTCTATATTATCTGTAAACAAGAAAAGTTTGTTAGTTTTTTATTTATACCTTTACCTTCAGAAGTTCAATTTGCAAATGTTTAAATTACAATCACTCAATTTTCAGTTTAGTTAAACCACATTGAGGGAGACCATATTAAGCAGTGGGCGTTGCATTGTAACATTTTTTTAGATTTAAATTTAGTGAAAAGAGTAAATTTTTATCTAATTAAGGTCATATTCGATTTCGTTACAGTTTTAATTGAATGACCAACACGATAGGGCAAAAACTGAAGGTCCATGAGAGAGACAATTTCTTATCTTTATATCTTTGCCTGTGATCGTCCACAGCTGAACATAGGCCTCCCCCATCGATTTCCAGCGGGAACGATTGCTAGCGGCCTGCATCCACTGACTCCCTGCGACCTTTATGATATGGTGGGTCTTTTTTCTTTTTTTCGGACTGACCTATGTATTTAGCCAGGAGGCTTTTGCTACTTCACCGGGCATAAAGGCGAGCAGAGCTCCAGCCTAGATAAATGGTTTAAACATGGTGGGTCCATCGTGCAGGCGGTCGTCCGAAAGTTTAGTAGTAGTACTCGTCAGTTCTTGGAGCTATGTGTCCTGCCCACTGCCTCTTCAGCTTGCTAATCCGATGTTAGCGACCTTCGTTATCTTGCGGATCTCTGCTCTTTGCGGATTGAAAAAAAAATCACTTAATCTAAAGCAAAGTCTGATGATAATGGAAAAAAAGGTCTTTGCCCATTCTGAGGAACCCCAAAACTGTAATCCAATAGTGATATTAAAAGATTAAACAATACAAACATATGTTATTAGCAGAGGTCGGAGTAGGTAGATTGATTTAAGGTCGTTGACGTCAAACGTAGAGGATAATATGGATATGCCTCCAAAATACCGGAACTTCATATTTATTGTGATATTTGTTACGGAATTTTGAAATTAGCACGAATTTGTGTTTAAGGCGAAAAACGTATTAATAATATCAATCTACGCTACCAGTGTTAGCTAATGGTGAAAGAAATCAGTATTTTATTTTATACAAAAATACCTTGGAATTGTTACACCGTATTTTGTCCCTTACTTGGGACTGAATAGTGAATAGTGGATATAAATTAGGAACAATTAGATTTTTAAGGAATAATTAAAATTATGTCTCAAAAAAAAATCTGTTGTTAACCCTATTTCCATATAAATTTTCCAAATCCTTAGAAATGCAATATCTCCGAAGTCCTATGAGATAGGCAAGTCATATTTTTAGCTAGTATAGATAATTATATGATGCATCAATATAAAGTGAGAAATATTGCCTCAAGTCTAGGAAAATGGAAAAAAAATGTTTTCTAAAAATCATAAATTAGTAAATATCTCTCAAAATCTATCATTATTTATTTTTGCATAGAGCTAGACGTTATTGTTCTATGTCGACCTGATTATAACATTTTGACTTTATGTTATTATTTTACAAAATATTCTTAAAAACAGTTTTTTTAATAAAATCGGAAAATATTTTTTTTTTACAAAACTTAGCAAAAACGACTTCTAGTTACTTCCCCAATGTTTGACATCATAGTAATACCTAACAATTGACCTCATAAAACATGGATGAGGTTAGGGTAGGGTAGGGGTAGGGTAGGGGTAGGGTAGTGGTAGGGTAGGGTTAGGGTAGGGGTAGGGTAGGGCAGGGGTAGGGTATAAAAGTCCACCCGTGCGAAGCCGGGGCGGGCCGCTAGTATATATATATAAATCAATTGCTGTTCGTTAGTCTCGCTAAAAATCGAGAACGGCTGGGCCAATTTAGCTGATTTTGGTTTTGAAATGTTTGCCGTGGTCCAGGGAAGGTTTAAACGGCGAGAAAATGTGGAAAAATTGAGATGTAAGTAGTAAAAATGATAATTTTATTTTCCCATACAAATTATGATAACTGTCAAACGTTACAGTTTTGTTCCGTCATAGATTGATTGAGCAATATCATCGATCATGGATAGATTAAATGTTTTAAATTTATTTTATTGTAATCTTATGACAGTACAACGTCTGTCGGGTCAGCTAGTTGTTCATAAATTTAAATTTTAAAAGAAAATATTTCGTATCAAAAGTCAGCGCAAAAGTAGATGATCAAAATCAGACACATTCCGGCATTTAGTCAAATTTTGGAGTGTAATGAACACAAGATATTATTCCAAGACATTAAATCAATCAGATCTGTCCATGTACCAGCGTGAAACATTTTATAATTCAATTATTTTAATTAGCTTTAATACGACATTAAATATCATCATCTACTGTCTATGCCTTGTTCATAACATGTAAATACATAATCACAGTACAGTTACACAACAACCACAGAATCATCAAATTTATTTTCAACTTATCTTTCGCTTACTGTCTCACTCAACACTCATCCATAAGCGTATACGTTCAAACGCCGCGACCTCCTGGTCCTTGAGCAGAGTCGAAACTCTGAATTAAGAGCCTCAAGGACAACCATCCAACCCACTTCCGAGTTACGGCTACGGTATAGCTTTTGGGAAACACTTTTCTCACAGTACATTGCACACCACTAGCCAATTACCATTGGCACTTCAAGCTACACATCCATAAGCAATTATGTTATTAGGCACTGTACCAGAAGTCAACTTTCAACCACCGCGATCCCCCGGTCCTCAAGCAGAATCTTAATTCTGAATATAAAATCTTGAGAACAACCGACCAACCCGCTATTAGGTTACGGCTACGGTTGGCTTTTGGTGCAGCCCAACCATGTCTCAGTAATACTCATTTAGTTTTACACTATTGCAACAATACTTCATTGATATACAATCAATCAATTGTTCACTATTTGTTACATCCATTCAGTTTATACCAAGAAATCACGAGTAATCAATAATCTAGAGTACTGAATTATTGTTGCTACAGTTCCAAATTCCCGAGGCTCATAGACCAATCACTTGTCAAATCATTGATATCCATAAAGAAAATATTTTACTACAATAATCATATTACTGTTCTTCTGGTACATGGCCTGCTGGCATAACTCTTAACCGATCATGAGCGTACTTATAAGTACGGTTCGAATTTAATGATTTTAGCATGTAACGATCTCCCTCAAGAACCTCCACCACTTTAAAGGGGCCTTTATATTTTGGATCCAACTTAGTTTGATTACGTTCCTCGTTTTTTAATAACCAATAATACCAAACCAATAAAAATCACCAATAGAAAATTTTGTGAATTAAGCTTTCGTTTGGTCAAATCTAGCTTTATCATACATAGCAGACGTTTGAATATTGTTCGAAGCTATCTCGCGGACGGAATCTATATCTACGGCTGTATCTATGTCACTGCCCATCAATGATAGAGGTCGCGCAACTTTGCATATCATAAGCTCTAGCGGCGACACCTTAGTAACTCGGTTCATGGTACTATTTATTGCAAGTTGAACATCGCCCAAGCTGTCTTGCCACGATTTATTTTCGTTAGTTTCTGCAACTGTTAACATTGACTTCAAAACACTCATGACCCGTTCGACCTGACCATTAGCTCGAGAAGAACCGGTTGCTATGAGGTGTAGGTCTATATTTTTACTAACACAAAATTCGCGAAATTCTTTACTGGCAAAGCATCTACCTTGATCGGCTATGATACGGGTGGGGGCACCAAACAGGGACGCACTTTGAGAAATCGCATTAATACTACTTTTTGAGTCTATATTATTAGAATGGTGTAGTAGAACAAATTTCGTAAACGCATCTATTTAAACAAAAACATATTCTTTGTTATCATGTCTACCGCTAAGTTTGCCTGTCGCGTCCGCATGAATCGTATGCCAAGGGGTTGCGACTTTTGGTATAGGGTGTAGTTCTGCTTGAATCTTTCCGGAATGAGACTTAGAGACTTTGCAGGTTACACAATTTTCTACAAACTTAGTAACGTATTGAGACATTCCCGGAAACCAGTAAAAATCAAAAAGTTTTTCACGTGTTTTATCTACACCCAAATGAATAAGCGACTCATGAAAATTACTGACCACCGACCATCTCAACGCACGTGGTAAATAAGGTAACCATTTCGATCTGCCGCAACGTTGAATTTTACAATTAAGTATACCAGATCTAATTACATAGGTTTTGGCTAACTCTTCATCCATTACTCCGTTATCTTTATCAGAAATAATTTTGCATATCTCGTCGTCACGTTGTTGTTCAGCCTGAAGCCAGTTTGACGACAGTTCGGTAACGTCAATTCGCTTTTGCTCCACCCGAGTAAAATCAGTTTTGGAGTTAGACGGTAACGGATTACGCGAGAGAAAATCAACATGTGACATCATTTTACCTTCTCTGTATAATATTTCAAAATCAAAGGACTGTAAGAAAACCCACCACCTATGCATTCTTGGACTCAAGTCAATTTTGGTTTGAGAGGATTTTAAAGAGTTGCAGTCTGTAACTATTTTGAATTTTCTACCATGAAGGTACTGTCTAAAGTGTTTGATTGAGTTTACAACAGCTAGTGTCTCTAATTCGTATGAATGATATTTACTCTCCGCGGGTGAAGTGCGTTTACTATAATAAGCTACGACATGTCGTATGTTATCAACTACTTGGAAAAGTATGCCTCCATAGCCTAAACTGCTTGCATCCGTGTGTAGTTCTATAGAGTATCGGGGATCGAAAATCATTAGTACTGGAGTATTAGTTAAAATAGAAATTATTTTTTGACGAATTGTTTCGTGATTACTATTCCATAATAGGTTGTCTTTAGTTGCAGTCAATTTGTACAAAGGGGCCATTATAGTTGCAAAATTGCGTATGAATTGACGAAAATAAGATGCCAAACCGATAAATTGTTGTAATTGTGTCACGGTTTGTGGAGGGGGTAGGGCCATTAATGCTTCTATTTTCCTACGATTAGGTCTGACATGTCCAGATTCTACTTCAAATCCTAAAAAGTCTACCCTAGTTTTAAGAAATGAACATTTGTTTAGGTTTAATGAAAACCCGGCTTTAGTTAGGATTTCAAGCACTATATTTAACCTTTGTAAGCCAGTTTCTAAATCCGGCGAAATTATTAAAATTTCGTCCACGTAAACTATAACATAATCATAGGCTAGGTCACCCAAAGCATTAATAATAGCCCTCTGAAACACAGAAATTGAATTTTTTAAACCAAATGGCATTGTCAAATATTCCCATTGACCTTCTGACGTTATAAATGCGGTAGTCTCTATTGATGATTCATTTACGGGTATTAAGTGAAAACCACTTGCACAATCTAACTGTGAAAAATAATTAGCACCCTTGAGTCGAGCTATTTGATTAGTTATCAGTGGAAGAGGATATCTATCCGGGACGGTATTGCTATTTAATTCTCTGTAATCAATGCACATACGGTCCGAACCGTCTTGCTTTTTAACTAGTAGTGCAGGGCTAGCAAAAGGAGAACAACTAGGACGTATAATGTTAGCATCGAGCAATTCTTTAACGCGTTCACGAACTATACGCCTTTCATCCTCAGACATTCTATACGGTCGACGCTGTACGGTTTTATTAGGATCTATTAGCCTAATTTTTAATTCACCGGTTGTCACACGAGACGTAGGCATACCGCATATGAAAAACTCGGAAAATCGTTTAAGAATTTGTAAGAGTTCGTCTTTCTTATTACCTGTAATATCCGTATTATTCCGTATTGATAGAACTTACATTAGAATCGAAATTGTTTGTCTGAATAATTGAAATTATTACACAAGATTTATTCAAAGAAAAATTTGTTGCCGACATATTTACTGAAAAACCTTGACTTAAAATTTCGCGTCCTATCATTATATCACTTTGTAAATAGCTTGACCGATACCATACATAGAAATTACGTTGTTTATTCGTTTGCCACTGAATTTACCTGATAATTTTTCTTTTATCAATGAGCATTCAGCACCAGAGTCGTAAGAAAAACAATACAGTTCACCTCTATGTTCCAAAACGCCCGAAGGTGGTTGCACGGAGCAGACATCCACCCGTCGCTCGTCAGGCACCACTCCGCCGCCGCCAATTAGCTTACGCTCGCTGTTTGTACAACGAGACGCGAAGTGTCCCGGCTCGCCACACCGGTAGCAAGTCGGAGGCTTCGTCGGAGATTGTGGAGTTGCTTGACGCGAAAACATCGGCTGTCCTCTTGTTTCGTTATGCTTACTTCTGCAGTCGATTCTCCTGTGTCCTAATTTTTCACATTCGTAACACTTAGGTGTATATGTTCTAGGTCGTTTGGCAAAAGACACATGTGTTGATTCGTCCAGATTCGACTTACGTTTCATGTAGGACAATGCATTTAATTCCTTCTGTAAAATTTCTCTTGATATGATTTCATTTGTAAAGGCTAAACGTTGTAACCGCGAATCAAAATGAGATAAATGCGAGAGAACAACTGCAACAGCAATTTGTTCCTTATTTGCGTCTTTCCAATGATTTATTAACGATGCTAACAAACGACTTGCATATGCAGCCAGCGACTCGTTTTCATTAGGCTTATCACCATTTAAATTAATAAGGTTACCGGCTAAAGTCTCTGTAGAAAAATATCGCGATTTAAATAGTTTGTGGAGGTGTTCAGACTACCGGTGTGTATAATAAAAATATTTAGTTTAAGTATTTACAACGAGTTTATAATTAAAAACAAAGAAGATATTTTACAAATGAACAAGCAGAGAAAATTATTAAAATGAAGTCACGGTTACTAGGCAACCATATCCACATGCGTGCGCAGAAAATTATTGTTATAAATATCACCACAATTCCCCCCTGCCAGATCGTAACTACGGTCGATAAATATTGGGGAATCTTACTAATCTTCCGCTCCTCGTTCTTTTCTCTTCGTCACTAGTTTTTGTAGTGGTAATAGTTGATGATGGAGAACTGTTCTCGTCCTCTCGCATCATGAAAGCAGGTTTAAGTCTGTCAATCGAAACATTCGTCCCTTTTCCTTTGACTTCAATAGTAAAGTACTTTGGTTGTCTTTGAATAACTTTGTAAGGTCCAGCATAGGGTGGTTCAAGGGAACTTCTAACGTAGTCACGACGTAGAAAGACGTGTGAAGCTGTGTGTAGATCTTGAGGGATGTAGAATGGAGAAGAAGTGTGCCAGGAAGTAGGTCTCGGAGTAAGTTTAGCCATGTGATTACGAAGGCGAATAGCGTATTGTGTAACGTCGGCTGCGGTGAACTGATCTGTTGGTGATATAAATTGACCTGGCAGTCGTAAAGATTCGCCATACACAAGATCCGCAGGCGGAGCTTGGATATCTTGCTTCCAAGAATTACGCATGCCGAGGAGCACTATAGGAAGAGCTTCAGTCCATTGAGAAGTGGAATAACACATGATGGCGGCTTTAAGTTGTCGATGTAGTCGCTCGACGATACCGTTAGCAGCAGGATGATAGGCAGTGGTTTTGAAATGATGAGCACCAACCAAATTTGTGAGGGCATTGAAAAGATGGCTTTCAAACTGTCGACCTCGGTCTATAGTCACTCGAGTAGGACAGCCAAATCTAGCAATCCTGCCAGAAACTAAAGCAGTAGCGCAAGCTTCAGCGGTGATTTCTTTAAGTGGGTATGCCTCAGGCCAGCGTGTGTATCTATCAATGACAGTGAGACAGTACCTGAAATCTAAAGAAGGGGTTAAAGGTCCTACAATGTCTATATGAATGTGTGAAAATCGAGATGATGGAATTTGAAATGGTGAAAGAGGTTATTTAGTATGACGTGAAACTTTGCATGACTGGCATTTTAAACATTGCCTTGCCCACTCTCTACAATCTTTGCGTATCCCTGGCCAAATGAAGTGTTGAGTGAGCAGTCGCACTGTAGCTGTATTCCCAGGATGATGAAGATTATGAAGAGAGTCGAATGCTACTCGTCGTAAAGTTGGAGTAACATATGGACGAGGTTCTTGGGTAGAAGTGTCACAGAATACAGGTAAGTTGTTACTCTTTTCAAATGCTATTTTCTGTAGTTTGAGAGTAGAGCCTTTTAAAAGGAGATCTTGCAGTTCTGAATCATTGTCCTGAAGTCGTGCAAGTTCTTCAAAGTTAATGGCTGCAGAGATTTCTTCAACGCGTGACAATGCATCAGCCACAACGTTCTCCTGACCAGGTAAATATCTTATGTCAGTAGTAAATTGTCCGATGAAATCAAGGTAACGAAATTGTCTGGGCGAACAACTATCTCTGTTGGTTTTGAAGGCGAAAGTCAGTGGCTTATGGTCTGTGAAAATGCTGAATGTTCTAGCTTCGACCATGTGTCGGAAATATTTGATACCTTCATATACTGCTAACAACTCACGATCATAAGGGCTGTATTTCTTTTGAGCTGCGCTTAATTTGTGAGAATAGAAGCCAAGTGGTTGCCAGCAGTCATCTTTTCGCTGTTGGAGAACGGCTCCTAAAGACGTTTCAGATGCATCTGTCACAATCGCCAACTCCGCTGAATTATCTGGATGCGCCAAAAGTGTCGCTTCACTTAATGAGGACTTGCAGTCATCAAAAGCTTTTAAAATTTCAGTGGTTATAATTACTGGGTGCGAACCTTTAACTTTTGGACCGGCAAGTAAGGCAGTCAAGGGGGCTTGAAGTTGAGCAGCGTTTGGCAAAAAACGACGATAGAAGTTTACCATACCCAAGAATCGACGTAACTCCTTTATCGTTTTGGGAACTGGAAAGTCCTTGATAGATTCAATTTTCAGGTCTAGTGGTTTTGTTCCTTCAGCAGAAACATGATAACCTAGGAAAACGACCTCTGGTTGTCCAATATTACATTTCCCCGTATTGATAACGACTCCATATTGCTTTAGTCTGTCAAAAAGCAGTCGAAGATGGATTTTATGAGCTTCTGGTGAGGGGGAAAATACTAAAATGTCGTCAATGTACCCATAACAGAAGTCAAAGCCAAGTAACACTTCGTCAATAAACCTTTGAAAGGTTTGGGCCGCGTTCCTCAAGCCAAATTTCATGAAAGGGAACTCAAAAAGACCAAAAGGAGTGGTTATTGCTGTCTTTTGAATATCATCAGGATTTACCGCTATTTGATTATATGATTGATTATAAACTGATTATTTAAAAAAGGATTCCTAAAAGTTTTTTGGCAGTTCTTCTCAGAGTTGCTACGTCTTGAACTGGTGGTAGGAAAAGAAATGGACGCATCATAAGAATGATTATGATTTGTGATCATGATTCATTTTTAGGGTTCCGTAGCCAAATGGCAAAATACGGAACCCTTATAGATTCGTCATGTCTGTCTGTCTGTCTGTCTGTCTGTCTGTCTGTCTGTCTGTCTGTCTGTCCGTCCGTATGTCACAGCCACTTTTTTCCGAAACTATATGAACTATAATGGTGAAACTTGGTTAGTAGATGTATTTTGTGAACCGCATTAAGATTTTCACACAAAAATAGAAAAAAAACAATAAATTTTGGGCTTCCCCATACATAGAACTGAAACTCAAAAAAAATTTTTTCATCGAACCCATACGTGTGGGGTATTTATGAATAGGTCTTCAAAAATGATGTTGAGGTTTCTAATGTCATTTCTTTCTAAACTGAATAGTTTGCGCGAGAGACACTTCCAAATTGGTAAAATGTGTGTCCCCCCCCCTGTATCTTCTAAAATAAGGGAATGATAAATCTAAAAAAAATATATGATGTACATAACCATGCAAACTTCCACCGAAAATTGGTTTGAACGAGATAAAGTAAGTAGTTTTTTTTTAATACGTCATAAACCGTAAACCGCAATTTACCTTTCATTCAATCAACTATTATTAACATCGATCAGAGTTACAACGAGCTACAAGAACGTTTATACTATGTTACTTGTTGTATTCTTGATATCAAAAATAGGTAGGCACTTGCAACTAGTAGGTACGGAACCCTTCGTGCGAGAGTCCGACTCGCACTTGGCCGGTTTTTTTTAAATTGTGTCTATATGTATAAAGAAATTTACCGAATGTCAATTTTAAGTTTTCGATTAAGAGTTTTGGCCGTCATGATTCCAGAGGAATATAGGTTGGACGAAAAAAGACAATGAAGAAGTAGGAAGAGTATGGAACGTAAAGATCGTTTTGATTAGTGAAACGATATTTAACAAGTTGATTAGTAAGAAGGAGAATGTCGGGAGTCTAATAGGGAAAATAGAGTAGTAAGTGCTCTCAAGTTTCTGCGTTGCCGGTTAGTCAATTGGCCACGATATGAAGAAATACGGTCGTACTTGCGGAGATTGAAAACGAACCAAATGCAGCTATTGCGAGTTGAGAATGTTTAGTCCTTAATCCACACACACTGTTCAAATGCGGATTGGTGGATATCATATAATACCCACTCCTTAATGTGCTCTGCCAAGCACGGGAGCTTCCACCACCAAATTTCTGACTTCAGCATTAAAATTAATTAAATTCCAAATACTGATATCGGCCTAACCTCGCCTCGTAGTTTAGAAACAAGCATTTTACCATATGCATGCATGGCTATTAATTTTTATTAATTTACTTTATTCATTTAGTTTTAATTAAGTATTGATATATCGATTTTTATTACAGTGAAAGTTATATTGATTTCGGTGGACACCAAATTTTGAAAACTTAATATTTCTGTAACCAGTCAACATTTTGTGTTCCCTCAAAAACTAATATAAGCAGAAAAAAATCTACTGTTAAAATAAGGAATCAGTGTTCCTGGATCTTGTCAAAAATAGTTGACACCGAAGTCAACCAAATTATGTGATCTCAGAGAATGGCCATCATACAACCTATAAATCAGCCTATAATGGTCAGAGCTGGAAATAAGCCTCCTCTAATTTTTGCCATAACACCCGGACCTTCTTCCGCAGCATTCATTGTACTCCGGCTAAGCTTATGTGGTCATCCGTCCATCTTGCCGAGGGACCACGAAGACTACAGATATAGATATACCTAGATAACACAAGTATCACGATCTGTATGAAAACCAAACGTGCCATTTTTTGAATACCTTTTATGACGTCACAAGCACTATTTAGTGATGGGAAAATGAAATCGATTCAAAGAAGCCACCGCGTAAGGCGGCGTCTTTGAATCGATTTGCGTACTCAATTTTGAATAAAGTTCGCCTTTGTATACATATACCATTTCTCAATCGTCTGTTTCCGAAATCGATTCTCGAAAATCGGTTTGTGTAGCATATGATGAACAGCACTAAACGCTAAAATTTACAAAAGTCCCTGTACTACAAAACCGAAGCGATATACGATAGTATCGCTTGTTTCGATATTCATCACTTGTTAAAAAAAACCTCTCATCAACCGCTCCAAGTAAAAGCCGCAATGTAATACGAATGTGTTGTTCTTCTCAAATTTAGTATTATCAGGTATTATTGAGGGTATTAGACTAAAAATTGCTAAAAATAATTGTTTTTAATTAATAACGCATAATATTAATCTCAAAATGACGTACCGATGGAAAGAAACGTTTACTTTTTCTCCTCGCATTTGTACAGTTTTTACAATTAATAACAGCACTATTTACCATTTTAATATTTTTAACTGACTAGCTACTAGCGCTATACAACGATGCAGACTGAGCGCGAAAGTGGCCACTTACGACTTTTGTACGTAAGCTAGGCACGCGAAGTAGTTGCTCTTGTGTTATCTAGGTATATCTATATCCGTGGCTGTGACGCAGTCTCCACTCTACCTTTTGCAGACATGGCCAGCCCATTGCCACTTCAACTTGCTTATTCTGTGAGCTATGTCACTTTAGTTCTCCGTCTGATAACCTCATTTCTTTCAAGAAATTCCAAGTATAGCTTGCTCCACAGCTCGTTGCGTGACTTTGAATTGGTGGTAATATTAATCTAAGTAATCTGAGAGCCATAGCTACAAAACCTGCTATCAAATTAACAAGAACCGCATCTGTTTCAGGGCTACTCTGTGCCACGGGCACACTTCAAACTTATAATATGCCTTTTTGCGCCGGAATTTTAAACTTTAAACTATACAACCTACGCAAGAAGGTGCCTCCAAGCCGTCGCCGCCCCGCAAGCGCCAGCGAAAGATAAAGATAGAGATAGAGACGGAGACGGAGACGGAGACGGAGACGGAGACGGAGACGGAGACGGAGACGGAGACGGAGACGGAGACGGAGACGGAGACGGAGACGGAGACGGAGACGGAGACGGAGACGGAGACGGAGACGGAGACGGAGACGGAGACGGAGACGGAGACGGAGACGGAGACGGAGACGGAGACGGAGACGGAGACGGAGACGGAGACGGAGACGGAGACGGAGACGGAGACGGAGATGGAAATGGAGACAGAGATAGAGAAATAATTACAGTGAACCCTGACATTGGGGGGAAAAAACTTATTTACTGGGAGAGCTAGTTATTACGCTTGGCAGCCGACGGCTGTCTAATATTGTATAATTTTATATGTTCGAATTGAATAAACTTGTATTGTGCGATACAGGTTAATTGATATGAAAGATACTAGATGACGCTGCTAGTCTTTTTTGTGCAGCTACGACGCTAAATATTATTTTGTATATCTGTTTGTTTATTTGTATTCCGCCTTCACTACTAAAAACACAGATATTGTAAGGAATAGCTCAGACTTTTTTTTAATCTGCTCAGAATTTTTTCCCTTAAACATAATTTTTCTTATTTAATTAGCTAAAGTAAAATTAAAAGAATAAAATTAAATATATGACGATATTTATTTCAGTTATTATTATATTGTTGGATTAATTACATTTATATTACAGACATTAAATTAAATAAATGCTTACATAATTATTTGTAACATGCCACAAAAGTTTTAAATATTTTAAAAATGTGATGTATTTTTTAACTTCCAATTCATTTATGACTTCTTCAATTGACTTGATGAACAGTCTAAGTGAAAGGTCTTCATATTATCTGTAAGCAAGAAAAGTTAGTTAGTTTTTATTTATAACTACCTAAAAAATTAAATTTACAAATGTTCAATTTACAATAGTTCAATTTACAATCATTCAATTTACAATAGATAACGATGTCGATTCTATATTCAAACTAGCACGGAGTTTCACCATTTTTTTTATTTTTTTTGTACGGACGTATGTAGTTAGCCAGGAGGCTTTTGCTACTTCAACGGGCATAAAGGCGAGCAGAGCACCAGCCTAGATAAATGGTTTAAACGCTACAAACTAAGCAACCTGCGCAAGAGGGCGTCTCCTGTGGGACTTGGACCTCGGCTCAGGGCGGTCACTGACGGGAATATTGAGGGATTATGGCTTTTAGTTTCTATAGGGGAGTTTTGTGCAACTGTCGCTCTACTTTACAGTTCGCGGGCCTCTCGGACTTCGGGTCTACGAGGGCATCGGAAGGTTCTTAGCAAACTAAGGGTCGGGAGGGCGAGGAGTTTCACCCACGTAACTCCCGTTTCCGTAGGAACTTTATAATTAAATATACCCATCCTCCATAAACGGGCTTCCTCCATAAACATTGAAAGAATGTATCCAATCGGTTAATAAGATTAGCTCCTTTAAAGAAACAAACGACTATTTTCAATCAGTACCTCAGTAATTACTAGTTTTTGAACTATGGCGTCTTTTAAGAAGTAATTTGTTTTGAAAAATATTAAAATTTACCTTCACTTGATGTTTAGAGTGTTTCCTCATTAAAAACCTAAAACAAAACAGATATGGCATTAAAATAATATCAATAAAGTTGTCGAGACCGATTTCGGCTATGCGGTTGGTGGCCGCAAATTGTTATGAGATTAGTCATGTTATCATCATCATCAGCCCGTAAAACGTCCACTGCACATACTACTGAACATAACCCTCATCCCGAGGGAGAGTTTTTTCCATAGAACATACATGGCATGTGGGTTGGAGACCGCAGGTACAATATATATATACATACAGGGAAACGCCGCTGCCCATTACCTGGTATATACCATTTTCAATGAACTTACGACAGTCGGGACCAATGGCTGAACGTGCTTTCAGAGGCACGGATTGCGAGTCAAGTTGGTTGAGGGACTATCCAGTCCCTCAACCAACCAGTTCCCCACAGTTCCCTGGAGGGGCTGGTTTAAGCAGCCGCCCACCTACACCCCCGTTACCCAATATAAATGAAAATCAAATTCCTAGAATCAAAAAATAAAATATACTAATTTCATTTATTGTCAGTCCTCCGCCCAGTCCTGCGTGTTTGTCCGTCTATATGATTGCCTTGTCCTGATGCAAAGTCTTTGCTGCCAGATGCTGCACTAGAGGCACTGGAGGCGCCGGAGCCACTTGAACTGCACTTTTTTTCGCGGGACGTAGTGTGCCACGGTGCCATTGCCTGTGAGTGCCAATGTCGATCCTGGCTTACAGGAGTTGCAGCGTGTGGCAATAGCGCCAAAACTACCATGATACTACCGAGGCGGGAAAGTGTTTAACTCCTTTCCATCCCCTTGACTTCCCTCTCTGCAACCCCAGGAATGGAAGTCGCGAATGTACAGAATAAACACAAAAATCAATTCAATGTATTACCACCCAGTCCTGCGTGTTTGTAGCCATGTCCGTCTAGATGATGGCCATGTCCTGATGCAAAGTCTTTGCTGCCAGATGCTGCACTAGAGACACTGGAGCCACTTGAAGCAGAGTTTTGCGAAGTACTAGTAGAGGAAACGGCGCTTGAGGCAGACGGAGCTCCTTCATTTGTAATCACGATGGTTGAGCCTAGAATATTATACAAAATAAAATTTATAGAATAAAACCCTGGGATACATTTATTCCATGCGTAAAAAGTTTAATAATTTCTATTTCAAAAATTACACTTTCATCCATGACAGCTTTACTTTTTGTATGGGACTTGGTGGCTAGGTCCACCAAGTCACTTAAAAAAAGGCCATTATTATGTGCCCCTTTCAAAACTTACAAAATTTGCAGTGTTGGAGTGTTTGTGAGTGAGCGGCACCAGTTCGGGAAAGGTATGCACTCCCCGCGCCATTCTCTATTTTCCTCTGTGCAACCCGAGGAAAGTTTACTTTATGGAATTAAGACTAAAATATAATAATTCAACTTATTACCTTCCAGTCCTTTGTGTTTGTAGTCACGTATTTCTATATATTGGATACCATTTCCTGGTGCATAGTTATTGCTATTAGAGGCAGTGGAGCCGCTGGCGGCGCCTGAAGAAGAGTCTTTCGAAGCACTTGCATCTGAAGTAGCGCTTGAGGTAGTTGAAGCCCCATCATTGATAATCAGGACGGTTGGTCCTAGAATAATTTCTAAAATTGAATTTATCAAAAACATTCCTGGTATGGGATTTTTCATAAAACTACCAAGAACAATATTCCATGGGTAAAAAGGTGATTTTCTTTATTTCATCAACATCAACAGCCCGTTTACGTCCACTGCTGAACATGGGCCTCCTCTTAACAGGCCTTGGCAAGCCAGGACCGTTGAGGGATATTGCCATAATCACCATGCTTGGCAGACGGATTGGTGATCGCAGTAAGATGTTAACCTTGGGCTAATAGACGCTGCTACCCATCCATCAGCCATATGTCCCTTAGTCGCCTTTTACGACACCCATGGGTAGACACGGGGGGATGGTCTATTCTAAGCCGGAAACCACACGGCTATTTAATTCTTTATTTATTACAAAAATATTAAGTTGCAATTGTAAAAGGCAGTTTTACTTTTTCGCGGTCGAGTTGGTGGACCTAGTGCCATTTCTAGTATGTGCCACTATTGATATTCGATTACAGGATTTGCAGCGTCGGAGTGTGTAAGGGAATACTCCTGAAAGAATATGAGGGATATCACCCTGTCCTCCCCTTGATTGGAATCTAAATCATGGAATAACGACAGAAAATATAATTATACAATATATTACCATCTGATCCTGATTTGTGTTTGTGCTCATGAGCTTCATGGACATGTTTGTAACCATGTCCTACTCCTAAGTCTTGGCTGAAGACACTTGAAGAGTCTTTCGAATAACTTGCAGAGGAAGTGGCGCTTGATGAAGTAGATGAAGCCCCATCACCTTCAGACAGGAGGTTGAGTTTAGAAATTTAACATATCCCAAAATTTTGTTTATAGATGACATTTCTACGATTAAATTTTTAGTGAAACTCTCGAGAACAATGTACCATGTGTGAATTGATTTTCTTTATTTTAAATATTAGGCTTTAATGCAGGGCCCTAAGGCAGCCTAACTTTTCCAGTGTGTGCCACCTTCGATCTTATCTTACAGACGTTGCAATGGTTGGCACCGAGGCGTGATAGCACTTTGTTTCCTCCATGTCCTTATGTACTTCCTTCTCTATAACCCGAGGAATAAAAGTCTTAATTATAACGTCAGTAAATATAATAATTCAATTTATTACCACTGGAGGTGCTTGAACCACTGGTGGCGCTAGAACCACTGGCGGCGCTAGAACCACTGGTGGCGCTTGAACCACTGGCGGCGCTAGCACCACTGGCGGCGCTAGAACCACTGGCGGCGCTAGAACCACTGGCGGCGCTAGAACCACTGGCGGCGCTTGAACCACTGGTGGCGCTAGCACCACTGGCGGCGCTAGAACCACTGGCGGCGCCTGAACCACTGGTGGTGCTAGAACCACTGGCGGCGCTTGAACCACTGGCGGCGCTTGAACCACTGGCGGCGCTAGCACCACTGGCGGCGCTAGAACCACTGGCGGCGCTTGAACCACTGGAGCCGCTTGAGTCACTGGCGGCGCTTGAAGAAGACCCTTTACGTTTAGACAGGGTGCTGGAACCTAGACGTTCAATATTTTCAAATTTAAGTTTCTATAACAATTTCCTGAGATCGGTTATTTTATGAAACTCCCAAACATATAACTATGTTAACAAATATTTTAATTTCTTTCTTTATTCCAAAAATAAGACTTCTCCGACCAACTTAATTTTTTTATTAGGACTTGGTAGACCTCGTTGCCATTTATACATGCGCGACTGTTGATCTTGGCTTAGAGAAGTTTTAGTATTGGCGAGTGTGTGGAAATAGTCTCAAAAATTAAATAATGACCGGTACCGAGGTGGGGAAGGTAGAACAGCTTCCCTCCTAGCCCTTCCTATTCCCTCCCTCGGTAGCCCCAAGAAGACTTATTTATGGAGTTACGACAGAAATTCAATTTATTACCGCCCAGTCCTTTGTGTTTTTGGCCTTCTAAATGTTTGACACCGTGTCCTGCTGCTGCTAAGCCTTTGACGCCAGATGCTCCACTATCTCCACTTGAAGCACTGGAGGCGCTAGAGTCACTGGAGCCGCTTGAAGCACTGGAGGCATTTGAGTCACTGGAGCTGCTTGAAGCATCTGAAGACCCTTTACCTTTAGACAGGGTGCTGGAACCTAGACGTTAAATATTTTTAAATTTAAGTTTCTAAAAAAAATTTTTGAGGTCGGTTCTTTTATGAAACTTCCAAACTTTTAACTGTGTTATCAAATATTTTAATTTCTTTCTTTATTTAAAAAAATAGACTTCTATGACCAACTTAATTTTTTTATTAGGACTTGGTAGACCGCGTTGCCATTTATACATGCGCGACTGTTGATCTTGGCTTAGAGAAGTTTTAGTATCGGCGAGTGTGTGGACATAGTCTCAAAACTTAAATAATGACCGGTACCGAGGTGGGGAAGGTAGAACAGCTTTCCTCCTAGCCCTTCCTATTATCCTCCTCGGTAGCCCCAAGAAGACTCATGGAGTTACGACAGAAAATATAGTCATTCAATTTATTACCTTTGTGTTTGTGGCCTTCTAAATGTTTGAGACCATGTCCTGCTGCTGCTAAGCCTTTGGCGCCAGCTGCTGCACCGGAAATCGCGCTTGACGCACCTTTAGAGCCTAGACAAGAAATATTTTCCAGAATTAAGTTTATAGAAAACAATTGGACTTGGAATTTTCATGAAACTCCCAAAAACAGTATTCCATACATTAAAAATTTAATTTATATCTTTATTCCAAAAATTTGACTTTCATCAATGGCCCTTAGGCAGCTTTACTTTTATTCCCACCCGTCCACCAAGTTCCGACATTGGAACTTGGTGGAAGGTCCCCAAGTTCCAGTGTGCCATTTATAGTTTGTGCTACTATTGATCTAGACCTAAAGCTGCAACTCCGAGTCTGTCGGAAGCCAAGTAGTGCTGGAGAGTCTAACAATAAAATCATGAATGTGGAAATGATTCTCTCCTGCCGCTCCCAATTTCCCCTTGAGTAGCCCCATGGGAGAAAGTCTAATTTATATTAGACTTCTATCCATAGGACTACTCACCTACTCACTACATAAGGAATAGAGAAAGTAAATATAACATTTTAATGGTTTACCTAGTACTGCGTGTTTGATGCCATGTCCTCCTAATAGTTTGAGGATCTCTCCTCCTCCACTTGCAGCAGAAATAGCGCTTGAGCCAGCAGAAGCTCCCTCACCGCCTTTCGAAAAATTTAATAAAATTTAATTTAAATACGTCTTGCATCCATGGGCCTCAAGGTAGCTTAACTAAGTTCGCGCGACTTGGTGCCATTTCCAATATGTGCCAGTGTCGATCTTGGCTTACAGAATGTGCAGTGTTATAGAAATCATTCCTGGAATGTAATTTTTTACAAAACCCAAAAATAGTAATCCATTCGTTAAAAGTTTTATTTATTCTAAAAATAAGACTTAGCTTAACATATTTCGCACGACTTTGTGCCATTTCCACGGCTTGCGTATCCTGGCTTACAGAAGTTGCAACAGCGACAGTGAGAGTGGGGATAGTCTTAAAACCATGAGGTGAAGAAGATCCTCCCGTGCCCTTCCTAGCTCTTCTTTGAGTAGCCCTATGGAGGAAGGTTTATTTATGGAAGAAAAAGAAAATGATTCAATTTATTACCTTGCAGTAATTTTCCGAAGTCAAATAGTTTGGTAAAATGTTCTGTCAAGAAGCTGCCACTTGATGCACTGGAATCGCTGGAGGCACTTGAAGTAGATTCTCCCGTAGCACTTGCAGCGGAAGCAGCACTTGAGCCGGCAGTAGCTGCATCACCACCAGAGAGGGAATCTAGTCCTTTAAATTTTCCCAATGAAGACATCATAGAACTCATTCCTGGGATAGGACTTTTTACGAAGTTTCCAAAAGTAGAATGCCAGGAGCTCATAAATGATGTAAGTAGTTTAAGAGCCGCTTTCTCCACGAATTTGGATTGATCAGAATTCAAGCCTTGTAAACCTGATTCTGTTGAAAAAACAATTGAATTAGTACTTTCATCATCGGCTCGTATAACGGGCACTGCTAATCATGGGACTCCCCTAGGATTTTATTATCCATAGCCGCGGGGTGAATAGCCACAAACAAGAAAACAAATTGCTCTGGTATATACAATTGTTATTCATTATTTTATTACAATAAATACCAACGATTTTACATGCTAACCGAGGCACAAACGATTGTCTTTCAACAAAAGAACTAGAAAGGAATATTTACTTTGACACAAAGATCACGTGGAAAGTGAATCCATGCCCACATCAGTATGGACAACGGATCTTAAAAGATCTCAAGCGATGCAGTTCCCAATACCTTTAATATTAGCGTTTTAAATGAGCACCCGAGAAAATTAGGATTTTATCCCTTTTACCCGATCCTATTAATCTCCCACAATAGGGTAGGGCGTTCAATTACCTCCACAATGGCGGTAGTAACGCTAAATTAAATTTTCCCTGTTACAAAATAATCTGACGATTTTATGTCTCGCCTAAGCCATGAGGATTTTATTATTTCAAAATATGTTAACTTGCGTCTATCGGTATTGTAGGGGTTGGGCATCGGATAAGGTCGTGCAAAAAAAGGGGAGGATTAGTGCATCTGTCACTTTTCTTTACAGTTCGCGGGTCTCACGTCAACAGACACCAGACAAGTGGTGTATAATATCTACTATCACTGCATTTTATTTACCTACTTAGTACATCTTGACGGCCTCAATGCATATAAAGTAAAGCAACAGTAGTTATTCCGCAACCCCTCCTAGCGGCCTAAGATTCTCTTTTGTGCATAAGGCTGACCCTGTTAGACTTTATGCCCAAACAAAATGTTTAATAAGACAAATAATTACCTGAAAATCCTTCAAAACCAGAGCCAGACTCGGAGCTTGAGCCAGCTTGTCCCCCGAATGGGAAGGCACCCAGAGCACCGAACTTATGGATGGCGGCATTAAAAAATTTCGATTTTCCTGCAAACATAAAACTCATAAATATGTATATGTTTTCGCCTTCTTCCATTCTGGCCTGCAACCGCAATCAGCGGCGTTTTTGCCAATGTTTAAATGTATAAAATATCTTGTAAAATATCAAAAATGAGAAAAAACCTAAAAAGCCATTTTGGAGCATGATATTTTGTGTTCTCCAATATGTTTTTATTTCTTCATAATTAAGAGGAGAGATATTTATGAGGTAATAGTTCCGGAATCGAACCCAAAACACCAGGAAGCAATAACGCATAACAAATATATAAAGCCGTGTTAAAAAAAAAATATAACTACCAACTAGGAAAAAATATTACCCTTTCCTCCAGAGACAGCATCGGACCCCGCACTGGATCCTGCACTGGAGCTTGCTGCGGAACTTGCTGCGGAACTTGCTGCGGAACTTGCTGCGGAACTTGCTGCGGAACTTGCTGCGGAACTTGCTGCGGAACCCGCACTCGATCCTGCTCCAGCACCAGATCCTGCTTCTGATCCTAATCCTGCTCCTGATCCTGCTCCTGATCCTAATCCTGCACCGGATCCTGATCCTAATCCAGATCCTGCTCCTGATCCTAATCCAGATCCTGATCCTGCTCCTTCGCCAGATCCTGCTCCTGCCCCAGATCCTGCACCAGAACCTGATCCTGAACCTGCGCCAGATCCTGATCCTGCGCCAGATCCTGATCCTGCACCGGATCCTGATCCTGCTCCAGATCCTGATCCTGCACCAGATCCTACTCCTGATCCTGCACCGGATCCTGATCCTGCTCCTGCGCCAGATCCTGATCCTGATCCAGATCCTGATCCTGCACCAGATCCTGATCCTGATCCTGCGCTAGATCCTGCTCCTGATCCTGCACCGGATCCTGATCCTGCTCCTGCGCCAGATCCAGATCCTGCTCCTGATCCTGATCCTGCACCGGATCCTGATCCTGCTCCTGCGCCAGATCCAGATCCTGCTCCTGATCCTGCACCAGATCCTGATCCTGATCCTGCGCCAGATCCTGCTCCTGATCCTGATCCTGCACCGGATCCTGATCCTGCTCCTGATCCTGATCCTGCACCAGATCCTGCTCCTGATCCTGTACCGGATCCTGATCCTGCTCCTGCGCCAGATCCTGATCCTGATCCTGCGCTAGATCCTGCTCCTGATCCTGATCCTGCACCGGATCCTGTTCCTGCTCCAGATCCTGATCCTGCACCAGATCCTGCTCCTGATCCTGCACCGGATCCTGATCCTGCTCCAGATCCTGATCCTGCTCCTGCGCCAGATCCAGATCCTGCTCCTGATCCTGCACCAGATCCTGATCCTGATCCTGCGCCAGATCCTGCTCCTGATCCTGATCCTGCACCGGATCCTGATCCTGCTCCTGATCCTGATCCTGCACCAGATCCTGCTCCTGATCCTGCACCGGATCCTGATCCTGCGCCAGATCCTGCTCCTGATCCTGATCCTGCACCGGATCCTGATCCTGCTCCTGATCCTGATCCTGCACCAGATCCTGCTCCTGATCCTGCACCGGATCCTGATCCTGCTCCTGCGCCAGATCCTGATCCTGATCCTGCGCTAGATCCTGCTCCTGATCCTGATCCTGCACCGGATCCTGTTCCTGCTCCAGATCCTGATCCTGCACCAGATCCTGCTCCTGATCCTGCACCGGATCCTGATCCTGCTCCAGATCCTGATCCAACTCCAGATCTTGATCCTGCTCCTGCGCCAGATCCTGCTCCTGATCCTGATCCTGCACCGGATCCTGTTCCTGCTCCAGATCCTGATCCTGCACCAGATCCTGCTCCTGATCCTGCACCGGATCCTGATCCTGCTCCAGATCCTGATCCTGCTCCAGATCTTGATCTTGCTCCTCCGCCAGATCCTGCTCCAGATCCAGCTCCTGATCCTGATCCAGCGCCAGATCCTGCTCCTGCGCCAGATCCGGATCCTGATCCTGCTCCTGCGCCAGATCCTGCGCCTGATCCTGATCCTGCACCGGATCCAGACCCTGCTCCAGACCCTGATCCTGCTCCAGACCCTGATCCTGATCCAGCGCCAGATCCTGCTCCTGATCCTGATCCAGCGCCAGATCCTGCTCCTGATCCTGATCCAGCGCCAGATCCTGCTCCTGATCCTGATCCTGCTCCAGATCCTGCTCCTGATCCTGCTCCAGATCCTGCTCCTGATCCCGCTCCTGATCCTGCTCCTGCTCCGGATCCCGATCCTGCTCCTGATGCTGCCCCTGCACCGGAGCCTGCGCTGGATCCTGCTCCAGATCCTGCTCCAGATCCTGCTCCAGATCCTGCTCCAGATCCTGCTCCAGATCCTGCTCCTGCACCGGATCCTGCTCCTGATGCTGCCCCTGCACCGGAGCCTGCGCCGGTTCCTGCTCCAGATCCTGCTCCTGCACCGGATCCTGCTCCGGATCCTGATCCTGCTCCTGATGCTGGCCCTGCACCGGAGCCTGCACCGGATCCTGCTCCAGATCCTGCTCCTACACCAGAGCCTGCACCGGATCCTGCACTGGAGCCCGCACCGGACCCTGCGCCGGATCCCGCACCGGAGCCCGTGCCGGGTCCTGCTGCGTGGTCCACACCGAAATTACCATCTGTTCAAACAATATTCAAATTAAATAACGTCATATTCTCTCTGAACCTAATGGGTGGTATTAAATTACACGAATTTTAAAATATCATTAATTTTAAATCCTTTTGTTAATGTATTGACGTAATTTTTATTACATATTAATATTATTTTACTTGTAGAATGCCGTGAGGGTTCCGGCTTAGAATAGACCACCCTATATCTTCCAATGAGTGTATTAAGAGGTGACTATGGGAGATCCTCAGAAACTCCATCTTAATGTAAGGCAAGACTAGAGCAATATGCGAATGCGCACGACTCAAAATGCGAAGCATTAGAGAGTGCTCTACTACCGAAAAATTCGTTTTGCCTCGGTTCCGCGACTTTTTAATTAATTTATCGATTGGTAATCCACGTAATCTCCTCAATCTGCGCACTATTTTATAGATAAATTAATGGAGAATAATTCTGTCACTAGTAAAAATTGATTTAAGATAACAGAACGGGAAAAAAATATAGAAATAGAAAAAAAAACCCGTCAATCAACACTTTTTTTCGTTTGAAACACGATAGCCGGCGTAAAAATTAATTAATCTAATCATTTTTTTTTTATTAGCTTTAGATCTCCTATGCGGATGGTTATCTTATTTAGCGTCGTTGAATTGTTATTAACGAAAAACTAAAATTAACAAATAATATTTATTAATATTTTCTTCTTTTCGCCGCACGAATGAGCATTATGAGTCGTGCACTTTTGGATTTTCCAATTTTTTTTAAAACCTGGCTGTTTTTTAATGACCTATCTTTTTATTTTTTTTATTTCGACAATGATATTGATGGGACATCGCCATGGCAATAATCAGCATCGACAACCAAGGACACTGTATATATAATCTTGTTTATATTAAACTATATGACTAGAAGTAGAAACAGATATATTCCACAGAACCGACTACGACGACATTCTACGTGACACGATTTGTCAACGCATCCGTTTGAATTCCTTCCAACGCAATGCGATATGAGCCATCTGTTGGAAATTATCTTTATTGATTTTTATTAGCCTACATAAGACAGAATCTGTAGAATTAAAATTTAATGCCGCCAAATGTAACTATTCTTCCCTGAGGCAGTTACTTGTAAAAACGCTAGTAGATGGTATACATACTTGGTGATGGCAAGCAGACGGCTGCGCCGACCTGTAAAGATAAAAACCATCATCAGAAAATCATGATAATTGCAACTTATACATTAAAATACTATATGGCAAGTAAATCTAGTACTTGGCAATATTCCCAGAATGCTGGTAGCATTGCCCTGTCGAACGACAATGCTTACTTGCGGTGCAAAGTAAATACCAGCACTTGGGGAACGTACCGCATCAAAGAGGCCCGCTGCGAGGTTTTTATTTTACACAATCAACGTGTTTCTCCACGTGCGCTGGTAAAGAATTCCTTCAACATTAAATCCTGCGTCCGATGCTTCAGAGAAGTATCTTGCGTGCCAGTTAGTACTGAACATCTGCTGTACTGTCACTAAATAGTGACAGAGGGATCCTAGTATTTAAAACCCTCAGCCATTCAGCATCAGGTGACTACTAAGCTAATGACCGCATCACCATCAGAAAGGTACATTATCCCGGTTACTCCTTGATAACGAAGTTTTCTCATGGTGATAGAATGCCTAAAATCGGCGTAGTAGTTTTTGAGCTTATGCAATGGAAACAAATAAATACTTTCGTGTTATAAAATTAGTATACCATCAGCCTGTATAACGTTCACTCCTGAACATGGGGGAGGCCCATGTTCAGGAGTGAACGTTAGCATGGTGACTATAGCAAAGGGTTTTGCCATAGTCACCATGCTTGGCAGGCGGGTGACCGCAGTATGATGTTGTAACACACAAGGAAACGCTGCTGCCTGTTCCTTGGTATACACTTGTTATAGATAATGTTATAACAATCGGGACATGCTTTCACGAAGTATAGCCCCTCAACAACTTGACCGGGATTTTTTTTTAGAATTTACACAAAGATTTCTTGTTCGGCGTGCTTATGGCACTTAAAGCGAGACTTATGCTGCCATGAAAGCTGTCACTAAATAAGTAAAGATTAAAGTAAAATGTGCTTACCACGAATAATAAAACGATAACACTCCTCATGGTGGCGATGGTACTGTTGCGATGACTTTGGTAACGAACCAACCATCTTTATATAATTACGTTTATTTGCGTTAATCCAACTAACGCACAATAGAATGCCTATGAAATATGGTGTCTTTTGTTTAAAATTAAACTTTAAACATCATAAATTATGGTTTGGTTAATATTTTTAGGATACCGTAAAGAAATGAACGAATAAACTTTGTGAGCAACTGCTGCGTGGGAATTGCTTATTATAGACCGGCATAGAATAGACCACACCATTTATTCTCATGGGTGTCGTGTGAGATGGCTAAAGGACATACACCTGAGGGCAGCGGCATCTATTGTCTCTAGGTTACCATTTTACTACAATCACAAAGCTGCGTGCTAAGTTTTGTGATAATGGAAATCATAGGCTGCAGCATCAATCAGCTCAAGTCAAAATCAATAATTTCTTTATTCATATAGACACCATTAAAAACACCACCCTTGATAGTGGCTATATGTTTGTGCCTTTTGGGGCTCCGTTGGGGCCGTGGGGATCTGATGCAAAATTAATATATAAAGAACTTGCAGCGGCTCTTAACAATGTGACGTGTTCTCAGAATGCTGGTATATACTTTGCCCAACAAATAAGCATTGCTATTAAGCGTGGCAATGCTGCCAGCATTCTGGGAACGCTTCCCAGTGACGCCATTTTAGAGTAGTATTTAGTTTTACGTTAGTTTTTAGCTTTCGGTAGATTTGAATTCTTTGGTAGCTTTAATTATAGGTTATTTATATTTATTAAGTTTAGTTTTAGAATTATTCTGTTGTTTTTAAATAAATAATACTCCCTTAATCTAAAACATAAAGTATTAAAAAAATAAAACTTAGTACCATTAAAAAAACTTAAATTATGTTTTTATGATGCGTCGATTTCTTTTCCTACCACCAGTTCAAGACGTGGCAACTCTGAAAAGAACTGGCAAGAAACTCAGAGGAAACCTATTTTAAATAATCAATTTATCATTACTTTTACAATAGTGTTAAGCAGCCGTGTCATTCCATAGCAAGTTACTCCCAAGCCATTCTATTATTAACATAGTCTGATATTTTATAAAATGCCTTTTTACATAATTTAGCTTTGACAATGGCTTTAAATTTATTAAGGTTAGTTATAGTCATACTGCCATCATCAATCCGCGTGCTAAGCATGATGATGTAAGCATGGCAATCAATGACCCTGACTTTCAAATTTCTTTTAAAAGGATCGTTCCATGTCCCATGGTCAGATATGGAAGTTGTTAACGGGTTATTGTAGTTGAAAAAGAAGAAGCAATCAAAGTCTCCTGCGAGATGAGCGTATTGTATCTCAAGTCGACCCGGACGACGAGATAACAACATACCAACTAGCAGTACAAATACTGCAAAAATCGGACGCTACGCGTTGCCCCCTAGCCCTTCCGATCCTTAGTTTGCAAAGAACCTTGGTCCCCGTAGAGGCCCGTGAACTGTAACGTAGAGTGATAGTTGCACAAAAAAAACAAACTCATCACTCAATCTCCCCGCCAGCGACCGCCCTGGGGCCCGAGTCTGCTATTTTTTTAAGTATTGTGCCACCGTAGTGCCATCATGATATCATTATGCCAAAAACGGTAATCTACTAATCTCACTATGGTGTCGGCGCTGGAATGGCAGTCGGTGTTGCTACCGCAGAAAAAGGCCGTCAACAGAAGTAGCAGGGGAGATAGTTAGGGAGATTGTAATGTTTATTTAGGCGATTTCAAAACTTATAAATGTATCATTTGTTGTTATATTCAACTACGCTAATGTCATCGTGGCGTCATAATGACACAATTATGACGTCATTTGGATTAGTAGATTACCAAATGGGAAAAAAACCGACCATTGAACTGTCATTGATAGTTTATGTACACGCTATTACGATAGCAGACTCGGGGCCCTGAGCAGAGATTCAAGTCCCACAGAGGATGCCTCCTTGCGCAGGTTGCTTAGAAGTTTTTTGACCATTTATTAAGGCTGAACAAAGAGGTATAAATAAAAGGTAAAATAGCAACTATAGTTTGTCTGAGACAGGAAGCTAAGTAATCTGAACGTAACTTAACGATATACTAAGACTGCGATAAAAATGTATCCATTACTGTAGTGTTATTGTAAGGTAAGACGACCTCCGTAGCGTGGCGGTATTTGGCTCGCTTTAAATCTCGGGGTTCGATCCCCACGCCGAACAGAAAATTTTGTGCAAATTCTAAGATTTCTGGTTGGTTGAGGGACTACCCTCCGTGCTTCGGAAAGCACGTTAAGCCGTTGTCCCCATATCAAGGAACGGGCAGCATCGTTGCCTTGTGTGGTACAACATTATATTGCGGTCACGAACCCGCCTGCCAAGCGTGGTGGTTTATAGCAACTACCCTCTCTCGGGAGGAGGCCCATGTTCAGCAGTGGACGTAATACGGGCTGATGATGATGATGATGATGATTGTAAGGCATTCCCTATGTTATTGTCACTGTTTTATTGAAGCTATATTAACTTCATAAATTGACGTATTTAAAACGTATTTATTACATGAATAAAAAACATAATATACAACTAAAAGTAGCTAAATTAAAATAAAACAAACTTATAAAATACTACTATACTAAATCTATTCTACTTGTCAAGGTTCCCAGAATGCTGGCAGCATTACCCCGTTGAATGGCAATGCTTACCTGCTGTGCCAAGTAAAAACCAGCACTCGGAGAACGTGCCGCACTAAAGAGGGCCGCTGCGAGGTATTTATAAATTAATTGATTGTAAACGTTGAGTATACATCAATTTATCGGAGTCAAAGTTATATTATTACGTGATTCGCTTCCTGTTTTATACTACACTAGCGACCCGCTCCGGCTCCGCACGGGTACAATGCTGATGTATTATACATATATACCTTCCTCTTGAACCGCATCAAAATCCGTTGCGTAGGTTTAAAGATTTAAGCATACATAGGAATAAAGGGACAGAGAGGGCGACTTTGATTTATACTATGTAGTGATTAAAAATCGTTGGTCTACTACTGTTATTGCCTTTACTGTAATATATAAAGTTGAATAGTTTGTTTGCTAGAACCGGCTAATCTCAGTAACTACTGCTCCGATTTGAAAAATTCTTTCACTGTCAGACAGCCTATTTATCGAGGAAGGCTATGGATTATAATCAATAGTGAAGTTCTTACGGGGACGGGAGTAACGCAGGTGAAACCGCGTGCGGGAAGCTAGTAAGGTATAATATAGACGTTGTATTTTGTTTGTCTGTTCCTGTATTCCGCCCAATCTCTAAAACAAACTGACTTTATTTTTAGATAGCTTATAAATGCCATATTTTATGCCGGATACAAAATGCTTTTTTTCCGTTTTTTTTTTACTAATTGTGCAATATAAATAAAATAACAACTCTACATTTGAACGAATCTGACACTTTTATCCATAATTATAATCGTCACTGGTTGCACCCCAGCTTTACAATCTTTTCAATTTACACAAACATTTCCTGTCCGGTGTGGGGATCGAACCCGTGACCTCCGACATTTAAAGCGAGCCACATACCGCTACGCTACGGAGCCTCTTATGACATAAAACTGATTTTATACATATAAATTATTATTATATTATACATATAAACCTTTCTCTTGAATCACTCTATCTATTAAAAAAAACACATCGAAATCTGTTGCATAGTTTTAAAGATCTAAGCATACATAGGGACAGACAGACAGCGGCAAGGGACTTTGTTTTATACTATGTAGTGATACGATTATTATTTGCAGGGCCCGATTTAGAGCTCCGGATGCCCCGGAGCAACAAACGAGAAGAAGCCCCCTGGCCACAAATTAGTTTCCCTCTAAATGTGTAGAAAATTAGAAGTATGTTCCTACTTTTCAGGACGATTTGAATTCTGTTATTTTACTGATTGTCTAATTTAAGTAAACAAGTATAGATGTATAACCGTTATTATTACAATATTTAACAACTATTACATTAATCATGATTCTACAAAGTACTGCATGTAAAGGTACAACACTGAAAAAATTAATAGAAGAAAAGTTCTAGAGTTTACTCGTCAGAATTTGTAAGATTTTAAATCTCTATTGTGGGGGCCCCTCTATTGTGGAGGCCCCGGGGCAATTGCCCTGGATGCCCTCCCTTATATCCATCCAGCCTTGATTTTTTTTCATTGTTAATACTCAGCAAATTGATTTATTGTTTATAGTATATATCAATTGTTCTAACAATTGATATATGTAATACTTTTTCAATAGCATTAAATATTACTGACTTGAATGACGTCGAGCCTGCGTTAGAGGCGCCCGTTCGTGCAACTAAGATCATCTTGTATTACAAGGCACTAGAGTCCATTTTATCATGTACATTTAATATTTCCGTCTCCTTGACAATCTTTTATGTAAAAGCCATATGTCTATTTAAAATTTCAATGTTACGATTCGATAGTAGCACTGGTGGCAAGTCCTCTTGCAAATTATTTAGCAACTATGTTCCCGCCCGCGGTTTCACCCGCCTAACTCCAGTTCCCGTGGGAAATTCATAATTGAATATAGCCTATGTCATGTATGGGGATAGTGTAGCTTTCCAACGGTGAAATAATTTTGCAAATAGGTCCAGTAGTTTCGGCACATATTCAATACAAACAAACTAACAAATCTTTCCTCTTTATTATATTTAAGGCTCGAGCACACCAAATGCGTATGCGTGACTACGACGTAATCACGCCGTAGACACGCGCGTAGTTACGGCGTAACCCGATGTCACACCGGGCTACGCATACGCTTACGCATCCGAGCCGAGTACGCAACGCACATGGCCTATTGCGTACCCGGCTGCGGCAGCCATATTTTATTCTGTTTTCGAAGGTTGTGTTGTGCACGATGTCTGAAATGACGAGGAAGAAGCAATATTAATACTATTGTGCCAGAATAATCCTGCGGAATATATACATTTATACGATGCATTTTTGTAGAATTTACTTTTTGGATTGTAGATACATTCATAAATACGCACAATTTCAATAAGTTTTTCTTTCTTATCTCTATTCATTACAAAAACAATACAAAACATCACTACGTGCCAGTATATCTGTAAAAATATACAACTGACTGAAAGTTACGTGCGTAGGGCTACGCACAGCAAAGGTACGTGCGTGTACAAAATTGTTCGGTGTGACGTCTAATAAGGCGCGCCATTGAATACAACGTCATCATGCAACGTTGCCGTTCTGCTCTGCGTCAGGTACGGCGTAAGTCACGCAGTCAGTTTGTGCCTTGGGAGCTGCATTGCGTAGGGCTACGCATTACGTCTACGCGCACGTCTACGTTACGCAAGCGGTGTGACCTGTCTCATACGGTTCCATACATTACAACTCAGTGGTACGTGCACGTCTACGCTTACGTCTACGCATACGCATCCGGTGTGCTCAAGGCATTATGGACAACCACAAAATCATGGAATATTTTTATTTCTAACTAAGGTTGCAACCCGCACTATATGTATTACTAGCGGCCCGCCCCGGCTTCGCACGGGTGGACTTTTATACCCTACCCCTGCCCTACCCTACCCCTACCCTAACCCTACCCTTAATGTTTAAAATGAAAAAAGTTGTTGTAGTGACATAACTACAATAGTTGGACATATACTACCGCGGAGTTTTTTGTAGACATTATGATGTTCTTCAATATTGTTGTACAATATTTTGTTCTATCGATAATAGTTTCGGCAGCGCATTCGACGAAAGACATTTTAAGACTCATTTTTCTACACCTTCGGTTACATTGTTCAAATTTTACCAAGGATCCCTAATTTTTTTCAAAATGAAATGTAGCCTATGTCAAATTGGAAAAATGTAGCATTCTATTGGTGAAAGAATTTTTTAAATCGGCCCAGTACTTTTTGAGCCTATTCATTACAAACATACAAAAATAGGTACAAATCTTTCCTCTTTATAATATTAGTGTAGATATAGTATCGTACTAAATTTCAGTCAAATGTACTATATATTATAAAAACATACATACATAAGCTCACGTCTGTTTCCCAGCGGGGTAGGCAGAGACAATGGACCTCCACTTGCTACGATCCCTACACACATCTTTCGCTTCATTCACTCTCATAACATTCTTCGTACAAGCACGTCGGTTTAGGGTGGATCTTATTTGACCTTTTGCGAGTATGTCTCCGATTTGGTCAGAGAACGTTCGTCGAGGTCTTCCCCTTCCGACTGTGCCACTCACACTTTCCATGTATACCTGTTTTATCAGTCTTTCTTCATCCATTCTTTCCACGTGACCAAACCATCTCAACATTCTCTTCTCTATCTTCGTAATAACGTCCTCTTTCACTCCACACCGTTCTCTTAAAAACATACATACTTACATATAATCACGCCTTTCTCCCATGGGGGTAGGCAGAAACTACAGAACGCCACCTGCTACGATCCTTACACACTCCCTTTGCCTCGTCCACGTTCATACATCTGGTCATACACGCACGCCCGCCGGTTGGGAGAACTACGCACCTGACCTTTCTGAAGAACATCACCTATGAGGTCAGTGTATGTCCTTCTAGGGCGTCCCTTCCCGGCGTTTCCACTCACATCTGCCAAATACCTTTTGTTACTCGCCTTTCATTCATCCTTTCCACATGACCAAATCACCTAAGCAATAATTAAAAACATAATATTGTAGAAAAAGTACTTTATTGCTTTTGCTATACTAAAATTGTCCCCATATAATAATTTAGACCGAACCCTCAGCGCGGTATATGAAAACAATTAAAAATGTTCAGTAGGACGAGGGCTTTAAAAAAATGTTGTTGAGTGACTTTGAGTCCTCCGGACAGAACCTTAACGTGGAAAAATTATTTAAAATAAATGTGTACTATTTTATATTTCCTATTTGTAACCGACATTGGAACGTTGGCAGTTACCCTCAATAAATTTGTTACTTCATCAGTTGCATCATGCATGAAATTCCCCCAAAAATCATAAGTCATTATTCCTCAATTCCTCCGTCAGCGACCGCCCTGAGCCGAAATCCAAGTCCCATAGCGCCCTCTTGCGCCCCGCCGCCTGCCGCCCTAGGCTCGGCCTCGGGGAGTAGGGCACATGGGCCCCACTGTCTTCGCGCCGACCCATGAGGAGTTGGGACGCCTCCACACTCTGGGCGTCGCTATAACTGGGCAAATAGGCAAAAAAAGGGCCCTCGTGCGCAGGTTGCTTACTTTATAGTTTTTAAACCTTTTAATAACACTGGAGCTCTGCTCGCCTCATGCCCCGTGAAGTAGCAAAAGCCACGTGGCTGATTACGTAAATCCGTCCACCGTTGACGAAAATAAGACTCCAGCCTAATTTAAATAGCTTTTGTTCTGACGGACATATTGTTAGCCCTGAGGCTTTTGCTAATACACCGGGCATAAATTTAAGTAGCCTACGGTTCAACTTAATGGCAAGGTTCGCAGTGTTCGCACATAGGTATTTGAAGCACATAGGTATTTGAAGAACAATTTTCCGGTACATATAAAAAAAACCGGTCAAGTGCGAGTCGGACTCTCGCACGAAGGGTTCCGTACCTACTAGTACTATATAGCCTACCTATTTTTGATATCAAGAATACAACAAGTAACATAGTATAAACGTTCTTGTAGCTCGTTGTAACTCTGATCGATGTTAATTATAGTTGATTGAATGAAAGGTAAATTGCGGTTTACGGTTTATGACGTATTAAAAAAAAACTACTTACTTGATCTCGTTCAAACCAATTTTCGGTGGAAGTTTGCATGGCTATGTACATCATATATTTTTTTTAGATTTATCATTCTCTTATTTTAATTAAGTTTCACCATTATAGTTCATATAGTTTCGGAAAAAAGTGGCTGTGACATACGGACGGACAGACAGACAGACAGACAGACATGACGAATCTATAAGGGTTCCGTTTTTTGCCATTTGGCTACGGAACCCTAAAAAAACAAAAAATTTAGTCCGTCAGTTAGATTACCAAAAAATATTGGACACGTATTTTTTTTCCGTTCCTCAAACTAAATTTGATGAACATACAGTATGTTGAAATTTTAAGTAACGTCACTGGTATAATGACGAATGAATGCACGAAGGGTTCCGTACCATTTTCTAGCGTCTACCTGTGGCCGTTATTAATGTGGGGCAAAAAAGGACAAAAAAATAAAAGTTGGTATATCTCATCATCATCAGCCCGAATAATGTCCACTGCTGAACTTGGGCCTCCTCCCGGGGAGGGTATTTGCTATAGTCACCACGCTTGGCAGGTGGATTGGTGACCGCAGTATTCTGTTGTACCGTACAAGGAAACGCTGCTGCCGGTTCCTAGATATACGATTATTATAGATGATGTTATAACAATCGGGACCAACGGCTTAACGTGCTTTCCGAGGCATGGAAGGTGGTCCCTCAACCAACCAGACCCGAAAAGAAATTTTAGAATTTACACAAAGATTTCCTGTGCGGCGCGGATCGAACCCACGACCTCCGAGATCTAAAGCGAGCTAAACACCGCTACGTTACGGAGGTTGTCGCCTATTCAATACAAAAAAACAATTTAATCTTTCCTCCTTATAATCTACACTAATATTATAAAGAGGAAAACTTTGTTTGTTTGGTTGTAATGAATAGGCTCAAAAAGTACTGGACCGATTTCAAAAATTCTTTCACCATTCGAAAGCTACATTATCCACGAGTAACATAGGCTAAATTTTATTTTGGAAAAAAATTGGATTCCGTAAGATATTTGGGTTTTTCGGTCAGTTCAGACGGTTTACGTATATAATTAGTTTAGTTTTTGTGTACATTTGACTAATATATATTGATATATTTGTCAGAGGTGTCGTAAAAAATTAATCCATTTGGGAGCTTTCAACGAAAACGCTGCCTTAGCCCTATGAGATAAAACAAAACAATTTATGGCGGAAATATTCTTCTCTTTTATTTCTACAAAAAAGTCTGCATTTGCATATGTCTATCTTCCAAGGTTAATTTGCTATATATCTTTATATCTTTTAGAAAAATGATCATTTCTAATGCGGTAATTGTAAAGCTAATCAGACGGATTCAGTATTTATCCTTATCATTTTAAATGAGTTAATATTCTTAAGCATTTCATGCAGATTATTTTGACCCCTACACTATATACTTTAAATGAATAACTTAAAAGTTATCGCAAAATAACAGCGCGTGTTTTCTCAGCGCAGCAAGTGAGGTAGGCCGAATGCGATTATGCGCGCTCGATCCTTAAGAATTAAAGGGCAATTTTTTTGTTTTGTGTTCGTTGTAACTATGATGGATAGATACTTGAATACCTATTTATTGAGTGTTTGTTGTATTGTTAGTCCTGAAGAGTATAGGTATTTCATACGATAAAAGTAAACCCACCTACTTATTTCACTGAGTTTTAGTAGGTACCCATATTAATTTGTTTCTGTTTGTTTTGACCAAATTCCGCCCGTTTGTTAGAGGCTTAAAGACATTCTGTAGTAGGTACAAGTATCAGTATTGTACCCGTGCGAAGCCGGGGCGGGTCGCTAGTATTAGTATAAAAATACTGTAAGATAGGTTAAAATACTAAATTTGCATTCATTTCCATGTGTATTAATATTAATTTTTCATTAAAATATATTTTTAAACAAATAAATTATATGACGCCCCATATTTAGCTAATAATCACTTTATTGTATAATAAATAATTATAATTATTTGTTTAGCTGAAAACTGGTATTTATACACGCAAAAATTATATATAATCATCGATATATTTACTCAAGTTTTCCGTCATTTTTTTATTATTCAAGGTCTAGCATAAAACAAAGTCGCTTGCCATTGTCTGACCGTCCCTATGTATGCTTAGATCTTTTAAACTACGCAACATATTTTGTTGCTGTTTTTTTTAATAGATAGAGTGATTCAAGATGAAGATTGATATGTATGATACATCAGCATTGCATCCGTGCGAAGCCGGGCGGGTCGCTAGTTGAAAAATAATAAAATATCCGCACTAGCTTGAAACCATATCTCCGTAAATGCGTCAACTCAATATTGTGTGTATAAGACACGGTACCGATGGTATGTGATCCCGCTGTCCTTCTTATTTCTTGTATTGTTATTTTTACACAGTTTACTACGCAAACTGGTATATTATTCCGATTATAACCAACATTTTATAAAACACTAGCGACCCGCCCCGGCTAAGCACGGGCGCAATGCTGATGTATAATACATATACACCTTCCTCTTGAATCATTCTATCTATTAAAAAACCGCATCGAAATCCGTTGCGTAGTTTTAAAGATTTAAGCATACTTAGGGATATAGGGATAGAGAAAGCGACTTTGTTTTATACTATGTAGTGATTCGACATGTATTCCTCGCACAGAGCGTGACTGGCTGGGGTACACCGATTGTGGCGTATTATTTATTGCTGCATTTGTCAAGTACGACGGCGTACTTCGGCTCGGGCTGTCGCTAACGGAGGGATTGAGCGATTATGACTTTTAGTTGTTTAGGGGAATTTTGTGCAACTGTCGTTCTACGTTACAGTTTGAGGGCATCTCGGACTTCCGAATCTACGAGGGCATCGGAAAGCTCTTTGCAAACTGGGAGAGCGAAGGGGGACACGTCGCGTTCGCGGGCGCAATTTTTTCCAGCGAGTCGGATAGAGTGGTCTCTGTATAATGGAGTTAGTTTGTTGCAGTCATTCAACGGCGTATTGGTAAGTTGTGTCGTCCGTCGTCTAGAACGCCCGGAAGCCGAAGGTGCTTTCGACGCTTTGTAAGCTCTATATAGTCAGATACTTGTCGGGAGCGGCTACCAACATTCTACTAATATTATAAACGCAAGTTTGTAAATATGGATGGATGGATGTTTGTTACTCTGTCATGCTAAAACTACTGAACAGAATTGGCTGAAATTTTGCACCGGGATAGGTTATACGCTGGATTAACATATAGGCTACTAAACATCACGCTCCGACCCACTGGAGCAGAGTGACGCGGGTTAAACCAAGGGGCGCAGCTAGTATTATAAACGCGAAAGTTTGTAAGTATGGATGGATTGATGTTTGTTACTCTTTCACGCCAAAACTACTTAACAGAATTGGCTAAAATTTTGCACCGGGATAGGTTATACGCTGGATTAACATATAGGCTACTAAACATTACGCTCCGACCCACTGGAGCAGAGTAACGCGGGTAAAACCAAGGGGCGCAGCTAATCTTCTACCTTAAAAGAATAAAGGCAGATGTACTATTGTTCTCAGAAGCATTTGCCAGATAAAGGCACATACGACGAATGTTTCTGACGTATAATGACACATCCAACCTTATGACCTCTAAAAATATAAAGTAACGTGTCCTGACTCATTGACTGACTCATCAACGCCGAGGCAAAAGTACTGAAGTTAGAAAAGCGATATTTGGACCGTGGCTTCCTTTTGTGGCGTAGGTATAGTAAGAAAGGATTTTGGTAAATTTATCCCGTAATAGGATGAAAAAGGGCAGCATAGTTTGTATGGGTCAACGTGATTCCTTGGTCCGAACTACTTCAAATTTCGCATAAATAAGTATACTTTAGATGGAAGATGGAAGAAATTTTTCGTATTTTGATTGTCAACTCGCAACCCGCCCCGGCTCCGCACGGGCGCAATGCTGATGTATTATACATATAAACCTTCTTCTTGAATCACTTTATCTATTAAAAACCGCATCAAAATCCGTTGCGTAGTTTTAAAGATTTAAGCATACATAGGGATATAATACTTTTCTAATTTTATACTTTATTTTCTGATTTCATTCAACTTTTATTTCCTCCTAATTTCTCTCCTTTCCTATTACCTAATTATTTTGTATATTTTTCTTACCAAGTAATTTGTGGTATAAAAAAATAAAATAAAAATGATGACCAGGAAGGCAGTTGCTGAAGCCCGCTATGAGGAATTAAATGATAAATATGTAGCTTCAGTTAAAAACCTAAAAGCTTCTGAGGCCCGTTGCAAGGAGTTAAACTCAAAATTTATATTATTATTACAAGAACATAAAAAATATAGGGATTTGTGTGAGAATTTGCAGAGGGAACGAGCTGACAATGAGTTGGAGGTACGGTCTATTTTAAAAAATAACTCAGTACTCAAAAGTAAGTTGTCTGAAATGAGTTTACAACTTGATAACGTCATAGAGGACCGGGATAACTTACAGTCAATAGTGTCTAGCTTTGACCAATGCAGAGTTCAATTTGAAACAACTCTCAAGCATAACACTGCATTGAAAATACAACTTAGGGAAGCTAATGACACAATAAATGATTTAGAGAGTAAAAACCAGGACTCCATGGCCGTGCATTCACAGTCTCTGTTTGAGGAACTGATTAATAGTGCACCTGAGTTGGTTGCAGTATCTCCTACCTCAAAAAAAAGCAACCAGTCTGTTGTGACAATTGACTTAACCTGTGATGAGAATGTTATAACCCACCCACAGGTTAATCAGGCTGATGTACTTAGAATATGTTCCAAATGTAAATGTTTATTTAATAATGAAAAATCTAAATATGAAACTTTAATTAATAAGTTACAGTCTGACATAATATCTTTAGAAAGTAATTTTAATAAAATTAAACTTCAATATGAGGAAGCTCAGACTCAAATACACGATACTCTGTTGGTATGGATGGCTTGGTGGCTGACATGAAGGAAAATGAGCAAAAGCTGGTGTCCCTTGCCAATTATTATAATCGCTATGACATCACCAGGACATCATTATCCAGTGTGAGCCACCTTCAGACAGCGGCTTCTCCAGTATTATTATCTGATCCAATACAATCTCAGAACTTGTCTGAGGATAATAGTGATAGTCGCTTCCAGAAATTGTCATCAGGTACAGACAGCATTACAAATCAACCAAAGTTTATAATGTACAGCGATGAAATAGGTAAAAACATGGGTCAATTATTATTAGAGTCATCTGGTCAATTAGTAACCAACTGTTGTATGCCAGGTGCTACTTTTACACAAATATTAAATAGAGTAGTTAAAAATAGCCACCATCCTGACTCAACAATAATGATCTTTATCGGGAGGAGAGGTAACACTAACTCACATATGTTAAACAAGTACTTTGATTTATTATCAAAATTAAATGTAAAAAAGATAATTTTGCTTGCTTTTCCATATAGTAATTTGTTGCTGGAGACGGAAAATAATTATAGATATAAATTAAATGATAGATTGCACACTTTGACATTGTACAATAATAAATTTCAAATATTTGACATTAATATATTTATTAAAGATTTTAATTTTAGAACAGAAGATAATTATTATCTTCCATTTTTATATAAAAGACCAATAGCAGATTCGCTATCATTTTTTTTTAAACATTCAGCCAATATGTTGGCTGACAATACTGACTCTATTGAGCAGTTGACATTGAATGATAATTTGGAATATGTTCCAAATTCTTTAAATTAGATATTAGGACAATAGAGTTGAACTCTGGCTATGTAGTTACTGGTAATGCTATAGAAACCAGTATTAGTATAAGAAATAAAGGAAAAAATGATTATAGGATATCCCCATCTTCTGTATTGTCAAAAAAATGTATCCATCTGGTACATCAAAATATTCAGGGGATGATAGGAAAGGAGTTAGAATTGGAACTGTTTTTGAACTGTAACAATATTGACATTTTATGTATAACTGAATCTTGGCTCAAAAGTCACCAGGTCATTTTCAGTTCCAATAACCACCATATTGTGAGCTCTTTCAATAGGGACCGATTTATCAGAGGTGGCTCTTTAATAATTATTAGGAATTGTCTAAAATCTAAAGAAAGGAATGATATAGTGAGCCTCTCTATTGAAAGAGTATTAGAGATAGCATGCGTTGAACTGGAGCAAGTCATAGTTATGAGTGTTTACAAGCCTCCATGTGCGCCTAATGAGGCTTTTTTTTAAATTATGGAGGATGCCTTATTTAAAGTAACCAATAGCCATAAAACAGTTGTCATTTGTGGAGACTTCAATGTAAATATACTAGAGAATAATTCACTGTCACTTAACTTTTTAAATCTATTTAAATCATTTAACTTATATAATGTTTTCTGTGAACCTACGAGGATTACTGCTTCTACTGCAACTTGCATTGACAATATTTTTACTAACATAATACCAAGTCATAAGTCAGTAATCAATAGTCTACCCTCTGACCATTGTGGTCAGTTAATCTCATTTCCTAAGAGAGACAATAAGGCTCAGAGAAAACATATAAGTTTTATTCCTATTAGTAAGCGGATTGATGAATTTAAAATAAGTTTGTTTCGCAAACTATCGGAGTTGCCCCCTCACAATGATCCAGATCAACTTTATAATTCTCTTTTTAACACAATTATAACTGAGCATAATAGGATATTTAAACTCAAAACTAAGATGGTCAGTGAAGGTTTTAGTTTCAGTGAATGGGCAACTACTGGTATCTACAAAAGTCGCAATAAACTGTTTGAATTGTATTATGAAAAGACATATAATCATTGTCCGACTTTTAAAAATCATGTAAGTAAATATTCAAAAGTTTTTAAACAAACCTGTTATGCTGCTAAAGCTTTGTATTTGAAAATAAGATAAAAAACTCAACAAACAAAATTAAAGAAATATGGAACATAATTAATAATGAAACAGGTAGGGCTAAAAATGTTATTAAAGAATTCAATTTAAATATTAATAATGTAGATATTAAAGCTGATATGGATGTCGCGACTGAGTTCGAATATTTTTTTACAAAAATACCTTTAGTAACAACTGAACTTCTCAACTCGTCTTCCATAGAAGCTGAATTACTTTTGAAGGGAAATGTTTGTAAATGTGATACTGACTTTACTTTTACTTTTATTAACTATATAGATATAATAAAAACTTTTAAAACTATGGAGATGAAAAAATCAAAAGATTTGTGGGGGCATTCAGTAAAATTCATAGCTAATATTGTAGAAATAATTGCACCCACCCTAGCAAATATATTTAATAGTTGTGTAAGTAGTGGTGTGTTTCCTGACTTAATGAAGCATAGTAAAGTTATTCCATTGTTTAAGTCAGGTGATACTTCTGATCCCTCGAATTTCCGACCTGTCTCTATATTGCCCACACTGAGTAAAATCTTTGAAAAAGTTATTCTTAGTCAACTGCTTAGGCATTTTACAAAACATAAACTCCTTCACACCAAACAGTTCGGATTTACGAGGGGTTGCTCAACCGTAGACGCTGGAATCGAATTATTGAAGAACATATTCGCGGCCTGGGAGGAATCACAGGATGCTTTGGGTATATTCTGTGATTTATCTAAGGCATTTGATTGTGTACACCATGATACGCTAGTCAGGAAATTACACCACTACGGTATTAGGAACACGGCTCTCGATCTTCTGAGTTCATATTTGGGTAATAGAACTCAGAGGGTCGGTATAAACGGTAAAATATCTCCAGGGTCCGTTGTTAATATAGGCGTACCACAGGGTTCTATCCTGGGACCGTTCCTGTTTCTTGTATATATAAACGACTTGCCTTACCACATAGGGAATGACCATGAGATTGTATTGTTTGCCGATGATACTTCTTTGACATTTAAAATTAGTAGAAAATTACTTAACTATGACGACGTAAACAATGCGCTCTCGAAGGTCGTGCATTGGTTTAATGTAAACAATCTCGTTCTAAATGAGAAAAAAACCAAGCTTATCAAATTTTCCACCCCTAATGTCAAACAGGTCGCCACCAACTTACTAATTAACGGAACGAGATTGGAGCCTGTGGAGTCAACAGTTTTTCTTGGTATAACTGTCGACTCCAAATTGCAATGGGGACCACAAATTAAAAATCTATCTGGTAAACTTAGTTCTGCGGCATACGCAGTTAAGACAATAAGACGGCTTACTGATGTAGACACGGCCAGACTAGTATATTTTAGTTATTTTCATAGCATTATGTCCTATGGAATTCTTCTATGGGGAAACTGTGCGGACATTGATACTATATTTGTGCTGCAGAAACGCGCTGTAAGAGCCATATACAAACTTGGACCGCGGGTTTCCCTACGGGAGAAGTTCAAAGACATTAAAATTCTTACTCTAGCTTCGCAATATGTTTATGAAAATGTGTTATACGTACATAAGAATATAGATAAGTTTCAGAAAAAAAGTGATATACATAATATGAATACTAGACATAAGCATGACTTAGTAGTACTTGCAACTCGTCTCCATAGAATAAGCAACTCTTTTATGGGGCAATGTATTCGCTTCTATAACAAACTCCCAAATAATATTAGAGAATTATCTGTTAATAAATTTAAAGCCACTGTCAAAGCTAAACTATGTAAAAAGGCATATTATAAAATATCAGATTATGTAAATGACAGAATGGCTTGGGAGTAACTTGCTCTGGAATGACACTGCTGCTTAACAATATTGTAAAATAAATGATGATTTGATTATTTAAAAAAGGATTCCTCTGAGTTTCTTGCCAGTTCTTCTCAGAGTTGCCACGTCTTTGAACTGGTGGTAGGAAAAGAAATGGACGCATCATAAGAACATGATTTAATTATTTTTGAATTGTGTCTATATGAATAAAGATATTATTGACATTGACTTTGACTTTGACTATAGGGACAGAGAAAGCGACTTTGTTTTATACTATATAGTGAAGTCAAAGTCAATATATCTTTATTTTAAAAATATTTTTTTAATAATGTTTTTATTATGCGTTGTCTCTGTTATTTTTCCTACCACCAGTTCAAGACGTGGCAACTCTGAGAAGAACTGGCCACAAACTCAGAGGAATCCTTTTTTTTAATATATTTGTTTGATATTACAATAAGTTTTTATCAGGCATTTTACACAGTTTGATGTTTGGTTGAAATTCATCAATTCATTCGTGTCTCAGTCGGTGTACCAACAATCGTGTTTCGTGTAGACAGTATAAATATAATTAATATTATCGTACGCATACAATGACGCAAACGATAAATTTCTCATTAAAACAATGACACTATCCATGATATATGACGACATTTTTAAATGGCATACTATGAGTTACTTGCAACTCGATTTCAAGGCCTAGTGTTAAGGCCTTAATTTGGGCAGTTATTTACAGTTACTCAATGTTCGAATCAGAAAAGAGGAGATACGTAGAAGAACGCGGGTTACCGACATAGCCCAACGAGTTAGTTCGTTATTGTGGCAATGAGCAGGCCTTATAGCACGGAGAACAGATGGCCGTTGGGGCCGAAAGTTCTCGAATGGAGACCGCGGATGGGCAAGCGTAGCGTAGGACGTCCACCTACTAGATGGACGGATGATCTGGTTAAGGCCGCGGGATCACGGTGGATGCAGGCCGCTTCTAACCGTAACAACTGGAGATCTATGAGGGAGGCCTATGTCCAGCAGTGGACGTCCTACGGCTGAAATGATGATGATGATAGTAGGAGATCTGGCACCAATTTTTGGATAGGTATTTGAGGCAAGCTGCAAACTTATCACATACCCGTTCTTTTATACTCCAACACGGAACTGCAGACCTGGCTAATAAGTAGCGTGGCTAAACCCCTATTTATTTTATGTTTAAAAATATTAAAAATATATTTGAGACAGTATGTAATTGTTATATGTTGTAGTATAATGTTTAAGAAATTTAAGTTATAATAAGCCAGTCGATTTAGTCGGGATTTTAATATTGCCAGACGCATGCAAATATATATATTTTTTTAAATATATAATAATGTTTTGAGGCAACTTGAAATTTTAAAATAGTATTATTTTTAACTAAAATATAGATATAAGATTTTCGGAAAGAAAATGCCTTTGCCTCAAATAAAAAAAATATATTGTTAAAATAAAATAAAAAAGTTAGGGATCGAATTAGCCCCACTCCTCACCAGCCAGGTATGCTGTTCCGTACGGCGTGTTGGCCATCGGCGGCGGGCCGAAACCCGCCGCCTACCGCCCTAGGCTCGGCTTCGGGGAGTGGGGCACATGGGCCCTGCTCCCTTCGAGGCTGACCCATGAGGAGTAGGTATGCCTCTACACTCCAGGCGTCCCTATAATTGGGCCACTGTAAGTGTGGCCCCGGAGATCCCGCGGTGCCATACTGGCCTCGGGTGCCGTCGGGGGGCCGGATTGCTTATGCGTACCCGGCCCCCGCCAACGGCGGGTCAAAGGAGTGTCCCGGGGTTTTAGTGGTGTAGGGTCGTCTCCTCGTGGTATGAGTTTAGCATACCACGCTATGGAGAGGGCGAGCCCCACATATCCCACCGCCAGCGTGCGTGGTGGGAATGCGTCAATGCATTTCATACATACTTCAAATTTTCTACACATTTAGAGGGAAACTAATTTGTGGCCTTTGTTGCCTAAAATACAACAAACATAAAACTATTTAAAATATTAGCATTCTGCACTCCTTCTATATCTATACTAATATTATAAAGAGCTAAAGCTTATGAATAGGCATGAAAAATAGTTTTTATTTAGTCCGTCAGTTAGATTACTAAAAAATATTGGACACGTATTTTTTCAAACAAAAAATGACGAAGATATAGCCTATTGAAATGGCTTTCTTTTTGTTTTTCTTCGGACGGACATATGTAGTTAGCCACGAGGCATTTGCTACTTCACCGGGCATAAAAGCGAGCAGAGCTCCAGCCTAGATAATGGTTTATACCCTATAAACTAAGCAACCTGCGCAAGAGAGCAACTCTGTGGGACTTGGATTGATTGATTGAGGAATTTTGATTTTCTGTATTTTAGGGAAGTTTTGTGCAACTGTCGCTCTACTTCACAGTTCGCGGGCCTCTCAGACTTCGGGTCTACAATGGCATCGGAAGGTTCTTAGCAAACTAAGGGTCGGGAGGGGTTGAAATGTCGTGTAACGTCACTTGTAGGTACAATTTTACCAAGACGTCACGTCACGAGCCCCAATCTCCTGAACTTTATACTTTGATGTTGCTCTGGATCTTTGTAATTTTTTATTTATTTAATAAATATAAAAATACGTGTCCAATATTTATTTGTAATCTAACTGACGGACTTATTATAATTTTTTAGTTTTCACACCTATTGTTTGTGAGGTTGTAGGGGATAATCTCTGGGTCTACTGAACCGATTTCGCAAATTCTTATACCAATAGAAAGCCATATTATTTGTGAGTGTATACTTTAAGTCAAGTTTTCCACGGGATCTACATGGAGCAGCTAGTAAATTTAGGGTGTGCAACAGTTCATACTCTGTCCGCGCAATTTTCGTAAAAATGGTACAAAGTTTTTGCTTTATCCGCGTCACTCTGCTCCAGTGGGTCGGAGCGTGATATTTTGTAGCCTATATGTTAATCCAGCTTATAAACTATCCGCGTGCAAACTTTCAGCATAATCCATTCATTAGTTTTTACGTGAAAGAGTAACAAACATCCATCCATCCATACTAACAAACTTTCGCGTTTATAATATTAGTAAGATTGATACAAGAGATTTATTATAATGCAAAAAGCTGTTCATACATGAATTTTACTGTATTCGTAATAATATGATGACGTCATTGATTCCGATCAATTTATTATAAGCGAGTCGTACTAGTATTTAAAAAAAATGGCCAAGGGCGAGTCGGACTCGCGCACCGAGGGTTCCGTACAAACCTGTAGGTATATAAGTAAAAGTTCAACCATCACCATCAATATATTTGACATATTATATTTGCCACCGGAAAATAATTCGAATCGTAAGTTGATCCACTTCCGTGGCACTCTTATTGTTAAACTAGCGTCCCGCCCCGGCTACGCACGGGCGCAATGCTGATGTCTTATACATACAAACCTTCCTCTTGAATCACTCTATCTATTTAAAAAAAAACCGCATCAAATCAATCGTTGTGTAGTTTTAAAGATTTAAGCATACACAGGGACATAGGGATATAGGGACAGAGAAAACGACTTTGTTTTATACTATGTAGTGATTTAGTGGCCAGTTTCAGTGGACCCGCATAGTTATTATATTATTTACTTACTAGCTGACCCGGCAGACTTCGTACTGCCTCAATCGATACATACCCTACACTACCCCTACCCTACACTACCCCCACCCTACACTACCCCTACCCTACACTACCCCTACCCTACACTACCCCTACCCTACACTACCCCTATCCTACACTACCCCTACCCTACACTACCCCTACCCTACACTACCCCTACCCTACACTACCCCTACCCTACACTACCCCTACCCTACACTACCCCTACCCTACACTACCCCTACCCTACACTACCCCTACCCTACCTCTACCCTACCCCTACCCTACACCTACCTCTAATCTACCCCTAACTTTGTCTGAAAAATAAAAATAAAAATTTAGGGGTGGACTACCCCTAACATTTAGGGGGATGAAAAATAGATGTTGGCCGATTCTCATAGATACCGGATAAGCACAAAAAATTTCATCAAAATCGGTTAAGCCGTTTCGGAGGAGTATGGCAACGAAAACTGTGACACGAGAATTTTATATATTAGAAGTATTATGACACTTGACCTAACCTAACCAAACGAGACTATGCTACTGTTGTAACAAAACAAAAAAACTTCAACTTCAATAAGTCCTGTTGAACTCTATTGGTTTAGGTTTTGGTTATTTTTCTTTTAACTACTCGAAACCTCGTTAGTTTATCAACTGACTAGAAAGAAGAACAAGTACACTTTATTGCAAAATATAAAGCAATACAGTAACTTTAATAACATCATAATAAAATTATCCTAATTATATTTTGGATTGGCGGCCTTATCGCTAAAAGCACGACCACTCTGTGGAATCAATTAAAAGCGGAGGTATTTCCGATCCGGTATGACATGGCAACCTTCAAGAAGCGAGCCTATTCCTTTCTTAAAGGCCGGCAACGCACTTGCGACTCCTCCGGTGTTGCGAGTGTACATGGGCGGCGGTGATCACTTACCATCAGGTGACCCACTTGCTCGTTTGCCTCCCTCTTCAATAAAAAAATAAAAAAAAATAAAAAAAAAGCGATCTCTTCCAGGCAACCTTATGCATAGGTTGGACCAAAAAGTAAAAGAAAAAGAAATAGGGTAGCATAGGGTGTACACAGAAAATATATCAACTTACGATTCTTATTATTTTCCGGTGACATAAACTTACACAGAAAAATCTGGAATGAATGTCGATAACTACCTCTTTGCCGTTTGAAACATGTTATCATCTCCTCATACGAAGAGATAAGTCGCGGTCATTGCGGTAACTACAGTTCATCATCATCCGCCCGTATAACCCCATGAGGAGTAGGGACGCCTCTACACTCCAGGCGTCCCTATAATTGGGTAAATGGGCCACTGTAAGTGTGACCCAGGAGATCCCGCAGCGCCATTTTGGCCGCGGCTGCCATCGGGGGGCCGGATTGCTTACGCGTACCCGGCCCCCGCCAACGACGGATCGAAGGAGTGTCCGGTGGGTTTTAGTGGTGTAGGGTCCACTCCTCGAGGTATGAGTTAGCATACCACGCTATGGAGAGGGCGAGTCACACATATCCCACCGCCAGCGCGCGGAAACGCTGCAGCGGCGGTGGGAATGCAATGCAAAATGCATTTTCACACGGACAATAAAAACAAAAAAGTGGTTTGGTGACCGCAGTATTATTTTGTAATACCTACACAGGGAAACGCTGCTCGGAAAGCACGTTTAGCCGTTGGTCCCGATTGTTAAAACATCATCGATAACAATTATATACCAAGATACGGGCAGCAGCGTTTACTTGTGCGTTACATCATAATAGAGGTCACCAATCCGCCTGTCAAGCGTGGTGACTGTGGCGGAACCCTCCCTCAGAAGGAGGGCAATGTGCAAAAGTGCACGTTATACGGGCTGATGATGATGATTCGATATGAATTTCAACTCGATACCTCTACGCGTTCATGAGGAAAAGAGTAATAAGTTTGAAATTAACCACCCAAAACCTTTTATGCACCCAAATCGTTGAAAGTTATATTCAACGATTTAGCCAGTTGTCCTTCAGCCATTTCATTAAATGACGGCGTTTAATTAACGGCGTGGCCGTCCTATTGAATGGCTTATTTAACTAGATGCCCGCGACATTTATATTTAATTATTTCTTATGCCGCCATCTATTATTTACTTTGTAAATTGATAACATTTGTTGTTTTAAAATATGTTAAACGTTTGGTGCATCGTAGTTTCGGCTCGTGATACTAGATGGCGTTAAACGGAAGCAAATTCAATATCTGTTGAACTCCATTGGTTTAGGTTTAGGTTTTTTTAACCACCCAAAACCTCGTTAGTCTATCAAGTAACTAGAAAGTTGATCAATTTCCGATGCTTATTATTTTCTGGTGACATATATATATAAGTTATAAGTTATTTTAATATTATTTTAATATATGTACTGTGATTCGGAGTTTTTTTTCTTTTTTCGGAAGGTCTTACGTAGTTAGCCACTAGGCTTTTATTACTTCACTGAGCATAAAAGCGAGCAGAGTAGTTTGTAGTTTTTAAACTATTTATTAAGGCTGGAGCTTAATAAATAGTTTAAAAACTACAAACTAAGCAACCTGCGCAAGAGGGCGCCCCATGTGGGGCTAGAACCTCGGCTCAGGGCGGTCGCTGGCGATGGATTCAGTTATTATGACTTTTAGTATTTTAGGGGAGTTTTGTGCAACTGTCGATCTACTTTACAGTTCGCGGGCCTCTCGGACTTCAGGTCTACGAGGGCATCGGATGGTTGTGTTTCTGACAAGTGCAAGTGTAGGCATAGAAATAACCAGGTGCTGAATAAAATACATTTATTTCATTAATTGGTATAGGTCTTAGTTTCCTCTTGCGGTTTCACCCGCGTAACTCCAATTCCCGTAAAAGCTTCATAATTAAATATACCTGTATAAGCTATATAGCCCTCGATAAATACTATCTAACACTGAAACATATTAGATGTTGGCAGGAAAGCTGCTAGGCTGAAATGGGATTGGGCGGGTCACGTCTGTCGCAAGACGACCGCTGGGTAAAGATCTCCACACAATGGGTGCCGGGAGATGGACGGCGACGCCGAGGTCGGCCCAGAAAAAGGTGGCAAGACGACCTAGACGCTTACCATGAGGGCTGGTTCGAAGCGGCCCAGGAAAAGAGTTTCTGGAAGGAATTGGGGGAGGACTTTGCTCAGCAGTAATGTCTCACTGCTGAGCAAAGTCCTCCTCCAATTAAAGTACTAAGGCTAAAACACTGAAAGAGTTTTTCAAATCGGACCTTTATTTCCTGAGATTAGTGCGTGCAAAAAAACTCTTCAGCTTTATATATTAACCTCGTGAGACCCAGACACATCTTGGGTTCACTGGGCATTAAAACCGAACAGTCCGTTTAAATGGACAAAATTTTTACAGACCCGAGACTTGTTGTTGAAAATTTGACATGTTAGAATTATTGGTTTGAAGTGAGACATTCAGGCCATAGTTATGATAATATATAGATGCCGTTAAATATAGTTATGATAAAATAGATGACAATCCGTTCATCATTCTTTCGTCCAGAAATTGGTAGAAATAGCTAAAGATTTCAGCCTAATTAAAAAAAATGAATGATTTCTTATTAGTTATGTCCATTTAAATTACTAGTACGAACATTTAAATGGCTTTAATGAGAACTCATCCCGTAAAAGCTGTGGGTTTGAGACGCCATCTTTATTTTGGGTATTTGAAGGGCGCGTCGGCCTCACGAGGTATTGATTTTATTAGTGCGATTGTTTATCTTTGGATGACGACATTAATTGTTTATACGAATATCGTAATCGATCGGGGTAATACCACAATAATCATGCGCCTGAGCAATGATATGTTTTATCTTAAATTTGGTGATTATTAGATATTAGTGAAATACTAACACACCCACATAACTGCCGGCTTTATTTTCCTTTTTGCTGTCTCCCGCTTTTCTATGGAGGGAAGTGAAAACATATTTGTCCATTTGAGTATGTTTCGCCGGACCGGCTCATGAGGGCCGTGTTGAAACCGGTAGTAAAGTTACCCACTGAGTTTGTTTCGCTGGATCTTCTCAGTTGGGGCGCATTGGATCCGGTCGTAGCATTAAAGCGCGTCCGTCGTTATATGCTCATGGTCTACCCAAATAATGACAATTGTTTTGACATAATATAGACAGAACAAGCATTTTGCGTCGATAAAAAAATTATAAATAAATAAATTATAATAATAACATACTGTAGAGGAACGGTTGGTGGTGTTCCTCCACAGAAAATAAAGATCTTCTTTGCCGGGCGAGGTGGTGTGCCCGGCGACCGACGGCCATTTGTTACTGTTCGGAACTTGTATATGTTCGAATTGGCTTGCGAACTTGTATTGCGCGATACAGGTTAGTTAGGATGCTAGGTGCTAGATGGCGCTGCTCGTCTACTAGTAGTTTGTGTGCGCCTACTGTAGATGTCGCTACAGTACTCCCCTCCGAGACTGTAAGTCGTTCTGCTGAGTTGGAGTTCCAGTGAGTCGGAACTGATTCCAGTGAGTCGGAATCGATGCGGGTCCCAGTGAGTCGGGACCGTTGTGGCTGTGACTGCGTGCGGCGAAGCTGGCAGTGCTGCGCAGACCGGTGCGTGTGAGGTCGTGTGCGCAGTGCTGTGGTGCTGTAGCCGGAGTCGGTGGAGCCGTGTTGCGGAAAGCTAGTTGCTTTGCTGGTTGTGGTTGAGCTGGATGAGGAGTAGCTTGCTGGAGTAGCCGGTTGCGTGTTGTCTACGGGGTCACCAATTGTAGAGGAACGGTTGGTGGTGTTCCTCCACAGAAAATGAAGATCTTCTTTGCCGGGCGAGGTGGTGTGCCCGGCGACCGACGGCCATTTGTTACTGTTCGGAACTTGTATATGTTCGAATTGGCTTGCGAACTTGTATTGCGCGATACAGGTTAGTTAGGATGCTAGGTGCTAGATGGCGCTGCTCGTCTACTAGTAGTTTGTGTGCGCCTACTGTAGATGTCGCTACAATACCAATATATGATAATATAAAAATAATTAATTTTATAGATATAAATAAATAACATTTTTTTCTAATTAATGTTTGATTATTTACAAGTGCCTGTTTACGTAAATAAAAAAATATTTTAATTTTATTTTATTTTATAAGTCTTTCTTACTCCTCCTAATCTCTTTCTGATTAAATTCGTTGCGGGTTCCAAGGCAGTTTAACTTTTTCCCGGGACTTGGTGTGCCTCGGGGCTCATTGCCATTAGCAGTGTGTTGCACTGTTGATCCTGGCTTGCAGGAGTTGCAGCGGTAGGATTAGTCCAAAAAAAAAATAACTGCCTGCTGACTGCCTCTTTGGCCTGACGATATAGATCATCATCATCATCAGCCCGTATAACGTCCACAGCTGAACATGGGCCTCCTCTCGAGGGAGGGTTTCTGCCAGTCACCACGCTTGGCAAGCGGGTTGGTGACCGCAGTATTTTGTTGTAATATACAAGTAAACGCTGCTGCCCGTTCCCTGGTATACAATTGTTATAAATGATGCTATAACAAACGGGACCAACGGAGAATCCTGGAGACATTGTTTATTTTTCTTTTTTTTTTAAAGATTACTTGCACATTTTTTCAGTCTACTAGTATTCTTGTTAACCCCTCGTACTAAGCTAAAATGCTTATGTTACGAGTGGGTTCGTCGGTAGTGCAATGGCTGGGGTTCAAACCACTTTTACGCCTTCCCACAGCCGCTGCCGCGTATTCGCGCGCTGGTGGTGGGATATGTGGGACTCGCCCTCTCCATAGCGTGGTATGCTAAACTCATACCACGAGGAGAGGACAAATAAATAACAAAAAATAACAGGTACCTAAAAAACTAATCAGTAACCTATATATTTATCATTTTAATACTTATTTAGTTGGTATTTTAAGCCCCTGACGCTTGGTCAACCTACCCCATATCCGGGGTAAGTTGACCATAAGCATGGGGTAGGTAGACCTAGGCAGAAATAAGTGTAAATAAAGATAATTAGTCTAAAATAAAACATTCAAATTTACTCAATGATAGAAACTTTTTATTTAATAATAAACATACTTAAATTTTAAATCCATTCTCGGTTAATAAAGAACTTTAATAAAGGTAACAATCTCTTTTAAAAGTATTAAAAAAAACAACAAGTCAGATAATTTTTTGTACTTTGTGTTTCAACCTTAATTGTAACTTGAATTATATTAATAAATCGCTAATCAAAGATCACATTGCTTTTATAAAAATATTATTCAATATACATAAACTTGTGAGTATCTAATATTATAAACTACTAGCGACCCGTCCCGGCTTCGCACGGGTACAATACTGATACTTATACTACAGAATGTCCTTTAACCTCTAACAAACGGGCGAAATTTGGTCAAAACAAACAGAAACAAATTAATATAGGCACCTACTAAAACTCAGTGAAATAAGTAGGTGGGTATACTTTTATGGTATGAAATACCTATACTCTTCAGGACTAACAATACAACAAATACTAAATAAATAGGTATTTAAGTATCTATCCATCATAGTAACAACGAACACAAAACAAAAAATTTGCCCTATAATTCTTAAGGATCGAGCGCGCATAATCACATTCGGCCTACCTTGGCTGCGAAAACACGCGCTGTTATTTTGCGATAACTTCTAAGTTATTCAAAAAATAATCTACATAAAATGCTTAAGAATATTAACTCATTTAAAATGATAAGGATAAATACTGAATCCGTCTGATTAGCTTTACAATTACCGCATTAGAAATGATCATTTTTCTAAAAGATATAAAGGATATAGCAAGTTAACCTTGAAAGATAGACATATCCTATCGCAGACTTTTTTGTAAATCTAAAAGAGAAGAATATTTCCGCCATTCATTGTTTTGTTATATCTCATAGGTTTTAGGCAGCGTTTTCGTTTAAAGCTCCCAAATGGCTTAATTTTTTCCGACACCTCTGACAAATATCAATATATATATTAGTCAAGTGTACACATAAACTAAACAAATCATACATTTAAACCTTCGGGAAGAATCGTTCTATCGATTGGTAACAACCGCATGAAAATCCATGTATTAGTTTTTGAGTTTATCGCGAACAGACAGACAGACGCGCCCGGGGACTTTGTTTTATAATATGTAGTGATGTAGTGATAGCGGTCGCCCGCGGCGTGCGGATGTCGGATGTCGGTTACCGCTGCAAAAAGCCTACCCGGGAAAGACACGGTCAGCAAAATGATTCCCAGGACAATTCATAGACACCGACACAAACATCGACGAAGCAGTCATTATCCGCAGGCTGCACAGATTGTCTTTCTGTGGATGTTAAAGTTGTTAATGATGAAAATATTTAAATGTAATTAATAGGCATTTTAGGCATTAGGCATTTTAGGCATTTTCAAATGTTCAAGAAAATATTAATAGCGTGTAATATTCTAGCTCTGAAAAGAACTGTTGGTTAATCCTGAAAAGAACTGTTGGTTAGCCCTGAAAAGAACTGTTGTTTAGCTCTGAGAAGAACTGTTGATTAGCTCTGAGAAGAACTTTTGCGTAGGTGTAGTTTTAAGAACGAAATAAAAAAAAATCGCACGAAAATTATTAGACTTCGCAACGGGCCGTGCAGCAGAAATCGTAATATTTTAATTTCGCCATAACTTCAAAACAGAACGTCCAATTTTAATCATTTAAAGGCCAAATATTATCTACATAAACTGTACTTGGTGATGAAATAATTTATTTTGATAAGGATTAATAGAATGAGTAAAATAAACGCGTTTAATTGTAGTCCAAAAAATATTCAAGATTTCTAAATAAAAAAATGGTTGTTGTGCCTCACTCGACATAGATATGTATAGTGTGTTGCAGAGTTTTTTGTAGATATTTATAAGATCTACAATTAATTAGAACATTTTATGGTTCTATCTTTTATAGTTTAGGCAGCGTTCGCAAAATAAGTAACTTTTCTGGTTGATTTTTTACACCTTGTGTCCGAAAAACCCAAATATCTTACGGAACCCTATTTTTTTCCAAAATAAAATTTAGCCTATGTTACTCGTGGATAATGTAGCTTTAGAATGGTGAAAAAATTTTTGAAATCGGTCCATTATTTTTGAGCCTATTCATTACAACCAAACAAACAAAGTTTTCTTCTTTATAATATTAGATAAAACAAAAAACTTTTGTCTAAAAATTAACTTATTTATGAATATAGAACAATCAGTCTCATATTAGAGTTTTCAGGTGTAACTCCTAACAAAATAGTATCATGTTTTAAATTGTGATTTTCATAAACCACTTTAATCTTTTACCAAAACTAAAGTTCTGTTTTTCTTAAACTAAACCTACTATGAATACAACCTGTCTCATGTTATCTAGATTTAGTACAGATCCATCAAAAATCAGACCGTCATATCAGTCTTCTAAATCTGAATCACAATTCTTCATTCGTAAAATAGCGAATTACCTTTTGCACATTTAGACTGAGCCCATAACTTACACGTAATGCATTGAATCCACTCTTCATCAGGTTTACTGGCTGAATAGGATTCAGTGCATTCCATACAAATTGCGTCATCGTCGTCGCTTATATCTGAAAGATCATCGTTATTCATAGTTTTCTTTCCCTTCCCTTTTCCTTTACATTTGCCTTTGCCTTTACTCTTGATTTTGGGGAAGTTTTTTCTTTTTTCATCTTTTTTAAAAAAACCTTACTGATTTGCTTCTTTTTGTTTTCAAGAAGCTTTTCTTTCTCAGGAGTGTCTGTATATATGGTGCTTTTACGTTTTCGTATATTTCTTCTACTTTCAAATCGTGGTGCTGCTTTCGGAAAAGGTCTTACCTTTTCAGGAAAAATATAACTTAGGTTGGATTCAGGTGTAGGTGGTGTTACACATGAGTGTGGTTCAATATGAGGAAGTATATCTAGATTTAATCCAGGTGGAGTTGGCGTTTCAAATGGACGTGCATCAATACCTAACGGATGTCTTCTGTTTCTATTTCTTCTTGTACGTGTTCTTCATCAAGAATAGTAGGTGATTCACAAACGGTACTAGATGACCTTGATCTTTCGGGCATTACGGGAACCATTAGATTAGCAGAACGTCCGCCTGAATTTGATGGAAGATCTATGACTTGAAGTAAAGTAACCGATGAATTTGTTTGGGAGGTTGATGCAACAGCAACCGTAGTTCCAATGTCTAGGTACATTATTTTGCAAATTTGATGAAACAGCTACCGCACTACCAGTGATTCAGGATCTAGCGTCGTCGTCGTGCGTTTGGTGCTCCACTAAATTCAGACTCAGGAAATATGTTTTCATTAAATGGTGAAATTCCGGTGACTCTAAATCCAGACTGTATATTATCGATTGTAGCTGCCATTGGCAGATATATTTTTAACAATTCCGGAATGTCATAAATTGTGATTGTTTTTCCAGGGTGACTAGCTAGCCAGTTGTCACTGGCTTTATTGAAATATTTCTTCAAAGGGGCGGCAACGCTTCTGTCAAGTGGTTGTAGTTTGTGGCTGCAATGTGAACGACAAAACTGTAACTCCATTGTTACAGTTTTGTCGTTCTCCCAGTACGTCCTCATTTTCTGTAAAAATACAACTGTAATTTAGTATGTAAGAGAAGACTTCAATAGTGTTTACATTTATTATGCACATTAACCATTAGCCCACACAAGTTATATTTATTTTAAAGGGGTTGGTTGACTAATTAGTCTACGAAGGTAGACTAATTAGTCAGCAAACCCCTTTAAAACCCGAAGAAAATTTATCAACCAACCCCATACGCCATTTTAAATTTTACCTGCGTATCATATGCAAACTCTGGCACTAACATGGAAGCAATACTGTGCAATATAAAATAAAACTATCATATTTACATTTGGTATAACAACAACATTGTTTCTAACAGATCCATAGGCACAATAACAAAAAAAAGTACGAACGAAAAAAGTTACTCACATGGACCAAAAATACAATATGTGATGCCACTCACGAACGCCGCGCGACTGCAGTGGCTCACTTCGCACAAGTTAGCAGGTCGCGGGGAGGGATCGTGGTTCGTGATTTGTTGATTAGAAACAAGTGACAGTAGCGAGTTATTGCCGATTAGTCTACCTGCCCCTATAGCCAACCATCCCCGGTCTCCCCTAACCACTGAGTCACTAGGGCTATGTATGTGTAAGAATACCGTCATCGGTTATATTGTGGTTTTTCTATAAATATGTTAATTAATTCGATTAGACTAGAACATTATTAATTATTGATATGTTTATCACCGGAAATGGATTGATATAGAGAAACAAAGAGCAAACCTCTTCATAAAAGCAGTTGCACAATCATCATCATCATCAGCCCGTATAACGTCCACTGCTGAACATGGGCCTTCTCCCGAGGAAGGGTATTTCCCATAATCACCACGCTTGGCAGGCGGGTTGGTGACGCAGTATTATGTTGTGCCACACAAGGAAACGCTGCTCAACTAACCATACCCGGAAAGAAATCTTAGAAATTACAGTTGCACAAAATTCCCCTAAAAATCTAAAATACGTCAATTTTCCGCCAGTAACCGCCCTGAGCCAAGGTCCAAGTTCCACTGGAACCGTCGCCTTCCGCAGGTTGCTTAGTTTGTAGTTTTGAAACAATTTATTAAGGCTGGAGCTCTGGTCCCCTTTATGCTCAGTGAAGTAGCTAAAGCCTCGTGGCTCAGCGCCTCAACCACTACGCTAGGACCACACCACTCACGGCTATACAACAGATCCAAATTAAACATTAGGACTGGGCGTGCGTCTATACATTAGTGGGAACATCTTGTATTTAAATATATATATAAACCCACATCAGTATAATATATCTTGCCGATTCTTGCCCCACCAAGCGTTTTGCTTCTTCTTTCCTCATAAAGGCAAAGCTGTGGAACTCTCAACCATACTATGTGCTTCTATGTGATCTATTCAAGCTCAGAGTGAATAAGCACCTCAAGGCCGGATTTAAGGGACGACAATGCACGACAACTGCCCCGGGGCCTCCACAAAAGAGATTTAAAATATTTGAAATTCTGACGAGTAAACTCTACAACTTTTCTTTTAATTATTTTTTCGGTGTTGTACCTTTACATACACTTCTTTGTAGAATCTTGACTAATGTAATAGTTCTTAAATATTGTAATACCTACCGATTATTCATCTGTACTAGTTTACTTAACTAAGACAATCAGTACAATATCAGAATTCAAATCGTAAAATCGTAAAAGTAAGTACATACTTCAAATTTTCTACACATTTAGAAGGAAACTAATTTGTGGCCAGAGGGCCTTTTCTCCTTTGTTGCCCCGGAGCCTTCGGCCTTATAAATTCGGACTTGAGGCACCTTTTGGGCAAGCACGGTCCATCTTAGACCTCATCGTCACTTACCATCAGGTGAGATTAAGGTCAAGTCCAAACCCATATTATATAAAAAATGTTACCTAAATGTCAATAGATTAATCACATTCAGATGTTATCTATGAATTATTATATTAATCAATTGATAAGTGGCGACTCTTGTTTATCAATAATCATTCTGCTTCAAAATGTTGAACATCGCTGTCTATTTGGTTGTGATTATAGCTGTTTCTACAGGTAAGTAAATTATTATAGAACCCTATATAATAGGGAGAGCCTTTCACAACAAAACTAATAAATCGATTGAAATTTAATATGAAATCGTTGAATGGCAACGCTTACCTGCTGTGCAAAGTAAACATCAGCACTCGGAGAACGTGCCGCACTATTAATTAGGGATTAAATAAAAACTGTTGCCAATCTATACTAAAATATACTTAAAGCTGAAGGATTTTTTTGTTTAGGTACCGACTATTGGTCCTTTTTTTTTCGGACGGACATATGTAATTAGCTCCGAGGCTTTCGCTACTTCACCGGGCATAAAGGCGAGCAGAGCTCCAGCCTAGATAAATGGTTTAAACACTACAAACTAAGCAACCTGCGCAAGAGGGCGTCCCCTGTGGGACTTGGACCTCGGCTCAGGGCGGTCGCTGACGGAGAGATTGAGGGATTATGGCTTTTAGTTTAGGGGAGTTTTGTGCAACTGTCGCTCTACTTTACATTTCGCGGGCTTCTCGGACTTCGGGTCAACGAGGGCATCCGAAGGTTACCGACTATTGGTCCGATTTAACAAATTGTTTATTTGTTAGACAGCCCACTTATCAAGAAAGGTTATATGAGTATTTCATTCCTTTACTAACTTTTAAAACCCGTGAAGGTTTACAACTATCAATTAGAAATTGAATACTGATCTGTCTTGTTTACATTTAAACATATCTCAGAAACTACTGATCCGATTTCAAAAAATCTTTCAGTGTTGGATAGTCCATTTATCGAGGAAGGTTATAGGCCATATTTTATTACGAACTTCCCACGGGCACGCGAGCTACGCGGGTGAAACCGCGCGCGGGAAGCTAGTAATCTATGAGGGAAGAGCGCTCTGCTGTCTGAGACACAAGATATTAAGTAATCTAGTTCAGACACAGATGTTCATTGTATTGAATTTTATTTCTTAGCTGTATATCTAAGTGCTTGTATTCTAGAAAGATATTGATTTCATTATTATCATTATTGACCCTTAAGGGAGCGTTCAAGTATAACGTAACGCAATTTGGGGAAGGGGGGGGGTATCGTAAAACGTTACGATGCGTTACAGGGGCGGGGGTGGGTCGTTCTTACAACACGTTACGTATCATTGTTTCTAAAATTTGGGAATTAAAACTCCCAAACCAAGACCAAAAAAATTAAAAGCCAAAATATTATAAAAAACAAACAAAATATGCAGGTGTTGCAAATTAAAATTATCTTGTTTTATTTAGAAGATTAAAACTATAGTACTACCTAGTGTAAAAACTATTACATAACTTTTTACGACTTTAGGGTAAAAATCAAGGCCGGATTTAAGGGAGGGCATCCAGGGCAACTGCCCCGGGCCCTCCACAATAGAGGGACCCCCACAATAGAGATTTAAAATCTTTCAAATTCTGACGAGTAAACTCTACAACTTTTCTACCTTTACATGCAGTACTTTGTAGAATCTTGAATCAATAATGTAATAGTTCTTAAATATTGTAATAACGGTTATTCATCTATACTTGTTCACTTATATAAGACAGTTAGTAAAATATCAGAATTCAAATCGTCCTGAAAACTAGGTACATACTTCAAATTTTCTACACATTTAGAGGAAAACTAATGTTTGGCCTTGGGGCCTTTTCTCCTTTGTTGCCCCGGGGCCTCCGGACTTCTAAATTCGGCCCTGGTAAAAATGATCACTTCAGTGTTACGTAACGTTTAGAGAGGGGGAGGGGGGGTCCAGAAAAACGTTACGGTGCGTTACAAGGAGGGGAGGGGGGTCAAAAATCTTCAAAAATTGCGTTACGTAATACTTGAACGGTCCCTAATCGGACAGAGGGAATATAGAACCCACCATATTTTGAACTTTATGTACTTACAAGTACATAAAGTTCAAAATATGGTTGTGTGTGTTGATAAAGATCAAAACCAATCAATTCTAAACATACCCACAGCCTGGTTAAGGGCTAATTATGAAGTACCTACGGAAACGGGAGTAATGCGGCTGAGAATAAAAAATATGGACGGAGCGCTGTCAAACATTGAATTTTGACAAATCGTCAGATCGACTGACAATATAAGGCAAAGTTTTAGTAGGCGTGTGTGCATAAGCTTACGCCAAGGCAGAGTTTTGCCAGCTGCAGGGCGTTACTCGTAGCCCCATCTTTACTTTTCATTAAGTCTGAGATATGAAATAGGCTCTAGGTCCTAGACACTAAATAATTTATTCTTTTCCCCAGCATTTCCAACCGGAGACGATGTGATCGCCAAAATGGACCCTGGTCCAAGGTTCCAGTACATCCAAGGCCCTGACGGTGATCCTCGATTAGTAGATATGTGGTTGAAGGCCAGCGACGTGGCAGCAGCCGCTAGGTTCACTCCTGACACGCAGAATGTTTATCATCTTTTCACGAGGTGAGAATCCAGGTGATCCACTTTGGCTCCGGTAGAAATTAGCCTAGCTAAGGAGATTTAGACATCAGCACAGGACATAGGTGAAATCATCATCACCATCATCAACAGCCTGTATGACGTCTACTGCTGAACATGGGCCTCCGCCCGAGGGAGGATTTATGCCATAGACACCATGCATGGCAGGCGGGTTGGTGACCGCAGCAGTAGTTGTAGGCCCATGTTCAGCAGTGGATGTTGTACGGGCTGATGATGATGATGTATCTTGTAGAGCACGTTAAACACAAGGATCCCGAAAGGTCCCGATGATTATGACATCTTCGTTATAAACATCGGGACCAACGGCTTAACATGCTTTCCGAGGCACGGAAGGAATCATCAACCATCCAGACCCGGACAGAAATGTTAGAATTAACACAAATATTTCTTGTCCGGTGCGGCGGCATGGTATCGAACTCACGACCTCCGAGGCCTAAAGTTACGCCACGTAGGCAAGTTGCAATCTATATCCCATACCACCGCTATGGAGAGGGCGAATCCCACATATCCCGCCACCAGGTCGCGGATACGCTGCAGCGGCGGTGGGAATGCGTAAATGCAATTCCCCCCGGACAACAAAAAAAAAGGTACGCGTTAGTGCGTAAGCTGCTCCTGTACAAGCCAAGGCAGTGTTTTACCGGCTTCAGTTCGTTAGTCGTAACGCTCCGTCTTTACTTTTTATTTGGTATGAGTTTAAAACCCGATTGGACGGTTTAACCCTCACGTATCTCGTAGAGCATAACGTGCTCTCGAGGTTCTGCGCCTGATCTCTCACCTGTCGGTAGAACTGTCCCACCTAATTTTGATAGTAAATCAATTCAGAGTGCATCTCGCGCTCACACTTTTGCGCACGCAAATGGCTTATTTTGACAGTCGTGGTCAAAGCTCGGCAATGCTGACCGCTATCTATATGCGCTTCGGCAACCTTACTCACGCGCAGGATCACTAAATTCATCAACAATGCTAAGTAGCTTAGGTATTCTGTTAGGAAGGACGAAGGTCTAGAATCAATGCGTGTTAACAGTGATGACATATGGATCTGAGACGTTGTTTCTCACTATGTGCCTCACAAGAATGCTGAAACTCGCTCAGCGAACTATGCTAAGAGCTACGCTCGTCATTTCTTAGCGCAAATGAATCAGAGAACGAAGGTTGTTGACATAACCCAACGAATAAGCTAGCTGAAATGGCAATGGACATGACAATTAACAAAAAATGAATTCTATGATGCTTATGTTTAGCAATGGATAGGATTCCTCAGTCTGGCAACTGATATTACACGTCTACAAGGTTTATGAAACCAAAATCCGAAAGATCGAATGGTTGGTTTCAAAGAAGAATCAACCATATCTTAACCTTAAGCTTAATCATGTGACAGATCTCAAGTACCTACCATACATTTGCGTTAGCGATCTTATGCTAGCAATCGCTTCGCTGTAATGGAATTTTCTCTAGGCCCACAGGATGCAATGTGACTGTGAGTGACTGCCTCATTCCTCTCAGGTCCCCGGTTCGATTACATAATCGGACATTATGTACTAAATACTATTTCTCTCATCTTCTCAGACAAAACCCCTCGGTTAGCCAGCCTCTGGTGCTTGGGTACTCGGATCTGGTGATGAATTCAAACTTCGACCCTCAGAAGAAGACTAAACTAATCGTCCACGGATGGGGAGGTTCTGCCTTCTCATCGCTTAATACAGTACTTGTACCAGGTAGGTACCATTTTTTAACAGGACAACTTTCATGATCAAGCATTGTAAATCTCGAAGGTTGTACGATCCCCACGCTAGATAAGAAATATTTGTATGAATTCTAAAATAAAATTTCGGGTCTCGGAACACACGTTGATCCATGGCAAATATATTACTTCCCCTCGAGAGAACGCCCATGTTCAGCAGTGGACGTTATACGGGCTGAATGGACTAACGGACATGCAGCTGATGGATGGGCAGCAGGCTCTATCAGCTTGTAGAGGAACGGTTGATGGTGTTCCTCTACAGAAAATGAAGATTTCCTTTGCTGGGTGAGGTGGTATACCCGGCGACCGACCGCCATTTGTTGCTGTTTAGAACTTGTATATGATCGAATTGCCTTGCGAACTTGTGTTGCGAGATATAGGTTAGTTGGTATGCTAAGTGCTAGATGGCGCTGCTCGTCTTCTTGTAGTTTGTCCGACTACTGTAGATGTCGCTACAAGCTCAAGGTTGCTCACTATCTTCCTGCGATCATGGCAATATCCCTCAACGACCCTGGCTTGACGTTAGTCGTTGCTAATACTCACCGAAATTATTCATTTTTAGTAGTACAATAATTATTCATCATCAACATCAACAGCCCGTTTACGTCCACTACTGAACATGGGCCTCCCCTTAACAGACCTTGGCAAGCCAGGATCGTTGAGGGATTTTACCATAATCACCACGATTAGCAGACGGATTGGTGATCGCAGTAATATGTTAACCTTGGGCTAATAGACGCTGCTGCCCATCCATCAGCCATATGTCCCTTAGTCGCCTTTTACAACACCCCTAAGTATGGGTGTTGTAAAAGGCGACTAAGGGACAATAAGGGACATACTGTAATGGGTGGTCTATTCTTAGCCGGGAACCTTCTTCTTCTTCTTCCTGCCCTTATCCCATATTACTTGAGGTCGGCGCAACACTTTTGTTTCTTCCATTCTGTCCTGCCACCCGTGACACTACACTAACTCCCTTTTCTTTCATATCACTCTTCACACAATCCATCCATCTTTTCTTTTGCCTTCCTCTCCCTCTCCATCCATCTACATGTCTCCTTAGAACTCTTTTAGTAACTTGCATTTCATCCCTCCATCCATCCCTCTTCACATGACCACACCAAGATAAACGATTACCTTTCAACTTTTTATGTAATGGCGCCACTTTCGAACTTCTTGTTCTAAAGTTAGATTTCAAAAAGTTATAAATAAGTTATAAAGTTAGTTCCAAAGTTCTAGTTTTTCATTCTAAGCCAGGAACCACTCATTGATAAATGCAATCTTATCCTTTCAGCATTCTTGGCGGCAGACGACGTAAATGTTCTGGTGGTAGACTGGAACGCTGGAGCTGGATTCGATAACTACGTGATCGCTGTGTTGAATACCATCACTTCAGGTAATGTAGTTAATACTGCTTTAAAACACATAGAAGAATAAAGGAGAAGCAAAAAATTTTACCATCGGTAGACTTGCATCTTATGTATAGCCTGTATTGCTTAGGGGCTAGAACCATTTGGCTACGGAGGAGCCCAACCGGTCGTCAAAATTTATCAATCTCTTTATAACACCAAATCTTTAAGGGTAACGTAGATGACCTCAATCGATAATAGATAATAAAATCAATCAATCAATATCTCCAAAGTTGCATTTGGAAGTAAATATTTAAACGAAGCTTCTGTAATCACTCAGCCTTCATCTCCCCATCCAGCGACCGCCCTAAGCCGAGGTCCCAGTCCTACCGGAGGCGATCTCTTGCGCAGTTTGATTAGTTTTACCTAGTATATACTGGTGGACCATAATTTAAAAAAATATTAGCATTCTGCACTCCTTCTCTATATAAACTATAATATGCGAAATTTCATTCTCTCTAGTCCACGCAATTTTTGTAGAAACGGGTACAACATTTAAATCTTTAAAACCACCATCTTTTTTTTAAATACATAGAGTGATTCAAGACTAAGGTTTATATATTCATATATTATAACAGCAGTGCGCCCATGCAAAGCCGGGCAAGGTATATAGTTAAGAATCATTTAATAAGGCTGGAGTCTTGCTCGCCTTTATGCTAGGTGAAGTAGCAAAAGCTACTTAAATATCCATCCAAAAAAATACTGACCTTCCCTTAATCACAAGATTTTCATCGTCTACAGGTGAAGGAGTGGCTCGCTTTATTTCCTGGCTAAGTAACTTAACAGGCTCCGCGTTGGGGAGCTGGCACCTCGTAGGACATAGTCTGGGAGGGCACCATGTGGGCATCACCGGCAGGAACTTAGACGGACAGACGTCGTACATCACATGTGAGTTTATTCCGTCAATTACTTATCTATATTTACATACTTATATTATAAAGCTGAAGAGTTTGCTTGATTATTTATTGGCAAAATTAGCCTCCCGAGAGGCTAAACATGTAACTACAAAGGTATATTAATATGACTTTGATATAATGTCTCACAACAACGTGCGGAGCGTAGCGGTATTTGGCTCGCTTTAAATCTCGGAGGTCGTGGCTTAGATCCCCACGCCGGACTCTTGAATCTTGAATCTTTGTGTAAATTCTAAGATTTCTTTCCGTGCCTCAGATAGCACGTTAAGCCGTTGGTCCCGATTGCTATAACAACATCTATTATAATTGTATATCAAGGAACGGGCAGCAGCGTTTCTTTCCCCCGGGAGGAGGCTCATGTCAACAGTGGACGTTATACGGGCTGATGATGATGATGATGATGTGTGCGTAAGCTGTGTATGTATACGCCAAGGCAGAATTTTACCGGCGACAGTGCGTTACTTGCAACGCTTTGTCTTTATTTTTTATTTGGTCAAAGGCGTAAGCAACCACTAAGACAAGGCTCTTTGAAAATCATTTATGAAGCAATCTAAATGTTAATAAAAACTGGGCAAGTCCGAGTCGGACTCAGTTCCGTACCATTTTCATGCGTCTATCTGTTGCCGTTATTAAAACACATACATAAGCTCACGCCTGTTTCCCAACGGGGTAGGCGGAGATAATGGACCTCCACTTGCTACGGATCGTAGCAAGTGGAGGTCCATTGTCTCTGCCTACACATCTTTCGCTTCATTCACTCTCATAACATTCTTCATACAAGCATATTAATATCGAGCAAAAAAGGCAAAAAAAAAAGTTTGTTGCATGGGAGCCCCCCTTAAATATTTATTTAATTTAATTTTTAGTATTTGTTATTATAGCGGCAATAGAAATACATCATCTGTGAAAATTTCAACTGTCTAGCTGTCGCGGTTTTTGAGAGACAGGCAGAAAGCGAAGTCTTAGTAATAGGGTCCTGTTTTTACCCTTCGGGTTTGGAACCCTAATAATAACTGCAATGTTTTCTATTGTTGCAGCTCTAGATCCCGCCGGTCCTGGTTGGTACACCAACTCACACCGCTTCCGCTCCACAGATGGTGTATTTACCGAGGTATTCATGTTTGCTGAAGCTTAAAAACGTCAAAATCCTTCAATCTCATTGCCAGCGACCGCCCTGAGCCAAGGTCCAAGCCCCACAGAGGCGCCCTCTTGCGCAGGTTGCTTAGTTTGTGGTTTTTAAACTATTTATTAAGGCTGGAGCTCTGCTCGCCTTTATGCCCGGTGAAGTAGCAAAAGCCTCGTGGATAAGTACGTATGTCCAACCAAAAAAATCGTAGCCGAATTGGTTAAGGCATTAGGGACCATATGCAGACATTAGATGCAGGTTCGAGTTCTGCCGGTGGTCAAAATTAATTTCAAATTTAATTTCTGATTGTATTTTGCAGGTACTCCACACAAACGTCGGTGTAATGGGCTATTTATCACCGATTGGTGATGTCGACTTTTATCCTAACGGCGGACTCAACATGCCGGGATGTAGCACGCAAAATTGTGACCATGATAGGTAAGCAAAATGACTAGCTTGACGCGCGGTTTCACCCGCATATATCCCGTTCCCGTGGGAACTTCATAATTAAATATAGCCTATGCCATCCGGGGATAGTGTAGCTTTCCAACGATGAAAGAATTTTTCAAATCGGTCTAGTAGTTTCGGAGCCTTTTCAATACAAACAAACAATCAAATCTTTCCTCTTTATAATATTTGTATTGATATAGAGGTAGATTGATCTTTGCACTTGACTAGATACTGTGCTACTTTAACTTTTGCTTTTTTTCGGACGTATGTGAAATGTAGGTCTTATACAAGGTGTAACGGAAAGGGTATATACATACATAGAAAGAGCAAGGCTTTTTTGGATGATAACAAACAATATAAAAAAAGCAAAATGTGCAAAAGTGATTTAATCCTATCTCTACAAGTCCGGAAGTAATGATTTTTTTTTAATTCTTATATACCAGAAACCAAACTTTTCAAATTGAAATAAATACATCACTAGCACTCAATCAGCTGATCGATGTCAACAAACTATTTGCAAGTAAAAATAAACCTCTTACTCCTGGTATTTCTGAATAAAGGGTTCCGCATTTTTATTTTTTGGCAACTGTCGCTCTACTTTATAGTTCGCGGGCCTCTCGGACTTTGGGTCTATGTTACCTTATGGGCATCGGAAGGTTACCTTAACTAGATATTGTAGTGTGTATAAGACAGTGTATCGATGGCATGTGATGTCCTTCTCATTTCTTGTAATGTTATTATTACACAGCTTACTACGCAAACTGGCATATTTCTTCGATTATGACCAAAATTTATTCAAACTCCTCGACATCTATTACTCAGACACAGCGTGACAGGCTTGGGTAGATACTATATTTTGCCGGATTTGTCAAGTATGGTGGTAGTATCTAATAGAGGATGGGCCTTATTGCCTGCCTCGCTGTGCGTAGCAACCCTCTCTCGAGATGAGGCTCATGTTCAACAGTAGGTAGACATTATACGGGCTGATGATGATGATGCATAATATTCAATTCTCTTTTCCAGATGTTTCTACTACCTGGCCGAGTCGCTGACAGCGGGCGGATTCACGGGCAACCGATGCGCCACATACAACATAGCTTTGACTGGTAATTGTGATGTGACCGACACTCTTCATATGGGTGGATTGGAGCCGAAGACTGGGTCAGTATTCTCTCTACCTCTCTTCCAGATTCCGGAAATAGTTTCGTATCTGTGGAGGACTGTCCATTGGTATATCATTATACGGTATTTGGCTCGCTTTAAATCTTGGAGGTCGTGGCTTCGATCCCCACATCGGACAGGAAATCTTTGTGTAAATTCTAAGATTTCTTTCCGGGTCTGGTTGGTTGAGGGTCTACCCTCCGTGCCTCGGAAAGCACGTTAAGCCGTTGGTCCCGATTATTATATTATGTAACATCATCTATAATAATCGAATAGCAAGGAACGGGCAGCAGCGTTTTCTTGTGTGGTACAACATAATACTGCGGTCAAAAACACCCGCCTGCCAAGCGTGGTGACTATGGCAAAGACCCTCCCTCGGGAGGAGGCCCATGTTCAGCAGTGGATATTATATAAAAATGTATCCCCCTTTTTTCTGGAGGAAATATATTTACTCCCACCAGCAGCATTGCTGTATGTAGAATCCCCCTCTCCATGACGATAATACCTAAACGTGGTATTTTAGTATTTCATGAAAATGAAATGAAAACGTTTATTGACAATGTAGACGCATCGATCGTACTTATTATAAGTCAAATACAATGATAATAAAAGCAAAAAAGAAAATAAAACAACCTTGACTAATAAATTAGTTTACATTTCAACAATAATGTTATTAAATAAAATTGACTAATGTTGTTATGGTATGTGATAGTCGCTTATCTACACTAATATTATAAAGAGGAAAGATTTGTACCTATTTTTGTATGTTTGTAATGAATAGGCTCAAAAAGTACTGGGCCGATTTAAAAAATTCTTTCACCAATAGAATGCTACATTTTTCCAATTTGACATAGGCTACATTTCATTTTGAAAAAGTTAGGGATCCTTGGTAAAATTTGAACAATGTAACCGAAGGTGTAGAAAAATGAGTCTTAAAATGTCTTTCGTCGAATGCGCTGCCGAAACTATTAGCGATAGAACAAAATAATGTACAACAATATTGAAGAACATCATAATGTCTACAAAAAACTCCGCGGTAGCATATGTCCAACTATTGTAGTTATGTCACTACAACAACTTTTTTCATTTTAAACATTAATGAAAATGCTAACCAAATTCAAACCATGCTATTTATGTGTTTATATTAATCCTTATCCAAATAAATTATTTTATGGTCAAGACCATTTAACTACCCATAAAATAGTTTTTAAATTATTTAAATTGGACTTTCCATTCAAAAGATATTACGAATTAAAAAAATCATATATATATATCTACACTAATATTATAAAGAGGAAAGATTTGTACCTATTTTTGTATGTTTGTAATGAATAGGCTCAAAAAGTACTGGGCCGATTTAAAAAATTCTTTCACCAATAGAATGCTACATTTTTCCAATTTGACATAGGCTACATTTCATTTTGGAAAAAATTAGGGATCCTTGGTAAAATTTGAACAATGTAACCGAAGGTGTAGAAAAATGAGTCTTAAAATGTCTTTCGTCGAATGCGCTGCCGAAACTATTAGCGATAGAATAAAATAATGTACAACAATATTGAAGAACATCATAATGTTTACAAAAAACTCAGCGGTAGCATATGTCCAACTATTGTAGTTATGTCACTACAACAACTTTTTTCATTTTAAACATTAATGAAAATGCTAACCAAATTCAAACCATGCTATTTATGTGTTTATATTAATCCTTATCCAAATAAATTATTTTATGGTCAAGACCATTTAACTACCTATAAAATAGTTTTTAAATTATTTAAATTGGACTTTCCATTCAAAAGATATTACGAATTAAAAAATTCATATCTATCTATATCTATATCTATATCTATATATATAAAAGAAAGTCGTGTTTGTTACAACACTTATAACTCGAGAACGGCTGGACCGATTGCCATGGTTTTTGATTTGTTGGATTTGTTTCCGTCCCGAATAGCAGAATACAATTTAAAAACAAAAGAAAGTCGTGTTAGTTACACTATTTATAACTCAAGAACGGCTGAACCGATTTGGCTGAAAATTGGTAGGGAGGTAGCTAAGAACTGGGAGAAGGACATAGGATCCTTTTGGGTAGGGGTAGGGTAGGGTAGGGTAGGGTAGGTGTAGGGTAGGGGTAGGGTAGGGGTAGGGGTAGGGTAGGGTAGGGGTAGGGTAGGGGTAGGGTAGGGGTAGGGTAGGGTAGGGGTAGGGTAGGGGTAGGGTAGGGCAGGGGTAGGGTATAAAAGTCCACCCGTGCGAAGCCGGGGCGGGCCGCTAGTCTATATATATAAAAGAAAGTCGTGTTTGTTACAACACTTATAACTCGAGAACGGCTGGACCGATTGCCATGGTTTTTGATTTGTTGGATTTGTTTCCGTCCCGAATAGCAGAATACATTTTAAAAACAAAAGAAAGTCGTGTTAGTTACACTTTTTATAACTCAAGAACGGCTGAACCGATTTGGCTGAAAATTGGTAGGGAGGTAGCTAAGAACTGGGAGAAGGACATAGGATACTTATGGGTAGGGGTAGGGTAGGGTAGGGTAGGGTAGGGTAGGGTAGGGTAGGGTATGGTAGGGTAGGGTAGGGTAGGGTAGGGTAGGGTAGGGTAGGGGTAGAGTAGGGGTAGGGTAGGGTAGGGGTAGGGGTAGGGTAGGGGTAGGGGTAGGGTAGGGGTAGGGTAGGGGTAGGGTAGGGGTAGTGTAGGGGTAGGGTAGGGGTAGGGTAGGGGTAGGGTAGGGTTAGGGTAGGGGTAGGGTAGCGCAGGGGTAGGGTATAAAAGTCCACCCGTGCGAAGCCGGGGCGGGCCGCTAGTATGTATATAAAACAAAGACGGGTTTGTTACAACACTTATAACTCGAGATCGGCTGGATCAATTTTCATGGTTTTTGTTTCGTTGGATTTGTCTCCACCCTGAATAGCAGAATACATTTTAAAAACAAAAGAAAGTCGTGTTAGTTACACTATTTATAACTCAAGAACGGCTGAACCGATTTGGCTGAAAATTGGTAGGGAGGTAGATTTATGTGTTTATACTAATCCTTATCCAAATAAATTATTTTATGGTCAAGACCATTTAACTACCTATAAAATAGTTTTTAAATTATTTAAATTGAACTTTCCATTCAAAAGATATTACGAATTAAAAAAATCATATCTATCTATATATATAAAACAAAGACGGGTTTGTTACAACACTTATAACTCGAGATCGGCTGGATCAATTTTCATGGTTTTTGTTTCGTTGGATTTGTCTCCGCCCTGAATAGCAGAATACATTTTAAAAACAAAAGAAAGTCGTATTAGTTACACTATTTATAACTCAAGAACGGCTGAACCGATTTGGCTGAAAATTGGTAGGGAGGTAGCTAAGAACTGGGAGAAGGACATAGGATAGGACTTTTGGGTAGGGGTAGGGGTAGGGTAGGGTAGGGTAGGGTAGAGTAGGGTAGGGTAGGGTAGGGGTAGGGTAGGGGTAGGGTAGGGTAGGGGTAGGGTAGGGTAGGGGTAGGGGTAGGGGTAGGGTAGGGGTAGGGTAGGGGTAGGGTAGGGGTAGGGGTAGGGTAGGGGTAGGGTAGGGTTAGGGTAGGGGTAGGGTAGGTAGGGTATAAAAGTCCACCCGTGCGAAGCCGGGGCGGGCCGCTAGTTATATATTATATTATAAATATAATTAAGATCAACCAGCGTGGGCTGGGATCGGGTCTGAAGCATAGAACGCGTCGCGAGCCTCGCCTTGCGAGGACCACCGGACCCTATCCTAGCTTCCTACGAGTCTTTCTCTATCTACCTACGGTGTGACACCCGGAGAAGAAAGGCAATAAGATAATATCATTCTTATATTTTAAAATCTAAGTAGTTACCTACTGTAACCTGCATATCAGCTCGCGAGATACTATAAGTTTAATTCAATTTGCTCGAATTCGAGAACTTTTTACCGATTTTGTACATTAATGCTTATTAACCTATTGGCTATTGAATTTTCAGAGTATCTGGCATTTACCATTTGTTGACGAACGCCGCCTCGCCATTCTCTCAAGGATAATACGAAATGAAGAACATATAGAAGTATTGTTAATGATGTCATCTCTTGAAGTTAATTGAAAACATCGTAACAAATTGTACCTTAGAGAAGTGTTTTAAAAAGAGATTGATACATTTCGATGACCGGTAGGGTTCCACCGTAGCCTAATTGGTTAAGGCATTAGGGGTTTAACCTAAGATGCAGATCTGCCAGTGGTCGAATTTTATTAACCTCAATTTTGAGACATAGTATAAATGGAAATCTTTTCTGTAAAGTATTAAAAAACATTTAAAAATGTTGTTACAAATTAAATGGGTTTCAAAATGGAAAATTACTTTTATTAACAAACTTAACTACAATAGGAAATTACTTTATCATCCTGTCTAGACCTGTAGGGCTTCTTGTAGGGTCCTACTGGGCGATTAAATAAAAGGCTGGTATAATGCAGTTAAAATAAATTTAAATAACAACGGTTGCCGCGAACAAACAAACAATGTTTTGAGGGTCGGTGGCGTCTTTGAAGCTTGAAGGGCAAGTGTAAGTCCGGTGCGGGGTTACGACCGAAAGTTCGCCCGAAAGTGGCGCGATGGTAGCCGAGTAGAGGGCGGGCGGCGCATCTCGCCCCGTGGGAAGAATCCTGTTGACTTCCACTGCTGAACGTGGGCCTTCTCAGAGGTTGGCAAGCTAGGGTCGTTGGGAGATATTGCCGTAATCACCACGCTTGGCAGGCGGATTGGTGATCGCAGTAAGATGGGAGTATCTTTGAGCTAATAGATGCTGCTGCCCATCCATTGGGTGAAGGCGCGGTGCAGGCACAGAGCAGGCGCGGAACAGATAAGGCACAGACACGATCTAAATTATATCAAAGAGGCTACTACCTACATTTTGTATTGAAACGTTTTAAAGCGGCAAGATGCATGCACCGCGCCTGCACCTTACGCCGTTTTTGTATAATTCGCACCATTGTCGCCTCTTACGATACCCATAGGCAGATATAGGGAGGTTTATTCTAAGCCAGGAATAATAAGGCAATAGGAACATAATCTATACCTATTTCTATACTAAACTTAACATATAAAGCTAAGAGTTGGTTGGTGACAACCTCCGTAGCGTAGCGTTATTTAAATCTCGGAGGACGTGGGTTCGATCCCCACACCGGACAGAAAATCTTTGTGTAAATTCTAAGATTTATTTCTGGGTCCGGTTGGCTGAGGGATTACCCTCCGTGCCTCGGAAAGCACGTTAAGCAGTTGGTCCCGATTGTTATAACATCAACTTTATCAATTGTATACCAGGGAACGGGCAGCAGCGTTTTATTGTAGGTATGTTACAACATAATACTGCGGTCACCAACCCGCCTTCCAAGCGTGGTGACTTTGGCAAAAACCCTCCCTCGGGGGGAGGCCCATGTTCAGCTGTGGACGTTGTACGGGCTGATATGATGATGATGCGGTATATATAAATATGTAGGTATTTTATTTAGGTTTTTTTTTCGGTTGGTCTTACGTAGGTAGCCTTGAGGCTTTGCTACTTCACCGGGCATAAAGGCGAGCAGAGCTCCAGCCTTAATAAATGATTTAAAAACTACAAACTAAGCAACCTGCGCAAGAGGGCACCCCCTGTGGAGCTTGGACCTAGGCTCAGGGCGGTCGCTGGCGATGAGATTGAGGGATTATGACTTTTACTTATTTAGGAGCGTATTGTGCAACTGTCGCTCTACTTTACAGTACGCGGGCCTCTCGCACTTCGGGTCTACGAGGGCATCAGATGGTAGTATGTAAGTATTAGGGAGTATGCTTATCTTATTTATATTGATTTTTTTATTTTATGTTATATACCATATCAGGTATAAATAAATTGTTTGTTGGTTGTACACGGTAATGCCCTATGTTCACAATTTTTTCTCATACTCGGGGTTTGCTGGAAGAAAATTTAAAAATGAATTCAGCTCGCCTTTGTGCTATTGTAATTCTGCATAATATATGTATTTTTTTGTGTTTCTGTGTGCAGTATCTTAGAATCTACACAAAGATTTCTTGTCCGGTGTGGGGTTTGAACCCACGACCTCCGAGATTTAAAGCGAGCCAAATACCGCTACGCTACGGAGGGTGTCCTACCTACACATAGAGATAGGAAATACTCCTTCGTTCTTCTTTTAAAGGCATATAGATGAGCCGGTGTACTTAGTATCCATGAAATGAATGTTTGTAAAATCCCCCGCGACACAGAGATTAATATCTCTACTGCGGCAGATTGTCTCTTTGAATACAAAAGGAAATAATTGCAATAAAATACTTCAATTCCAATATCAAATTCCATTTATTTTGGTACAACACATTCATACAAACACAAACTTAAAAAAATTGTAGTAATATTTACAGAGCATTCGATTTCATATTTTTTTAAACCAAATAAAAAATAAAGATGGACCGTTGGCTAACAATGCATTGAATTCGGATTCTTTATGCATTATCATCATCAGCCCGTATACAGTCCACTGCTGAACAAGGGCCTCCTCCCGAGGGAGGGTATTTGCCATAGTCACCACGCTTGGCAGGCGGGTTGGTGACCGCAGTATTATGTAGTTACAGGAAACGCTGCTGCCCGTTCCTTGTTATACGATTATTATAAATAATGTTATAACAATCGGGACCAACGGCTTAACGTGCTTTCAGAGGCACGGAGGATAGTCCCTCAACCATCCAGACCCGGAAAGAAATCTTAGAATTTACACAAAGATTTCTTGTTCAGCGTGGGGTTCGAACCCACGACCTCCGATATTTAAAGCGAGCCAAATACGCTACGGTATCTGGTACAACATAATAAACATACTCCCCGCCTGCCAAGCGTGATGACTATGGCAAATACCCTCCCCCAGGAGGAGGCCCATGTTCAGTAGTGGATGATGATGATGATGATGACTGTTGGGAGGACTATAACTTAGTTCACTTTCACTTTTTTACTAACACTTGCACTCTCATCTTCTTCCCTTATTCTCTTACTGTCTCTTCTGTTCTCTTTCCCTTTAGTTTTCTTCCCCACTCCCTTCCCTTTGGACCCTTTTGTGTAATATTCATCGATTTTATGACTATCATCCCCCGTAAGTGGCTCCAATTCTATAGTATCATCTAGAACTTGATTTTTTGGATTGTCCGTTAACACTTCTTCTTCAGAATCTGATTCGATTACATTTTTACGTTTCTGCTTTGAACTGGATGCTGAAAAAAGAATAAGAATTCATCGTTATCATCATCAGTCTGTATAACGTCCACTGCTGAACATGGGCCTCCTCACTACACTTAGCAGGTTGGTGACCGCAGTATTATGTTGTAACAGACAAGCAAATGCTGCTGCCTGTTCCCTGGTAGACGATTTTTATAGATGATGCTATAACAATCGGAACCAGTTTTTTTTTCGGACGGACATTCGTTGTTAGCTACCTCCTTGTTAACTACTCGGTGAAGTAGTTAGCCTCTAGGCTAACTACTTCACCGAGCGTAAAGGCGAGCAGAGCTCCAGCCTTAATAAATGGTTTAAAAACTACAAACTAAGCAACCTGCGCAAGAGGGCGCCCCCTGTGGGACTGAGTCTCAGGGCGGTCGCTGGCGATGAGATTGAGGGATTATGACTTTTAGTATTTTAGTAAGTTTTGTGCAACTGTCGATCGGGACCAATGTTTTCAATGGCAACCATGAGAAAACCAAATAAGTCTTAAATTCGCTATAAGTATGTGCACCACAAATGATCGAATAACTCAATATAACGCCAACAAATTTCGATGATTCTTTAACTGTAGTTTGATAAGAGTTTAGATTTGATTCTGACTATGGGATTTTTTACTTTTTAGCCCTCTTAAGCGAGATACAACATGTGGCGTGCTCAAACAACGTTTCGGATCCCTTTGTTTCTGAGACTCTATCAGCTGGACATAGATTACCATGGCCAATCTGGAAGTGTTTAAATCGACTTCGGACTCAGGTTGGCCGGAGCACGGAAAATATGTACAGGTGGAGACTCTTGGGAAACCCAAAACTAGACTGTGTGTGTGGAGCAGTGCAGTCCATGGCTCATTTGTTGTCCTGTCCTGCCTGTCCTGTCACCTGTTCGCAGCAGGACTTGATGGACGCCACAAATAGTGCTGTCGAATTAGCTAAGTTCTGGGCCGGGAAGATTTAATTTGTCATCGACACGCTTATTAGAAGAAGAAGCGCATTCTAGCCGCGCCCGCAAATACGTCTGCGTGGTATATAGTAAGAATATAATAGTAGCTTTTTGTAGCAGTTTTTAATTAGAGCTATTTCTCGCTATAAAAAGTAGCCTATGTCCTTTCTCAGGTTGTACAATATCTGTGAACCAAATTTCATTTTAATCGGTTCAGTAATTTTGCCGTGAAAGGCAGACAGACAGACAGAGTTACTTTCACATTCATAATATTAGTAAGGATTCTTACCGCCCTCTCCACTCTCTTCATTTCCATTAACATCTACGTCTGACTCTTCTTTACTAGTACTGTCATATCTCTCTTTCTCATTGTCTTTCTGTATAAAGAAGTTGGTGATGGGTCGTTGCCACTTCGGAGTTTCTCTCTGACACACCGGATTTCCTCCCCCGGAGGAGGCTTTGGCGCCACGGTCTGATGAACCTGAAGAAAAGCATAGTTTAATGTTATAATGACTTTTATTCAGTACTAACTCTCGTTTACGGTACTAATCATCATCAGCCCCTACAACATCAACTGCTGAACAAGGGCCTCCTTCCTAAGAAGGGTTTTTCCCATAGTCACCATGCTTGGCAGGCAGGTTGGTGACCGCAGTATAATGTAGAAACGCTGCTGCCCGTACCCTGGTATACAATTGTTATACATGATGTTATAACAATTGGGACCAATGGCTTAACATGCTTTCCGAGGCACGAGGGTAGTTTCTCAGCCAACCAGAAAGAAAGAATTCTTGTCCGGCGTGGGGATCGAACCCATGACCTCCGAAATTTTCGGCACTAAATTAATAATTAAATATAGCCTATAGTCTTCCTCAATAAATGGCCTATCTAACACTGAAAGAATTTTTCAAATTAGACCAGTCGTTTCTGAGGTAAACGATGTTTTTGCCGTCTTGAAAATAAGAGGGCATGATATGTATATGAAATAGATGTCTAAGGCATAATTATTTTATCAATATTTATGAGCGCTAATTAACAATAACCAAGAAGCCTACTTCACAATACCTATGCCCATTTGGACCCTTATATGCCCTTCCCCAGTATAGCATCTGGCTTTAGCTTACCTGATCCTCCGGAACTACTAGGGGTGGGTGCTACGCAACATCTTGCTTTACTACTCTTTCCAGATGCAACTGAAACATAAAAAATACAAATTTTACAAGGTTTTTATTCACAAAGTCTTCCTGAACCTTAATTTTGTAATTTTAAATGTCTACAGCCTAATTTCCTTAGACCATTGCCCTGGTTAGGGCCCCCGCGCACTAGGCAGCCAGGCTGCGGCAGCCAATCAAACATATGACGTAGTATGGGAGCCCGCGCACTAGGCAGCCACGAAATCTCGGCTGCGGCAGGCAATGAAACGCGCCTGTTTGCACGGCAGCCAATGAAACGCGCCTGTTTGCACGGCAGCCAATGAAACGCGCCTGTTTGCACGGCAGCCAGCTGGCTGCGCGCAGCCAGAACGTGTGTAGGCGAATGTATGTGGCTGCGGTCAGTCTCCGCGCACTAGTTTTAGCAGCCAGACGTATATTGCGTTTCGAACTTTGATAAGATAAGATGACTTTCGATACAGAGAAATTTATTCGGGAAATTGAAAGCCATAAAGCAATTTGGGATAACATCGGAAGAATACAGTGATCGGGATTTAAAGAAAAGAAGATGGGAAGAAATCACGAACTAAATGTGCTCGGAAAGTTAATCAGAAAATGAAAAAAAAGAATTTGGTAAGCATGTATTTTTATTATATGGTTTATACAGTATAATACAGGGTGATTCTGCAACACCAATCAATATTTTTGTAAAGTATCGCAGAATAACTATGTATTCGTTATTGTTCTTTTTTGGTACTTAACTAGGTATTTTCACTTCAATGTTTTATTTAGATAAATAGGTAGACACTATTCTAACGCATATCTGTTTTGCCATTCTAACGGATTTGCATTAATAAAATAATCCGCAAATAAATCCCTATAGGATGCTGATGATCGGCTTCCTCTATTTGTGGGTCCATCGGTTATTTCCAGTTCTGGTGGAATGTACAGTGTGTCTTGAAATCTTTACCCGTCTCTTTCGCGCACGTAGTTATGTAAGACACAGCAAGCTTGTACTATGGCTATTGCAAGTTCATCAAGTACATCTAGTGGTCAGTGGAAAATTCTCCATTTGTTGGCTAATATCCCAAACGTGACAGTCTATAGTTGAAGATTCTTTTCTCCGCTGTTAAACTCCTACCTCCATAAGGTCTCATTAAATTTTCACATAAGCCAAGTGCCTCATCCTCCACTATGACGTATGGCATCGGCACTCCATTATTTGATATGGGGCGCTTCTCCGGAATTTGTATATCTTTGTTGACAATTTTTAGATACAAAATGGATTTTTTATATATCACTACATTTTCCATAAGCCCCAACATCTATATATGTGAACTTGAAATCTGCATTGCATACAGCAAGTAAAACGATGGAAAAATATTTTTTAATTATAGTACAGTGACCCTGAATCGCTGGGTTTTATCACTCTTATATGCTTGCCATCGATGGCACCAACGCAATTGGGATAGTTTGCATTTTCATTGAAACCTTTTGCTATTTCAAGCCACCTCTCTTCATTTAATTCTGGAAACGATGACTGTCTCATATTCTTCCAAATCGCCATGCAAACTTCATGTATGATATCTCGTACAGGGCCCCGAGTCTGCTATTTTTACGAATTTTGCTATCGTAGTGCTATCGTTATACGATTGTGCCAAAAACGGTAATCTACTAATCTCATTGTAGTGTCAGAGTAGCGTCGTGTCGGCATCGCGCTATAGCGGCAGTCGGTGTTGCTACCGCTGAATAATGCCGCCAACGGAAGTATATCGGGAAATATTTCGGGAAATTTTAATGTTTGTTTAGGCGATTTTAAAACTTATAAATGTATCATTTGTTTTTATATTCAATTAATAATATTTTTGACGGTAGAAAATGCTCCAAAAACCAGAAATATCCATTTGAAATGTAAATAAATCTTGAAAATTTAATATATTTAATCTGTACCGAAATGTCACACTGACGTCACTGACAACAGTAATGTTAAACGGCCCAAACATCACAGTGTTGTTTTTCTTCCATATTTTTAAAGATTTCATTCGATATTTGCTTTAAAAAGTTATATAAATGAAAAAACGATTTAGTGATCTGCGGTATAAGTACTCGTTAAACTTGTAAATCCGCCCTAAGACTACTCACTGACCCATAAAGTTGGTGCATCAATATAAAGAAACAATCATTATCGCTGAAGGATCATCGTTAAAAACGTAAGTAACAAAGCCCATATTACCCTAAATAATACAGTAGTTGCATTAGTATAGAAGAACTAATCTTTTTACAATTATTGTTACTAGCTATGTCACACAGCTATGCCTTTTCTACATGTCACCCAATAAGTTTTAAGAAGTGGCGATAGCCTAAGTGTGAAACTAGTTTATTTGTTAACAAGTTACATTAAAAACGATTTATACTTCATTAACAAACATACATACTTCATCATCATCAGCCCATACAACGTCCACTGCTGAACATGGGCCTCCTCCCGAGACGGAGTGATTTGCGATAGTCACCGCGCTTGGCGGGCAGATTGGTGACCGCAGTATTATGTTGTACCACACAAGGAAACGCTGCTGCCCGTTCCTTGATATAAGATTATTATAGATGATGTTATAACTGTCATATACTTACTAACTTTCAAATGTACAATATTTGTTTGTACAATAAAGATTTTCTAATTAAAAATAGACAATGGTTTTTAATAAAAAAAGTGTTTTATGAATATGCTTTATTTCTTGTATTTTACAATAATATAAAAACCAGTTTGCTTCTTCCTATTCAAAAGTAATAAGCTATTAATACACACTTTGTTTTCAGAAATAATTTTGCTGGATGGTTCAAGTCAGGTCTAAAATGTTGGAGAGAGCTTCAGATTATTTAAGCCAAGTAAGTTGTACATTTTAAAAGCTTACTTTACTTTTTGTATATACTTTGTGTCAGAATTGAGCTATTACAATTGAAAATCAAAATGTTTAAAATACATATTGCGATATCTCATTAAATAAAAAACTTCAAGAAACCATTATCTTCTTAAAATAATAATATGTTATTCTCACGGGCTCTTGTCTTACTACATTTAAATAAGAACATAGGTATTTATTTGCCTCAGTAATCATATTACAAAATAAAGAGTTTTAGAGTAGTTTTTATTTTATTATTCAGAATGAGTTTCAGAATATTTAATACTCAGAAATTATAGGTTAACCTTACACTGGTTATTACAGGTATATATTGCCTTCTTATTATTAATTATTTATTTTTGTCTGTCTGCAGCATGTCAAGACAACAAGAGCCTGCTGCAGTGCTTCTGCTTCAAGATCCAGTTTCAGAGCTTAGAGAGTTCACCTACATTGAAATTTTGTGCTTTCTTACTTGTTTGAATTTTAAAAACTTGTTGATGATTAAACAATTTTATATATACAGTAATACCCCGGAATTACGCGATAGGTGGGACCACGGGATATCCGTGTAAGGCCCGATTTTTCAATCGTCAGTTAAAGGTTGTCAGAGGAATAAATTTAAAATTTGACAGATTTTGTATTGACGTTCTGTCAAAATTAAAATTTATTCCTCTGACAACTTTTAACTGACGATTGAAACATCGGCCCTAAGTCGAATTCGCGTAAGTTGGGGTTCAACTTTCCCTATAAATACATATAATGTTTGTATAATCGGGACCAGAGTCTAAAAAAACAACCGCGTATCTCCGAAATCGCGTAAAACGAGGAGGCGTAAGTCGGGGTATTACTGTATAATATATATATGTAAATAAGTATTTATGTAAATATTGGTATGTAAGTTTATTATTGACCTAAATGCAAAGTACTTCAGCGGGTCTGCTGGAAGAAAATTCTTTATTGAAATAAGATGTACCTTTGTATCATGTGTTCTTTTTATGTATTTTCTTTATTTGTATGTGTTATGAGTGTACATAAATAAATTAATACAACTCTTGATAATTTTATTGATACCCTTTACTATTTACATTATTTATTTTAATTCTAAACAGAATGTAATTAATTAATAAATCACATGTATTTGTATGATTTATTAATTGATAATTTCAAGTAAGGTCAATGCACAATACAACACACATAAATTATAGTCAACCCTCATGTGAATATATGCTATATGCTTCTTATAATAACAATAGTAAGCTGCTTCATTCATGGTGTGAAGTGGGCCATTAAAATAATCTTCAAGAATATTCACTGCCACCCTAAAATAAAACAATAACTTCAGTTATATATTAGGTACACATAAAATAACTAAATATAAATGAAGTGAGTTTATATTTTTAGTTCTTTATTTCTCACCCATTAGCTGACAGGTACAAAAAAACCTATCGTATCAGAACATATTGTTCCCAAGCAATATTTACTTCCTATGATAATTATCCAACTTCTTAGTCTTATAACTTATTTAAACAGTAAGCAACTAGTTTAATAACAAATTTAAGGTAATGCCTATGGTATGGTAATGTATATACCTATGTACAAAACAGTGTAAAATTTACTTACAATCATAACATTAAGTGCATTTCCTTGCTGTTTCATATATTTCCTTAATATTAGGTATCACTTTTCATTATATGATAATAGGTAGGTACATGCAGATATCAATTCAGTGACTTTATTTGTGAGTATATGGGTAGAACCTGAAAAAAGTTATCTTTTTAGTAAGTTTACATAAGTAGCACAGTTAAACAAGGAGTGTTATTTGGACTTAAAGTAAATGAATGAAAGCAAGTTCATCCAACAAATAATAGGTTGTTAAAATGTTATGAGAATATCCAACAGAAATACAAGTGTACCAATACCAATCCCTACATAGTCACTATGAGCCTCATGCCTCTAATAAAAATCAATCACCTAAAGAGGTACCTGAGTAGGTCTACTGATGTTGGTAACAGTAAAGACTCTATTGTTGGTAATTGGCAAAAGGGTACCTAGGTATGTTTGTATATGGTCTTTAATGGATTAAAACTAAATATATACTTAACCGATTTCTAAAATTCTTTCACCATTATATTTGTTACTAACCTAGGCTATTTTATCTACCTATATGGAAATCTGCCCATGGCAAAGCAAGCTACGTGGGTGAATCTAGTAGAGAAATACTAGTAATAAATATTGTTGTTTTCTTACCTTCATTTCCACCGATAGGTAGGTATGCCGTCATTTTATGTGTGATCGTTGAATGTGATGAGTGATCTTCCAATTGCCTTTTACTTAATAATATTTTTCCGAGCAAAATTTGAAAAACAATATCGAATCAGGGATCTATGTTTCTTAATACAAAACGGGCTCTTCTGCACCCTTCTGGGCTGATTTTCACGTTTGAGGACATAAAGTGTATTCGACAATTGCAGAATATGATTCACTGTAATGATATAGATCTTAAAAATAGATAATTTTGCACTAATATACACATCACTTTGAAGTACTATTACCAAAATATGTGTAGTTGCAGCATCGTACCACAATGATTAAAATACTGTCAAAATAACTGTCAAAACAATAGTAGACTACCGATATATGTGACCATGCTGAGTCCACGGTGCAGTAGATTACCAAATTAAGCGTAATGTCGTCGTGGCGTTACAGTGACACGATTGATGACGTCATTTGGATTAGTAGATTACCAAATAGGAAAAAAACCGACTATTGAACTGTCAATGACAGTTCATGAAAACGCGATGACGATAGTAGACTCGGGGCCCAGTTGTATGTCCAATCCGATAGTTATGACTCAACTCCATTAAAGAACACCTGTAGCAAGATATCTGTAACAGAGAACAAATATAATTTTCAGGTAAATCTCTACAGAGCAAGTGGAAGAACATCAGGCCCCGTATTCTAATTCATTCGAAAAGTTCCGACTGCGGAATCAACGCTGCTGATCGGAAACGTATTGCATTCCGACGGAAATGAAAAAGGCTATTCACAAATCCGGACGGAATGATCTTCGGTAATCTTCGGCATTTTCCGATCGGAACCTTGGCGCAAACCGTTTACAGAGAATGCTTTTATGTTGGTAGAAAACGGGATCCTTGGTAGTTATTTAAAAGAATAAAATATTGATAATAAACTCGTTAGTAAAATAATATGTGACTTATTTTAAATTCAAGTTATAGTTTTCAAAACAATTATGTATCTATGTTGTATTTAATTATAATACTTTACAATAATATTGCGTTATTGAAATCACACGTAAACATTCTTCGTAAAGCTGTCAAAATTGTCATTTACAGTGTGACCATTTGTGGCAGATATCTGGCATTTGAGCAGATTTGGCTTCTAAATTTTAACTCTGGCGAATAAGTTAACGTTTTGAAAAAAGTGGCAGATTTAAAGAAAATCCTTATTATTACTGAAATATGAAAAAATTAACATGCAATTATTATTATTATTATTAATTCATTTATTTCAGGCGACAGGGCCCAGATAAAATAACTTAAACCTAAACATACATAATAATAATGGTGTTAGTAACAATACAAACTTATACCTATGTTAGTAGCACAATAAATTTGAACAAAATTTAAAAATTTACAAAGATTCAATGATCATTGCTTCAGCATTCCAGCTGAAATACTGGAGCAACGATTCATATGAACACAGTCCAGCCTGTCAGCAATCATGGCCAGGATGCCGTTGGAGCTGGCTCGCACCCTGCGCACCAAGGATGCACATCTTTTACGCATCAGTGCATAAAAGCAATCGACGCGCATTTCCGCAAACATCCCTGATGCGCTACAGAAGCGAGGCAGCCCCATCAGCACCCTGAAGGCATTATTATACTGAACGCGAAGGGCGCTGTACGATTTTTGCGTGAAATGAACCCACAGGCTACAGGCGTAAAACGAGGTACAGAAGGCCCTAAACAGAGTCTTCTTAACCCCCGCAGAAGCACGTGAAAACCTGCGGGCAATCATATTCGCTCTGACCGACAGCGCCCTCCGCTCCCTCTCAATGTCGTCATCGTCTCTGAGGCCAGAGGTCAATACGTGCCCAAGGTACTTAAAGGTTTGTACTCTCGACAAAGGTACACCATTCATTTTAACATGAGGCACCGATTCTGGATATCTACCAGCAGCCCCAAACACCATAACGACACTCTTCCGCACATTATACAATAGGCCGTGGGCACTGGCGTAACTTTCACATAGACTCACCAATTTTCTAAGGCCACAGACTGAGGCACTGAGCAGCACCATGTCATCTGCGTAGCTAATGTTGTTGACACATATGCCATCAACATAACATCCGACTCTGGTGCTGCTCAGCTCCACAATCAACTGGTCCATGTACAGGTTAAAAAGTGTGGGAGAACTTAGACCCCCCTGTCTCACACCACACTCCAAACCATATGAACTCGAGTACTCCCCATCCCACCTAACACTGTTGACCTGGTTCCCGTACCAAAATTTAAAAATATTAATAACTTCAGGTGGTAAGTTAGCATTATTTAGCTTCTTCCAAAGAGTATCGTAGGAAACCAAATCAAAAGCACTCGATAGGTCGAGGAAACAAGCGTACACTGCCGTGCTACGGCTTGTATAGTACTCCACAGCGTGCTTAAATCCCAAAATCGCACTTTCAGTGGACAACCCATGTCGAAATCCAAACTGGTTGTCATGCAATTGAACATATTTACTCAATTGCGAATTAAGCACGCTGTCCAATACCTTAGACACAACCGTAGCCAGCGAGATAGGTCGATAGTTATTCCTATCCGTCAATAGCCCAGTTTTATTCTTAACTACGGGTACAACTATTGTTCTTAACATCTCCGGGGGTAGATACGCATGGCTCAAACAAAGATTGTACAACAAAGCTAAAACACGCGGCAAGTGAGGGCCCGCATAACGAAGATGCTCGATGCTGAGCCCATCGTGACCGGGAGACTTGCCCCTTGACATAGACTGTATGACAGAAGCAATGTCTTTAGAAGTAACCCTGACTCCCAACTCCTCCATGGGCTCAACATCGATCACCGCCCGCGACGGACCTAATGACGATTTCACTTCAAACTTATCTTTGAACAGTTCGGCTATTCCCTGTGGATCGCTCACACCGTCGACGCACACAGGCACGCTCGGCTTATGACTAAGATTTTTCGTGTTTTTCCAGAATCCACGAAAATCCTTATTCACATGATTAGACGCCAGAATATCCATTTTAATCTTATCTTCTCTGCCCTGGCACCATTTTAGCTGAGATTTAAATTTCCTCCTGGATTCACACATCTCCTCATAATAACGACCAGAAGTAGGCCTACCGTACCAGGACCATAAAACAAATTTATCCCTAGCATGCCTGTGTGCATCGGCAACATGTCTATTCCACCCAATAACAATCTTCCTTTTGCGTTTATTACTATGGCGGCCCACCACCGATGATTCACATAAAGCGCCAATAATCTGGCCATACATTTTATCAATTAGATGCCTATGATTTATATCAGTACACATATGATCACAACAATATCGGAACTGCATTGGGAAATCTATCAATCTCAGACGCTTATGACACTCAGTATTATACAATCGAATCTGAGCCAAGTCCCTCTCTCCCCATGCAATCCCGCTACTAACATGTTCACTAGACGCACATCTCTTAGGTACAACGGTATCTAAATAACATTCAACAATCATAGGAAAGTGGTCAGACCACACAACATCATACTTCACATATACCCTACTAACAGTCTGAGCCGCCGCTTTGGTAACCAAACAATGGTCAAGCCACCTCGATGACCCATGAGCCTGACTTATAAATGTATACGTATTTGATGCTAGACCCAAACGTTCAATGTCAATACACAACCAGTCTTGTTCACCACAAAACCCCACTAGCTCAGCATAAAATCTTTCCGTAGGGTGAGCGTTAAAATCCCCCAGTATATAAACGCACTCAATATTGCAAGAATCAACAATAGCACTCACCGCGCTGAGGACGTCCGTGAAGTCCGCTAAATTACGCACCACGTCAGTCGGCATGTAAACGCTAAACACTAACATTGACCTTTCTTGCATCACTATTTTAATTGCACTTATACGCGGGTTATCACTCGGAATCACAGTTACGTTTGTGTAGACGCTCCTCCTCCACAATAGTGCCACACCACCATGTGGTCTTCCTCGTAGCATCCCAGCAGTGGAGTCTACTGCTGACGTTCCCGTACAATTGAAATCGTCACTAATGGTGTCTAGGTACGATATTTCATGCGACAGTAGCCAGGTCTCTTGCAAGGCTATAATGTCAACATGTTTACACAAATCCTGAATACTGTCAACTGAACGCTTGACGTTCTTACAATTGAATGTTGCAAACTTGTGCAGCCTATTATTCATTAATGAATGCTGAAGAGCCGTCTCCATAGCCAGTATTCAAAGTATTCATTGGCTTAGGTCGAAAATGCACGAACCGTCTGAAAATAATTCCCTGCGGCCACATTTCGTTATTCAAGAACATATGTACGTTATGATGCAGTACAAAGAACTTAAATGCATTGTAATCACTTTGTTTTTTCAAATTTATTTTCTCCAATTTCACATTTATAGAAGTTTTTCTATGTACATAATCTCTAATGTCCTCCTCTGCTGTATCTTTGTGAACATTGGTAATGAAGATAGGCACTTTTCGATCTGCTGCTCTAAACCTTTCATCAGTATCAACAGCACTTTTACCCATTTTCCCCATAAAACGTTCCTTGAGCCTTTGTTTACGATTCTGTACTAAGGTCCACTCGTCATTTATTTGGAAGGAAATTTTTATGTCCCATACAAGATAGTACTTACTGGGATTTCCCGTTTATTCTATTTTTATGGGCGTATAAGGGGCGTGCAATAATCACCGTGATATTTTTTAACAACTTTTTAACACCCCCCCCCCCACCTTCCCTGGTGATACATGATGAGATTTGAACAATTGTGGATTACTTACGCACTGATCGTGTTGGTATTTTGATGTTAAAATTTTCAAGTAGGTCACTATCAATTGAACAATTTACAATTTTATGCAGGCTGCACAAGTCACTCATCCATCTTCCACCTTCTATTATATATAAACTTTTCGAATAATATCTTAAAAAAAAAAAAATTAATACACATGATAAATCACTCCCCCCCCCCTGCCCCCATGTGATATTTCGTGATTTTTTTCGAAACGCCTCCCACCTACCTTTGGGTTTGATAGATCCAGTATTGAACGATGTAGATTTAAGGCTTGGCGTCGCCGTCGTGCTCCATCACTACGGTTAATTAGGCGCATAGCGAGAAGGTGCTCCATCTAAAATTAATGTTTACCTATAATAACTAACCTCAAAACATAAAACAACAATTAAACGAATGAATGTAGTTATGTATAGATTTGTGATGGACAAAAACTCTCATTAATTACTACTTACTATACACTGAAACAAGTTCTGCGACAAATTGTCTCAATTTATATTAAAAAATAATAATTCGGAATGACTTCCGACAGCAAATAGCTCACGGAAATATTTCCGAGAAAAAGCCGCTGATTATCCGATTTCAAATGTCAAAGTTTCCGCATTCGGAAATATGAATAGCGTTTTTTGATTCCGTCTCGGAAACAGCTACTTTCCGATCGGAAAGGCCATTTCGAATGAATTAGAATACGGGGGCAGGACTAGTTACAGCAGGGAAGTAAAACGCAGAGCTGGTATTAAAAGTGGATCAGCAGCTTCGCGTAAGAGTCCATACGTATATTTCGAACAACTTCATTTTCTTCGGCCTACCGTGGTAATTATTGAAACTCAAAATAGCATGGATGAAACACGCACTGCCGAAACCAACGCTAACAGGGGTAGTACTCAAGGTGAACGACCTGTTTCCAAAAAGAAGAAGACATGTGAAGACGATAATTTGGTGCAGGTATTAACGGAAAGTATTGTAATGAGAGAAGAGCGTGAAAGACAGCAAGAGTCTGATTCAGATAGACTGTTTATACTTTCACTTCTAGATGATTTTAAATACATCCCGAGACATCGTAAGCTTTCTACAAAAATGGAGTTAATTGAAGAAAAGAGCTCAAATGGAAACTCATGATTCCGAATTTAGTCCGTTTCGCCAACGTTATGTTGATTATGAACCAGGGACAGCGGCCTCCAGATCATATAGACCACAAACATCGTTCAGTGGACAATATCACCAAGGTCAAGGATACTCAACTGAATATGGACCGGAAACCACAAGCAGTGGGCAGTATCGCCGTAGGCCGCCGTGGGTATTCTACGGCTGTTCAAGACAGGCAAGACAATACTGTTTATACTGATGTGTTATCACCAACTGACACAAATATGTCTCAGGGTTCTGAATTACTAGAATTATTTACTACACAGGACAACTTGAACTAGGTAATTCATTACCATACATGTAAGAAATAAATAATAAATGTTAAGACTAATTAACAATATCTTTCATTTTCGTACTCACCTCAAAGTTATCACCAGTTTTTCTTCAGGTTTTATACAAGCTCGCATAGGAGTATCAATGCCCTTGATTGAATTTATTATTTTTTCCAAAAGGTTATCAAACAATTGCACTGACATCCTCGTGTAGTTGAAAAACTGGTCTGGGAATGCGCGAATATCTTTGAAATAGGTTTGGAATAAAACTTTTGGGTGTCTTTCCAGAAAAAGAGGATGAATCCAGTGTCTTTTCTTTGTTTTGCGTTTTTTATGAGATAGGTAAGCAATAATTATAAGTTCTTCCACGTCCATATTGCTTGACGGAAGGATCTAGACTAGTCGTTGATTGGCTGTTATAACTGGCTGGCTGCCTAGTGCACGGGGGGCTTAGTGACCCCAGCTCCCCCAACGTCCTCCTGACCCTTAGTTTGCAAAGAACCACCCAATGTCCTCGTAGACCCGAAGTCCGAGAGGTCTGTGAACTGCAAAGTAGAGCGACGTTTGCACAAAACTCCCCTAAAATGCTAAAAGTTCCCTCAATCTCATCGTCCTCATGCGCAGATCGCTTTGATTGCAGTTTTTAAACCATTTATTAATGGCTGGAGCTCTGCTCGCCTTTGAAGTAGCAAAAGCTTTGTGGCTACCTCGTATGTCCATCCAAAAAAAAAGGAAACCTTAATTTTGTGATTTAAGTGTCTACAATGTTAATTTTCTCAGTACATTGTCCTAGTTGGTAACTACAATATTATGTTGTAGCACTCAAGGAAATGCTGCTGTTCACTGGTATAAGCTTGTTATAGATGATGTTATAACAATCTGGACCAATGTCTTAACATGCTTTCAAAGACACCAGACCTGGAATTATATTACTTCGTCTGGTGTGGGGATTGAACCAACAACCCACAAGATTTAAAGCAAACTTAATACCGCTACACCTGGAAGTTGTCTAGAGTCAGGATAAACACTGTCTGATAAAATTAATAACAACTCCACAAAAGGATTTTTTTCAAAATGTATAAATTCACTGTGGTATACAAAAACGGTGCAATATTGAAAAAAACAGGCATCAAAATCCATGTTGTAGTTTCAAAGATTTATGCATACATAAGGCCAGAAAGACAGTGGGAAGTGACTTTGTAGTGAAGTGATGTGATTGATATAAACGCTGCTGCCCATTACCTGGTATACAAGTTGTTACTTAAAAACAAAAGAGCCAAAAATGGAAAGGAAGTGAAATGCAAAAATTGTACCAATCCTGGCAAAATTGGTACTATTTTTGCTTTTGATTTGTGGCTCTGTGATGACATTCGGGACCTGCAGCTTAAAGTGCTTTTCGAGTCTACCTAGTCCGTAGGGTGTCTAGTTCTTCAACCATCCAAACTCAGAAAGAAATCGTTAATGTTGAGATTTTTATAAATAGGATCCTCGACCGCCAAGATCTACTTAAGGTGCGACTTATGCCGCCTATGCCACAGGTATATGAAGAAATAAATAACTTTTTAGCATTTTTAAACAGTAACAGGTTAGTGTAAATACTGAAATATGTGAACAACATTTACATACCTTTAGCCCCCACGGAAGCCTTCGTACGAGCCATAGTTATTTTAAAGATATTGTACTTATAATTCTTGTAGTATGTTAAGGCACTTCTATATTTAATTTTTACATTCACATAAAAGTTTTATAACAAAACAAATTAAAAAGCAATTTGTCTTAATTTGGCAGAAAATTACGCGCGAAAAACATCTTGTGAATTTGTCATAATTTTTTTTTTTTTTCAATTCGTGTATCTTTAGTTCCTTGATAGTTTTGAGTGTTTTTACCTTCGGACAATCAGTTTATAAAAGATATGGTAACGATTCTAAGAGCTGAAATAATCCCCACTGTTCTGTTTAAAAAATAATAATAAAACTGTAAAGAACGTTTTTGTTCTGTTCAACTCTCCATAAATGTTTCCTTGTTATGACGAGTTTAAAAAGTGAAATAGTATTTTGACATTGCTTAAGTTAAAAATGTTAAAATAAAATAAATAATATATTGATAGCATAGCTAGTATGCCGCAAATCTTAAAAAAATATTAGATTTTTAATTTCCCTTTCATTATACCTTTAGCGAATAATTTATTTGCACTCCATAGAATGTTTTTTACCTTTACCGTCGGAGGCGCGGCGGCGCGCGGCGTTGCCTTTATAAAAACTTGTCTCATTAAGTAAGTCTCAATATTATATTCTCTCCGACGCTTTCTTTGCAATAAAAAATTACCATAATAAAAAAAATTGACGGCTTTGATTTTATTGAGTTCGTGTAGCTGCTAGATATTTTTGCTGACTTCTGTCTTTGGAGGTTAAATATCTAAATTATCACAATTCAATAATTGTTCGTGTTATTTAATGCAGTTCAAGTGTTACTCACTGTCAACATGTGATAAGTGTGATAAGTGATATACTGCACATCGAATACGGTTAGAATAAATCCCATTTTATTTACACAATTCGATGAAATAACGGTTTCCTGTGGCCTATTTACTTGTAAAAAAAATATTATTGGTCTACATTGTTTATGTTCATTAACATTTTAGTTAGGTACATGAAATTTTATGAAAAGCAACTAATTCATAGTACCACATTTACGAATTGCGTATTTTGTTTCACAAATACCGTCTAAATATTCTATGTTTCAAGATTTTCAGTACAATTTAGAGTTACAAAACTATAAAAATGCTCAATTTTTGCTTTGCAGTTAGTAAGTATATGTCCCTTGTTAAACACATTTTTCACTTTTACTATCAAATTCAAGCCTTTCACTTTACTATAAGAGATGTATATTATCCATACTAATATTATAAAGAGGAAAAGTTTGTATTTTTCGATGATTGTTTCGAATAAACTCAAAAACTACTCAATGGATCTTCTTTGATAATTCTTTCACCATTAAAATGTTACATTACCCCTGAGTAACATAGGCTATGTGCGAACATGATTTATTACCTATTTAAGTATAAAACTGTCGTGCAAAATAACAATTTTTGACTAGCATATTATGAAAACAAGTATGTGTCCCATTTGCTAGACTATTTTACTGCTATAATATAAACATAGACCTAAGACCAAATAAATAAATAAAAAGTAAAGATAGATAGCTGCCTTACACTGAGACCAGTTTTTCCAATCATTAGTGTGTTATAAAATTTCCTATGATTTTTCACAGTTTCCCAATGTTATAAGAATATTGATGAGCTTTGATTTGTACCCACTTTCATGACACAATTCAGCATTTCTGTTAACAAATAGTTAAGTTTGTTAGGACATCGAGCACCTTTTTCTTTTCTGTCTTTCTTGCTGCAATCAGCCCCACAGCTATAATGAGATTTTATTTTGACAATTGACCTTTTTTTTCTGTTTCGCCATATCCTTTGATATGGACTCTTTTACTTTTATATCTGTATTGAGGCTAGTCAAGACCTCTGTAGTCTGAACATGCAGTCTTTGATGTCCAATAGTGCCCTGGCTAGTTGGTTTTTATGCTCTTGTAGTCTGTTTTTGCAGTCCTCACATGACTTTTTTATCAGTTCCTTCACTGTGGAAACCTCTAGGTATTCTTGGTAGCTCAACTGACAAATTTAAAGGCATTGTTTTGGTATACATGTGTGGGCAAGCTGTGTCTGTACACACCAAGGCAGAGTTTTATTTGCACCACTATGTCTTTAATTTTTCTTTGGTCTGTGTCAACAGGCAGTAGCATAACTTAAGGGTAGTAAGGACAAAACACCAAATATACATATATTGCATTTGCTTATAATATTATCATTATTTTCAGATAGCTGGCAGTATTAATACAAATTATACCACTTTGGACTGATGTTTTAAAAAATCTACTAAAATGAATGAGTAAGTATTAAAAGATAAGCAACATAGGCTTAGAGAATAATCCTAGTTATAGTATTAACTTGCAAGGTTTGTGTGGTTGTATGTATGTACCATCATCAGCCTGTATAATGTCCACTGCTGAACATGGGCCTCTTCTGAGGGAGGGTATTTACTATAGTCACAACCTTTGGCAGGCAGGCTGGTGACCGCAGTATTATGTTGTACCACACAAGGAAACGCTGCTGCCCGTTTCTTGATATACAATTATAATGGATGATGTCATAACAATCGGGACTAACGGCTTAACATGCTTTCCGAGGCATTGAGGGTAGTCTCTCAACCAACCAGACCCAGAAAGAAATCTTAGAATTTACTCAAAGATTTCTTGTCCGGTGTGGGGGATGGAACCCACAACCTCCAAGAATGAAAGCGAGCCAAATACTGCTATGCTACGGAGGTTGTCTGTATGTATGTATAGACGTTTGTTAGTGTTTCATGCATCAACTCTTCAATGATTTGGCCAATATTTTGCTCAGGCATAGTTTACAAGCTAGATTAACATATAGGCGTTAAAATACCCATCCAATGTAGCTGAGAAGTTGTCCTACACAAACTGTGGATTACATTTTCTATAATTAAATTATTAAAGGGAAATTGTTTATGTTGTGTATTTATAATCTATATTATTGTGTTAACATTAGTAGGTACTTCTAACTATCTTATGTGTAAAAAAGATGTGCAAGTACCCCAGTTTTTAAGTGTCACTTTGCTGCCTAGCATTGTACTACAATAAACTCTATAATTTTACGTAATTAGTGTTTTAATAAACTATAACAGTTTATATGTATGTTTGTTATGTTACTGTAAGCCTGCATCATCCCACTGCTGGGCGAAGGCCGCTCTTCATGACTTTCAGCTCTTTAGATGCAGGGCTAAAGTAGGCCACTGGTCGTTTGTTCTGTCCAGCTTGTCCCGCCATCTTCTACGAGGTCTGCCGCGACGCCTTCTTACTGTGTCAGGACTCCATGTGTTGGTTATTTTGGACCACAGCTTATTGGGCATACGGTAAACTGTTATGAAAAAAACTACTGGATAGATTTCGATAATTCTTTCACAATTAGGATGCTACATTAACCTTGAGTAACATAGGCTATATTACTATGAAGTACCATCAGGAATGGGAATATAATATATTGATAAGGCCAGGGCCGAATTTAGAAGTCCGGAGGCCCCAGGGGCAAAAAAAGAGAAGAGGCCCCCTAGCCATAAATTGGTTTCCCTCTAAGTGTGTAGACAATTTTAAGTTGAGGACGACGGCCTACTTTTGCGTACGATTTGAATTCTTATATTAAACTGATTGAATTTAAGTGAACAAATATAGATGAATAACCATTATTTCAATATTTAAGAACTATAACATTAATCATGATTCTACAAAGTACTGTATGCAAAGGTACAACAACGAAAAAAAAAAAAGAAGAAAAGTTGTTGAGTTTACTCATCAGAATTTGAAAGATTTTAAATCTCTATTGTGGGGGCCCCTCTGTTGTGGAGGCCCTGGGGCAGTTGCCCTGGATGCCCTCCCTTAAATCCGGCCTTGGATAAGGCTGCAGCCCTGTTCTCTTTAGTTCCTGGGGAAGTAGCAAAACCTTAATTTCATACATATATGAGCTCTTAGGGCTTGATCTCTCTTCTAATCTGAACTTCGGTCGCTACATCGAGTCCATTGCAAACACTGCAGCCAAAAAATATGGCATTCTCTCCAAGGTGAGGTGGTACTTCACATTGGAGCAGCTTTACAGACTTTACAGACCTCAAGTTAGCTCCTCAATGGAATACTGTTGTCATCTTTGGGATGGGTCTGCTGGATATCAGCTTGATGCTCTGGACTTATGGGAGTGCCGAGCGAAGAGTTTTATAGGCAATAACTCACTTCACCTCGAACACCGTAGACAAGTAGCCTGCCTATCGATTTTTTTTTCGGCTACATTTCGGGGAGTGTGCGGAGGTTCTGCATAACCTAATACCACCTTTCCATCACCGGACGACTAGGCGCGGCGAGTGGTTTCACCCTTTTGTTGTAGACATTCCTTCAATACGCACGAAGCGATTTGCTTCTTCTTTCATAATGCGGACGGCTAAGGAGTGGCATTATCTGCCATGGTCAGTTTTGCCGGAACGCTGGACATCTTTAAAATTAAAGTGAACAGACAATTTCTAGGCAAGCGCGTATCATCTTAGGCCTTATCTTCGCCTTCCATCAAGCGAGATTATGCTCAACATAAGCCTATATTTAGTAAAAAAAAATATATGTATGTACACGAATAGTAATTAAATACTTTCAATATTCTTCTTTCCAGACCATCAGGTATGGACGATGACATTGACATTGAGGAGCATGATGTACTGGACAACCCAAGGATTAAGAGCATCTTCCCTGACCTGTCCTGTGTCAAGATTGAGATACCTGATGATGATGATGATGATGTGGTGGAGAGTCAAGGTATGTACCTTATTTTAATAAGATCACCATTCTTGGTAGACTGTTGTTTTGCCATAGTCACCAAGCTTGGCAGGCGGGTTGGTGACCGCAGTATTATGTAGTAACACACGAGGAAACAATTGGTTATAGATGATATTATAACAATCGGGAACACCGGCTTATCATGCTTTCCGAGAAACGGAGGGTAGTCTCTCAGCCAACCAGACCCAGAACCCAGACAACCGGAAAGAAATCTATACAAGGATCTCTTGTCCGGCACAGGGATCGAACCCACGACCTCCGAGATTTAAAGCGAGCCAAATACCGCTTCGCCACGGTGGTTGTCATTCTTTTGTTGTTGCTTATAATTGGCGGAATGATTTACCCTCGCCATGCCTACCCTTCGTTTGCAAAAAACCTTCCGATGCCCTCTTAGACTCCGAAGTCCGAGTGGCCCGCTTACTGTAACGTAGTTGCACAAAACTCCCCTAAAAAACTAAACGTCATAATCACTCAATTCCCCCGCCTGCGATCACCCTGAGCCAAGGTCCATGTCCCACAGGGGAAACATTCTTGCGCAGGTTGCTCAGTTTTTAGATTTTAAACAATTTATTTTGGCTGGAGCTCTCTTCGCCTTTGTACCCGGTGAAGTAGCAAAAGCAAAAAAAAAAGAAGAATTATTTACCTTCAGTATTACTATCGAAACATAACATTAAAATTTTAAAATAGACAAAGCTAAATGTACATAGAAAAATTTGCTCTAGTGCCTTGCAATACAATATAAAGTTGGATGCCCTGAAGCAGGTTCGAAGTCGAAGTGTATTACCAAAAATAACCGCCATCAACTTCAACAGCCACTGCTGAACATGGTCCTACTCTTAACTACTATTCTCTTCTACTCTTAACAACCCTGACTTGGGCAAGTCAGGTTTGGTAGGCGGATTGGTGACTGCATAAGATGGGAGTATCTCTGAGCCGATAGATGCTGCTACTCAACTATCAGCTGTATATTCCTTATTCGCCGCTTACGACACCCAACGGGTAGACTTGGCGTAGTCAATGGTGGCTACAAAATCACCAACGAGTAGCAGCCCAACGTGGGTAAAACCGCCAGGCGCAGCTAGTTATACATTAGTTAATTGTTTGTAAAAATTATAATTTCTATTTCAGAAGACCAAATGTATGAAGAAGAAAACGAACCTCATATTTCTAACTACGATTCTCCACATGATAGTTTTTATCAACACAATTTCAGTTTCGAATCTTTGCCTATGCATCTTGTAACCCGATCGGAGCATTTGCAAATTCATAATGACCATAACTTAGCATACGATGAATCTGATTTAGATAGCCTAAGGTACGGATCAAATAGCACACCTGATCAGTATTCGTATAGCAACGAAATAATACTCGGTTCAAAACCCGCTGTAAACTATGATCTTTTGTACCAAGAAGCTTTGGAATCGAACCCTGTAGTGGCCCTAGAAGATTGGGGACAACGTCTCGAAAATAGTCCTTGTTTCTGTCAAACATGTGACATACTATTCCCAACGGTGAACGCTTTAGATGCCCACAAAATGATAAGCCACTCCTATTTAATTGCTCTTGATTACCAAAGGCCAAACACGGCTAGAAAGAGCACGAATCATGCTAATCAAACAGATGGCTCGAAATACTGCAATCATTGCGACAGAATTTTTGCTGATGATACGGCATTGATTAAGCATTTATATGAGGTTTTACCCCAAAAAGCTGTGCCGCAACCGAAAAAGGTTATTCCAACACCCAAAAAGGTGATAGCGACCTCGATAAAAGGAATACCAGTGCCGAGAAAAGTTGTGGCGAGTTCGAGAAATGTTGCATTAACACCAAAACCTATCGAAGTGAAAGTAACCCAATATAACATTCACAAATACGAAAATATTAAATTCAAATGCCTTAAATGCAACGAAGTGTTTCCGAAATACGATGCTGCTAGGAAACACAAACGGCTACACCCCGGCAGTTACAATAAGAAAATTATCATTAAAATTAAATCGAAAATTCCGAAAAAAGTTGAGGATAATAAAATAGATATTAAAGATAAATACAATAAGGGAGGGAAGTTCTATTCTAATAAAATTGTTCCTAAAGCCATGTTTCAATGTAATAAATGTCGCATCCACTTTCTTTCGTGTTTCGCGGCCGTCCAGCATTCAATACAGTGCGAAAATACTATCGCGTTTCAAAAATGCAAAACTTGCAAGCGTAAAATACGGTCTCGCAATATTTTAATTCACACACTACAGCATAAACACGTAGAAAAAATAAAAATATATACACTCCACAAAAATATATACGATAAGGTCTTATGCAAATGTCCTTATTGTAATATATATTTAGAAGAGTTGGTATTTTGGTCTCATGTCAAGGACAAACGCTGCTCTGAAGTTCAGTCCAAAAAGTGCACGGAATGCAACATTTTAGTGTCTTCGAATAGATACAACACACACATTTTGAAACACAAACAATTGAAAGCAAAGGACTTTATCATAATAGAATACAAAAATTTGAATGCCCCCACCGTAAAACCCAAGAAAATAAGGAAAGATGCAAGCGGGCGCCATATTTTGTTCTACTGTGACAACTGCGGATGTTGCCAACATAAATTACTTACTAAATGTCATTTAGAAAACCTTTGTCTCGATCCTAAGTTTAGGCAAAGAGTTTGTACGTTATGCGGCTTAAGATTCACAGAGAAAGGTTACATAGCACACCGGTTGAGGCACGAAATTGAGAATATTACCTTAGAAAAGGTGAGTTTTATTAATCTTCAAACAGAGCTATCTATGCCCCCTCCCATACCGATGTATTCTCCTTGCAATACTTGTAAGACATACTTCGTTACACCACAATTGGTAAAAAGCCATAATTGTGGAAAAACTAACTCCAAAATTTGCAACATTTGCAAACAAAAATACGATTTACAATCCTACAAATTACACATGACTTTCCATAGAGCGAGGAACGAAATATCTATACCAGAGAACGAAATACCTGTACCTGAATTGGTAAAAAATGAAAAATATATACCAAACAACGAAATAGGTATACCAGAATTGGTAAATAATGAGGAATTGATACCAATCAACGATATACCGATACCGGAGTTGTTGAAAACATACAATTCTATTAATAATATGTGGAATATTATATATTTGTGTGCGACTTGCGACTTGGCTTGTATATCATATGATTCGGCGGTCGAGCATTGCCATAACCACATTAATAATGTCAATGATATCTCAGAAATATGTGAAACCTGCGAATTTGATTTCCTCAAAGATTCTTACTTGAGCCATGAGAAGTTGCACGCGAATAATAGAAAAATTAATCGGGAGTCGTTTACAGTGTTGCAATATGATTACAAAGATTTGTTCAGGGATTGTTGGTTTGATATATTGAAACAGTTACCGAAACAACACAAGATGCTGATTTTATCGAAGAGTGTGTATAGGTGAGTGAATACTTACATGTTTCTTTGAAAAGACAACTTCAGAACTCGAGTAATTAATCCTTGTGTCATTGTGTCTTTACAAACATTTCATCAAATATCATCATCATCAGCCCGTATAACGTCCACTGATGAACATGGGCTCCCAGGGAGGATATTTGCCATAGTCACCACGCTTGGCAGGCGGGTTGGTGACCGCAGTATTATGTTGTACCACACAAGGAAACGCTGCTGCCCGTTCCTTGATATACGATTACTATAGATGATGTTATAACAATCGGGACCAACAGCTAAACGTGCCAAGGCACGGAGGGTCTCATCAACCAACCAGACCAGGTAAGAAATCTTGGATTTACATTAAGATTTCCTGCCTGGCGTGCCATTTAAACCGAGCCAAATACCGATACGCTACGGAAATTGTCAACAAACATTTAATTCACGAATTCATTTGGTTCACACAAATAGTGTAATAGTTAATTAAATAATATGTTGTGTTTGTTGACATTGTTAATAGAATTTAATATGTTTTTCAATTTATAAAATGTAACATGGATAAATTTTAATAATCTAGTAATTTCTGGTATATTGGCATTATTGTTTAAATTCTTAATTGTAAAATTTTGCATGCTAATATATAGTAAATTGTACAGCACTTCATATCAATGTAACATCTATCATGTATACTACAATTCCGCAAAATAAAATCATTCATTCATTCAATATTTGTCCCAGGTGGGAATCGAACCTAGAACACCATGTCTTAGAAGCTACTATTGTAACCACTAAGCTACCGGTGCAGTCAAGCATATTTGTCATCTATACTGATAACCAGGGTTATTTTTAAAACATCAACAACCTTTTGGGGAATATAAGTACTCATGGTTATGAACAACTTTTACTATAGGACCAACCCTGAAATCGCGAAAAAAATCAGCTGATCCATACATTTATGTTTACTTACCTCGACAAAATGTATGGAACAGCTGATTTTATTTTCGCGATTTCCGGGTTGGTCTCATAGTAAAAGTTGTTCATAATCATGAGTACTTCTATTCCCCAAAAGGTTGTTGGTGTTTTAAAAATAACCCTGTATAAAAATGAAGAGTTGGATAATTCTATTAGTGTTAGATAGCCATATCGAGGAAGGATATGTTATTATGAAGTTCTTACGGCAATGGGAATTAAGCGTTTGAAACCGGGCGCGGAAGCTGGAATAAAAATATTCCTTCATTGCTATATAGATTTTTTTTTCATTCCAGATATCGCCGCAACATAAAAATGAATGTTAAAGGACCAGTTACCGTAAACGACGTAAGATTCTATTGCTTAAAGTGTCTTAAACATGTACCTTATTCATCTGTACAAAATCATTTAGTGTGCACAAAAAGCCAACACTTTACATGCGTTCTATGTAAATCTAGTCTCCCAGACTTCATCAGTTTGATCAGACATGAAAAGAGGCACGACAAAACCCAAAAAACGTACAGAATTGTTACTTTCAATAACGAAAAAGACAAAGTATTTAACCAAAATTTGATTACTTTCGAAAATAAATGCCGAAGCGTCGAAATCGCTACGGACTTGAATGTTTCAAATTCTAAATATATGTATATGTATAACAAGTTAGCCAATAAGAGAGTTAAAGTTAAAATGAGTAGGTTTAAGCTTTTTAAATGTGCTTTGTGTGCTTGTTGCATCACTTACAAGTTCAGGACCCCTGTCCACAGCTCTTGCGTAACGGGAGGGGCTGAGAGAAAATTTTGCACGATTTGCAAAGAATATTTTGCGGGCAACTTTTTCGGGCATCAAAAACTGCATCGTAGGTTTCCACAATTGAATAAAAATTGTTTTACTTTCATAATGTTTAATGAAAATAAAGGTGCTAGTACCTCTGATGATAATAAAGCGGTTGTTGAAGCCGTTTCAGACGTAGATAAAGCCGATAATACTAATAAAATTGCGTACGTTTACAAATGTCAGTGTGGCTTACATTACACATCTAGGAAAACTATAACTAAACACATTGAAAATGAATGCGGTAGAAATATTGAAATATCAAAAGAAATGTGCAGTAAGTGCAATTTAGAGTTCCCTACTGATGTGTTGGTTACGCATTTGTGCAACCATCATAGCAAAGAAACGACAATAACAATTCAACATATCAAGAAAATAGAACTGATAAAATGTTCCGAATGTAAATTACTGTTTCGCGGAATGTCTGACTTTGAACCACATCCTTGCAGCCCTGTGTATGGGCAAAAATGTAAACGATGCAACATAACTTTAGGCAACAAATCGTATAGACGACATGTATGCGATCAAAATACGGTGTATGTCATAGACACAGAACACGGACAAATTGTACCGACACTTTATAAATGTACTAGGTGCAACTTATGTTATCTTAACAAAAAGTCTTTTAATTACCACATTCAACAGCAACACATTGTACTAACAAAGATTGTGCCGTGCAATGTATGTGGGTTTAATTTCTCTATGCATTCGATAAACAAACACATGAAAGCACATCAGAATAAGCCAACTTACGTCATTAAAGTCATTGATACTGATTCTGGGGAGGTCACTAATTTGACTGGAGACAATCCTGTGGTTCCACCTAGAAATTCTAGGAAAAGACGGCACAGTGAGATGATTAAAACTGAACCTTTGACCGACTCGGATAATGATAATGAGTTGAATGATAACGATAACGATTTCAATGAAAATGAATCGATTAATCAAATCGATAATGACAATGATGATGATACTATGTCTAGTACATTCGATGGAAATGTAACGGCTACTTCCGATATTACTGATAAAGAAGTTTTGTCGGATGGTATTAAATCTATATTACATCTCGATACTTACAACAATTCGTTATATAGATGTATAAAATGTAATTTGCATTTTTTGAATAGTCGTTCGTTATATTCTCATAGTGTAATGCGAGCACACAATGATAATCCCGACGTGTACACATGTGATATTTGCGACCTAGATTTCTCCCAAAAGACCCTCTTAAGGCACAAATTTATTCATCACCAAATCAAGAAATTCAGACGCAACGATTTTTTCATAATAGATTCAACTGAAACAGATACTCAAAATAAATCAGTAAAAAAATATACCAGACAAAGAAAATCGCAACATAAAATTGATGAATTTGGTGAATTGAGTAATACTAATGTCGATAACAATGATGATGGAGTAATGGTACTACGTAATACTGAAGCTCTCACACGTGATATAGAACCTGACACTTCGTTAATACAAACGCCACATATTTTCAAATCAGACATAGCACTAAATAGACAATTGTATAAATGCATTGATTGTGATATACATTTTCTGCATTACGATTCCTTGTATTCGCATGTTACCCATAAAAATCACGGGAAAAAAGGAGGGATTATGTGTGATATCTGCGGTTTACGGTTCACGAAAATCACTATACATCGTCATAAGTTGATACACCATAACAAAATGAAGCTTCAATTGAAAGATTTCGTTATAGATGCGATAGCCGCTGCTGAAATCCTAAAGGCAAAATCTAAAGTAGTTTTATATAAATGCCTACATTGTGATTCGCATTTCCTAAATCGTTGGACGCTAGCATCGCATAAAACTAGAATGCGAACTAATACTACTGTCCCCATTGTATTAAAATGTAAGTTTTGTCAGTTAGGTTTCACAAGACAATCTTTAGAAAAACATATAACTTTGCATCATAAGGACCAGAATGTAAATAACTTTACTATAATTGATGATGAGGAATTGAACCAATCAATTATTGATGTAAATCAGCCAAATATTGATACTAATCAGTCAAATATTGATACTAATCAGTTAAAAATTGATATGAATCTATCAGATATGGGTATTAATCAATCAGATATTATTCAATTAAATATTGATTACCCGTCTACAACTGAAATGGCTAGTACATCATTTAGTGAAACATTTGATCTATCTGATTCTGAAAGCTTAACATCGAATAAAAACAGGCAGGTATCGAATAGATTTAAATCGATTTGTAATAAAAATAATTATACTGATGAGCTCTATAAATGTTTAGGGTGTAGGCTATATTTTTTACATTACGACTCTCTGTACTCTCACATGTCAAGGAATAGCCACGGAAAAGTTCCCGAACACAAATGTAAAAAATGCGGTTTATATTTCACACCAAAATCTTTGACAAGACATTTGTATGTGCATCACCAGAAAATGAAGCTTAAATTGCAAGATTTTAAGATCAAAACTGTTAATCCTAAAGTAAAAAAGCGTCCGAAGTATTTGGAATATAGTAAGAATTGGGTTTCTAAACGGAGGTGCCTTATTCCAAAAACCAAACATAATGTTCTATTCAAATGCTTAGCTTGTAACATTCACTTTACAAGCACTGGTTCTATGGATATGCATCTCAAAAATCATAATACCAATGATGCAGCTTTCAAATGTAAATATTGTCAACTTAATTTCTCAAGATGGTCGTTAGCGGCGCACATACATTTACATCACAAACTGCATAAACTCACATTGAAAGATTTGACTATTATAGACTCCGATCAATTTAAATGTATGTCTATTGAAGAAAAGAATTCCTATAATATTACCGATGATGATACGAAAAAATACAATGTTCCAAAAAAAGTTACAGTATCGAATTATTCTAAAAGGTTGTATAAATGTACAGATTGTAATTTACACTTTTTGAATTACAAATCTTTGCATAGCCATTTAGGAAGTCGCATACACAAGGTACCTGGAGGTAATACGTCGATTCTTAGTTGTGATACTTGCGGACTTACATTCTTGAAACGATCATTAAAAACACACCAGATGATACATCATCAAAAATCAAATTTACAATTAAAAGATTTGGTTATTGTAGTAACTGATACGGAAGGCAAAATCAATAGGAATCATTTCAATAATACTAAGTCATTAGCATATCATGTTGATGTCACATATAAACCCAAACATACCCCCAAAGTTACTACAATCAGAGAATATAATTCGAAAAAACGAAATCACGTTCTTTATAAATGCACGGAATGCAGCTTACATTATTTAACTAAGCCTTCTTTAAGTTCTCACATTGTGAATCATAGACACAATAAAATACCAGAGCCGCATACATGTGATGTGTGCGGGTTAAATTTCACAGAATATTCTTTACCCAAACATAAAAATGTACATCATAGACTTCGAAGACTTAAACTTGAAGACTTTACCTTCGAAACGATGTTTGAAGATAAAATATGGGACAAATCTGATCTAAGAACTACTCACATTTCACAAGAAAACAAAGATGAGACCAATGCCAATTCGGAACTTGGTGTTGTTAATGAAAATCAAAATAGACTGTTTAAATGCAGGCAATGTAGGATGCACTATCTTACTGAACGGACATTAGAACGACATATAATTGAATACGACCATAAAGTAGAACCTGTTTATTACAAATGTAATTTTTGCAACCTAGATTTTGCTATACGATCAATAAAAAGGCATAAGCTTGTGCATCATATTGAAAAACAGCTGAAGCTTGAAGATTTTGTTATAGTATATCTTGATTCACCATCGTCAAATTCCAACGAAGATAATAGTTTGGAGAAAACTGGTACATTGGACGAAGATACTAAATCTGAATATTTAGAAGATGAGATAGATGAATCGCAGAATTTGGAAGAAAGCAGCCAAACATCTCAAGATACAGAATTAGATGAAGTCAAAAATTTGGACGATGATTGTAACATGGATATAGATGAAGGGCAATCTGTAGATGAAAACAACCAGTCCACTTTTGATAGACAATCGGATGTAGTAAACGGAATGGTGGTAGACGAATCCAGCCAATTAGACGAAACCAATCATTTGGATGATACCAATAATTTGGATGAAACCAATCAGTTGGTAGATGATATAAAAGAGGAAGTCGGCAATTGCGACAGTAATGAACAGAATTTAGAAACGGTGAATGCGAAAAAAATCGTTTACCACAAATGTGCCCATTGCAACGTTTACTTTTTAAATAAAACCCAGTGCTTAGAACATTGTACAGACCATAAAGTAATAGACACTTTAATGTATATCAATTGTAAAATATGCGATTTTCAGTTCTTAATCGAATGCCTGAAAGATCACGTAATATTACATCATACAACGGAATTTGAATTAAAAAATGTTTTAGTACATGAATATACGGCGTTAGATAATTTGCCACCGAAAATTGAAACCTTTAGAGCTATCGATAAAGTTCAATCTGGATTGATTAGTACTACGACAGATACGGTGGTTTAAAAATATAAAATTAATACGTTTGAAAGATTAAATAAATTAATTTGTCGATTACAAAATTTAACACCGCATTTATTAAGAGTCAACTGTCAATTTACATAGTCGTTATCCGCCATTTTGTGATGTCATAGATCTAGTATGAGAAAGCTTTATAACGAATCGAACCTAATATATTTGGAACATTGGCTTTATAAGCTTTTTAATGTACTTAACACCGCGATTCTCTGTCATCTATCAACTCGCATAGCATTAATAACCTTTAAAGTTTAAAACTTTTTGGAATAATTGTTTTCCCACTGGGACGGGAGCGATGGGAAGAAAAAAGGGGTGTTTTCGTAAACTACAAAATAATGCCTTATGAAATTAAAATGACTTGACTGAAAAATAATATTAGTAATAATCTTTATCGTAAGTGAATTATTTGATAAAATTATCGTAAAAGACTTTTTATTTAATGAGTATATTTTAACCCCTAACGCGTTAAAATAAGGGTTGAAATCTCCAACGTTATAACGCTTGAAGCTGTTACCTGACCAATTGATCCATCAATCATAATTTCATCTTATTATTATCAACGTGCAGGTTGCTTCATTTGTAGTTTGTAAACCATTTAATTAGGCTATAACGGCTAACTATTATGCCAGGCGAAGTGGCAAAAGCCTCGTGGCTAAATGTCTGAAAAAAAGAGTTTTTGGGACAATATCCGTCGATATATCAAAGTTATTAAACCCATCCATCAATTTCGATCGGTATGACACGTTGAAGCGTCATAGCAGGATTTAAAACTACCCTCTTTTTAACGTTTTTGGTAAAGAAAATGTAATAATATTAATAGGTATATTATCGTCATTGGAGTTTTAAAACCGTTAGACAATATTGGTGGTTACGACATTTTGTTGCCAATTAGAAAAACAAATTGTCATTTATAAATTTGTAAAATTATGTAAAAAGATTAATAAAATTATTGGTCTCGTGCGCTAGACTAGTACCGCCGTCGTACTTGACAAATGGGACAGAAAATAGTACCCGAGCCAACCACACTCTGTGTGATGAATACGTGTCGAAAGTTTTATTAAATTTTGGTTGTAATCGAAGTATTATGCCAGTTTAAGAATTATAAATAACACTACAAGACATAAAAAGGACATCTGGATCACATACCATCGGTACAGTGTATTATACACACTACAATATTGCGTTGTACATTTACGGAGATATGGTTTTAAGCAAGCGCGGTATCTAGTTAAACGCCCGAGACTAATCATTTATCTAAGGGCCTAAGCACACCACGTTTTTTAAACGTTTGTAGCCATACAGACGCGATACACAAGCGAGTCAGACGCAGCCTGAAGACCTTTGCACACCTGCACGCGTATGAATCGATAAAAACGCGCGTGTGTAGCGATACAGACGCGATGCAAACGCCACCAAATTGTTCGATTGCAACTAACGTAGATTCACGTATCCCTCGTTGCGGGGGAAACGCTAGCGACGCACCAGTGTCGCGCGTTTGAATCAATACAAAATCGATGCTAACGCGCGTGTGTATCTATAAAAACGACAACAAACTGCTCTGTACGATAAAAGCGCGCCGTCGACGAGCATTTCTAAAACGCGCGTCGATGGCGCGTTTAAAATCGTGGTGTGCATAGGCCCTAAGGTTAAAGGCAGGATTGTTTTGGTGAGTTTGTAACATTATATAGATTTTTCACTCTCCTGAAAAGTTACTATTTCTGACCTCAGCTCAAATTAAAAGTAAAGACAGAGCACTGCGAGTAAAGGCGAAAACATATTGTTAAAACGTGACGCAACCTGATGAAACGCGACGCGTGTTGAGTCGAATCAAATGTATTGTTTTCTATAGACCAGTATCACACGATGAACACCCAACGCGACGTAGCGTCGGGTGTTCATAGTGTGAATCTGGTAATACATGGTCAATACATTTGATTCGACTCAACACGCGTCGCGTTTCGCCAGGTCGCGTAGCGTTGTAACAATATGTTTCCGCCTTAATGCTCGAAAATACCGGCTTTAGTGCATTGTTCGACATCCCTCCGTCTTTTACTTTTGGACTGAGTTTTCGGGGTACTAGTTTTACCCACACTGATGCTCGAAAATACCGGAATTGTTCGACATCGTTCCCTCTTTACGTTTGGACTGCGTTTCTGACATACGCGGTTACAACTTCAATGATGTTATGTAAATAAATTACCACCGGAGTTTTAAGAAGTTGATTGTATAAATTATCATTTAAAAACATATTTTTAACTAATGTTAAAGTATTTTTTAGGGCTTAGATTTTAAGGTAATTTTGATTTAATTATTTCTTCAACTTTTTGATTTATTTTGTTGTAAATAGTTATCACTATTTGTCGTGAATCTGTGTCTATATTAATATCTGGATATCAGAAGCATAACGGTTTTAGTAGCATTTGGTCGTAAGTGCCAGTTTACGATAAAGGGACATACGACGAATGTTTCTGACGTCTAATGGCTCATCCGACTTTATGCTTTCTGAGCTCTAGATATGTAAAGCTGAAGAGTTTGTTTGTTTGATTGAACGCGCTAATCTCGGGAACTACAGTTCCGATTTGACAAATTCTTTCAGTGCTTGATAGCCCATTAATTGAGGAAGGTTATAGGCTACATTTCATTATGAAGTTCCCACGCGGAAGGGATTTATACGCGCAGGAAGATGGTTTTCATCTATCTCTAAATGTCAAGCCAATTTTAAAATATTTATGTTAGTGCTTTCTAGATCTTAAATTAATGGTTTTTGATCTAGTAAAACCATTCTTAACCATATCAAAATAATTTCAAAAAAGTGTCAACTAGCCTATTGTAATAAATTTTTAGGATAAATCCTAAAAATTAATTATCTTAAAAGGAACCTTACGCCTTTAACATTCGCAAAATATAAAATCTATATTTTTAACAGATCAAAAATGTTTATTTTTCCCTAAACACTTAATTGGGAACGTTGCTCCTTAATATAAAAAAAAATAGCATTCGATTTCTCCACAAGCAAACCCCTCCTTTTGCGTTTCATTTTAAAAAAACCCTTGCGCGCACTATTCAAGACGCCTATCCTACTAATATTATAAACGCGAAAGTTTGTAAGTATGGATGGATGGATGTTCGTTAATCTTTCACGCCAAAACTACTGAACGGAATTGGCTGAAATTTTGCACCGGGATAGGTTATACGCTGGATTAACATATAGGCTACAAAAAATCACGCTCCGACCCACTGGAGCAGAGTAATGCGGGTAAAACCGCGGTATCTAGTAGAATATAATCTCCAAATATAAGGTTCCTAAGGGTGCTTTTCCACCAGAGATGTGCTATGCTACGTTTGATATCCACCAATCATATTCATTGATGCACATAGCTTAGCACTGGTAGAAACGGATTCAATTAAGATAATTATGTTTTTTGTATGGAAGGATGCGTGCCATGGATGTGTGTTATGAATGCGTGCTATGAATGACTGCTATGGGTCGTCGCGAGTGGTGTAGCTATGTGCAGAGCAGAGCCGCTTCCTACTATCGTAGTTATCGTACTATACATCGCAAAGCTCGAGCTGCGCATCCTCCTCGCCAACCTACTTTGCGGCAGCGCATCATCATACATTCATAGCACATCTTACTCGCACCGCTACAAAGCTTAGTATCAGTGAAAATGGTTACATAGTTTCACAGCTTAGCTATTACATCCTGGCAGCTTAGCTACATAGCATATCTCTGGTGGAAAAGCAGCCTAAGACCTAACAGGGCGTCTGCGAATTTTGAACGACGGCTAGGGTAGCGGAGGACGGGGTCGTTTACGCCTCAAGAATGTGGGGTCAACGTAAATTCAATCTGTGCCATGTCCATAAGTCTGTCATTAGTTAGTAAGTTAATAAGTTTCATGAAATAATATCAATCAATACATCTTATTTATTTTTAGTTTTTTTTATTAAATAGCTTATTTGCCATTCGTTTTTTTAATTTAAAAAACGGTTTTTTTTCGGGCGGACCTCTGTTGTTATCTCTTTGAGCGGTTTCGCACTATGTCCGATCCGAATCCGATCCGAACCCATGAAAATATGGTTACGGAAACTATTTCTATGGTAATTTACGCACTAGATCCGAGATCCGTCATCCGATTTCTTTCCAAATTTCTGGACTAATATTTTCACGGGTGCGGATCGGACATAGTGCGAAACCGCTCTAAGGCTTTTACTTCACCGGGCATATAATTTTTTGTGTGTGTGTGTGTGTGTCCTTTAAAATACTATGACTTTTCCTTACAAATGAACTATTAAATATAAAGAATATTTTATTAAATATAACCGCTAGTTCCTAAGTATAGCGCGTTCATAGAATATTACAAATATACTTGAACCATGTGATGTATCGTGACCTTTTGCCATCAGTATCCGATACCGGCCAAGTGGGAGTCTGCCTGCTGCCGTTATTGAGAACGGGCAAAAAACATTGTTGTATGGGACCCCTTAAATATTTATTTTATTTTTAGTATTTGGGAGCGTTCAAGTATTACGTAACGCAATTTAAGGGGGGAGGGGGTCTCGTAAAACGTTACGAAGCGTTACAAGGGGGGGAGGGGGGCTCAAAAATCTTCAAAAATTGCGTTACGTAATACTTGAACGCTCCCTTTGTTGTTATAGCGGCAACGGAAATACATAATTTGTGAAAATTTCAACTGTCTAGCTGTCGCGGTTCTTGAGATACAGGTGACAGACAGCGAAATCTTGATAATACGGTCCAGTTTATACCCTACAGGTACGGAACCAAAAAAAAAACAATATAAAAATACATCGCTGAGCATTAGCAACGACAGTCACTGTGTATAGATATAATATGTTCGATAAATTTATATATCTTACCTCAGAAGTATAAAGTAGTAGCATTTGGTCGTAAGTGCCAGTTTTCGGTAAAGGCACATACGACCTTGTGCTTCTAGATATGTACCTAAGTTTCAAACGTTAGCTTTCTATGTATAAGTTTAATTGTAAGTGTTTTCTTTGTAATAATTTATGTTTTTAATATGATTTATGATTAAATTATTAAGTGATATACAAGGTGATTTTTAATTTGTTGTGTTCCCGCAGTCTAGGCTTCTCCTAAATCTCCTAAATTTGGTAACTACGACATGACGCGTGAAAACCCCGGATTTTTGAACCCAAAACCCGGACATATCAAAGGTTTTTTTTTAAATAGGGGCTCGGGCACAGTGCGTTTTTCGCAGGTGGCCTAAGTAAATAGGCATGGGTATAAAAAAATCTATTTAGTCCGCCACTTAGATTACCAAAAACTATTGGACACGGATTTTTTGTTTTCGCTTCTAAAACAAAAAATGACGAAGATACAGCGCGTTGAAATTTCGTGGACGTCACTTTTAGGTATAATTTGACGTAGTAGTGACGTCATAATGCCCCCTCTCCTAAACTTTATAGTTTGTTGTTGCTCTATATCTTTTAATTTTATACTGATTTGATCAATAAAAAAATACGTGTTCAATATTTTTTTATAATCTAACTGACGGACTAATTATAATTTTTTAGACCCGGACGCTCCCCGGGTATCCTCTAAACTAGGACAAATCCGGGGAAACCCGGACGGATGACAACCCTACCGCAGTCGTACTATTGACTGAAGCCCATTTTTTAATGCTCATAATAAAATATCGGAGAAATAAATTATAATTTCCTCTTTCGCGTTGCGGTATTAGACTTGAGCGCCATCTACAGTAGCCGCAAGAATTACAAGAAGTCTTGTAGCGCCATCTATCACATAGCATCCCAACTAACCTGTATCGCACAATACAAGGTCGCAAGGAACAGATGGCCGTCGGCCGCCGGGCATACCACCTCGCCCGGCAAAGAAGATCTTCAGTTTTTATGGAGGAACACCAACAACCGTTCCTCTACAAGTCTCTCTCTCAAAGGTACGATGGTCGTGGGTTCGATCCCCACGGCAAACAAGAAATGTTTGTGTTAATAATATGTTATACATACATACATATAATCACGCCTTTCTCCCATTGGGGTAGGCAGAAACCACAGAACGCCACCTGCTACGATCCTTACACACTCCCTTTGCCTCGTCCACGTTCATACATCTGGTCATACACGCACGCCGGTTGCGAGTACTACGCGCCTGACCTTTCTGAAGAACATCACCTATGAGGTCAGTGTATGTCCTTCTAGGGCGTCCCCTCCCGTTATCTGTATGATTACTAACATATCCATACTAATATTATAAATGGGAAAGTGTGTGTCTGTTTGTCCGTCTTTCACGCAAAAACTACTAAATTGATTTGGCTGAAACTGCACGGGCATAGTTAATAAGCCCGATTAAGATATAGGCTACAAATCACGCCCCGACAGTATATTCGCAACGAGTCACACTGTGACTGGTTGAGAAAAATAGTATGAGAATTTTAATTCTCATCTAGTAACACTGCTTCGTGAATAATGTTACTCGTTCAGAAAAACCAATCCCATCGAGTAGCAGTGTGACTCGATGCGAATTTTATTCCCATCTATTAACATTTGTCAAGTACGGTTAATATTTTATTATATAGTTTTTTCATTTAATCTGATAAAACAACGTTTAGTATTCGCCAGAACCGCATTGTGGGCAAATGACAATCGGTAAGGTTAGAACTGCGGCCACACAACGCCAGAACCGAATTGTGGGCAAATGAAAATCAAATGATTCTAATTGTTAACTTCCCGAGATATTATGATAGTTCTGCCTTTTAATGACTATCGATATGAAATTATACTTAACCTTTTTGACGCCCATCGATATAATACGCGATATTATAAGCGCCACGCTATAAATGTATAACGTATCTATAGTAAAACGTAGGGATGGGATTAATGTCCTATCGACAAATAATATTATAAGTTGAAATAAGTGTTTATTCACCAATTTACGAAGCTAAATTAAAACTGATACCGTATTTTTATATTTTGTTTTATTTCATACAAAAAACAATATGAAAACCTGGATATATTTCCCATAATAAAAGAAAATAATTGTAAATTTATTAGACGTGTGTTCTAGAAGGCACATCCCTATTTGTCTCCAAATCTAATCCTTCTACTTCATATCAAGTCGTTGGCGCTCGAGGCACGTCAAAATCCTTTCCGATATAAGGATGTCTAGATGTCGATGTCTATGGTATTTTTCTTTTATCTATTCACTGTGGTCGAGTTACACGTGCATAACCTCAACCGATTCCTGCATAATTTATTTCGTTTACTTACAACAAATACAATCAATAGAAGCCAGATACGTGGTTTTCTACGTGTTTTTTTTTAAATTAAAATGGAGATCTTTTTTTTAACACGTTTTTATTAGGGTTGTACCTATGTAACGGAATCATTGAACTTAATTTTCACCAGTTTCCAGAAGTCTGATTAATTTGAAACTTTGCATACGTATCAAGGACCGATGACAATGCAATAATTTGATAACAGTTTCCAATTGTCCTTAAAAAATAAAAAATAAATAAAAGTTAAAAAAAACAAAAAAAAAACACGCTTTAATAGCTAACCGAACTAAAAAATAGAAAATAATTTTCACCTCAAAATAAAATTATAATAAAGTTTAAGTTATTAACAGAATAATTGAATTCAGAGTGAAAAGCGTGGATGAATTTCACTCTGAGTTGAATTATTCTGTTAATAACTTAAACTTTAAAAGCGTGTTTTTTTAAACTTTTATTTATTTTTTAATGGTAGGTATAGGTGTCGCAAAATACTAGCACATATTCACCGACGCTCATTTTTTTGTAAGAACACGTGCGCCAACGCAAGATTCAAGATGTAAACATTGCACTACACTAAAATGCACAGTCACTATGACCTTGAAACCCGTCCGCTTATGACGTCACAGATTTACTTCTATACAAGTTCGTGGCGTTATGCGCACTGACAACTAGCCACTTTGTAAGGATGGGTTTTTTAAACGGTGTTTCACTATCGACAATGATTAGAAAACCTATTTATTCTTGATTAAGGTGAATAAAACGTAGTTTATAGTTAACAATATTTATAAAATATTATTTATTAACGTCATTTTCTTGCAATAATAGTATTTATGATCGTTTCAACGAGATGAAATATAGCGAGGTCTTCATCGTGTCCGATCACTGGCTTACTTTATATCAAGTACTTGGCGTTGGGGGCATTAAAATATTTGCTGGCGTTTTTGTTTCTATTGAATATAAAGCAAACAAGAACTTATTATGTGTGAAAAAGTTAAAAATATGGCTTACAACAGGGCAATTTTCCATGAAAACAAAATAAAAGGTCTTGTAAAAGTCGTAAATTTATTTTATACTATTATTACTTCTAATCAAGTAGTGGCGCTGAGGGCACGAAAATCTCGAACTTGTATAGAAGTGATTGGCGTTCAAAAGGTTAAATACGATCCTAACTATGAATTTTCTGCAACACGATGGTTCTGAATTTAAAAAATATGCATCGAAATATCGCATCGAGTCACACTGCTACTCGGTGAGATTGGTTTTTCTGAACGAGTAACACTATTCACGAAGCAATGTTACTAGATGAGAAAAAAAATCATATTCATAACATATTTATGACCGAAATAATGATACTCAGTAATTGTATGGTGTGCTAAATAAATAAATAAATAGTGTAGCCTCCAGTCTCGCAACGGTGAAATAATTTTTCAAATCGGTCAAGTAGTTTGGTAGCCTATGCAATACAAACAAATAATCAAATCTTTCTTCTTTATAATATTAGTATAATGACTACATAATATAAAACAAAGTCGCTTGCCGCTGTCTGTCCGTCCCTGTGTATGCTTAGATCTTTAAAACTACGCAACAGATTTTGATGCGGTTTTTTTTATTAGATAGTGATTCAAGAGGTTGGTTTATATGTATGATACATCAGCATTGCACCCGTGCGAAGCCGGGGCGGGTCGCTAGTATATGAAATAAAACGCAACTTATACACTGTAATGATATTTATTGTACTATAAACTCTAAACTACGTAAAGTAGAAAATTGTAATCAAACGATTCCCGTATAAAAGTTACAAAGGATCTAATTTTAATCATAAAAAATCACATTTTCGTTTTTATCATCATAAAATAAAATAATTTCGTTCATATATTCCAAGCTTACAAACGGGGCACGATAAATGCAGACGTTGGATTGTAAACCTTAATAATCAAGAGACAATAAAGTCCTATTTATTCACATAAACCTTACGAGAATAAAGCAAAAATAAAAAATATCATGACCAAGTAGTTGCCGAAAACCGCGCTGTTCGAAGACGCCGTTGTTGACACTCATCAGTCTTTCCGTGACCACGGTGTAACAGCGGTTTCGCACTACGTCCGATCCGAATCGGATCTGGACCCGTGGAAATATGGTCCGTAGTAGCCGTAGAACTATTTCTATGGTTATTTACGCACTAGATCCGATCTCCGTCATCTGATTTTTTTTCCAAAGGAGATTTCCCAGGAGCAGTACTCTTGATAAATGACTTGTGTCTTAAAACCTTGAACGGCATGAAATATCTAAAATCAAAATATATTTTTTAAAAAGACTTTAATTGATATTTATATTGGGATAGTTTTTTTAACAATAATTAGTACTTTTATGTTTCCGTCGTTATAGTACGCCATTTTTTACTATCGGCTGTCAATTCTAGGCTAGGGATGTCCATTTTTTCTATTGCGGGTAATGTGCGTACCAACCTACATAAAATAAAATGATATCGATTTTGTATTGATTGTTCAATCTATTATTGTAAAGTAATAACAGAGTTCTATATCACATGTTTTTGCTGGTATTTTTAATATCAGTGGTTGTAAACGGTGGCATCGGTGCCAAGTTGTATTCGTAAAATACCACTGGCTGGTTTACGGAAATCGATCTTTCATCAGTATGGGTGCAACCTTATTTGACATTTATTGAGCGTCTGTCTGTCATATTTTTGCAATACAATACCTACAGTTATTTCTGTTGTTTTTGTTACGTTGTGCTTCGAGTCGAGCCTTTTACCACCTGACAGAGCTAAACCGTTACAGATTTTACACAAATGTGCTTCAAAGACACCAAGCTCACCCGTAAACCAATTCAGACCCTTTTAAATAGTTTTTTTGAACTAATTTTTGGTCGAACATAACCTCAATATAGTAATTTCTTTTTTGTAAATATCTCGAAAATGCCATTGTAGATTGTGTTAAATCTTTTGAGGTAGTATTTAGACATGCCATCGAGTATTTTAAAGATGATTTGATGAAGACACAAAAATGTTGAATTGAGTACATTTGTCCATAGCGCCGTGGGCATTCTCCTTTCTAGACCTGTTGTGTTACGACTACGAGTCAGTAGTGCAATGGGTGGGGATCGGACCGGCGACCATATGATCGCAAGTCCGACGCCTTAACCATTGAGCTACGGTCAAAAAATCATTTGCTTGATAAATACTTGCATCCATTTTAGATTCCTCAGTTTTAGAAGTCAAAATCGTTCGAAAATTAACAATTCTGCAAGTTAAATTAGACTTTAAACTGACTGAATAAGGCTTACAATCCATAAGCCCGTTTTTTTATTACGAAACAACATAAAATATGTGTCATAATTGATTTTTTACAAAATTAAATCTTAGACTTGGATAATTTTATAACCTAAAAATATTAAATTAGTAAAATCTTCAAATCGAACTCTTTGAACTTATATTTAAATTAAAATATTTATTAAATATTAACTTGAGTTGAAGAAGGAAGTTTTAAGAAATTTTAGCCGCAAAGCTCTGAAGAATAACCGTATGTTAAAAGTCACCTTTACTAATATTTATTGTTATTCATATGTACGTTTCACAATTTTAGCATATTTATTCCTTAGCTTTACGGCTAAAATTACAATAACATATAATTTTAAATAAATTTCTTACTAGGTATCTGGAAAGATTATAAAAATTGCATTTTTGGAATAATATTGAAAACTTCTAGAAAATAAACTTACTTTTAAAAATTGTGTATAAAAGTGATAATTAATAATAATAATATCCAAAAGAGGATAATATTTCATAATAAAAAAACTAAATATTCACTTTGGCGATTCTATAGCTCAGAAGCATAATGTCCGATGTGCCATCATAGGTCAGAAACATTCGTCGTATGTGCCTTTATCGTAAACTGGCACTTATGACCAAATGCTTAGTACATCCTTATGCTGCTGAGGCATAGAATTGGGAATGTGAGGTGTCAATTTGATGGGCCAGATTGCTCATGCGTACCCGGCCCCCGCCAACAGCGGATCGAAGGAGTGACCGGGAGGTTTTAGTAGTGTAGGGTCCTCTCCTCGTGGTATGAGTTAGCATACCACGCTATGGAGAGGGCGAGTCCCACCCAGCCAGCGCGCGAATACGCTGCAGCGGCGGTGGGAAAGCATAAAAGCATTTCGCACCTCACAATAAAAAATAAAATAAAAAGTTTCAATTTGATGATTTCTATTACCATAGCAATAGAGACCACGACAGTGAGTGAGGGAGAGAACATAACATTCCCAAGAACGTACAAAGTGTAGTCTCAAAGTATGTAGTGTAAACTCAAAGTGCCAAGTGTTAATCGTAAATCCAAGAGCATATTCTCTTATTAATAACAAAAGCTTAAGTAATTAAATTGGAAATGATCTATGTCACTTTGTCATTGCAATAAAATGACTAATATGATATACGAAATTGTGTCACTTTGTCATTGCAATAATATCACTAATATGATATACGATATTCTCAAGTAATTACTAATGCAAACAATCGTTTGTATTTATAAAAGATTTAGCTAGGAATACTCTAGGAGACTAATATGCAACATGAGTTGCTAGCGACATTGGGTGAAGTGATGCAAAGTTGTCGGACTTCGGTCGACATGTCTGGCAAAATTTTTAAGCGGACATAGCCCAATGGCTATTGACGTCCGACTTGTGATCGCCGGTACGATCCCCAACCATTGCACTACCGACGTGAACCCACTCGTAACACAAGCATTTTAGCTTAGCACTAGGAGTTAACAAGAATACTAGTAGAATGCAAAACTCTGCTTGTAATCTTTTTTAAACCAAAAAAATCGCACGACACGTTACGTCATTACAGACATAAGTTGCGCAATGTCTTGATATGTCAATCTAAATAGTACAGCTTTTTGCTTAACGTGTCGCCGACACATGTCGTGTCTCTATATGTATGGCTTTATAGCGTAAACGCATACAGCTGCCAATTTTATTAAATTTGCCACTCAATATAAAAAATTACAATATTAAAAAGTATTTATATTTCACCAGAAAATAATAAGAATCGTAAGTTGATCAACTTTCTAGTTAGTTGATAAACTAACTAACTACTAACTAAGATTTTGGGTGGTACAACAATAAATAACCTAAACCTAAACCAATGGAGTTCAACAGGACTTATTGCAGTTAAAGTTTTTTGTTTTGTTACAACAGTAGCATAGTCTCGTTTGGTTAGGTTAGGTCAAGTGTCATAACAATTAAGTAAATAACATAATAATTATGCGCGTTCACTGAAACTGGCAACTAAATTTAACAATGTGAGTGTCACAAAAGTTGATTAACTGACGATTCGTATTCTTTTCCGGTGACATATATACGTGTTAATTAAATAACGCTAAACTTCTTGGGTGGTGAATGTGCTTATGAATATGAATAACTTTTGCTAAGAGGCCAACATTGTAACTCGAAGTAAAAAATCAACTGTTCCATACAAATTGTCAATACCTACTCGACCGTAAGTAACGTAACTCGAAAATGTTGTTCATATCCATGAGCACAATCACCACCTAAGAGGTTTTGCGTTATTTAATTAACTCGTTGTATATAGGGTGACTGGTAATTAGCGACCGACTCCCTACCATGTTGACGAGTTATGTGAACATGAATGTATGGAACAGCTGATTTTTTTTCGCGATTTCTGGTTCGGTGCCATAATAAAAGTTGTTTGTTATCATGAGCACAATCATGTGTTTAGGGTATCGGTCACTAATTACCAGTGCTATATACTATATATATTTTACCAAGGTTTAATTTTTTTGTATATTTTTATACTCATATTTTTCAATGAAAATTCATCACATAAAACCATACCTAACTTAAAACCTAAATACATAATACTTTTGCCATTAATTGATATTAAGTACGTCTTTTAATTACACTGAAAATGATAAGTAACAGTTTCATCCCAGTAACTCCTGTTCCCGTGGGAACATTACAATTAAATATAGCCAATGTTACTCCTGGATAAAGTAGCTTTCTATTGGTGAAAGATTTTTTGAAATCGGTCCAGTAGTTTCGGAGCTTATTCAATGCAAACAAACAAGCAATCAAATCTTTCCTCTTTATTATATTTAGTTGAGTCATTTCACTCACATAGATGATTATTTCTTAACAAAATTGTTTAAAGTAACCTAAATATAATAAAACTGTGTTTAAAACGCAGTAAGCGGTATCATCCATTTTGTGACGTCATAAGTCTAGTATAGTAGAAAATAACTTAGGTATAAAGATATAAATAGTACAAATATGTTTTTAATGTTATTCTTAATTTCAGTGTAATAAAAAGCGAAATATTAAATTACTTCTTAATATTATAACGTATAAATAATACAAATCACTTACTTTAACGTACAACTTGTAACATAAATAATATGAAACATTTTAGAATATGATTAGATAATAAAATAGGTAATTTTAAATAAATTTTGAATTGAGGTCAAACTAGTCGCTTAACTAAACCTAAAAATAAGTCATTCACTTTTACGCAAAAATGTTTTGTCTTTCGCTGGAATCAGACTTGAAGCGAAACTGGGTGCGTTTAGGCAGTATATGCCATGCTATTTATGCCACAAGTTGTAATCTTACCTATCTATATGAATATTGTCTATGTACTAAAGTAAATTTGGCTGTGTCGCGCTAAATTTGTCAAAAATGCTTCAGTCTAATTTAAATTTAAACTTTAATATAAGTCACACGACTATATTCGACAGACCAAAGAATAGATATGAGGAGTAAAAAATTCTATTTAGTACGTCAGTTAGATTACCAAAAAATATTGTACACGTATTTTTTTTCGTTCCCTAAACAAAAAATGACGAAAGTACAGCGCGATGAAATTTCGTGTGACGTCTCTTCTGGGTACAATTTTACCTTTCTTTGTATCTTTGTAATTTTTTACTGATTTGATAAATAAAGAAAAACGTGCGCAATATTTTTTGGTAATCTAACTGACGGACTAAATTGTTTTTTTTAAACCGTATTACTTTGCCACGTTAGCTTAAAACATAATTTAAATTTAAACAGTCCTTATTCTAATTTTACAAGTAGTGACTTATATTAAAGATTAATAACTTAGAATAAATATATATAGAACCATAAAGAATTTTGTAGATTTTAGATCTAAAGAGTCTAGACAAACTTTGTCTTTTGACTTCCTACCGTCTCAAAAGATCATAATATAATTAGTTGATTAGCAATATAAGTAAAAAACCCTAAGTTTTCGACTTTAAAAGGTAAAAATATATGGTCCAAAACGTACAAATTCAACCCCTGAAATGGTGTTAATAGGAACTCGAATTTTGACTCCTCTAGGGGATGAATATAAAACCTTTCTTTATAAGATAGTGGAAATCATTTCTATAAACATTTATTCTAAGATTCGAATACACTTAACCAGAGGTCTCCAAACTACGGCCCGCGGGCCAAATCCGGCCCGCCAGTGCAAACAATCCGGCCCGTGACAGCTTAAGACTAGTGTCATCAATCTGGCCCGCGACATCCAATGTCTTATTGTTGTTACTATTGCTGTGATAAGTTTAAAAAGAAACACAAAATGATAATTACTTTACGCACTTTGCGACTAGTCTAGAAATAACAGTATAGTTAAGGATAGAAAAATTAAAACAGTTTTGGCCCTTCGAACATATTAAAAATATCGTTATGGCCCTAAGGCTTCAAAGTTTGGAGACCTCTGCACTAAACCAATGAAATTTAACATCTAAGCTTGATTAATGATTATAATAATACGCCTTTTTTGTAAGTTATATAAAAATTGTTATACTGATTAATATCAAAGTGTTACGCGAAAAGTTAATATTTTAGGTGTTTGGTGTATATGAAATGTGACGACTTATTTGAAAACCAGAGTTACATGAATCTAACTCCCAGTTTCTCAAACGTCAATCAAAGCAAAATCTAACACACCTGTTAAATGAACTTGCTGAAAAATCAAACTCATGTGTCTGAAACATGGGTTATGAAAAACTTACCGTACCGCAAAATCACGGATGTTATTCTGTAGGGATGATCAATGTCAACATTAAGTAAACTCTTCTTAGGTGTAAAATGCTTTTCCAAAAGCATGATTAGCTAATATGGGTGTGAGTAGTCATAGAAAAACGTAATTTCTAGAATACATACAACATTAAACATACATACATTCACGCCTCTTTCCCATAGGGGAAGGCAGTGACCACTTCGTTCCACTTGCTACGATCTAGACATACCACTTTCCACTCTTCCACATTCATTAACCTCCCCATGCATGCCTTTCGGTTGAGGGTAATTTTAACCTAGCCTTTCTTCACATCCGCCTCGGTCTTCCCCTTCCAACACTTGCATTAACATTCGCCCTACAAATTTTACTTGTTAGACTAACAAGTAAAATTTAATTCCTAATTCATGTAGCAGAAACTGAATTCGATTTGACACCAGAGTTAATAAAACAGCCATATTAAGTAAATGTCGCATTATAAATACACCTAAAATATTAGTTATTCACTTGTAACAAGTATTTTTATTGAAATATCTTAACTCCTATATTATACATGTAAATGTAAATGTTTATATTTTAGATTAATATTGTTATACCTTGTACAATATGTATAGTAACTAACATAAATTATGATTCACATTGCATAGTAATCCTTTTTGCTTGATTTTGAAGATCGATTTCTACTATTGTCCAAATTTACAAACCGTCTCGTAGGTCGAATACTTTAGAAGCATAATGATGGATGTACTATTAACCCGTAGTACATCATTTCGTTCTATTGTCAATAGTTTTTGCAGCGCACGCATAAATAGGTTTTCAATTTTACACCTTGGGTTACAAAATCACAATTTTTTTGAACATAAAATATAGCTTATCTACCTTTCTCGATAAATGAACTATCCAACACTGAAAGATTTTTTGAAATCCGACCATTATTTCCTGAGATTAGCGCGTTCAAACAAACAAACTCTGCAGCTTTATAATATTAGTATAGATTATAAAGAGAAAAGATTTGTATGAAAGTATGTTTGTAACGAATTGGCTCAAAAGGAACGGGACCGATTTTAAAAATTCTTTCCCCATTTGAATGCTACATTATCACTGATTAATATACGCTATATTTAATTATGAAGTTCCTACGGGAACGGGAGTTACGCGAGTGACACCGCGCGCGGAAAGCTAGTGGTTTATAAACCATTGAATAAGGGTGGAACTCTGCTCGCCTTTATGCCCGGTGAAGTAGCAAAAGCCTCGTGGCTAATTACATAAATGTCCGTCCGAAAAGAGAATCAAAATCATGATATTTACTTTACATATTGTATAAATAACTTCATAGTTTTATTTTAAGGATAAGTGTTTTTTTTTGTTACTTTTAAAATTACTAATAAATTCAAGTCAAAAATCATAATTATTATAATACTTACTAATTAATTATTTTTGTATAATTCTAGATTACATGGAATTACTATGAGTTAATATGACAAAGAGCAAATATAAATAATTAATAATTTAATAATTTTTTACTAAAAATTTGGAAACAAAATTGAATTATTTATAAGATTTTACAAATAAATATGAAATAAGGTATTTTTGAAATAATTATGTAAGTTATCTATCGTAGCCATCGTCTCCCTCGCTATATTTGAGGTAAGGAGACAACTGTAAACCCAATTAAACAAATGTTTTAAAGAACCTGATTAAAAAAGAAATACGGCCATACGTCCGTAGCCCAATGGCTACGGCATCAGACTTGCGATCTTGTGGTCGCCGGTTCGATCCTCATCCATTGCACTACCGACGTGAACCCACTCGTAGCACAAGAATTTTTGCTTAGTACGAGGGTTTAACAAGAATACTAGTATTGTGCAAAAACTCTGCTATACTAGAGCCATTACAAACGGGCGAACTGAGTCATAAATCATTACGTCATAGGAATGTGACAATGCCGCGTCACTCGTTATCGATAAAAGGATGCCGCTCGGACGCAGGTAGCTAGGCCGCCGCGGTCGTTGATTATTTAATATTTTGCATTATTTCCTTAACCTTCCTTAACCTTTCCCTCATTATCTGCTATTGACTACCGACAAATCCCTTTTTTATTGTTACACACAGCACTAGGAGTGCGAGCGAGAGATCCGATATGCCTATAAGTGTGAGCGAGAGGTCTGATAAAAATGATTTATGACTCGGTTCGCACGTTTGTAATGGCTCTAGTATAGTCATCTTTTTTTTATACGTTCTTTTACATGTTTTAACAAAAGTCTTTACTAGAATATTAACTATCGTTATTTACTCTCCGCCATATTGTAATGTGATTATTCTTTAATGTATATATGAAATAAATAATGTTGATCCTAATTAGCTGCGACATCTGCAAAGAAAAAATAAAACTATTAATACTTAATACTATACTTAAGATCAAGTAACAACCTTCTCGGAGGTCGTGGGTTCAATCCTCACGCGGGACTAACTTATATATATTTTTTTTTACTGACATAGAGTGAAAATCATAAGGATAAAAATACTTACCTAAAGTTAGTTTAAATGGGTGGCTAATACATAGGCCACAATCAAGTATGAATGAAAAGCGTGAGCGAAATAGCGTAACTACCTACTTAGGTACGCACTTCTACCGTTAATTATTTAGTTATGGTCGTAGACGCGAGTAGACGGTTTTCTCATTGCTTTATGGAGAGACGCTCGAGACGAAAGACCAAGTACGCAAATTGGCGACTTCGTACCACGCTCAAAGGTTAAGCTATCCCCACCATCTGACACGTGTTCTAGTTTGGTGAGGAAAGCATCCTACCCCCACCAATCGCCCTCTCAAATTTGGCACCCTGGTCCGTCGCCCCATTGCGTCCCCCCTTAACGCCGGTACTGTACATATCACGCCCTATTATTTTCAAGACGGTAAAAAAAAGTCATTTAGTATATGTTTTTTGCAATTTGATCTGATCTGAACAATTCCATACCATACCAGGTTAGGCCCCATTCAGAGCCATCATCTTTTGTGGTAAAATACAAGTATATACGGGTCTACAGCTGGGTATGTCCATTTCCGAAGTGAAAGTTAAAAATGTGAACATAAACTTATTATGAGTAGAGGAATTAATGACAAACTGAAGGATGGAGTACTTTGTCTGTAATATCCTACCTGTAATTTGCTATAATTTGCTACCTGTAAGTTAAGTATCTAGTTTAATTCATAGAAAAAGAATAATTGTGTAACATTGTGTTTCTGACAAGTACAAGTGTATGTAAATACTTAAGTGCTGATTAAATTCATTATATCATTATTTCGAACTCCCTATAAAGACAGGACTAATAAGAGAAGAGAAGTAGTTCTAATACCTTATACACTCTCAGCGGGGCTCTGGAACTCGGCGAGCGCGTGTATCGGCGAGGGTTGTTTCTTCTGGCTACCCCGACGGACCTTGGCGCGGACCTCCTCGGGCTTCTCGGGCCGGATGAGAGGCTTCTTCTCAGGGGCCTTCATGCGCCACACTACGATCGGCGACTGGAATTGTATGTTATAATTAGGAAATATGCTTGTTTATATATAATTAGCGTTTACAGCTGTGTATGAGGTCTATATGTCAGTGAGAACATCTCCTTTTATATATATAGAGCGCACAGCCGTAACCGCTAAGCGAACGAAGCCCAATAGCTAGGGTGTCGGACTTGTGATTGCACGATCGATGATCGTGCAATGAACGAAAATTGATTCAAATGATGAACTAATTCATAAACTGAACTAGTGAAGTAAATGAATTCGATGAGCGTTTGAAGGACATGCGAAAACTGATTCAAATGAACCTTGTTCATAAGCTGAACTAGTGAAGTAAATAAGTGATATAGTTCACTTAGTTCAAATGAAGTATATCACTCTTTTCACTTCAATGACACATTTTGCATGTCTATCTCATTGATTCGTTGTGATTTGCTGAACTAAATGAAGTACTGAACTAAATCAGTGGACTACTTCATTGAGCCAAAAGATATACTTCATTCATTTCGTTTTACTGACACATTTTGCGCATGTCTAAATAACATTGATGCAAGAAAATGAGCTTAAAAGAGCTGAAATATATACATATGATAGTTTATATCACACAGGGTTTTGTCCCATATTATCTGGGTTCCATAACCAAAAAAATATTCTTCGGGATATATAAAAAAAAAATTAATAAAATTAAATGTTTAAAAAAAACAAAGCATTATTTAACGATGAAGTTCCCACGGGAACGGGTGCTACGCAGGCCAAAAGGAGCGCGGAAAGCTAGTATTGAATAAAATCAAATAATGAATGCACTTATTCATACTTGTTTTGAGACCATCCGTTATGGCTTGATTACACCTACCGAGTTGAGTGGCGAGACAGTAAAATGTAACTTGACCGAGACAGTGCTGTAGCCGAGTGAGTGTTGATATTGTGGTGAGACAGTTTAGTTAATAGAAGAACTGCAAGGACAACTGAGGCTTAACATGGATCGGAATGACGTGACGTGTACGCACCGAGTGGCGAGCGTTCGCCGAGTGCTGCTTAGATCCACCGAGTGACAAAGCGAGACAGTGCGGGGAAGCGAGGTGGGTACTCGCCCTAGTAAATAGAACGGAGTCCGAGTGACTGTCTCGGACTCTTGCTAGGCCGAGCCCTCGGCCTAGCACTCGGTACCTAATGTGTTTATAAATACCGAGTGCTCGGCCGAGGGCACTGTCTCGCCACTCTACTCGGTAGGTGTAATCAAACCATTAGTTGCCCAACGCCGACTACTCCTTGAGAATGGACCTCGGGATGGTCTCGAAACTAGTCGAGACATATCCGATGATGACAAATCGTGAGTACAACAGGATAGTTAGTATAAATATGTATACCACTCACGAAAGTATAAATTCTAAAATGAATGCACTACGTTTAAGCACTAGCAACAACATTAAAAGAATTCAAAAGCACTACAACTTACATAATTCTGTCCTCAGCATAGCGTCGATACAAAGCATCATTTATTATTATATTATTACCTTAAATATATTATAAATTATATACTAAATATAGCTAACTTAATAATAAACCAATCATTGGAGCATTTTTTATCATACAATATATCAAACCCAACGCTAGCCAAGCCAATTACATTATATTAGCCAAATTGTTAAATTAGCCATTAAATCAACATATACATATTGCTTAAATAGTTACTATAACAATATACAGACAATAAATTTGTGTGATATCCAATTTTGGATATCGTTGAGAATATTGGAATCAGGTGTTATTTTATTGTAAAACTATATTCTAGTTGAGATTAGGTTAGTAGTTTTGGAGTTAAATTTATTTTGATTAGCTGCAAAATTAAAGTGGAACTGGACTGGCCATATCTGCCGCATGCCGGAGGAGCACTGGGCTAAAATAACCACTCTATGGAGCCCAACTGGCATGAAACTTCAACGCGGCAGGCCCAGAAGAATATATAATATAACAGTGTAGGGTCCTCTCCTCGTGGTATGAGTTAGCATAACACGCTATGGAGAGGGCGAGTCCCACATATCCCAACGACAGCGCGCGAATACGCTGCAGCGGCGGTGGGAATGCTTAAATGCATTTCTGACAGGACAAGAAAGAAAAGGCCCTGAAGAAGATGGCGAGATGAGCTGGACACATTTTTAAAGGATTGGCCTACAATCGCATTACATCGCGAGAGATGGAAGGAAGGAAGGCTTTTGCCCTGCAGTGGCACAACGTAGGCTCATAATAATAGTAAAAAAGAAAACTTTTAAACACTTCGAAAATTTGTTTTCACACAAAATTTATAACTGACTATAATATGCATGAAGACTAAAAATTTTTTATTAAGTCCGTCAGTTAGATTACCAAAAAATATTCGACACTTATTTCTTTTCGTTCCTCAAACAAAAAATGACGAAATAACAGCGCTTTGAAATTTCGTGTGACGTCACTTCCAGGTATCATTTTACCTAGTAGTGACGTCACAAGCCCCCTGAACTTTATAGTTTTTTGTTGCTCTGTATGTTTGTAAATTTTTATTTATTCGATAAATAAAAAAATACGTGTACAATATTTTTTTTGTAATGTGGACTAATTATATTTTTTTAGTCTTCATGCATTAACGGCTAAACAGATAATTATCGGGCTATTTAAGCTAATTGGCTGTTTTTATATAAATTTTGTTTTCATGCTATAAATACGCCTGTACTGTCAAACTCATGCTACAGTAATGAACTGGGTGACTTTTTTTATCGTCTTGATAATAATATGGTGTGTTGTGTAAGTGGCATAGAAATTATAGACCACAGTATATTTGTACTAGTTTTTCGGTAATTAGAGTTTCGAAAATCTCATAAATGACTTAAAAGACATACACCCTACATAGGGGGTGCATAATAATATAATAGGTGCCTACAATACCTAGGCCGCAATCACACATGAATGAAAAGAGTGAGCGAAATAGCGTAACTACCTACTTAGGTCAAGAGTGAATAAGTGTCTTCTAGACCTTTGAGATCCATCGTCAGCCACATCGTCGCTTACCATCAGGTGAGATTGTGGCTAAACATAGAAAATAAAAAAAAAAGGTACCCACTCATTTTTAACGTTACGATTTTTACCGTTACGATTTTCACACTATGTCAGTAAAATTTATCTATATATATAAAAGAAAGTCGTGTTTGTTACAACACTTATAACTCGAGAACGGCTGGACCGATTGCCATGGTTTTTGATTTGTTGGATTTGTTTCCGTCCCGAATAGCAGAATACATTTTAAAAACAAAAGAAAGTCGTGTTAGTTACACTATTTATAACTCAAGAACGGCTGAACCGATTTGGCTGAAAATTGGTAGGGAGGTAGCTAAGAACTGGGAGAAGGACATAGGATACTTTTGGGTAGGGTAGGGTAGGGTAGGGTAGGGTAGGGTAGGGTAGGGTAGGGTAGGGTAGGGTAGGGTAGGGTAGGGCAGGGTAGGGTAGGGTAGGGTAGGGTAGGGGTAGGGTAGGGTAGGGGTAGGGTAGGGGTAGGGTAGGGTAGGGGTAGGGTAGGGCTATGGTAGGGGTAGGGTAGGGGTAGAGTAGGGTAGGGTAGGTGTAGGGTAGGGTTAGGGTAGGGGTAGGGGTAGGGTAGGGGTAGGGTAGGGGTAGGGTAGGGTAGGGGTAGGGTAGGGGTAGGGTAGGAGTAGGGTAGGGTTAGGGTAGGGGTAGGGTAGGGTATAAAAGTCCACCCGTGCGAAGCCGGGGCGGGCCGCTAGTTTTTTATAAAATAACTATGCCTTAGACATCTAATTCATATACATAATATCACGCCCTATTATTTTCAAGACGATAAAAAAAGTCACCCAGTATTTATATAATATTTTTGCTCAAAGATCGAGATCTTTTGAGGGTTCCGTAGCCCACAAGGATTCCCTATAGTTTCGTCATGTCCGTCCGTCCGGGCTTGTACTACGCAGTTACTGCACCGATTGTCACGAAACTTGATGGAGAGATATATATTGAAGATCCAAAAATGGTTTTTTTAGATATTCATGGCTACGGAACCCTTTCATGTGCGTGCCCGACACACTTGCCCGGATTTTTTATGGATTTTGGATTCGATCACAGCCCTCCTTATGTATTATCGATAGACATTCATGTCTGTGATATCTAAGACTAATTTTTCCACCTTAGGCTAAGAACTCACGGAGCGATTTTCACACGCGACCGCCGCGGTGGTGGAACTGCGGTTTTATTTCTGAACTCACGAGACCGGTTATTTGCGCGGTTACGCAGCCGTCACGGTGGCGATCATTTCCCGCAGACATTTGTTAAATTTTAAACATGCACAAACATGTCACAATGCCACAAGTTACTGGTGTAAAAAGGCGTTTGATTTCTGTACCCCGCCCCCACCAGCCACCGCGTCGCCCGCAAACCGATCGCAAAGCGCGCGGGTGTCACCCGCCGAGGCTGCGGGTGACCGCGGCCCGCGCGACCGGGGCAGCGGGAACCGCAAACAACCACGCACACCACGGGCGTAAAACGCGTCGTGAGTTGTGCTTTAATTTTTTCATATATATATATCCATTCTACAAAAGCTGCAGGCCCGCAACCGCGGCGGACGCGGGTGAAAATCGCTCCGTGAGTTCTTAGCCTTACGATTATATTGGCCTTAAATGTACAAGTTAATAGAACAATACTCACAGCAATAGTGCCCTGTCTCGTGTACTTGGTGGACGCGACGTACGAAGCCTTCACTGTCAGTACGACAGCGTTCATCAAGTTTTTAGCCGCTTGGATCAGAGAGGTGGCGCTGTCGAGCTGTAACATACACATATAAATCAATCAATATTAAAGCTAAATACTTGCAATCGGTGATTGCAGTGGTCTTTAATATACAATTCGGACAGTATCAACAAAAGCCGGACATTATCAACAAAAATCGGACAGTATCAACAAAAGCCGGACAAATTAAACAAAAGCCAATTCAACCCCTCTTTTTTAATTTGAATTTTACAAGACTGTAATCCGCACAATAATTTAATTGTAATAACTACTGGTGGATTTAACTAAAAAAAAGCCGGACATTTTCGCATAAAGTCGGACGAGCAACAACATATTATCACATATTTAATCCTAACTTTGGACAAACACAAAACCAACTCCAAATAACAACCCAATACATGTAATTTCGTCCTAAATAAGGTCCGAAAAAACTGATGGAAAAGCATTGAAAATCATTTGCGGACATACACAAAATTTTGGACAATACCAAACCTAGTGAAATATCGATAATTCCGGACAAAATCGGACAATAACAAACATTGTAGAATATTACAGACAATGTAGGGTAATTGATAGGATTATAGACGTTCACAAACAAGAACCGGTCAAATCCGGACATATTGAACACAATTGCCCCCACGTTTGAACTCACCCCACTTACTACAACCACGCCGCTCTGACTTTGAGATGATCCATCCTGTATTCAATTATTATATCAATCAATCAATCAATCAAAATATTCTTTATTCAGTCGTGTGGTTTATGGCTTAGAATAGACCACCCTATAACTTCCCATGGGTATCGCAAGAGGCGACTAAGGCCCGGCGCACATTATGAGCATCGTCACGGCTGAGGATTTTAGGTGGCAAATAGCATTATACATTAACTTCATGGCAATAAAGTAGAAATTTCCATGACATATGGTCGTAGTAACAAAAATACAGCTTCGGTATGCTTGAGGCTGCTGCATCAGCAGCCTTGAGGATGCTTCGGGATACTTCGGCATCCTTCGGCGGCGCCGAGGCAACACTCGGGGGTGGGTAGCTTGCCGCCTCGTCATCCCTAAGAACGTTGCAGCATGCCAAAGCATAGTTTCCGACAATGTGCGCTTGCATGTAGGGATGCCGAAGGATCCCTTTCCTTGCCGATGCCGATAATGGGCGCCAGGTCTAAGGGTCATACACATGATAGACAGACAGCAATGTCTATCAACTCAATTTGCCATTAAATATACCGACAACCTCCGCAGCGTAGCGGTATTTGGCTCGCTGTAAATGTCGGAAGTCGTGAGTTCGATCCCTACGCCGGACAAGACAATCTTTGTGTAGATTCTATGATATCTTTCCGGGTCTGGTTGGCTGAGGAACTACCCTCTGTGCCCTTTCCGGGTATGGTTGGCTGAGTGTCCGTGCCTTGGAAAGCACGTTAAGCTGTTAGTCCCGATTGTTATAACATGATCTATAACAATTGTATACCAGGAAACGGGCAGCAGCGTTTTCTTGTATGTTACAACATAAACGGGTCACTACCCGCCTGCCAAGCGTGGTGACTATGGCAAATACCCTTCCTCGGGAGGAGGCCCAAGTTCAGTAGTGGACGTTACACGGGCTGATGTTTTTTCAAGACTCGGAGGTGCGGCCCCTCTTCTCTCCAGACAAGGTTTTTATGTAAATTCTAAGATTTCTTTCCGGGTCTGGTTGGTTGAGATTACCCTCCGTTCATAGAAAAGCACGTTATGCCTTTGGTCTCGATTGTTATAACATTGTCTAACTAGAGCACTCTGTGGAACTTGGACCTCGGTTCATGGTGGTCGCTGGCGGGGAGATTGAGGGATTATGACTTTTAGTTGTTTAGGAGAGTTGTGCAACTGTCGTTCTAAGTCGAAGGCATCAGAAAATCCTTTGTAACCTAAGGGACGGGAGAGCGAGCGGCGCACTCATTTCCGGCGGGTCGGATAGAGTGGTCTCTGTGTAGTGGTGCTAGTTTCTTGCAGTCTCTGAACTGCTAGTTAGTAATTTGTGATCTCGTCGTCCGGGTCGTCAAGGACGCCCCGAGGCAGATGGTGTTTACGACGCTTTGTGGGCAAAGGCCTGTAGTCGGATGCTGCAACATCCAACGGGTTTGAAGCGCCGCGGATTCAAAGAAGCGTTCCGGCGCCTCTTTCATCCATTGGAATCATTTTGATTACGAATGAACCACGGTGCCCCGGTGGCTCGTCGAGTGAATCTACTTTAAGTAGTTTGCAATCGGTACAAACTGCTAGACGCGGTATGAGCAAATACGGTGCTCGCGTACGTCATATACACTTGGTGTAAATCCTAACCTTGTTATCAAGTGATAGTTTACTGCCTGAATTTAGAAGACAATGTAGTCGACTGAGCGTAAGTAAAGCGCGTTTCGTCATGCGCTCTGAAGTTTAGCTTTCGGTCAAGGTATGTGTCCTGCCCATTGCCATCGAAGCCGGGAGAACATGAACAGGTGGGGGTATAGCTCAGAGGTTGCGTGACGATGTGGTATCTCCCCGCAGACAATGGCGCACCTCCTATTCTGCCCTGCGTGCCCCAACACCTGTACACGCGAGGACCTGTGCAACGCCACTGATAATGCTGTGTCAGTGGCCGAGTACTGGTCTTCTCAAATTTGAACGCAAGTTCGACACGAAAAGAAGAAGTAGATTGCCATTTCTTCTTGCTTATCCGTTGACCTATGTCAATCAACTCTTCTATAAGGGTACATAACTCACCCCGCTAACAATTAGTTCGCCTGATATGTTCTGAACGTCCGCCTTCACTTTGCTAGTGATCTGTATCTGGTGGCAGTACAGCGCTATGCGTTGAAGATACGCGAGGAGATCTTGTTTGGTCGAAGATTCTGGACACTGCGGACAAATATAACGATTTAATAAGTTTGCTGATAAATATAAAGAGATTGATAAATATCGACGACCGGTTGGGATCCACCGAAGCCGAATGGTTAAGGCATAAGGGGCTATACCTTAGATGCAAGTTACGATCCTGCAGGTGGTCTAAAATTATTTATGTATGTAAATACCTAAGTGCTGAATAAATATCATTTATTGCGATATGTTTACCGATTGCTGAGTTTCAATATTGAGATTATATAAAATATAATATAATATAATAAAATTCGATTAAATATGATATAATTCGACAACCGGCAGGACTCGAACCTGCATCTTAGGTTAAACCCTAATGCCTTAACCAGTTAGGCTACAGTGGAAGCCTACCGGTCATCGAAATTTATCAATATCTTTTATAACACGTCTCTATTAATCTCAATTTTGAAACATGAAAAATAGCTGTGTCACAGTTTAATATAAAAAAAAACTTTTAAAAATAATCTAATTAAAAAACAATTATACCTGTTCCGCAATCTCTCGTGTGAGCTTGTCGAGCTTGGTGCCGGCTTCAGATATCTTCTTGGCGGCGTTGATCACGTCCATCGTGGTCTTCAGAGGACCGCGGCCTCTGACAAAATTATTAAAATCTATAATATTAATACGAGTAACAAAATCGTTGTCCCTTTTAACGAAAATTAGCTTCCCACGCGCGGTTTCACCCGCATAACTCCAGTTCACGTGGAAAATTTATAATTAAATATAGCCAATGTCATCCGGGGATAGTGTAGCTTTCCAACGGTGAAAGAATTTTTCAAATCAGCCCAGTAGTTTCGGAGTCTATTCAATACAAACAAACAATCAAATCTTTCCTATTTATAATAGAAGTATAGATTACACGGACGGAGGAGTATGAAATTTCGCACACTTATAGTTTACTAGCTGTCCCGCGCAGTTTTACCCGCGTAGATCCAGTTCCCGTGGCAACTTAATCTTAAAATATGGCACTCACAAATGACGTGGTATTTGTTAAAGAATTTTCAAAATCGGTCCAATAGAACCGGAGATTACCCCCTACAACGTCACAAACTCAATAACTCACAAACGTTACCTATTTATAATATTAAGTACTAGCCGACCCGACAGACGCTGTCCTCTCTTAACTAAAACTCTGTATTAAATTAAACTTTTAATATTAGGTGATCTCTGAACTAACTGTGATGTGTACTATGAGCAGCACGCATTCTGTCAATGTTATGTCAAACGCCATAAGATTACATTAAAGTTTCTATTGTCAAAAGCGCAAAGGTAATAAAGAAAATTTAATATTGTGGTTAAGTATTCTGAAATGTTCAAATTTTCCGCGCGATTTTTTTTTCGTAACGTCCTTCTCCTGATAATAACAGACGCAACAAAATTAGAATTAGTGAAATCGGTCCAACCGTTCACCCGTCATGCCGTGACCAAGAGAAACAGGGATTCATTTATATATATTTAGATAGATGTAGAAAAGGTTTGCAGAATGATAATTTTTTTTTTAAATTATGTTCAAATTTCCACCACTAGTAGCGGCCGACCATGGCGACCTTTATTATCTTTAAATGCTGGAACATCTTGGCTTCTGTCTGTTAATGAGTCCAATTGGTCAGAAAACTAATAGTGATTATTAGTATTTAAGTATTATTATACTAGCTTCCCGCGCGCAGCTACACCCGCGTAACTGCCGTTCCCAAATAACTTAAAAATTAAACAATTCCCCTTTTTTTTGTCCGGGGTGAAATGCTTTAATGTTACGCATTCTCTCCGCCGCTGCTGCGTTCCCACACCGGCGACGGGGTACACGCGACTCGTTCTCTCTATAGCGATGGTATGCTAATCGTACCACGAGGTACTCTACGCACTAAAAACCCCAGGGAACTCCTCCGTCCGCCGTTGGTGAGGGGCGCATGAACCCATGGATTTCTGGGACACCCTCCAGCGCCCAAGGGCTCTCCAGGGCCACACTAGTGGCCCATTAAGCCACTTACAGGGACGCACGAGGTACTCTACGCACTAAAAACCCCGGGAACTCCTCCGTCCGCCGTTAGTGAGGGGCCCACTAACCCATGACTTTCTGGGACACCCTCCAGCGCCCACGGGCACTCCAGGGCCACACTAGTGGCCCATTAAACCACTTACAGGGACGCACGAGGTACTCTACGCACTTAAAACCCCTGGGAACTCCTCCGTCCGCCGTAAGTGAGGGGCCCACTAACCCATGACTTTCTGGGACACCCTCCAGCGCCCACGGGCACTCCAGGGCCGCACTAGTGGCCCATTAAACCACTTACAGGGACGCACGAGGTACTCTACGCACTAAAAACCCCCGGGAACTCCTCCGTCCGCCGTTAGTGAGGGGCCCACTAACCCATGACTTTCTGGGACACCCTCCAGCGCCCACGGGCACTCCAGGGCCACACTAGTGGCCCATTAAGCCACTTACAGGGACGCCCGTACTACCAACGCGTCCATACTCCTCATGGCCTCGAGGAGTCAACTCACCTTGTAAAGTCTGTCATCTCTAACATGATCATACACATATGTTTCGCCAGCATAATGATATCGTTCCCAGCGTCGTCCCATTTCGCGACCTCGTTGTCAAACGTCATCTTCTCCCGACGGAACAACTCCACTTGCTGGAGAATCTTACGTTTGTCTTCTTCTGTCATTTTACGCATCGCTTCCTGCGGGAAAGAGATGAATGCATTATACAATGGCCATGAAGAAAAAAAAATCTATTTAATCCGTCAATTAGATTACCAAAAAATATAGCAAACGTATTTTTTTTTTCGTTCCTCAAACAAAAAATGAAGAAGCTAAGCCTCTCTATTTAAGTTATTATATTATATTTTCTTTAAATATCAAAAAAGTTATTAGTTAGTAATTTAGTAAACACATGTAAACTTTGCTGCCAGTTCACTGGTATACCATTGTCATAGATGATGTAATGACAACCTCGACCAACCAGACCCGGCAACAAATCTTTGAATTTCCTCAAAGGGTTCCAACAGAGATTTCCTATCCGGAGCGACAATGGAACCTTCTATTTTAATTGTTTTGCTTTTGTTTTTGTTTAATTCCTATTGCATGAAACTCGACTAATAATTATTGGGATAAGACACTGGCTCCTGTAACATGTATTATACCTAGCTAAGGAGTCAGAGCCTCCCTATAATTGTAAAAAACATTTATGTCAAAAAAACAAACAAATGGATCCGCCATGAACTTTTACTAAGTAACTTTTAAATAGTTATCTTTAGTATAGATTCATACTCACTCTAGCGTTGGTGATGCCACTGATATCGGGATACTCATCAACTCCGTGCTCTCCGGTGTGTGCGCTCGCTGTTGTATATAAAAACATATATTAATAATAATTTCTCATCATGAGCCCGTAGAACGTCCACTGCTGAACATGGGCCTCCTGCCGAGGGACGGTTTTTGCCATAGTCATCACGCTTGGCAGGCGGGTTGGTGACCGCAGTAGAATGTGGTAACACACGAGGAACTGCTGCTGCAAATTCATTGGTATACGATTGTTATAGATGATGTTGTAACAATCGGGACCAACGGCTTAACGTGCTTTCCGAGGCACGGAAAGAAATCTTAGAATTAATAAAAAGATTTCTTGTCCGGCGTGGGTATCGAACCCACGACCAATACCGCAACGCTAAGGAGATTGCCAATAATACTGTCTAATAATATAAAAAATAAAGATTGATTATCTGACAGCTGTCATCAAAAATACGTCAGTTTAATAAATAAATAAAGCGACAGCGACTAAAGAGCTATCCTATAACTTTTTATTTTTAAATATTACGAGCAGAATTTTGCACACTACTAGCTAGTATTCTTGTTAACTCCTCGTGCTAAGCTAAAACGCTTGTGTTACGAGTGGGTTCACGTCGGTAGTGCAATAGGTGGGGATCGAACTGGCGACCATAAGATCACAAGTCCGACGCCTCTAGCCATTGGGATACGGCCGCTTCTAGCCATAACATTTCTAGCTAAATCTATGATAAAAACATTAATGCATGCTGCAACTAGACACAACAAAAAATGAAATGATGGATACAAATATATAAATGAATTCCCAATTGATATGTTAGTATGTCTTCTTGATATACCGGTATAATACCGATATGATTTGATGAAAGTTAAATTTGCATTTTTGATGAAGTATATTTTAATGAAATTTTAAATTTGATATTAATATTAATATAATTAAATCACCGAGGCATTAGAGCCTTAGGTTAAGGCTCTAATGCCTTAACCATTCGGCCTGCGTGTTATAAAAGAGATAAATAAATTTCGACGACCGGTTGAGGTTCTAACGTGGCCGAATGGTTAAGGCATTGGGGGCTAAATATAAGATGAAGTTTTGAGTCCTGCCGGTGGTCTAATATTGTTATTCTCAAATTAGGCATTGGTAAACTTTAAAAAAATATTTTTTTGTAATAATATTTATAAAATATACTAAAATCTTAACACTGCTTCAAGACTGTTTAGAGTATAAAACGCAAATAGTTGCGTAGAGGGCGTTACGAGCTATATTTTAACCTTGAGCGAAAAAGGAATAAATAATGAACAATGTCAAGGAACTAAAATAAGTGTAATAAATAATTCTTGGTAAGTTAATAAATTGAGGCTATTCTGATAAAGCTTTTATTTTTGTATTTAATAGATTCGACAAAAAATTTAGAGAAAATTCAAGATATTTTTTTAATTAATTTCAAAATGTTACGTGTTTCAATAATATTAGCCAAATCTAGTTTTTGAATTTGAATACAACTGCTTTCTACGCGTTACTACCACAAACACTTTATTGGGTTCCGTACCCGAAGGGTAACCACGGGACCCTATAACTAAGACTTCGATGTCTGTCTGCCTGCACCAGGCTGTATCTCAAGAACCGCGATAGCTAGACAGGTGGAAATTTTACAGATGATGCAGCTAGATTGGATTTCTATTGCAGCTATAACAACCAATACTAAAAATAAAATAAACATTTAAGGGGGGCTCCCATGCAACATTTTTTTTGCCTTTTTTGCTCGATATTAATAACGGCAACAGGTAGACGCTTGAGAATAGTGCGGAAACCTCAAGTTTGAGTCGGACTTGACCAGTTTTTTTACTAATATAACTCTTAGATAACATAGCTTCCTTTTTTTATTTATACATATTAGACAAACAGATATTTCCTCTCTACCATATAATTCTGCAAATTTGATTCTTTCACCAAAATGTTAGTAACACCATAACCCAAATACCAGTATAAGAATACCGGTATTCAAACCGGCATGGTGTTTACGTCTTTGTCGTCCAGCAATCCGATCGCATTGTCACATCTGCGCAACATCCAACGAGTATTTAATATTCTCAACATAACGTGTGGAGTTTAAATAAATGACTGGTTTCGCGCGCCCGACTAGCTAAGAAACATTTGGTCGGATGTGCCATCATACGTCAGAAACATTCGTCGTATGTGCCTTTATCGTAAACTGGCACTTACGATCAAATGCTTCTGAAGATAAAAGTGCATCCGACATCCAGTCACGCTCTGTGCGAGGAATACGTGTCGAAAGTTTTATTAAAATTTGGTTCCAATCGAAGTAATATGCCAGTTTGCGTAGTCAACTATGTAAAAATAACACTACAAGCAATAAGAAGGACATCGGGATCACATACCATCGGTACAGTGTGTTATACACACTACAATATTGAATTGCCGCATTTACTGAGCTATGGTTTTAAGACGCGCGAGACCAATTATTTATCTAAGGCAGGGGTCTCCAAAAGTCTTATTTTTTCAGTTTGTTTTAAGGCCCAAAACAGTTGTTTAAAGTTTTACCTTGCAAGTAAATAAAACCGAGCTATTATCATTGTGTTTTTTTCTTCAACTTATTACAACAATAGTACCAACAATAAGGTATAAAGCTGTCGCGGGCCAGATTTATGATACTAGTCTTAAGCTGTCGCGGGCCGGATATATGGCACTGGCGGGGAGGATTTGGCCCGCGGGCCGTAGTTTGGAGACCCCTGATCTAAGATGAGGAGCATATATACATATATTTCGGACGGACATACGTATATAGTCACGAGACTTTCGATACTTCACTGAGTAAAAGGCGAGCAGAGCTCCAGCCTTAATAAATGGTTTAAAAACTACAAACTAATCATCCTGCGCAAGAGGGCGCTCCTTGTCCGACTTTGTACCTCAGCTCAGGGCGGTCGTTGGCGATGAAATTGTGGGATTATAACTTTTAGATATTTTAGAGGAGTTTTGTGCAACTGTCGCTCTACTTTACAGTTCGCGGGCCTATCGGACGTCGGGTCTACGAGGGCATTGGTCTACAAAAGACGCATTGAACAACTTGCAACAGTCACTTTGCGATCGGATTGCTGTCCGCTAAGTATACGTAATCACCCCGCGGTATGTACTCACATCGGCTCCTAGTCTCCATGGTCATATCCTCAACGGGTTCAAACTCCGTATCGGTATCCAAATCGTCGCTGGTCTGAGATGACATCATGCAAACAAACACACAACATGTAGCATGCGATAGAACAGAGATATTGTTTACAACTAATTCAACTACGCTGCTATAGATTGGAGCAAATTGTATAGCAGGTATTCATATTTCTGCAACACCTAGAAGGTTTTTTAACCACTTGAGAGCTTGTGGTGCGTTTTTAATGAAAGGGGCAGTTAGCTTAGCTTATTTTTGTAGGAAATTTATTCAAGATTTCAAAACCCTCCTTCATTTTCTTGTGCGATCAGCGGTTACTGAGATATTGATGGTTAAAGACAAAAAGATCCTTTTCCATTCAAAGTTCGATATCTCAGCGAGAAGTGGTCGTATCGAACATTTTAAAAAAGCAAATTAAAGCTGAATGAACAAGTTATCCGTAGACCAAAAAAAAGGTTTTTTTTGTTATCATAAGATCTCAAAACTAGAAACATTGAGCTTTAAAATACCAGTACGACCATTTTTAAGGAAAATACAGCTACTTATAAATCCAAAATGGTTTTTTTTTTGATCCCTTAATTTTTTGTAGATATACGGTTTTTGAATTTTATATTATTATTAGCCACGAGGCTTTTGCCATTCCACCTAGTATAACAGTCAATGACGATTTATCAAGTCATAAACAATATCTCTGTCTGTTAACACAAATGAATGACAACACATAAAAAAAAAAATGACAAAATGAAACATCGAGCATTGAGCATAAGTACAATAAAAAAACAACACCCAGATAAAACAATATGAAGTATAAATATAAGGTAAGTATAAGTATAAGTAATCGTATGTGCCTTTATCGTAAACTGGCACTTACGACCAAATGCTTCTGAAGTATGATTAGAACATTCGTCCTCATAATTCTGAGGTGTTAAATATCTATTAATAAATGATATTTGAGCGAACGAACACATTATTAGCACTTATATTACGAATTAATATTGAAATGTTATATATTACACTCCATATGAACACAGACACATGAACAAGACAAACAAACAGATAGTCACTCCGACTCTCACATTTGCTCCTGGTCTCCAGGGTATAATGCTCATCCAGCTCCACGTCTTCCGGGTCTAATTCTTCTTCATCCTGGATTAAGGTATTTATTTATCAGCCAACATGAAGGGAAAAAAGATTGCATGTAGGGGAAATGCGAATGTTGAAGTGGATGTGTGGAGCAACAAGATTGGACAAGGTGAGGAATCAGTATATCAGGGGAAGTTTGAAAGTGGCAGCTGCGATTGTAATGTTGCAAAGGGATCGGTTGTACTGGAATGCTCACGCAAAGAGGGACAAGATTCTTATGTGACGAAAAGAGTAATGAATAGATGAGATGGAAAGGAAGGAGGCAAAAGGAACGATAGATGGATTGAGAGAAGTGATATGAAGGAAAAGGGAGTCAGTGATAGCGTGACGGCTGACAGGACAGAATGGAAGAAAAAAACGTGTTGGGACAATCACAAATTAATTGTAATATGGGCAGGGAGATGATGATAATGATGATGATAACTGCAGTAAGCCAACAATGATTACTCCAGTCTTTAAAAAGGCTATAAATTCATATGTGAATCTAATTATTTTGATAATATGGAGTGAAATGAGATATCTGCCTCGAAACCACTCACATCTTGGCACATGGTGACTTGCAAATTCTTCAACACACCCTTTATGCCCACTGCTGAACTTGGGCCTCATATTAACAGTCTTTGGCAAGCCAGGGTCATTAAGGGATATTGCCATAATCACCACGTTTGGCAGGCGAATTAGTGATCGCAGTAAGATGGTGGGAATCCTTGGACTGATAGATGATGCTGCCGTCGATCAGGTGTATGTCCCTTAGTCACTTCTTACGGAAGATATATAAGAAACCGCACGCTGATTGATGCACAAGGTTAGTTACCATCATACTGTGATCAACCAATCCGCCTGCCAAACGTGGTGATTATGGCCATATCCCTCAACGACTCTGGCATACTAAGGTCTTTTATAAGGAGGCCCATGTTCAAGTGTACAACTTTGATGGGCTGTTGAAGTAAATTGAATTGTCTAGTCCAAATATTAACTTCTTGAGGGCCTAAATTTGAATTGCATCGTATATTTTCCAATCTTGACGAAGCTTTAACCATAGATATAGCTGTTACAAATAATAACTCGAATTTTATGGCGACTCCTTCGATGTTCTAATTGTCTGGAAAAGTGTGGTTTAGTCAGCTCGGACATCTCTCTCGAAACTCTAAGATAGTCATTTGGGAAGATCGTAAAATGCTGCGAGATGACAGCCTCTTGTCGAAATATGCCTTTATTTCAATTTGTCACCGGAAAATAATAAGAGTCGTAAGTTGATCAACTTTCTAGTTAGTTGATAAAAACGAGATTTCGGGTGGTCAAAAAAACCTAAATCTAAGCCAATTAAGTTCAACAGGACTTATTGAAGTTAGAAGTTTTTTGTTTTGTTCCAACAATAGCTTTTCATTTGGTTAGGTTAGGTCAAGTGTCATAATAATTAAGAAAATAATATAATAATTATTCGCGTTCACTGAAACTGGCAACTAAATTTCAACAGTTGATCTGTTGAAATTACGATTCGTATTATTCGGTGACAGATCCTTTATTACCTATTATTATATGTATAATTATTGTAAAACTTACCCTATTCATAAGCACAGCGCGCCGTATTTCACGCACCGCGTCATATACCAATCTCGACGCGTCGATAAAGTCGTTTTCGTCGAGCGCTGCGCCCGCGCCGCCGCCCAGTGCAGACACCGCAGCGTCGACGCGTACGCCGAATTTCGACATCACTGGGGAAAAAGGAGAACCATATCATCATCTATACTTTCTCCACAACTACTGGACAGAACTCGATATTTCTTTTACTATTAGAAATCCAGGAGTATATACGTAGGCTATAAAATAAAATTAAACAAATTTTTAATTACCTAAACATATTACAGACACTTACAAATATTATAAACACAGTTTAGTATTAATTTATCTAAAATGGTTACATTTTATAAAAATGTAAATGAAGCAGGTATTTGAGTTATTACTTTAAATAATATTTTAGACTTAACTTTATTATTGAACTGTATTGACTTTAAACAGTTAAATAATAAAGTTAAGACTAAAATGTTATTATATATAGCTTGTTATGTCTAAATCAGGTTAGGACAATTGTCTTTATTTGGGCGGACCATGAGTATATAACGACGGACGCGCTTTAATTCTACCACCGGATCCAATACGCCCCAACTGGGAAGACCCGGCGAAACAAACTCAGTGACTTATTCTACCGCTGATTTTAACACGACCTACATGAGACGGTCCAGCGAAACATATTAAATTGGGCAAAACATAGGTTTTGGTCGTAATATTGAATTATGAAGTTCCCATAAGTAAGTACCTAGTCATCATAAGTCGTTCGTGAACCCTATGTACATTATATGCATATGCAAGAAACTGTTATTGTTTTTTTATTACAAACAAACAGCAATTTTATTTCTTTGTTTATATAGATTCGTGAATCTAAAAAAAAATACCGGTCAAGTGCGAGTCGGACTCGCGTCCGTAGGTTTCCGAATTCGGATCCCATTATTTTTAACCATATCAAACGTCTACCTGTTGTTGGCAAAAATATCGATTATAAGACGGCAAAAATCACGTTGGTTGTATGGGAGCGCCCATTAAATATTTATTTTACTCTTTTCAGTATTTTTGCTAAAGGGGCAACAACAATAATACCTACACGTGGAATGCATTAAAATATTTGAGTTTGAGTTTAAGTTTGAACAAAGAAGTACATCATTTGAGAAATGTTAACTGTCAAATATTAAGTCAAATGTCATGTTCATGAAATATAGCCTGATAACAGACAGATAGACGAACAGAGGAGTCTTAGTAATGGGTCCCGTTATTACCCTTTGAATACGTAACCCTAAAAAGCCAAACCAATGATGCAATATATATAAAAATATCATCATTACATAACAAGTAGTACAATATAATATAATGCCCTTTACTAAAGTTATTCAGATAAATCAAAATGTATTTATGAGCTGTAATAAAATTAATATATTACATTAGTTTCATTACGACATTAGAGACCTTGGCTTGAGGTCGTAAGGTCTATTTGTATTTCGGCCTGTCTAAATGCCATATTATTATCCTACTAATATTATAAACGCGAAAGTTTGTAAGTATGGATGGATGGATGTTTGTTACTGTTTCACGCCAAAACTACTGAACGGAATTGGCTGAAATTTTGCAGCGGGTTAGGTTATACGCTGGATTGTTAATCCAGCATATATATGTTATATAGGCTAAAAAACATAACGCTCCGACCCACTGGAGCAGAGTAACGCGGGGCGCAGCTAGTACAGATATACATATATTGGTAATTCATTCAATCAACTCAAATATAAAATTAAAATAATAAACATTTAATTTCACAAACATACGCATTTTTTATTATTGACTAGCGACCCGCCCCGGCTCCGCACGGGTGCAATGCTGATATATTATACATATAAACCTTCCCCTTGAATCACTCTATCTATTTAAAATAACCGCATCAAAATCCGTTGCGCAGTTTGAAAGATTTAAACATACATAGGGATATAGGGACAGAGAAAGCGACTTGTTTAATACTATTTAGTGATAGTGATGGCACGGAACCCTACGTGCGCGAGTCCGTCACGCACTTGGTCGGTTATTTTTTGTAACCCTTTTGTTTTTAAACAACGATATATTTCGGTACATCCGGTTAATGTAAAAATGCCCATAATTTTGTCAAGTGACTCGTTCACAGTTCACGGTTGTGACATAACAAGTAATTAATATTCAAAGGACGTTTGCGTTTACTAAGAACCGGTGTTACTTCCTTTAATTATTAAGTTATTGATGACTAGAAGTCCCCGTCTCATGTTTACACCCATATGCCCATACCCATAGGAATACCGATGCCCATTCCCATAAAGAAAATGTAAATTAATGTAAAATACCCATGAGTTTCTCAAGTGACTGGTTGACAGTTCACGGCTGTTATATAACAAGTTATTAGTATTTAAAGGACGTGTGTGTTTACTAAGAACCGGTGTTACTTCCTTTAATTATTAAGTTATTGATGACTAGTCCTCGTCTCATTTCTACGCCCACACCCATGCCCATGGGAATGACAATGCCCATTCTCGTTCCCATAAAGAAAGAAAAAATGTTATATACTATTTTTTTAAATCTTACTATGCGGTATCACAAGTGGATCTACCGACCCTGTGGGAACCTCGGCGTAAATGTAAAATACCCATGAGCTAGTAGTGGCTATCGGAATATATGGAAGCGATTATAAAATATAAAATCAACAAAGTGTATCCTCATTAATAATTCTATGTGTGTTTAACGCGACCTTAACCTTAACCTTTGAAGGCATTCGGAGAATATGAATGCGGCGCAGTTAATGCCAAAACAAAAACAATATTTTAAAATGTTTGAATATTTTACGGAAAAGTTACCATATACTATGTTTCAAAATTAAGATTAATGAAAATTCGACCACCGGAAGGGTTCCACCGTGCCACCTAAGATGCAGGTTCGAGTCCTGCCGGTGGTCGAATTTTATTAATCTAAATTTTGTAAAACAATATTAAAATTAATGTTTACTAGCTGACCCGACAGGCGTTGTTCTATCTCAACTAAAACTCTATAGTAAATTGAACTTTATTATTAGGCGTAATAGCTCTGAACTAACCGTGATGTGCACTAAGAATTTCAGTTTTTAGGGTTTCGTACCCGAAGAGTAAAAACGGGACTATTAGATTAATTAAAATTAAAGATTTTATTAGGAAGAAATGGCGGGCAGAAACTCAACATTAACTTTAATTTCTGAATTTATATTATGGTATTGTATAGTATAGTATTATATTGTAGGTATAATAACGTATAATATTATATAATATAGTATTGATATCATATTAGTATCCTATATAAAATATGTATATATTTAATCATTTCCTTATTAAAGATATTATTTTATAGGCTCTGATTCTAATTTCTACTTAGTGCACCTACCTTGATATCTCTGCATCACCCTATGGTCGACTGGTAGAAAATGCTTTAGGCATTAAGTCCACCAATGTACAATATATAAAATACACTAAAGTATAAATAAATAAATATTACTAAGACATCGCTTTCTGTCTGTCACCAGGCTGTATCTCAAGAACCGCGATAGCTAGACAGGTGAAATTTTCACAAATGATGTATTTATGTTGCGGCTAAAGAAACTAATACTAAAAATAAATGTTTAGGGGGGCTAATAGACAAAAACTTTTTTTTCTTTTTGCTCGATATCAATAACGGCAACAGATAGGCAGGTCACCAACCCGCCTGCACAGCGTGTTGACTATGGCAAATACCCTCTATATATGGCAAAACTTATCATGATGTTTTAATACGATCCATATTAAAACTCAAATTCACTACTGATTTTCAATAAAAAGTAACTGACAAAACACAGCTCGGTAATAATAAATGACACATACATTTATATTTTTTTTTCTAACTACCCTCACATATTATTATAAATTTTGCCATCACTGAACTTTAAATTGTACCAAAATATTATTTTTAACTGTATCAAAATATATTTTTTTTATTTGGAATACATTCTTAAGTAAATTAAAGTACCAAAATTTTTACATCATAATTATTGCACTATAATTTTAATAAATGATTTTTTGTTTTGAAAATCATAATTTTATTCTTAAGTCCCTGGCGCGTCATTTTGCTAAAGAGACATTCTGCGAAAGATACATTCTGCGACAGAGACATTTTACGAAAGAGACATTCTGCGAAAGAAACATTTTACGAAAGAGACATTCTGCGAAAGAGACATTTTACGAAAGAGACATTCTGCGAAAGAGACATTTTACGAAAGAGACATTCTGCGAAAGAGACATTTTACGAAAGAGACATTCTGCGAAAGAAAAATTTTACGAAAGAGACATTCTGCGAAAGAGACATTTTACGAAAGAGACATTCTGCGAAAGAAACATTTTACGAAAGAGACATTCTGCGAAAGAAACATTTTACGACAGAGACATTCTGCGAAAGAGACATTTTACGAAAGAGACATTCTGCGAAAGAGACATTTTACGAAAGAGACAGTCTGCGACAGAGACATTTTACGAAAGAGACATTCTGCGACAGAGACATTTTACGAAAGAGACATTCTGCGACAGAGACATTTTACGAAAGAGACATTCTGCGAAAGAGACATTTTACGAAAGAGACATTCTGCGACAGAGACATTTTACGAAAGAGACATTTTACGAAAGAGACATTCTGCGAAAGAGACATTTTACGAAAGAGACATTCTGCGAAAGAGACATTTTACGAAAGAGACATTCTGCGACAGAGACATTTTACGAAAGAGACATTCTGCGAAAGATACATTTTACGAAAGAGACATTTTACGAAAGAGACATTCTGCGAAAGAGACATTTTACGAAAGAGACATTCTGCGAAAGAGACGTTTTACGACCAGGGGACATTTTGCGAAAGAGACGTTTTGCGTATTAGCGTAATAAAATATAGCGTATAACCTTCCTCGATAAATGGGCTATCTAACATAGAAATAATTTTTCAAATCGGACCAGTAGTTGCTGAGATTAGCGCGTTCAAGCAAACAAACTCTTCAGCTTTATCTATTATGGCAAATAACTCATTATTAGGTACCATTCCTTGCGTTTTTATACTCGTGATAATTTCTCAACGAAATGTCCGATTGGAATAAAACAAAAAGTATTTTACTTCTACATAAATACCCTTGATAACATAATGCTTAATTTAGATAAGGATAATTATTACGATATACATTTAACGTAGTTTCTTTCTTCAGACGATTTAATATTTTTTATGAACATAAAAGCGGTTATTGTGACTAAACTATGTTAGTTAGATATATGCTCTCGCGGACTTTTTTGTAGATCTTAATAAGACCTACAAACCCGTAGTACATCATTTTGTTCTATTGTCAATAGTTTTTGCAGGGCACGCATAAATAGGTTTTCGCTTGGTTACAAAATCGCAATTTTCTTACGGATCCATCACATCTAACTTTTTTGAAAATAAAATATAGCCTATAACCTCCCTCGATGAATGGACTATCCAACATTGAAATCGAACCAGTAGTTCCTGAGATTGGCGCGTTCAAACAAACAAACAAACTCTGCAGCTTTATAATATTAGTATAGATTTATGTATTAACTAGCTGCGTCCCGCGTTAGTCACATACACTAACAGTGGGTCGGAGCGTGATGTTTTGCTATCCCAGTGCAAAATTTCAGCCAATTTCGTTCAGTAGTTTTGGCGTGAAAGAGTAACAAACATACCACCCATCCATACTTACAAACTTTCGTGTTTATAATATTAGTAGGATTAGCTAGTTACACAAGTCCTTGAATAATGATAAAACTACACACATAACGTATTACATACCTACACGAAATATTACTTACAAAATAAATATTCTTTTCACACTTAACGCAACCGTCATCCGAACAATAGCGGTCCATCATTTACCTACGTAGTGCGCAACTGACAGACGGACTGACAGCCCGGCATTAATTGGAGATATGTAATTAGTGATAAGAATGACATTTAAAAAAATGTTATGTAATTGATGGAAAGAATGGATGAAGAAAGATTGACAAAACAAGTATACATGGCAAGTGTGAGTGGCACAGGGGAAGACCTCGACGAACGTTCTCTGACCAAATCGGAGACATCCTCGTAAAATGTCAAATAAGATCCACCCTAAACCGACGTGCTTGTATGAAGAATGTTATGAGAGTGAATGAAGCGAAAGATGTGTGAAGGGATCGTATCAAGTGGAGGTCCATTGTCTCTGCCTACCCCGCTGGGAAACAGGCGTGAGCTTATGTATGTATGTTACGTAATTATGTTTATTTGTATTGTGACATGGATTATTATTAATTTTACAAACGAAATAGAAGCTACGGGTTATTAATATTTTTACCGGCGTAACTCCCGCTATCATAGGAACTTCATAATGGGCGTGAAGACTAAAAAAATCTATTAAGTCCGTCAGGCAGATTACCAACAGTACCCGGCCCCCGCCAACGACGGATCGAAGGAGTGTCCGGGTGGTTTTAGTGGTGTAGGGTTCTCTCCACGTGGTATTAGTTTAGCATACCACGCTATGGAGAGGGCGAGTCCCACATATCTTATCGCCAGCGCGCGAATACGCTGCAGCCGCGGTGGAAATGCGTAAATGGACAAAAAAAAAGTCATATTACCAACAAATATTGCACACGTATTTTTTTTCGTTCCTCAAACAAAAAATGACGACTATACAGCGCGAAGAAAATTCGTGTGACGTCACTTTTAGGTACAATTTTACCTAGTAGTGACGTCACAAGCCGAACTCCTGAACTTTATAGTTTGTTGTTGCTCTGTATCTTTGTCAATTTCTATCTATATATATAAAAGAAAGTCGTGTTAGTTACACTATTTATAACTCAAGAACGGCTGAACCGATTTGGCTGAAAATTGGTAGGGAGGTAGCTAGGAACTGGGAGAAGAACATAGGATATTTTATGCCTCTCCCGTCGTTCCCGTGTGACGTGACATAAAACGTGGTATAACAAAACGCAACTGACATGGAATAACAAAACAAATCAGTCAAAATATAAGTCAGCGGTTCATTTGTTAAAAATGGTATAACAAAACGCAACTGACAGCTGAGCATATTTAAAAACAAAGGCTTACCGGTTGATGCATTCGTTTAAAGCAAGGAATATAAATACTCTTTGCCGGTTTTAAGTTTCTAATAAAAAGCCACAAAGCAAACTTCAACTTCAAAATTTCTAATATTGTATTGCTGTGCCGTTTATCTATATATATATATATATATTATATTAAAATCAATTGCTGTTCGTTAGTCTCGCTAAAACTCGAGAACGGCTGGGCCAATTTAGCTGATTTTGGTTTTGAAATGTTTGCCGTGGTCCAGGGAAGGTTTAAACGGTGAGAAAATGTGGAAAAATTGAGATGGAAATAGTAAAAATGATAATTTTATTTTCCCATACAAATTATTATAAATGTCAAACGTTACAGTTTTGTTCCGTCATAGATTGATTAAGCAACCAAAAAGTGACAGATAGTCGATAATATTTTAATATCAGAAGAAGTACATTTCAAGACGAAAGTTCATCTGTCACCATTGTCAAATATTTATAGGTGGATTCAGAATTTTTGAAAAGTGTAACGATATACTTAGTACACAGTTCATGTTGTGCTTCTGGCTTCTTTCGGTCATTTCCAATTGCTTAAAATCTTCCGCGGTGATATTGAAATCTAGAAAACTTACTCTATCCATAACACAGGTCTGCAAATTTGAACTCTTATTTTCCCCTTTTGGATTTGATTGCTGATCTTGAGGTATTTTGGTGCGCTGATTACGAATATGTACTTGGATTTGTCCTATCACCCTCAGTTTTTTTGAAAAATCCTTTTATGTGAAGGCCAACTTTACAAAGTTTTTTTTTATTACAATGAAGTAACAATTATATTACTAAACTTAAAACATTAAAAATACATTGAAGGGACAGTAATAAATAAATTAAAAATATTAAATACTTTTATGGTATCTTGCTTTTTTTTCACCGAAGCTCCGATTGTGAGATTTTCGCTTGAAATTCCGACTTGGATCATCACGCTTTAATAGCCAACAGAAGTCTGCCATCATTACTTTATTCCACTTTCCCTGATAGCGACGTTCCATCTCCTTCAAGTCCTGGTGAAATCTTTCGCCTTGCTCTTCACTTACAGCTCCCAAGTTATCAGGAAAGTAGTCCAAATGCGAATTAAGGAAGTGAAGTTTAATGCTCATCGAACATCCCATTTTGCCGAAATTTTCAATCATTTTCTTTACAATTTCCTCATAATTTGGACTTTTATGGTTTCCTAGAAAATGCCTCACTACTTCCTTAAAAGATTTCCAGGCTTCTAATTCAATTTCACTCAATTTTTCATCGAAATCTATATCTTTCATCAATTTTCTTATGTCCGGGCCACTGTTTATCTTGATTGGCGATTGATAGGCCAAAATACATATTATAAACGTTCCTTATAAATTCGGTTATGTTATGCTGCTGTTTTCTCAGCATAAATTGCCCACAAATGTAGCAAAAATTGTCCGGAGAGTTTAAACACTTTCGCGATGATATTTTTCAAGTAAGCGTTACGAATTGCACAGAAGTACTGACTTTTTAAAAATAGTGATGGTGCTATTTATACAAAATAATATTAATCTACCCTCATTAACTGTCTTTTAACGATTAAAAAAAAGCATTTAGCCTACAAGAAATGAGGTCTTTAGCAAATGACCTAAAAATCCACTAGTTTTTTTGATAATAAGGGTATATCACATACTTAATTAAAAGTTATGTTTAACTACATTTATGAGAACTCATTCATTAATGTCTACTTCAACCATTTAGTGTGTTTTTTGTTCAATAAGATACGATTAAAATAAAATAATTAATAAATTACTAGGAAGGCTTAAGTAATTTAGGCAAAAAAAAGGATGATCTATAACTAAAAATCCTGACGTGATGGATTTTTTTTAATATTTTTCCCGTAATCAGCGCCCCAAAATCTATCCAAATCGCTCATCAAAACTGAAAGGGGAAAACCATTGCAGACCTGTGATAATTGATGGCGTTAATGAAATTACGAATTTATAATTCTAGTTTGTGTGTGAATTGTTTTTTGTTTTAATAATTCTTTTTGTTCGACATGAACTGCGACCACATTTTGAACAAAATAAAAACTGCTGCAGTTATTGCTTTGAATTCGTCAAAACGTAAAAAAAAATTACTACTATAAGAAATTCGTCGCTGTCGTTCAATATCCATTATTTTCCCGGTTGAAAATGCATTAGGCATCAACGGCCACAGTGGTGGTATGTAGTATGTAGAACTACCCTGTTTTTTTTTTTTTTTTTTTTCTTTAAAAAGGCAACTCCCGAACTAGGGGAATAAATCCCTGTGTCGCGGGGTACTTTACAAACATTCATTTCACGGAAACACAGAACACCCAGACTCAGAACAAATATTTGTGGTTCACACAAATAATTGTCCCGGGTGGGAATCGAACCCAGAACACCAGGTCTCAGAGGCAACTATCGTAACCACTGAGCCACCGATGCAGTCGGTGCGGTTTATAGCGATGATATGCTTATTATTATCACTAGAAGATGGTTTACCTACTTAACTTAACCCAGGATGTTCCTCTAAATGCCAATAAATTGAGCACCAAGAATAGCTACTGCATATTATTATACATCCGGTACCGTGGCGATGCCTATGACCTAGCAGTCATGGACTCTCCTGGGTCCATTCAATGCACCTTTTGGGGGCGCACGGAGCACAACTACAACTCTACGCATCATGGGTCGGCCTCTATAAGAAATTAGGACTATGTTCCCTACTCCTCGAAGCCGATAATCGGCATATCATCGATCATGAATAGAGTAATTTTTTAATCTTATTTATTGTAATATTATGGCGTTTGACATAACATTGACAGAATGCGTGCTCTCCAGCGCCGGATCTACGATTTTTTCGAACCGGGGCAAGAACTTGATAGTGCGCCCCCACTCTTGAGCGTTTGAGATTAATTGTTCAAAAAATTCACTAATATACAAGGTGTAACGGAAAGGTATATACATAGAAAGAGCAAGGCCTTTTTTGGATGATAACAAACGATATGGCAAGGGTTATTTAATCCTATCTCTACAAGTCCGCAAGTAATGATTTTTTTAAATTCATAGATACCACAAACAAAACTTTTCAAATTGAAATAAATAAATCACTTGCTATCATGTCTATCATGTCGCAAGGATTTTTTAATTAGTCTATTAAGCTGCCTATATGACAGCATCATAGTGAGATTGCAGTAAGGGTGTCTTTAAAAAGTTTCTGAGTTCTGAGGTCTTCAAGTCTCGCCGTACCAGTAGGTACGGCGAGACTTGAAGACCCTACCGTATGGACAGTCTCTATGAACCTGTTGTTGATCTCGTCCACTGATAAGTCTTCATCCAAACAATCGAATCGATTTGAGAGCTCGAGTTGAAAGCTCTCGGGGATATCGATCTGAGCGCCAGTAGGTCGGAGCGTAGACTATCAACTCGTCTTCATTGTTTTTCTTGCCCAGTTTCGCATTGAATCTCCCATATCATCGTTAATGTGAGTTTTATGAGTATTTATGGCCCTACTGATGTCCTCATACATACACTTAACTTCTTCATCTGGGTGTGCCCAGGTCGGTGCATAGACCTAAACAACCTTCAGCAAATATCTTTTAGATACTCTGAGAGTTAGGTATGCCACCCTGTTAGACACACTGTCGATGGTAATAATGTTATTAATGAGGGACTTGAGAACGAGAAACCTGACACCACCTTGTGACTGTTGGTCGCCCTCCCGGTAAAAGAACTAATTGCCGGATTTTAGGGTCATCGTATCCTGTCCCTCTCAGACAACCCCAGAATATCCCACTGAGCCTGCTCAATTCTTCTTCCAGCTCAACAATCCTTTCCTCGGTCCGTAGAGTGCGCACGTTATGTGTTGCCAGGGCCAGTGTTCGCCAGTGAAATTGATAGCCACTCGTCTCCCGGGGATTCTTAGCATCTCTAGCCCCGCCGATACCATGACTGCTACCGTAGCCAGGCCTAGCGGGGCCGCCGGGGACACGCTCTCATATTTTTAACATATTATATGATTTTGGCGCCCCCTGAAACTGTCGCCCGGGGCTTGGGCCCCGGCTCGCCCCCCCTAGATCCGGGGCTGGTGCTCTCTTAGCTCTCTTACTCTTAGTGCACATCACGGTTAGTTCATTGCTATCACGCCTTATATTAAAAGTTCAATTCAATTTATAGTTTTAGCTAAGACAGTACAACGTCTGTCGGGTCAGCTAGTTGATTTGATAAATAAAAAAATACGTGTTCAATATTGTTTAGTAATCTAACTGACAGACTAAATATATTATTATAGTCTTTATGCTTATCTATACTAATATTATAAAGAGGAAAGATTTGTATGTAAGTATGTTTGTAACGAAGTGGTTCAAAAAGTACAGGACCGATTTTAAAAATTCTTTCTCATCATTTGAATGATACATTATCACTGATTAATATAGGCTATATTTAATTATGAAGTTCCCACGGGAACGGGAGTAACGCCGGGTATTTTTTAAATCATTAAATCGGTCCAGTATCTCCTGAGGTAATGATACGGAACTCTTCGCAAATCTGAGTCGCACTGAGTCGGTTTTTTGTCAAAAATCTATAAGTTTAGTGAACCACTACATTTAAAAAAAACTAGTAAACTAATGGTCCGATTTGAAAAGTTATTTCAGTGTTGGTTAGCCCATTTAAATATGAAGGCTATATAAAAGACCAGAGCCACTTAAACTTTTTATGACGCAGACCCAAAGCCTTAATATAGGCTTTGCTAAGAACCTTCCGATGCCCTCGTAGACCCGAAGTCCGAGAGACCCGCGAACTGTAAAGTAGAGCGACAGTTGCACAAAACTCCCCTAAAGAAACTAAAAGCCATAATCCCTCAATCTCCCCGTCAGCGACCGCCCTGAGCCGAGGTCCAAGTCCCACAGGGGACGCCCTCTTGCGCAGGTTGCTTAGTTTGTAGTGTTTAAACCATTTATCTAGGCTGGAGCTCTGCTCGCCCGGTGAAGTAGCAAAAGCTTCAGGGCTAACTACATATGTCTGTCCGAAATAATATGGGCTACAAAATATTGCGCTCCGACCCACTGGAGCAGAGTGACGCCGGTAAAACCGCGGAGCTCAGCTAGTAATAATGTGAATTATATTATTGTATTTTACTTTTTGGTTCATCGATGACGTCACACGCCATCATTTATCAGTGGCGTGTGACGTCACCGGTGGCTTTCAACAACCTCGTTACGTAACCGAATACCGATCGGGAGAGTATTGATGATGCACTTGACACGATTACACGCCATTGAAACCAGTGATGGGCGTAACTAGTTACTAATGTAATCTAATTAATAATTGAAATTACATAATAATTTGATTAAAATGTAATCTAATTACAAAATATTCAATTACATTGTAATTAGATTACTTTGGATGTACTATGAAATTAATTACAATGCATTTGATTACAAAATAATTTGATTACAATGTAATTTAATGACAAAGTAATCAATTATATTGTAATTATAATAACGTTGAATATGAAAAAGTCCGACAGCTGGCACCAATTTTTGGGTAGGTATTTGAGGCAAGCTGAAAAGCTGTCACAAACCTCTCCTATTGTACCACAACACGGAATTGTAGACCTGGCTGGTGAGTAGAGGTAATTCAAAAATGACAAAATATCTAGTGTCAACTCCGCAAAAAATGTGTCTATATGCTGTAATGCTGTATTTGCACCGCCCTCCCGCCCGTAAAAATTATTCACATGCAGGTAGGAAAAATAATACGTGCAAAAATACAATCACCAGCCATTCCCTCAGCTCACTCGCACCTATATACAATTGGTCACCTCACCTGGCAGGTAGAAAGTCCCAACCAAATGATCTGTTTTTTTGAGAATAAAAAAAATTTAGTTATACCCTATTAAAATTTCAAGTTGTCAATATACAGATTTAAACTTTTTTTGCAAAATGCTTTTGCACTCGCCTGGCAATAATAAAACCCCGATTGAATCTTCTGGCTTATTTTTTTTTAATTATTTAAACATTTAACTATAACATATAAAAAAATATATTGCTTAAAATACATTTTTGAAAAACAAAAATAAATGTGTTTGATTTATCCCCACTACTCAACAGTCAGGTCGGGAGTTCCGTGTTGGGGTATAATATGAGAGGTTTGTGAAAACTTTTCAGCTTGCCTCAATTACCTACCCAAAAATTGGTGCCAGCTCTCCTGCTAAATGTCGCATGTTTGCATCGCATGGCTGCGATGTAGGTACTGCAAGTGAGACCCGTGCGGCGTCATCGGGAAGTAGTAAGGATAATGTGCGGGGGTGCGGGGAGGTTCTACGCATTGTGCTCGTGCTGGTGCTGCCATTTCTCATCCAAAATATTTAAAGGACATCATTAATTGGCCAGTCAAAATATGGTATAGTCAAGAATTTATTAGTAAAAGAATTACATTTTATCAGATTACTTATGTAATCTGTTATAATGTAATTAGATTAACTTGCAATTAAATTACTTTGTATTTAATTACAGTAAGTACTCAATGTAATTAGTTACTTAAGTAATCTGTTCCAAAGTCGTTTAATTACAAATTACAATGTAACTGTAATTTGTAATTATTAATCTAATTACTTTTTGCCCATCACTGATTGAAACTGATATTCGGGGTCCGATTAAAATATGACTGGGTTCGTAATGTACAAACTTTAGGGGGTGATAGTTGGCTCTATAAATAAGTATATATATATATATATCTATATATATCTAATATATAAAATTCTCGTGTCACAGTTTTCGTTGCCATACTCCTCCGAAACGGCTTAACCGATTTTGATGAAATTTTTGTGCTTATCCGGTATCTATGAGAATCGGCCAACATCTATTTTTCATCCCCCTAAATGTTAGGGGTAGTCCACCCCTAAATTTTTATTTTTATTTTTCAGACAAAGTTAGGGGTAGATTAGAGGTAGGTGTAGGGTAGGGGTAGGGTAGAGGTAGGGTAGGGGTAGTGTAGGGTAGGGGTAGTGTAGGGTAGGGGTAGTGTAGGGTAGGGGTAGTGTAGGGTAGGGGTAGTGTAGGGTAGGGGTAGTGTAGGGTAGGGGTAGTGTAGGGTAGGGGTAGTGTAGGATAGGGGTAGTGTAGGGTAGGGGTAGTGTAGGGTAGGGGTAGTGTAGCGTAGGGGTAGTGTAGGGTAGGGGTAGTGTAGGGTGGGGGTAGTGTAGGGTATGTATCGAAGTCTGCCGGGTCAGCTAGTATTATATATATTTATATGTAAATAAACATATAATCACAAATACACTATTTCCTATTTCTATTTTTTATTTTATTTTATACCACCCGTATCTCAAACTCCTTTGTTTGACTCCTTCCTCGGTTGCCTGGAAGAGATCACATCTTGTGATAATGTCGCCAATTGTACATGCTCTGTATAGCGATTAGTTTTTAAGTTCTTGTTTTTATTAGTGTACAATAAAGAGTTTATCTATCTATCTATATACAAGGTGTAACGAAAGGGTATATACATAGAAAGAGTAAGGCTTGTTTGGATCATAACAAACATTTTTGTAAAAAAAAAATCCCCCCCTATAACTGAAAACAATTTTTTATCCATAAAAATGCATAAAAAACTGAAAAAACATTTTTTTTTTTCATTTTCTTAAAGATTATGATCATTTAACGTCGAAATCGTGACACTTTAATTTTTTTCAAAAATTCGATCGAATGAAACAAAGAAAAGGCTCGATGGATTAAATTTAAATTTTGTGGGGTTTTTGTGGGCATACTGAACTGTAAAAGGCACACTTAACATTACGGGTTTTCTCGATATTTCCAATTTAGCGCTTGATTATTTTTTTTTTAAATCCGTAGTTTGTATTTGTGGGAAATTTACTCAGGATTTCAAAACCCTCCTCAATTTTTCTGTGCGATCAGTGGTTGCTGAGATATTGATGGTTAAAGACAAAATGATCCTTTTCCATCTCAGCGAGAAGTGGTTGTATCAAACTTTTAAAAAAAGCAAATTAAAGCTGAATAAACAAGTGATCTGATCCATATAGTGGTTAAGTTAGAAAAAAAATTCCAAGCCCGTAGACTTAAAAAAAAACCGAAAATCAACATTTTTTGGGTGTGGTTTTTTCAAAATTACCTGAAAAAAAAATTGAAATGAAAAATGTTGAGAGCCAAAAACTAGACACTTGGAGCTACGATTTGCTTTTTTTAAAATGTCTCTACGATGATTTTTCTCCAAGTTACAGCCTCTTGAAAATCACCTAAAAAATTTTGATCCCTTAATTTTTTCCACTAGTGTATTTACTGATGACAACTCGACCTGTTAATTATGGGCACCGACTAAAAATCAAGGTGTATTTTTTTATTATTAATATTGGATTACCTTTTAATAAATAAAAAGTTTTTATTTACGTAAACCTATTACAGGCATTTGCAAATAGTCAAATTGCAATTTGGCTCATTAATATAATATATTTAATTAATTAATTTAGTTTAGTTATTATAGTTATAATAATAATAAATAGTTCGTATTAGATATTTTTTTATAGCTTTAGCGTAAAAGCTGGTAAAAAGGTATGAAAATATAATTTTATTTTTTATCTATAATTTAATAGTCTAAAGTTCTGTCCTTTGAGTATGTTATTATTTAGATGGACCATAAGTATATCGTTGGACGCGATTTTATGCTACCACCAGATCCAATCCGCCCCAACTGAGAAAACCCGGTGAAACAAACTCAGTGGGGTATTCTACTGCCGGTTTCATCGCGGCCTCATTGAGATGATCCGGCGAAACATACTCAAATGGGCATGTCAACATTATTTAGGTAAAGTTACTGTCATTTTGACCATAATCTCGCTTGATGTAAGGCGAAGATAAGGCCTGAGATTGTACACGTTTGCCTAGAAAGTGTCTGTTCACTTTAGTCTTATAGATATAACTTAAGACTTAGTAATTGATTAGGAATGTTATATGTCATGTACTTGCTCTGTATAGCTTCGGAAAAAATAACCATTTCAAAATGACACACTGATAAACATTCTCAAGTTATGAATCGGTTGATCGACTTCCGTGCAACTCTAATTGGCAAGTAAATATTTAATTTAGTTGCCAGTTTCTGTAAACGCGCATAATTTTTATATTATTCACTCAATTATTAAAACTCAAAATTATTGACCTAAACTAACTAAACGAGACTCTCAAGACGGTAAAATAAGTCACCCAATATATAAAAGCGGCCAAGTGCAAGTCGGACTCGCCCCGTAGCAGCAAGTAACATAATATAAAAGTTCTTGTAATACGTTATAACTTTGATCGCTGTTTTAATAATTGGTTGTATGAAAGGTAAATTGCGGTTTACGATTTATGACGTATTAAAAAAACTACTTACTAGATCTCGTTCAAACCAATTTTCGGTGGTAGTTTGCATGGTAATGTACATCATATTTTTTTTTTTAGTTTTATCATTTTCTTATTTTAGAAGTTACAGGGGGGGGGACACATTTTACCACTTTGGAAGTGTCTCTCGCCCAAACTATTAAGTTTAGATAAAAATGATAATAGAAACCTCAATATCATTTTTGAAGACCTATTCATATCAAAGTTTGAGTTCTAAATACCTATGTGGAACCCCCATAATTTATTGTTGTTTTTTTCTATTTGTGTGTGAAAATCTTAATACGGTTCACAGAATACATCTACTTACAAGTTTCAATAGTATAGTTTACTCGTTTCGGAAAAAAAGTGGCTGTGACATACGGTCGGACAGACAGACAGACATGACGAATCCATAAGGGTTCCGTTTTTTGCCATTTCGCTATGGAACCCTAAAAATGAATCCGTATTTCCCTTAGTCACGGCATCAAGCGTGAACGGCTGGAATAATGTCACTAATTCTTTATTTCAAATGCGTGCTGCTCTTAGTGCACATCACGGTTAGTTCAGAGATATCACGCCCTATTTAATATTGAGTTTTAGTTAAGACAGGACAACGACTGTCGGGTATCAGCTACTCGTAGTTATTTATTACTAGCGACCCGCCTGATGTATCATACATATAAATCAAAATCTGTTGCATAGTTTTAAAGATCTGAGCATACATAGGGACGGACAGACAGCGGCAAGCGACTTTGTTTTATACTATGTAGTGACGACGTTAGCGTAGTGCCCCAAACTTTGAGAATCGCTCAACAAATATACATACTATTATACCGTTATCATATTTTATTTTGGACTAACTGATTCTCACGGTTTCACCCGTAGAAACCATTCCCGTGAGGATTTCGTCTTAAAATATGGCCTACGTTGACTAGGCCTAGTTTATGGTGAATGAATTTAACAATGAGACAGGCAGTAGCGGAGATTCCCTTTTTTTTCGTACATTACGCAGTTAGCCTGAACGCTTTTGTTAATTTACTGGCCATAAAGGCGAGCAGAGCTCCAGCCTAGATAGATTGCTTAAAAACTACAAACTAAGCAAACAGGGTATGAGGGCGTCCCCTGTGGGACTTGGACCACACCACCTCGGCTCAGCTCGATTATATCGTATCGTATGAAATGACATAGATACAGCGCGTTGAAATTTCATGTGACGTCACTTCTCGTTACAATTTTACCTAACAGTGACGTAACAAGCTCCCCCCCCCCCTATCTCCTGACCTTTTAGTTTGTTTTTGCTCTGTTACTTTGTCAATTTTTATTGAATACGTGTCCAACATTTTTTAGTAAACCAACAGACAGACTAAATAGTTTTTTTACACGCTTTATATTAGCTTCACTTGTATTTATGTTTGTTTGTAACCGACTCCTTAGGGCGCTATTTTCACCCACTTTAAACGGCCAGATTTCATTCAAATTTTGCACACCTGTCAAAGACCGATGATAATGCAATAATTCGATAAAATATCCGATTATCCTGATTAGATTCGCCAGAATTCATCAATTTCTTTCCGCATCCTTTGCATGAGAGTAAGAGAGATTGAGCGAGTGCGCGAACTAAGCATGCGTGCAGTTTTTAGAGACTTACTCTACTCTTTAATAGGGCACAAGCGAGTTTTTGAGTTTTTTTTAAACTATTATATTTTTTAGTCTTCATGTCCATTATGTCACAGTTTGAGAACCGTACTCCCTCCACGTCGATTACTCAATACAGTATCTCAACGGCCTTGAAGAAGATCAAGTGTTCCAACAGTTATAAGGCGGCCTTTGATCTTATGAGCCATAGTGCGTTGTGAATTATCGTTAAGTGTACACGACATTCGTATTAAAATGGTGAGTTTTATAATAAACTAGCGACCCGCCCCGGCTCCGCACAGGTACAATGCTGATGTATTGTACATATAAAGTTTACTCTTGAATCCCTCTATCTATTAAAAAAAACCGCATCAAAATCTGTTGCGTAGTTTTAAAGATTTAAGCATACATAGGGACATAGGGACAGAGAAAGCGACTTTGTTTTATACTATATTAGTGACTAGACAGACTCGACAGACGTTGTCCTGTCTTAACTAAATCTTTATGTTGAATTGAACTTTTAATATTAGACGTGATAGCTCTGAACTAACCGTGATGTGCACTAAGAGCGGTTTCGCACTACATCCGATCCGAACCCGTGAAAATATGGTCCGTAGTAGCCGTAGAACTATTTCTATGGGAATTTACGCACTAGATCCGAGATCCGTCATCCGATTTCTTTCCAAATTTCTAGACCAATAGCATATAAACCTTCATTTAGAATCACTCTATCTATTAAAAAAAACCGCATCAAAATCTGTTGCGTAGTTTTAAAGATTTAAGCATACATAGGTATATAGGGATGTAGGGACAGAGAAAGCGACTTTGTTTTATACTATGTAGTGATTATTAGGCGCGATAGCTCTGAACTAACCGTGATGTGCACTAAGAGCAGCATTCTGTCAATGTTATGTCAAACGCCATAAGGTCACATTAAACAAGTTTATATTGTCAAAAGCGTTAAGGTTACACTAGAAAATTTTATATGGCGGTTAAATATTCTTAAAATTTCTTACTTTTTTCTTTCGTAAGAACCTTCTCCTGACAATAATAATACAACAAATAAAGAATTAGCAAAATCGACCACGCCGTTCCCGCGTGATGCCGTATCCAAGGGAAATAGGGATTCATTTTTATATATCTAGTATATATAAAAATGAATCCCTGGCCCGGCAAACTTCGTACCGCCTCAAAATCTACGCGGTGTCCTACATCTACCGTACCCTACCTCTACTCTACCTTACATCTACCCTACCCTACCCCTACCCTACCTAAAAAGTACCCTATGTCCTTCTCCCAGTTCTTAGTTCACGAGTGCCTCGTAAAGTGCTTTCAAAGCGCCTATGTTTGTGAAGTTGTTCGCTTGGCGTAATATTAGTCCCAGATTCCGATATTACCTCCTTACCAATTTTCAGCCAAATCGGTTCAGCCGTTCTTGAGTTATAAATAGTGTAACTAACACGACTTTCTTTTATATATTCTTTTATAGATTATAGATGTTACGGCTAATGGTAGGTGTGAACATAAACTTAAGATTAGCCGGCTAAACTTAGGTTTATCCTCGAGAAGCAGCTAAAGTTCGATAACATGTTAGTTAGCGTTCGGTTAGAACTAGGTTTTAATTAAATTAAACAATACCTATGCACGACACAAAAAGGTGTTGGGGGGTTAAAAAAAACCTAAACCTAAACCAATGGAGTTGAACAGGGACTTATTGAGGGTGATCGAAGTTTAACCGCATGTGGTCGGCTGCACCTAGTTGTAGCCGGCTAAACCTAGGTGTAGCCGCACTTCGGCTATTAGCCGTAACATATAGATATACCTATGTATATACTTGTTGCACGGAAGTTGATCAACTTACGATTCGTATTATTTTCCGGTGACATATACTGGGTGACTTTTTTTACCGTCTTGAAAATAATAGGGCGTGATATGTAAATGAAATAGATGGCTAAGGCATTGTTATTTTATCCTATTTTTTTACTGACAGAATGAAAATCATAACGATAAAAATGCGTACCTAATTTAGGTAGTACCGTTACGTTATATTTATTCAAATATGAATGAAAAGAGTGAGCGAAATAGCGTATTAAAAAATATAAATTTAATAATATAAAAACCATTCCGTACCATTTTCAAGTGCCTACCTGTTGCCATGATTGATATCGAGCAGAAAAAAGAAAGTTTAAATATACAGTATTCATAATTGTATAGTATTTTATACAGTGTTTTATATTTCTATATATTGTATTTACCCTTGATGGTATTCATTTTTGTCTAGTCTGTTTACCCTCCTCTCCTGTGCACCCACCACATTGTTTCTGCACCACCCAATGGTTGACTGGTAGAGAATGCCTTTGGCATTAAGTCCACCAATGTACTATTTAGTGCAAGAAGTTTTTTATCAACTTATGCAATTATGGACGCGGCAAAAAAGCACGCTGTCTCACCTAGCATCGTGTCTAAAAGAGATAGAATCAGTTATGAGCAGTTAGCAGCTAGTCTACACGCATACGTCTAGTCACACGCACATAAACACCGTGCCGAAGTCTGCCGAACTGAAACGACGTTAGACGATGCACGGCTTTCAACTCCGCGGCGCTGTGCCGGTCGCGGAGTGGGGGGTGTTAGGTTTTATTCCCGTTGAGGGATTTCTCGATTCGGTCGCCGCGCTCAGCCCGCGATTAAAGCTAAGCAATAGCTTAAAAAATATTTTCTTTCTTCCAGAAATTCCTGATCCTCTCGTTCTGCGTGGCGGCAGCATTAGCCGACGTTTCCCACATATTAGCTGGCAAGAACAACAATGGCGACCAGAACGCCGCCATCCTGAAGCAGGACCTGGACGTGGGTGTCAACGGGCAGTACCAGTTCTCTTACGAGACTGAGAACGGTATCGTGGTTAACGAGAGAGGATCTCTCAAGAACTTAGGACCGGTAAGAATTCATCATCATCATCATCGTCAGCCCGTATAACGTCCACTGCTGAACATGGGCCTCCTCCCGGGAGACGGTTTTGCCATAGTCACCACGCTTGGCAGGCGGATTGGTGACCGCAGTATTATGTTGTAATACACAAGGAAACGCTGCTGCCCGTTCCTTGATATACGCTTGATATAGATGATGTTATATCAATCGGGACCAACGGCTTAACGTGCTTTCCGAGGCACGGAGGGTATTGCCTCAACCAACCAGACCCGGAAAGAAATCTTAGAATTTACACAAAGATTTCTTGTCCGATGTGGGGATCGAACCCACGACCTCTGCGCCTTAAAGCTAAATACCGCTACGCTACGGAGGCTGTCAATTCATATATCTATACTATTATCAACTCCCCTAAAATACTAAGTCATAATCCCTCAATCTCATCGCCAGCGACCGCTCTGAGCCGAGGTCCAAGCCCCACAGGGGGCGCCCGCCCTCTTGCGCAGATTGCTTAGTTTGTAGTTTTTAAACCATTTATTAAGGCTGGAGCTCTGCTCGCCTTTATGCCCGGTGAAGCAGCAAAAGCTTCGTGGATAACAAAGGTAGCATTCCAAAAAAAAAACGACGGCTTTTGCTACTTCACCGAGCATATAGGCGAGCAGAGCTCCAGCCTAGATAAATGGTTTAAGCATGGAGTATACCAGTTGAGCAATGCGACTATATACAGATTGTGTTTCATTATATAATTATTTAAAATAACCAACAGGAGCAAGACGCCGAGGTAGTCGAAGGCCAGGCAAGCTGGACCTCCCCAGAGGGAGAGAATATTCAACTCCAGTTTGTAGCTGACGAGAACGGATACCAACCCCAGGTATGTACGATATTTAAAAAAAGTTGAAAAACTGTCCCCCTTAAATATTTATTTTATTTATTTGGTACTTTTTGTTATAGCGGCAATAGAAATACATCATATGTGAAAATTTTATCCCTGAGCTTGTCTAAATAAATATAGTTTTTAAAAAGTTACTAAAATAAATATAGTTTTTTAAAAGAACCCGGCCAAGTGCAGTTCGGACTTGCACACGAAGGGTTCCGTACCATTTTTAAGTGCCTGCCTGCTGCCGTTAGGTATAGGTATATATAGAAAACGAGCAAATAATGGCAAAAAAAAGTTTGTTGTATGTGAGCCCCCCTTCAATTTTTTTTTTTCTGAAAATTTCAACTGTCTAGCTATCGGTTCTTGAGATACAATCTGGTGACAGACAGCAAAGTCTTAGTAATAAGGTCCCGTTTTTATCCTTCGGGTACGGCAATACATAAATGTTAATAAAACTGTTTTTCTTTTCCAGGGATCTCATCTCCCCACCCCTCCTCCCATCCCTGAAGCCATTCTCCGTGCCTTGCAGTACATCAAAGACCACCCATCGGAAGAGAACCAAAACTAAACACCCTAATTCATAGTAACAATTTGAGAGTATTAAATCTTAAGTGAAAAAATGTTTGTAACCTCTGTTATAAAATAACAACAAAAAAAAAAAAACATTGTTTGCCGTCTCTGAATATGATTGAATAACCTATGTTATTCCATTCCATATTCCATCGTTAATGAGCATTAACGATCGTCATGCAAACTTTCAGCCATTCAGTAGTTTTTGTATGAAATAATAACAAACATCCATCTATCCATACTCACAAACTTTCGCGTTGAAAATATTAAGAAGGACAAACGAAAAAAAAAAATTCTAATCGTAAATCACTGCCAAAATATTTGTAAATTGTTAAATACTCATACAAATTATATATTCAATATATGTATATTTACTGTGATAAAAACTGTATTTAAATAAAGTTTACAAAAATAATTACTGTTTTCTTTTTTTCACTTTCGCTGACCCGACAGACGTTGTCATGTTTTAACTAAAACTCTTTATGAAATTGAACTTTCAATATTAGGCATTCTGTCAATGTTATGTCAAACTCAAGGCCGGATTTAAGGGAGGGCATCCAGGGCAACTGCCCCGGGGCCTCCACAATAGAAGGGCCCCACAATAGAGATTTAAAATCTTTAAAATTCTGACGAGTAATCTGTACAATATTTATTTTATTTATTTTTCGGTGTCATGATTAATGTAACAGTTCTTAAATATTGTAATAGCGGTTATTCATATTAACTTGTTCACTTAAATTAGACAATCAGTAAAATATCAGAATTCTAATCGTCCTAAAAAGTAGGTACGTCAAATTTTCTACACATTTAGAGGGAAACTAATTTGTCATGGGGCCTCTTCTCGTTTGTTGCCCCGGGCCCTCCGGACTTCTAAATCCAGCCCTGGTAAGATTACATTAAAAAAGTTAATAAAGTCAATAGCGTCAAGGTTACATTAGAAAATTTAATATGGTGGTCAAGTTTTCTTAATTTTCCGCGTCATTTTCTTATTTTTTTCTTTCATAAGAACCTTCTCCTGACAACAACAAATACATGAATTATTGAAAAAAATAAAAGAATTATTGAAATTGGTCCATCCGTTCACGCGTGATGCGATGACCAAGGAAAATAGGGATTCATTTTATATATATAGATAATAACTTTTAACATGGCATTGACATGGCTGTAGCCATGGGCGTATTGCACAGTGCCCACACCCATGATAAAAGTATAGATTACTCCCAGACAACTGCAAACCTAAATTTCATCTTCAGCATCAGCCCATACAACGTCTACAGCTGAACGTGGATCTCCTCCCGAGGGAGGGTTTTGCCATAGTCACTACGAAATACGTGTTTTATATATATTAGTAATCTCACTATATATATATATATCCCCAGACTCCATTCAATGCAAACAAACAATCACATCTGTCCTCTTTGTAATGTAGTATAGACTAGCTGTCTCATATTCATGTACAGTGCCCACGCCCATACTATAACCATGGGCATGGGCACTAGCGGGCAGCTGCTACTATGATTAAATTCAATTCTCACAATGGGCATGAAGACTAAAAAAATATAATTAGTCCGTCAGTTAGATTACTAAAATATATTGGACACGTATTTTTTTATTTATCAAATCAATAATAAATTACAAAGATTCAGAGCGACAACAAACGATAAAGTTAAGGAGAGGGGGGCTTGTGACGTCACTATTAGGTAAAAGTGTACTTTTTTGTTAGTTGTGGTTACCTGTAAGTGAATGAGCACAAGGCATGTTTTATGTTCACCTATTTCTATTTTTTATGTAAGAAGTGTGTATCATTTGTTTGTAATCCTAATAAATAAATAGAAGTGACGTCACACGAAATTTCAACGTCCCGGTATCCTGCTCAACAAGGCAATTGTCCAGGTGGGCGAACTAAGCAAAAAAAAAAGAAGTCTACTTCGCAATACCCATGCCCATGTGGAGCGGATATTTTCCCTTTTTTGGCCAGGGGTGCAAGCTTGGTTTTCTTATTAAATAAGTTATTTCATTCTGATGTCCCTTGTTATATTTTTGACTGATGTTAACTCTTCAAATTGTAAAATGTAGTCTCATTTTTTTTACTTTACGGAAAAGTTTAACATATACTATATTTCTCAATTGAGATCACCGGTAGGACTCGAACCTGCATCTTAGGTTTAGCCCCAAATGCCTTAACCAATTTGGCTACAGTGAACCCACAGTCGGTTTTCGAAATTTATTAATCTCTCTAAGGGGGACGTTAGTGCCATTTATCGGGTAATGATCCGCATTACTTCGACAAATATCTCCAAAGTTACATTTGGTATTAAATATTAAACGATGACACCGCCCACATATCACATTTTTTTAACTGTTTTGAATACTAATGCCTTAACCAATTAGGCTACGGTGGAACCACAGTCGGTCATCGAAGTTTTTTTTTACTTGTTTATCCTGTGTGCTAATCCATTTACGCATTCCCACCGCCGCTGCAGCATATTCCCGCGCTGGCGGCGGGATATGTGGGACTCGCCCTCTCCATAGCGTGGTATGTAACTCATACCACGAGGAGAGGACCCTACACTAATAACATCCCCCGGACACTCCTTCGATCCGCCGGTGGCGGGGGCCGGGTACGCATGAGCAACCCGACCCTACAACTAGAATCCTAGACTAGTATTATTATATAGACAAACTCACCCTGATCCCGTAGCACAGTCACAGCTTCCAGCACCCGCTTGGTGTAGATACAGGGCTCGTAGTTGTCCATCTCTTGTGTCACCACAGAACATACTCTGCGAACAATAAGATTCTATTATTATATACTAGTATTGTGTTTCATCATCATCATCAGCCCTTACAACGTCCACTGCTGAACATGGGCCTCCTCCCGAAGGAGGGTTTTGCCATAGTCACCACGCTTGGCTGGCGGATTGGTGACCGCAGTATCATATTATAATACACAGGGAAACGCTGCTGCCCGTTCCCTGGTATACACTTGTTATAGATGATGTTATAACAATCGGGACCAACGGCTTAACGTGCTTTCCGAGGCACGGAGAGTAGTCCCTCAACAAACCAGACCCGGAAAGAAATCTTAGAATTTACACAAAGATTTCTTTTCCGGTGTGGGGATCGAACCCACGACCTCTGAGACTTAAAGCGAACCAAATACTGCTACGCTACGGAGGTTGTCAATCAGAAATTGTGTTAGTTGATCAGAAATTACTGAATATTATTAAACAAAGTTACAACATTATATTGTTATATTTTAAAATATTACTAGCAGAGTTCTTGCACATTACTTGTATTCTTGTTAACTAAGCAGAGTTCTAGTAAACTACTAGCATTCTTATGAACTAAACATAACTAAATGTAACTAAACAATACTCATATTAACTGAACATTGTTCAATGTAACTGAACATTACTTTATGTAAGTAAACATTACTTATAGCAATAAAACAATACTCATTGTAACTAGACATAACTCAAAGAAGCTATGCTTTACTTTATGTAACTAAACAATACTCATAGTAACTGAACATTGTTCAATGTAACTTTACTTTATTTAACTAAACAATACTTCATAGTAACTGAACATTGTTCAACGTAACTTAACTTTATGTAACTAAACATTAATAGTATCTGAACAATACTCGATGTAAGTAAATGAGTTACAATGAGTGATGTTAAGTTACAATGAGTGATCTCATTGTAACTTAACATCGCTCATTGTAACTTAATGTAACTAAACAATAATCATTGTTACATTACCTTGCAGCTCTTCCTCTGATTGCTCCAGCGGTTCTCTCGAGGGAGTCAGGATCGCCCTCTTGCAGCGCCACCACACATTTATTTACATCTTCCAAGATATGGTTTTCTGAGAACAAACATTCAGTGATGAAAAACATAAATAAATATCTATATCTATAAAAGGAGACGTTTCCACTGACATAAAGACGAGCGCATAACCGTTGATAGGAACATGCGCACACTAAGAAGGGATTTCAATTTGTTTTACCCTAATGAATGAAAGAAAGAGGGGTTGCAAATTTGTTTGGAAAAATCATTAAATTAGCAACGATTTTTAATAATACAAACGTTTCATAGAATACACGTATTCTATGAAACGTTTGTATTATTAAAAATCGTTGCTAATTTAATGATCCTTCCCTCTTTCATGGTTTATAGGCATTCATCCCCTAAGTGTGCAAAATAGGATGGTCCGGATTGCTCATGCGTACCCGCCCCCGCCAACGGCGGATCGAAGGAGTGTCCGGGAGGTTTTAGTGGTTTAGCGTCCTCTCCTCGTGGTATGATTTACATACCACGCTATGGAGAGGGCGAGTCCCACATATCCCACCGCCAGCGCGCGAATACGCAGCGGCGGTGGGAATAAGTAAATGCATTTCCCCCCGGATGACAAAAAAAAACCAAAGGGTGCAAAATAGGATTTACAAGTTTGTATGGAAAATACTTAAAATCCGCTCCTATTCATCATCAATAAAAAAAACATCCACATGGGGTATTCAAAAAGGTGTTCAAACTAAGACGATTTCAAAAATTCTTTTACCATTGGTAAGCTCCTCGATAATATTACGAGGAGTAAACGTAGGCTATGGTTAACTATGATGTTCGCACGAGAATGGGAGAAACACGAGTGTAACTGATCGCTCATAAAATTCTTCATAGAAACGACTCATCCTCCATGTATGTATGTATGAACTCACCGCTGACAGCCAAGAAGTCGTCAATAGTAGTGATATCGTCGACAGCGTCAGTGAGAAGTTTAACCGCGTTTTCCCACGCGCGGGCAAATGCGCCCGCGTTCTCTTGAGCCACGCGCGAACGCGGCCGGGCCGCCAGCACGCGGGCCGCGTTTATTACCTAGTAACAATAGAGAATTGAATTTGAATTTGAGAAAAAATGACAATAGGATAATATGCTCATCATCAGCCCATATAACGTCCTCTGCTGTACATAGGTCTCCTCCCGAGGGAGGCTAATTGCCACAGCGCTTGGCAGGCGGGTTGGTGACCGCAGTATAATGTTATTACACAAAAGGAAACGCTGTTACCCGTTCCTTGATATACGATCATTATAGATGATGTTATAACAATCAGGACCAACGGCTTAACGTGCTTTCCGAGGCACGGAGGGTAGACCCTCAACCAACCAGATACGGAAAGTTTTAGAATTTACACAAAGATTTTCTGTCCGCCGTAGGGATCGAACCCACGACCTCTTGAGATTTAAAGCGAGAAAAATACCGCTACGCTACGGAGGTTGTCGGGTTCATAATTAGTACCACTATAATGTTACAACATCTGTAAACACATTGTGAAATGCAATAAAGGATTGAGTATAAACAATTAGTAGATGTACCTGTGAACCTGTGATGTGCTACCACACGGAGCCTTGTGGGCGGGCTTTAGAAATTTAACTGTATTGGTGTCCCTATTAACATAAGTACTTTCTGTTACTAACCCAACACAAAACAACATATGGACTGTTCATGTATGTGTTCATGTCTGAAATAAAGATATATTATTATTCAATTTTAAAACATATATTATTATTATAACAGCTGATTTACCGGTTCGAATCCTGGCTGTGCTCACTAATGCTAAACCAACATACCTGAGGACACAACGCTTCTATATGTTCAGCGGCATGTCGCACCATCTTCACGCCGTCCTCGTTGTTCGACATGGAGCAGACTAAGTTGGCCACCTGAATGGAACAATCAATCAACGAACTTTTTTTTTATTTCTTTACAAATTTCAAAATTGAGATTAATAAATTTAGACCATGGGCAAGACTGGAATCTGCATTTTAGGTATAACCCCTTATGCCTTCACCAATTAGGCTGCGGTGGAACCCTTCCGATCATTCACATACATACGATACATCCATACATCCACACATACAAACTTTTTACTTTTTTAACTTTAACATACTCTTTTACGCAAAAACTACTGAATGATTTGGCTGAAAGTTTGCACGCGGATAGTTTATAAGCTGGATTAACATATAGGCTAATAACGTGGTTAAACCCGCGGGGCGCATCTAGTTATTTCATATGGGTTAACTAGCATATTGCGATAACTATCATATTTTGTCAAATTTTCAGCCAGAGAAAAAATATTGAAAAATACTTTTGCTGACATTCATAACGCTGCATAATACAACTTTCTGAAGCATTTCACGAGTGATCACTTGAGAAGAAACGACTGACAAACAAAATATACTATCTGGCTCAAAGTAGCAAAGTCTCATTTAGATCGGTGATGTAAAAAAACAACTTAATTATATTTTAATTACCTGCCTGATTTTATGTTAGCTAAACTTAAAGGGCTAGCTTAATATAAGCCAACTAGTTAAACATTAAGTGATGTTAGTCTATTTAACTATTTGCCTAGGCATTCAATTGTATGTCGGCGTGTAATTAACGGGCTAGCCTTTTAATATAAATAGCTGATTTAACTAGATGGCGTCAGCCAAACACAAAGGGGTAGCTTACTATTAGCCAACTAGTAAAACGTTAAGTGATGTTAGTTCAATCAACAATCGGCCTAGGTATTCAATTAACGGGCTAGCCTTTTAATTAAATGGCTGATTTAACCAAATGGATGCGATATAGTAATCATGGTGCACTAACCTCGACAAGTTTGTTGGCGTGTTCGGTGAAGACCAAGGCATACTCCTCCACTTCCTTCTCGTTGCCGTTGCGAGCCGCCTCCATCAGCACTAGCAGCGGCACGTTGGTCTCCAAGAAACTGACGGACAGACGTACTGATTAACTATATCATCATCATCAACAGCCCGGTCACGTCCACTGCTGAACATAGGCCACCTGTGCAAGACCGCACAACCTTTTTATATTTACTTTGTCAATGTTTTTATACCTTTTATTTTACCTGTCATTTTGATACATATTATTATTATACTTTTGTTTCCAACTGAACCAACGGCTTTTTACTATTTCAGTCTTAAACATTTGGTCCTTCGAGCCGGATTAATTATAACTATGGAAACCCGTTCCAAAAGAGTGTTGGGCAAGTGTCTGGAGCATGCAGACTCGGTTTCTGCGGGAGGGAGTGTGACGGTTGCGGCGAGGGAGAGTGCCCCGTCCGCGCTACAGAGCGCGGGCTCGCCACCTCGCGCCGCGCTCGCGGTCGCACCGCCGGCACCCTCTCGCGCGGCTAGTATTACGTCCTCGTGCTCTTCTGCCACCATAGTGGCGCGTCAGCTAGCGGCACAAGCGCAACACGGAGAGTGACAGAGAGCGTAAAGCTGCGGAAAGAGAGCGCAATGCTGCGGAAAGAGAGCGCAATGCTGCAGAAAGAGAACGGCAGGTTGCTCAGCTTGAACTGCAGTTTTTTCAAGTTCTATGGAGCAAGCTGCCTCCACTGCTCCGTCCACGGTGGTTAGATTATGCTGATTCGTGTGATGGTAGCCTATCAAATATTGAGATGCTGGCAGAGATTCCTATCTCGCGAAATAGACCTACAGTTTAAGTACGGAGGGACGTTTGATTTTTATTTGTCACCCCATACTTCCCGTTCTAGTGACAATAGAGCGTATAGGGATAGAATAATGTCGTTGCTGAAAATAATACTGATAATAACATTCCCACTCCAAACAGTTCCGTAACTATTTCGAACATTAATCATTGTTTGCTTCGTAAACAAAGCCATAATTTGAACGATTGTGACAAATTTGTGAAAATGACACTCAATGACAGGTGGCATTTCATAAATAAAAATAAAATTTGCAATAGATGTCTCAAAAAAGGTTGGCATAGAACTAGAACCGCTTGTATGAATCGGACTTGTACCGTAGCAGGTTGTGACAAGGGGCACCATGTTTTGTTGCACGGCTTAAATTTCGAGCATGCTGTAAACGCACACATCGAAGTAGAAGATAACAACGAGGAGCCCGCACTTGCGATGTCTACACAAGCGGCGTGTAGTGTACCAGTGACGGCGCCTACTGACGATTTGAACCATGAAATTTTAACCCATGCACGTCTTTGTCTTTCGCGGAACCTTATGTGCGTCCATTGTTGAAAGTAGTTGCGGTGACCGTGTCAGGGCCTGCCGGTAGTGTTGATACATATGCGTTATTGGATGACGGTTCTACTGCCACGTTTATTGATTCTAAGATTTCCACTCAAATTGGTTCTAAAGGACCCGAAAAACAAATTCATTTCGACTGTGTGGGTGGTCTAGGAAAGGACGTTAACGTCCAATATATTGATTTCAGTATACAAGGCCGTCACTCTAGCGAAATTCATTTTGTTAAAAAAGCTAGGGCTATTAGTGGTTTAGATGCTGCGAGGCAGTCTGCACATTACGAAAGTGTGCGTAAATATTCATATTTATCTGAAATTGCTAGTGAATTTTGTTATGGTGACGTAAAGCCAATGGTAATTATCGGTATTGATAACTGGCATCTGTCCTTTGCCAAAGCCACTCGGAAGGGATCCAAATCTCAACCCGTGGCTATTTTAACTGCTTTAGGGTGGGTTTTGTTTGGTTTTGGTTGTAGTAAGACTAAGCGGGTTGACGCTGTCTATCACATCACGGTTGTTGATTCAGATGTAGATGAACATTTTGCTTTAGAACGTCTTATTAGAGAGCAGTTTAAAATCGATTCAACTGGGATTTCTAAAAAAGAAGCTCGTAGCGCTGACGACGATCGCGCCGTACAAATAGTCAAGTGCACAGCCAACCGTTTACCGAGTGGCCGTTTTGAGGTAGGCTTGTTGTGGAAAGCTGATAAATTAAATATTCCTGACAGTTATAACTTAGCTTTATCTAGATTTCTTAGCTTGGAAAATAAAATGTTAAGAGATTCTATGTTTGCACATCGGTATAGACGCAACATACAAGATATGTTATCTAAAGATTACGCTGAATTATGTTTTTCTCATCCCAGTTCAGATTCTCCGGTATGGTACTTGCCTCATTTTGGTGTGACAAACGCGAATAAACCCAATAAGCTAAGAACGGTACATGACGCAGCCGCCAAGTCTCGTGGTGTATCATTGAACTCATTATTATTGACTGGTCCAGATCTATTACAATCTTTACTGGACATTCTTATGCGGTTCCGAGAGGGTAAAGTTGCATTAACGGCTGATATTCGTGGAATGTTTCCTTCCTCAAATTAAAATTATTGAAAAAGATAGGGATGCCCAAAGATTTCTGTGGCGCGACACACCTAACGAACCTTTAAGGATAAATCGTATGTCGTCAATGATTTTCGGAGCTGCTTCTAGCCCTTTTACAGCCATACACATTAAAAACCAAAATGCATTTGATTATCAGAATACCTTCCCGGACGCAGCTCGAGTAATCATTAACGACCATTATATGGACGATTGCATTACTAGTTTAGATGACGTCGATAAAGCTGCTAAGCTTGCTTCTGATATATATACTGTCCATTCCTATGCTGGCTTTGAGATGCGCGGTTGGGCTTCTTCTTTGCTTGAAATCCCGCCGGCAAGCGGCGTAGACGTCGATTTGGGTCATTTAGCTTCATCCGTCCGCACCCTCGGTCTTATATGGCAACCCTCTAACGACGTTATTGGTTTTAATACCAGAGTTAAAAGAGGTACCGTGTTTCCAAAAAAACTCACAAAACGTGAGATATTAGCCCATGTGATGAGAATCTATGACCCACTTGGGATCCTTGCGCCAATCGTTGTTCGTGGCCGCATCATGTTCCAGGATGCATGGCGCAGGGCTCTTAGTTGGGACGAAGAGCTCTCTCAAGATTATAGCGCTGAGTGAAGATTGTGGTTTCATGATTTATCTTTAATTTCTGATTTAAAAATACCACGGAGCTATAACTTGTGTGATCTCGAGGTTGTGGGACGCGAACTTCACATTTTTTCGGACGCGAGTGAGTCTGCGTTTGCTGCAGTTGCATACTGGCGCTTTTTATACATAAATGGTGACGTTAGACTCGCTCTCATCTGTAGTAAAGCTCGGGTATCGCCTCTTAAGCCTATTTCCATACCTCGTTTGGAGCTCCAAGGAGCTTTGATGGCTGCTCGTCTTGCGACGTCAATATGCGAAGCTCACCGTCAAAAGCCTACAAGGCGCGTTTTCTGGTGTGATTCAATGACTGCTATCGGTTGGCTTCGTAGTGATGCTCGCACATTTAAGCCATTTGTCTCTTATCGAGTAGGCGAGATACTGGAGCTCACGAATGTCAACGAGTGGCACTGGGTACCCAGCAATTTAAAGGTTGCAGATGAAGCAACGCGCGTAAAACGATCTCAACTATCTCTAGAATCTCGTTGGATCTCAGGACCGTCTTTCCTCTTATCGTCGAACTGGCCCTCTGAACCTATAATCGACTTCAGTGGACTGGGTCGTGATGAGTGTAAGCTTCATCTAATCACCGACACCGACTTGCCCGCACTACTTTCTGCGAACCCAACCCGTCTTAGTTCATGGCTGAGAATGGTGCGAGCAACAGCTAAAGCGCATCAATTCATTACAACATTGCGTATGCGTACCTACTTTACAACGGCGAGGTTCTAACTTAAATCTAACTCGTCTCAAAGGAACTTTATGTTCCTTCGTTCTTGCTACTTGCACATCCTCTCCCACAGTCCCCAATTTATCGGCAAGAATAACTGCGACTGATTTACTTTTGGCCGAAGGTCATATTCTTCGACAGAGCCAACTCGATTCCTTCAAAGAAGATTTACTGATCATCAAAAACCACGAACAACTGCCCCAAAGTAGTCGTCTCTACGCGCCAGACGAGGAACACCGGAAGAGATCTGGTCTGATAATGGTACAGCTTTTGTTGGAGCGAGCAGAGAATTGCGTCTTCTCTATGTCGAGATGGAGTTGTTCGAGTGGCAGATGTGGCTACCGCAGCTGGGACATTTCGAAAACCCCTAAAGAAGTTGGCTAAACTTTCCCTAGCTTGAAAAAAGGGGAGAATGTGCAAGACCGCACAACCTTTTTATATTTACTTTGTCTATGTTTTTATACCTTTTATTTTACCTGTCATTTTGATACATATTATTATTATACTTTTGTTTCCAACTGTACCAACGGCTTTTTACTATTTCAGTCTTAAACACCACCCTCTTAACAAGCCTCGGCCCCTTATGGCAATATCCCACAACGATCCTGTCGTTGTGGGATATTGCCATAAGGGGCCATTCATAAATTACGTCACACATTAAGGGGGAAGGAAGGGGGTCGACGAAGTGTGATATTGTGTATAAATGGGGTGGGAGAGGACCTAAATTTATTGATTTACTAATAAACTTTGCCCTTATAACGGGCGTTTTATTTATAGGGGTGAAAATATATGTGACGTCACAATAAGGAGGGGGCAAGTCTCACAAATTTGACCAGCTGTGACAAGGACGGGGAGGGGTCAAAAAATCATGAAAGTCTTCTGATGTAATATATGGATGGCCCCTAATCACCACGCTTGGCAGGCGGATTGGTGATCGCAGTAAGATGTAAACGTTGAGCTAACAGATGCTGCTGCCCATCCATCAGCCATATGTCCCTTAGTCGGCTTTTACGACACCCTTTTATTAGGCGCGGCGAGCGGTTTCACCCTTTTGTTGTAGACATTCCTGCAATACGCACGAAGCGATTTGCTTCTTCTTTCATAATGCGGACGGCTAAGGAGTGGAATACTCTGCTGGGGTCAGTTTTTCCGGAACGCTATAATCTGGACATCTTTAAGACTAAAGTGAACAGACACTTTCTAGGCACGCGTGTATCGTCTTAGGCCTTATCTTCGCCTTCCATCAAGCGAGATTATGGTCGAACGTAATCCTATATATAATTTTTTTTTAAACTACCACACGGCAATAAAATATTAACTATATACATCGTAATTATTTATTTGTTGTTAATTAGTCGGCGAAATAATTTTATTTCTTGAAAAGATCTAGAAGACTATTATCACTTTTACTAGCAGAGTTGTAGCAGTCTACTAGTATTCTTGTTAATCCCTCGTGCTAAGCTAAAATGCTTATGTTACGAGTGGGTTCAGGTCGCCGGTTCGATCCCCACCCATTGCACTAGCGACGTGAACCCACTTGTAACACAAGCATTTAAGCTTAGCACGAGGGGTTAACAAGAATACTAGTAGACTGTTTATCTTGTGGTCGGACGAGTTGTTTGGAGGTTAACTTACCTGTCAGATACATGATCTACGACCGCCTTCCTAAGTTGTCTGCGGAGGTCCCTCGTCTTACGACACATGTTCTCGATGGCTCGCTCCAAGCCAGCTGATTGTTCCGGTTTGCCAGTCTGCAAATTCGTTAAGCATACATAAAATAACCATAGACGGAATACGTCACATGACGTCACGAATCCTATATCACGCTATCGAAGCTCGCAAGCCACCTGAGGATATATATGTCACCAGAAATGTGAATATTTGTTTATTTTTACAAAATTTATACTTCAATGTCAATACTACCATAATACTACGTAAAATCTTCGCTAATAACCGTGATTTCTGGTTTTTGAGAAAAACGGTATGAAAGCCACAATTTTTAATTTTTATCCACCGAGTAGACAACACGCTCGACGGGTTAATGGTGGTAGACTTATTGAAGTTGAAGTGTTTTTTTGTTTTGTTACAACAGTCACATAGTCTCGTTTGGTTAGGTTAGATCAAGTGTCATAACAATTAAGTAAATAATATAGTAGTTATGTGTGTTCACTGAAACTGGCAAATAAATTTAACAATATGAGTGTCACGAAAGTTGATCAACTTACGATTCGTATTATTTTCCGGTGGCATATACACAAGGAAACGCTGCTGCCCGTTCTTTGATATACGATTATAATATATGACGTTATAATAATCGGGACCAACGGCTTAACGTAATTTCCTAGGCACGAAGGGTAGTCCCTCAACCAACCAGACCCGGAAAGAAATCTTAGAATTAACACAAAGATTTCCTGTCCGGCGTGGGGAACGAGCCCACGACTTCCGAGATTTAAAGCGAGCCAAATACCGCTACGCTACGGAGGTTGTCAAATTATAAACATGAAAAACCCTGTAAACTGGATGACGTTTTTTCCGTCTTGAAAATAATAGGGCGTGATATGTGTATGAAATAGATGTCTAAGGCATAGTTATTTAAACATTTTTTTTTACTGACATTTAGTGAAAAGCGTTACGGTAAAAATGAGTACCTAAGTAGGTAGTTACGCTATTTCGCTCACTCTTTTCATTCATGTGCGATTGCGGCCTAGGTATTATAGGCACTTTCTCATTATTATGCACGCGCTATGTAGGGTGTATTTCTTTTAAGTAATTTATGACATTTTCGAAACTCCAATTACCGAAATACTAGTACAAATATGCTGTGGTCTATATATTCTATTCCACTTACACAACACACCATATTATTATCAAGACGGTAAAATAGTCACCCAGTATATATGTTGCAGTCAAGAGTCTAAAGCGCGCGGTAGTTTTATGCGGAGATCGCAGCGTCAGACGCATGCGATCGACGGAACTCTCGCTCAACTCACGCTGCGCTTGGCGCTGCGTCAACCGCGTAAAACAATGGTTAGTAATTATATTACCTGTTATGAAATGATGTGCGTTAATCGCATTGCGTGTAACGCAGCGTTTATCGCATAAAACAACCGCGCGCTTTAGCCCGTCAAAAGTACTTTTGGGTGGCAAAATCAGTCCAAAGTAGTTTTAGGTTAGTTTAGTTAGGAGAACGAAGGTCGTTGACATAGCTCAACGGATTAGCAAGCTGAAGTGGCAATGGGCAGGACACATAGCTCGAAGAAGTGACGGCCGATGGAGCAGAAAGGTTACTGACCCTTAGTTTGCAAAGGATCATCCGATGCCCTCGTAGACCCGCGTAAGTCTGAGAGACCGCGAACTGTAAAGTAGAGCGACAGTTGCACAAAATCCCCTAAAATGCTAAAAGTCATAATCCCTCAATCCTATTTGGCATGCGAGCCCTGAGCCGAGGTCCATGCCCCACAGGGGGTGGCATCTTGCGCAGGTTACTATTACAGGTTTGTATTTTTAAACCATTGATTAAGGCTGGAGTTCTGCTCGCCTTTATGCCCGGTGAAGTAGCAAAAGCATCGTGGCTAACTAGGCATGTCCATCCGAAAAAAAAGAAGTAAAATGGTTCTCGAGTGGAGACCACGAACTGTCAGGGACGACCGCCCGCACGACGGAACAACGATCTCATAAAGGTAGCAGGTAGTCAGTGGTTGCGGGCCGCTAGCGATCGTTCCTGCTGGAAATCGATGGGGGAGGCCTATGTTCAGCAGTGGACTACAACAGGCTGATGGTGATGATGATGAGGTTAGTTTTGACTGATATTGCCCGTTAAAAGTACTTTTGACTGGTAAAGAGTGTTGAGTGCAGCATATACAAGTACTCACGTTGGCCATGTACTCGTGCAGCAGGTCCTGCAACGCTTGTCGCACCGCGTTACACTCGGCCACGATCCGCTCGCGCCGCTCGTCCCTGCGTCACAGTACATTATTAGTGTCATACTTCAACCGGTCCTCCCGCCCCTTAGTTTGCTAAGAACCTTCCGATGCCCTCGTAGACCCGAAGTCCGAGAGGCCCGCGAACTGTACCTGAAACCTCCTCCTTTTTTGAAGTCGGTTATAAACGTCACAATTGCAATGATTCTCTTCCATAATGCTGATTTTCCACCAGGGGGGCGAGACGAGACGAGACGAGGAGGGAATTGAAATCGCACTAACCCTTTTCCACTAAAATAGCCAATAAGCATCTCGCGAGAAGCGTGTTTCTGTTGCAAAGTAATTTACACTCTATATCGGAAGCAATTCGGTTCTCGTCTCGCCACACTGTTTCCACCAAAGATACGCTGGGAGAGGATGGAAAATTTGCCATACAAATTTCAATTCCCTCCTCGTCTCGTCTCGCCCCTCTGGTGGAAAATCAGCATAATACTTTATCATTTATTACACTTTTATTTATTAACTTGCTTCTTACTTATAAATTGGACCTCAAAGCATACGACCGGTTTTGGTTCCACCGTGGCCGAACGGTTACGGCATTAGGAGCCAAACCAAAGATGCAGGTTCGAATCCTGCCGGTGGTCAAAATTTATTCATCTTAATTTTGAAATTTAGTAATCCATAAACTCACCTGGTACAAGAGCTATCAGCCATGAGAGCTGCACCAGAAATGATAGACTCCAGTCGTTCCTCTAATGATGGACGAGTACGCATCTCGGAGTACGCTAGAGGTTCCATCACCATACGCTCCTAAAACGAACAAAACATTTGGTTAGAGGTAAAGAGGTTTTATCTATCCTACTGATATGATATACTAACTGCGCCCCGCGGTTTTACCCGCGTTAATCTGCTCCAGTGGGTCGGAGCGTGATGTTTTGTAGCCTATATGTGAATCCAGCGTATAACTTATCCCGGTGCTAAATTTCAGCCAAATACGTTCAGTAGTTTTGGCGTGGAAGAGAAACAAACATCTATCTATCCATCCATTCAAACTCTCGCGTTTATAATATTAGTAGAATAGTAGGATATAATCGAATGGTCGATAAATTAAGTGGGGAGTTTCCCCTCGGGAGTATGGCCTCGTAAGCTATATTCTACTAGGCCACGGAGGCTTAATGCACAAATTTCCAAGTAAAAAAAAAACTGTAATTTTAAAATCTAAAAACCCGACTGCATTTTTGTGTAATTGTTTAAAACTAAAAATATACTTACATTTTAATTTGGCGCCAAAATCTGCCCTTTTTTATATTCCCATTGTAATTCTCACAGTAAACACAAATAGCTACACACCAGCTCTCAAGCTAAAATCCATCAAACCGTTCAGGCTGCAGAGCGTGCCAAACAATTATACATACATACTCTCGAAATACATAACCCAGTCTCTGGCGCAGTCGGGTAAAACCCAAAAGTCATGATCCCTCAATCCCTACGCCAGCAAACGCCCCAAGCCCTAAGGTCCAAGTCCCACAGTGGACGCGTCGCAGCGCAGGTTGCGCACGGCAGTACTTTTAAACCACTTATTTAGGATAGGGCTCTACTTGCCTATAAGCCCGGTGAAGTAGCAAAATCCTTGAGGCTAACAATCATTAAAAGGGAAATCATATTATTATGTTCAAATACTTACATCGAAATCATCGAGGGCTTGAGCCAGTTCACCTGGACCTTCCACGGGGCGATTACCACCTGAAATTATATAAAAAATAATCAACATCAGCCCGTATAATGTCCACTACTGGACATTGGCCTCCTTCCTAGGGAAGGTTTGGCCATAGTCATCACGGGTTGGTGACCGCAGTATTATGTAGTAATGGGCCGGATTGCTCATGCGTACCCGGCCCCCGCCAACGGCGGATCGAAGGAGTGTCCGGGAGATTTTAATGGTTGGTAGGGTCCTCTACTCGTGGTATGAGTCATACCACGCTATGGAGAGGGCGAGTCCCACATATCCCACCGCCAGCGCGCGAATACGCTGCAGCGGCGGTGGGAATGCGTTAATGCATCTCCCCCGGACAACAAATAAAAAAATAATAAAAAAAAGTATTATGTTGTAACACACAAGGAAATGCTGCTGCTCGTTCCCTGGTATACGCTTGATATAGATGATGTTATAACAATAGGGACTAACGCCTTAGCAAACATTCCAAGAAATGGAGGGTAGTGTCTCAACCAATCAACCCCGGAAAGAAATCTAAAATTTTTATATTACAGACTTTTCTTTTCCGGCGTGGCGATCGTACCCACGACCTCCGTCCGAGACTTGGCGGGTGTGGGCACGAACATGGCCATGGTCGTTGGCACGATGGTCGGCATAGGAGCAGGTGAGTGTGTGGGTGTGGTCATGTGTATGGATGTGGGCACGGTCTCGGGCTTGGGTGTGGATTAAGGCAAGGGTGTAAATATGAGCGTGAGTGTGTGGGTGTGGACAAACGCGTGGCAATGGTATTAGCTCGAGTATGGGCATGGGTGTGGGAAAAAGGGCGTAGGAATGTGGGTGTGGGTGAGGTGGTGGGTGTGGGTATTGTTGTGGGCGTGTCGATCGGGTGTGACTGCACGTGTACTGACCGACGACGGGTATGGGCTGTCCCTTGGCGAAGGCGGAGATGGAGTCGACGGCGGAGCAGACGGCGCGCAGCTTGAGTATGCGTGTGTGTATAGGAATGGGAGTGGGCGTGTCGATGTATATATAAACGACTTGCCTTACCACATAGGGAATGACCATGAGATTGTATTGTTTGCCGATGATACTTCTTTGACATTTAAAATTAGTAGAAAATTACTTAACTATGACGACGTAAACAATGCTCTCTCGAAGGTCGTGCATTGGTTTAATGTAAACAATCTCGTTCTAAATGAGAAAAAAACCAAGCTTATCAAATTTTCTACCCCTAATGTCAAACAGGTCGCCACCAACTTACTAATTAACGGAACGAGATTGGAGCCTGTGGAGTCAACAGTTTTTCTTGGTATAACTGTCGACTCCAAATTGCAATGGGGACCACAAATTAAAAATCTATCTGGTAAACTTAGTTCTGCGGCATACGCAGTTAAGACAATAAGACGGCTTACTGATGTAGACACGGCCAGACTAGTATATTTTAGTTATTTTCATAGCATTATGTCCTATGGAATTCTTCTATGGGGAAACTGTGCGGACATTGATACTATATTTGTGCTGCAGAAACGCGCTGTAAGAGCCATATACAAACTTGGACCGCGGGTTTCCCTACGGGAGAAGTTCAAAGACATTAAAATTCTTACTCTAGCTTCGCAATATGTTTATGAAAATTTGTTATACGTACATAAGAATATAGATAAGTTTCAGAAAAAAAGTGATATACATAATATGAATACTAGACATAAGCATGACTTAGTAGTACTTGCAACTCGTCTCCATAGAATAAGCAACTCTTTTATGGGGCAATGTATTCGCTTCTATAACAAACTCCCAAATAATATTAGAGAATTATCTGTTAATAAATTTAAAGCCACTGTCAAAGCTAAACTATGTAAAAAGGCATATTATAAAATATCAGATTATGTAAATGACAGAATGGCTTGGGAGTAACTTGCTCTGGAATGACACTGCTGCTTAACAATATTGTAAAATAAATGATGATTTGATTATTTAAAAAAGGATTCCTCTGAGTTTCTTGCCAGTTCTTCTCAGAGTTGCCACGTCTTTGAACTGGTGGTAGGAAAAGAAATGGACGCATCATAAGAACATGATTTAATTATTTTTGAATTGTGTCTATATGAATAAAGATATTATTGACTTTGACTTTGATGGGTGTGACTGCACGTGTACTGACCGACGACGGGTATGGGCTGTCCCTTGGCGAAGGCGGAGATGGAGTCGATGGCGGAGCAGACGGCGCGCAGCTTGAGTATGCGTGTGTGTATAGGAATGGGAGTGGGCGTGTCGATGGGTGTGACTGCACGTGTACTGACCGACGACGGGTATGGGCTGTCCCTTGGCGACGGCGGAGATGGAGTCGACGGCGGAGCAGACGGCGCGCAGCACGTAGTCGCGGTTGGCCTTGGCCGCGGCCAGCTCGGGGTGACGCACGTACACCTGCACCGACATATACATATATACATTCACGCCTCTTTCCCATAGAGATTCGAACCCTACCCATTGCACTACCGACGTGAACCCACTCGTAACACAAGCATTTTAGCTTAGCACGAGGGGTTTACAAGAATATTAGTAGACTTAAAAACTCTGCTAGTAATCTTTGAAAAAAAAAGAGGTAAGCAGAGACCACTTCCTTCAGGATCTTAGCAAGTGTGCTACGATTCTTACATACCACTTTCGCCTCTTAAACATTAATTAACCTCATTGCATACATGTCCTTCATCCCCCCTCGCCTTCCCGACCTTTAGTTTGCTAAGAATCTTCCGATTCCCTCGTAGACCCAAGTCCGAGAGGCCCGCGAACTGTAAAGTAGAGCGACAGTTGCACAAAACTCCCCTAAAGATCCCTCAATCTCCCCGTCAGCGACCGCCCTGAGCCGAGGTCCAAGTCCCACAGGGGACGCCCTCTTGCGCAGGTTGCTTAGTTTGTAGTGTTTAAACCATTTATCTAGGCTGCAGCTCTGTTTGCCTTTATGCCTGGTGAAGTAGCAAAAGCCTCAGGACTAACTACATATGTCCGTCCGAAAAAAAAACCAAGTACTTCAGTTTACATACACATACATACATTCAATCACGCCTCTTTCCCATACGGGAAGGCAGAGACTACTTGCTTCAACTATGGCGATCCTTAGCGTAATATGCCCATATGTGAAGCAAATCTTTGTTTTACGAGAATTGACATCATATGAAAATTCGTAACACCGTAATACCAAAATACAGTTTCTTTATTTTTTTATTTTTGCCGGATTTTTTTTTTGAGAAAAATTTAAGAACTTAAAAATACGCGATGACGTCATCGTTACGGTCGGGCTAAATATTACCTTTGCGTATTTAAAATTAAAACGTATTAAAACATTTTTAAGTTGGCAACTCTGATCACAAGTATTTAACATCAGATAATATCAGTTTTGTTATTTAATTTTTAATTCTGACCAAGCAATTTCATCAAACAATCATAACAATCGTCATCCGACGCTTACTTCTATTTAGAATGAGCCAAACTAAAATATATATTTTTTGTATGAAAAGTTTTAACTTAAACTTTAAAAAATACTATCACCCATTTTGTGACGTCATACATCATGTTAAAAACATGAACGCGATTCTTTACTATTACACTTTCTGCTGAGTCAGGACGTCATCGATCTTGAACACAGATAATCTATAAAGATCAACATGGCTGACATTGTTTTCAACACTAAATGTCCAGCCAATTTTAACATATTTATTTTAGTGCTTTCTAGATCTCAAATAAATGCCTTTTTTTTCTTGATCTATTAAAACTATTCTTAACCATATAAAAATAAATTTAAAAAAGTGTCAAACTAGGCAATTGAACTACTAATATTGCGTCGTTGCGCGTGCAAAAGTTTTTATGCAGTTTGAATCGTTATTTCAATAAACACATACTGTAAAAACAGCTATGTGATAAATGCAATATTTAAAGACGTTGCGCGTGCAAAAGTCGCTGTGTTAATTCGTGATTTTCGGGTTTTATGCAGTTTGATTCTTTATTTCACACATACTGTAAAAACAGTTATAAATGCAATATTTAAAGAGTTACGGAATTAGCTATGTGACATTCATACATCCAAAAGTTCCATATAAACACGCTAAGTATTATATATTTCACATAGCCAAAATAAGTTGACTAAAGCTAAAGCAAAAATTGCGGCCGATATGTGCTTCACTGCAAATAGCGAGTTTTTTGGTTAAGTTTAGACTCGCTCGCTCGATCACGAAACGCAAACGCTCGCTCGATCGTGTATTTACGACTCAAATAAATATGTCTGTGTCAAATCTGCCGCATCTTGTTTAATTCAAAAGTAATATAAAACTACGTCAATTTGTTATATTTATTAAAGTAAAAGTAAATTATTTGAATACTCTGGGTATTTTTTGAGAAAATCAGTTTTTTGCGTCTCCTGTAAAGTGTGTAAAAAACATATAGCGATTATGGAGAGCGCAGCGACGATTAGCTCTAAACTAACTGTCAATATTATGTCAAACGCCAAACGGGTCTACGAGGGCATCGGATGGTTCTTTACAAACTAAGGGTCGGGAGAACCAAAATACTAGTAGTGTGCAAAAAAAATGCATATAATTAGTGATGTACAAGCTTCGAGGCGTCCGAGTCCCTTTGCCTAGAGCTCGGTGTCGTTTGCAGGACTCGCCTCGTATGTATGGCGCCCGACAACTCGGGAGTCTTTTTCAAAGCTTGAGCTTTTTTGAAGTCTCGAGTCCTTTTTGAAGGCTCGCGCCTCGAGCGCTCGATCGATCTCGAAGCATTTCTCTTTAGCGCACTAGTCTTTTTCTGCCCTCTAGTTTTAATGGATGCTGATGAATGAAAATAAGTAGAGGTAAACCACAATAGATTTAGCGTTTACGGTGCACTTTATTCTTATTTTGAAGACTCGAGTTCTTTTGAAGGCTCGAGCTCTTTTGATGGCTCGAGCTCTTTTGAAGGCTCGAGCTCTTTTGATGGCTCGAGCTCTTTTGAAGGCTCGAATTCCTTTGAAGGCTCGAACTCTTTTGAAGCCTCAAGGCTTGGCTCAAAAAATCGCGGCTCGGTTAGGCTCGGGACTCCGAGCTTACCGAGCTCACTGAGTCTTGCCATTCCGCCTCGAGGCTTCAGAAATAACACTCGACGCCTCGAGGCTTGTACATCACTGGCACATCTCCTGGCACCTTATGCTTTTGAGCTTTAGAAGAATAGATTACCTTAGAAGCAGTCAAAAGCATGGTGGAATGTTTCTTAAGAACAGCCCTAGCGGCCGCCAGCTCGTCCTTCATACGGGGTTCCTGTGACAAACAAATATAATAATGAATGAATATAATAATAAACCCACTCATACAATACAATTGTTCTAACCTACTATAGGCAGAACAAGCTATTTGACACAATATAGTTAAATAATAAACTAAGACGTTAAGACTAAAATATTATTAAAATAATAACTTAAATAATTGTTTAATTTGAAAATTTATAAAATATGATAATTAATAATAATAATATTATAAAATATGATATTATCTAAATAATACTTAATACTAAATTATTGTTTTTACTATTTGCAAGTGCCTGTAATAGGTTTACGTAAATAAAAATGATTTTATTTTATTTTATTTATTTATTACCACAAGCTAAAATCAGCTTAGCTCTAGGGGTGAAAAAGAACTAGTAGACATTATATACCTAGTAGAACATTTCAACTGTCTAGGTATCGCGATTCATGAAATACAGTCTGGTGACAGACAGACAACGAAGTCTTAGTAATAGGGTCCCGATTTTACCCTTCGAGTACGGAGCCCTAAAAAGAAGTACACTAGCCTTAAGTTCCCGTTGTCGCTTGGCCGCCTGAGCCGCGAGCTCGTCGGCGGAGCGCCCGAACTGGCGCGCAGACTCCACCAGCTCCGACTGGGACGACGCAGACTTCAACTTATCCAGGTCATGCTCCACCTGAGTACACGAAAAAAATGGTTAGCTTAGTATTTGACTAAACTTAAATAAAAATTGCAACTGAAATGTGGTAATGAAATGGCTAAAACTAGCCAAATGGTTAAAAAAATAACTTAAGTATACCTAATAAACCAATGGAGTTCAACAGGAAGTGACAACATCTCGTTTAGGACGGTGATGTAAAAAAAACCCGCCAAGTGCCATTTTCAAGAACCTGCCTGCTGCCATTATTAAAAACGAGCAAATAATGGCAATAAAAAAGTTTGTTGTATGTGAGAAGTTTTCTTTTTGTATTTATTGTAGCTGTGAAAATGCCAGCTGATTAGCTATCGCAGTACTTGAGATACAGCCTGGTGACAGACAGACAGCGAAGTCTTAGTAATAGGGTCCCGTTTTTGCCCATCGGATACGGAGCCCTAAAAATAACTAGATTTTAAACACCTGCCCGATTTACTTCAGCCATATTCAAAGGGCTAGCTTACTACAAGCCAACTAGTTAAGTGTTAAGTGATGTTAATTCAATCAATTGGTCTAGGCATTTAATTAAATTTCGGCGTTTAATTAACGGGTTAGCCTTCCAATTAAATGGCTTATTTAACTAGATGGCTACGATATACTGGGTGACATTTTTTACCGTCTTGAAAATAATGGGGCGTGATATGTATATTAAATAGATGTCTAAGGCCTATGCCTTAGACATAATTTTATAATTTTACTTTATACTGATATAGACTGAAAATCGTAACGGTAAAAATGCGTACCTAAGTAGGTAGTTACGCTATTTCGCTCTCTCTTTTCATTCATGTGTGATTGCGGTAGGTATTATAGGCACCTATTTCATTATTATGCACGCGCTATGTAGGGCGTATATCTTTTAAGTAATTTATGACATTTTCGAGACTCTAATTACCGAAATACTAGTACAAATATACTGTGGTCTATATATTCTATTCCACTTTATTTTTATTTACCGTCTTGATAATAATATGGTGTGTTGTGTACACCATATTATTATCAAGACGATAAATAAAGTCAACCAGTATCTTGGCTGCCACTTGTCGATCGCACTCAGTAAACAGTTATATATAGGTGTAATTGGCCACCTCTGGTATAGAAGACCTCAGTGCATTGCAGATTCATTTCTCTTGTTAGATATGGCCTCAATCAGTTGCTAACTCGCCGACTCTAGATCTTCTTATTCTACTTACAGTATTAAGCTTGTTCAGCAGCAGATGCACATCCACCATATCTGCCAGGATCAGAAGACGAGTGACAGCTGAAAGTAGACCTCGGGCCGCTCGCACCATCGCACCACGTACCGCTGAAGCACAAGGTTCTTCCGAAAACTCGCGGGCAGCCAGACTCATGGCCGCTCCTGTGAAAGATCATCATCATCAGACCGCATAACGTCAAGTGCTAAACAAGGGCCTTCTCCCGAGGGAAGGTATTAGTCATCACGCAGTATTATATTGTAACACACAAGGAAATGCTGCCCGAGAAAAAGATATTCCTACACTGACGACGACACGAGAAGGAAATAAACAATACTATCATTGGAAAGAGACGGAATGATATTCCATACTTCAATAGGCGTGACGACAGTATCAAAAAATTAAAGATTTAATGTTTTTAGGGGAAAGTACATATAAAAAGAAATTATTACACTTATTTATTTTTATATATAACCTTGAGATTAATGTGATTTTTAATAAAATAAAAGATTAAAATACTGCAATCGGCCATTTTGACTGAAACACCAATCACGGCGCATGACGTCACGATATTGTAACCATCAAAGAGAATTTAACCACTACGTTAGGTTTGACGGACTCAATGACATTTTTTCACAATAGCGTGACGTCATAGCCGACGCCATGACACTTGAGGCTTTTTTTCGCGCGCTATTTAAAATTTAATAGAAATATGACTTAAACTTCGTTAAATTTAAATTTATTACCGAAATATTGTGTTTTTCGTACTTAGAAAATGACTAACCACGTTGCGCAAGAGGATTTCAAAATCTTGCCTCATGCCTATTGTTGAGTAACCTTCTGTAGGTTGTAAGTGACATTGAGTGTTGATTGAAATTATGTTTTATGGTTTTTCACATAGGGTTGCTTTAAGTATTAATGGCTAGGGCGTAACACAATCAATTTAGCTTAGCAGGAGGCGTTAACAAGAATACTAGTAGACTGTAAAACTCTGCGTGTAATCTTTCTTAAAAAAAAGTTCGTATACTGAAGTTTTCATTTCATAAATCCTTTTTTTTTTGTTTTTTTGTCCGGACAACATAACCCCGGGGTTATGCATTTATGCATTCCCACCGCCGCTGCAGCGTATTCTCGCGCTGGCGGTGCGATATGTGGGACTCGCCCTCTCCATAGAGTGGTATGCTAAACTCATATGCTACGCGTCGCGAGGCTCGCGACGCGTTCTATGCTTCAGACCCGATCCCAGCTCGCGCTGGTTGATCTTAATTATCTTTTATAATAAGCGATTAATTACTAACATGCCATAACAATACTAATAAATTTTATTTAATAACATTATCGTTGAAATGTAAACTAATTTATTAGTTAAGATTGTTTTTATTTTTCATTATCATTGTATTTGACCGATAAGTACGATCGATTCGACTACATTATCAATAAACGTTTTAATTTTTCATTTTCATTTTCATACCCCGAGGAGAGGACCCTACACCACTAAAACCCCGACACTCCTTCGATCCGCCGTTGGCGGGGGCCGGGCACGCATAAGCAATCCGGCCCTCACTTCATAAATCCTACTAAAACCACATCAGTTCCTCTCACCTGCTTTCCTAACCTCCTCGACCGCAGACAACATCTGCTGCGTGATCTCCGGGTTCTCATAGGCAATGGTCTGTCCTCTCTCTATGAAGATCTCGGTAGCTCGCTCCACTGTCGCTACTAGAGCACTGGCTCGTTTCGATTTACCAGCTGAAAGAGTAATTTATTAAGTGATTATTTTAAGGAGTGTTTTCGAAATGTTTTGTTTCGAGTCTAGGCTTCTAGGTATATTATTAGGCTACGAATCGACTGGACCAAGTCAGGATTACAACATCGTACCAAATTTCGCCAGCTCGACTCAACGCCAGCGTTGCAAAAGCCAGGCCACCTACATAAATCATCACCATCAGCCCGTATAACGTCCACTGCTGAACATGGGTCTCCACCCGAAGGAGGGTATTTGCCATAGTCACCACGCTTGGCAGTATTATGTTGTATCACACAAGGTAACGCTGCTGCCCGTTCCTTGATATGCGATTATTATAGATGACGTTATAACAATCGGGACCAACGGCTTAACGTGCTTTCCGAGGCACGGAGGGTAGTCCCTCAACCAACCAGACCCGGAAAGAAATCTTAGAATTTACACAAAGATTTCATGTCCGGTGTAGGGATCGAACCCACAACCTCCGAGATTCAAGGCGAGCCAAATACCGCTACGCTACGGAGGTTGTGTACATAAATGTCGGTTAAAAAATATATAATATATTTTAATATAATTATATTATATTGAAACAGCCCGTTCCGGCTTCGCACAGATGAACATTTTATGTTGGTCCAATATTGACTACTGATGATGGCTGATGATGATAGTTGTCTACCATCATCATCATCAGCCTGTTGTCGTCCATTGCTGAACCTAGGCCTCCCCATCGATTTCCAGCGGGAACGATTGCTAGCCGCCTGCATCCGCTGACTCCCTGCGACCTTAATGAGGTTGTCGGTCCATCGTGCGGGCGGTCGTGGGACGACCGCCCGCACGATGGCCAGTTGGCCAGGCCCCTGCGCTTGCCAGTTCGTGGTCTCCGCTCGAGAACCTTTCCGCTCCTTTTTTTTCGGATGGACATGCCTACTTAGCCACGAGGCTTTTGCTTCTTCACCGGGTATAAAAGAGAGCAGAGCTCCAGGCTTAATAAATGGTTTAAGAACTACAAACTAAGTAACCTGTGCAAGAGGGCGCCCCCTGTGGGGCTTGGACCTCGGCTCACGGTCGGTCCGGTCGCTGGCGATGGGATTGAGGGATTATGACTTTGAGTATTTTAGGGGAGTTTTGTGCAAATGTCGCTCTACTTTACAGTTCGCGGGCCTCTCGGACTTACGCGGGTCTACGAGGGCATCTACTAAGGGTCAGTAACCTTTCTGCTCCATCGGCCGTCAGTTCTTCGAGCTATGTGCCCTGCCCGTTGCCAGCTTGCTAATCCGTTGAGCTATGTCAGCGACCTTCGTTCTCCTGCGGATCTCTTCATTTCTGACTCGATCACGCAGGGAAACGCCGAGCATAGCTCTTTCCATAGCTCGCTGAGCGACTTTGAGCTTTCTTACTGTTTCTTAAACACTAGACCAGGTATCTCCAAACTTTGAGGCCTTAGGGCCATAACTAATTTTTCAATATGTTCGAAGGGCCAAAACTGTTTTAATTTTTCTATCCTTAACTATACTGTTATTTCTAGACTAGTCGCAAAGTGCGCGACCGAGTAATTATCATTTTGTGTTGTCTTTTTCAACTTATCACAGCAATAGTAACAACAATAAGACATTGGGTGTCGCGGCCCAGATTGATGACACTAGTCTTGAGCTGTCGCGGGCCGGATTTGGCCCGCGGGCCGTAGTTTGGAGACCTCTGCACAAGACAACCCCTAGCATATTATTATATAAGCACTAATACTCACGTCGTTTCTTCTTCGCATCCCGATCCTTGCTGTTCACCAACGTAGTGACCTGCAACACCAGCGGCTCCAGCGTCCTCTCCACCGACATGGTTCGTATCTCCAGGTTCCGAGGGTCCCACTTCAGGGTCAGAGTCCCCGTGGTACCGTACTGGTCCGTCATCGTTGCCATGGCTGGGGGCAATGGAATAATTATATTAATTTAGTTACTTACTAATTAGTTATTAATTTAATACTACCCTCTGTGTCGTAGAAAGCTCATTAAGCCATTGGGTCCCAATAGTTTTAAGATTATCTTAAGGCGCACTTCGCATAACATTCGCACTTCAAGTATTTATTGATGAATGCCAAAACTGTCACAAATTACTTACTATTACAACTTTTATTATTATTATTATTTTACTAACCGACTTCAAAAAAGGAAGAGGTTTATATTACATTTATTTATTATACTTTTTTTATCTTTGTTTGCGGACAACTTCTTTGTTTATGAACTGATTTTATTATTTTTTGTCGGAAAGAAGATATTCCAAAGGGACCACCTTTGAAATATAAGGAAATCAGGGTTTGATGATGTCAGACCAGAGAAATCAAGGGGAACGTTCAAAATTCGTAGGGATGTCTAGTGCGTTTATTAAGTTTTTTTTTTTTCATTATTAATATTGATAAGAACTTTACACCTAGATGTTATATTTCCACTTAACAAATTATTCCTCCAACCTCCTTAGCAAAGCAGTATTTGGCTTGCTTTTAATCACGAAGGGTGGGTTCAATCCCGACGCCAGACATGAAATCTTTGTGTTAATTCTATGATTTCTTTCCAGGTCTGGTTGGTTGAGGGACTACCCTTCGTGCCTCGGAAAGCATGTTAAGCTAACGGCTTAACATGCTTTCCCAGGCACGAAGGGTTATTATATCATCATCTATAATTATTGTATATCGAGGAACAGGCAGCAGCATTTCCTTACACAACACCTTTCCTTGCACAAATAATACTGCGGTCACCAACCCGCTTGCCAAGAGTGGTGACTATGACTATATATCGATTGAGGGAGGGTATTTGCCATATGCTCAGGAGGATGATTATTTTATTATATTAGCTTAATTTCCACTTAACAAATTATTCAAGCAATTATTGCATATTAAGGTATTTTGTCTTGTTATGATGTGGCTACTCTATGGGTATAAGCATCATCCATTTTTTTCCATCTCTACCTGTCTTTTGCTTTGACGTTAGAACTTAAAGATAATATTTCATCACTGGAAACACACACAATTAAAAATATCATACAAAACATTGTTATGCAATGAATATGGTCAATTACGTGGTCAATTACTTTTAAAATGCCACCTACTATTTTATAATCAATCAATTATTTACATAACACCAGTTATTAAAATTGTTATGTTACAATATAAGACAGTATATATGTATTAAAGTAAATGTTTAGTTATTGTATGTCTTCCTACACACTTTCAAAATTCTTCTATCTTTCAACTTCTCCTCTCGCAGGTCTACTGGAAGAGATTCCTTTAGAAATAAGTAGTACCTTTGTGCATAGCTGTCTTTATGTTGTTTCTTTTTTAGTGTGTGTGTATATCTATATATATATATAAATCAATTGCTGTTCGTTAGTCTCGCTAAAACTCGCGAATGGCAGGACCGATTTTGATGAAATTTGGCAGTAATCATCGCTTTAACACAGGGAAGGTTTAAACGCAAAGAAAAAATGGGTAGGTAGGGGTTAAGTAGGTGTAAAGGTAGGTGTAAAGGTAGGTGTAAGGGTAGGTGTAAGTGTAGGTGTAGGGTAGGAAAAAATGGGTAGGAATAGGGTAGGAGTAGGTTAGGGGTAGGGTATGGGTAGGTTAGGGTAGGGTAAGGGTAGGGTAGGGTAGGGGTAGGGTAGGGTAGGGGTAGGGTAGGGTAGGGGTAGGGTAGGGTAGGGGTAGGGTAGGGTAGGGGTAGGGGTAGAGTAGGGGTAGGGTAGGGTAGGGCAAGGGTATAAAAGTCCACCCGTGCGAAGCCGGGGCGGGCCGCTAGTAAATAAAAATAAATAAGAATGTTTACTATGCCTAATCACAAATAAGTTTGATTACAGTAATAATTAACTCTATCTATACTAATATTATAAAGAGGAAAACTTTGTTTGTTTGTTTGTTTGTTTGGTTGTAATGAAAAGGCTCAAAAAGTACTGGACCGATTTCAAAAATTCTTTCACCATTCGAAAGCCACATTATCCACGAGTAACATAGGCTAAATTTTATTTTGGAAAAAAATAGGGTTCCGTAAGATATTTGAGTTTTTCGGACACAAGGTGTAAAAAATCAACCAGAAAAGTTACTTATTTTGCGTACGCTGCCTAAACTATAAAAGATAGAACCATAAAATGTTCTAATTAATTGTAGATCTTATAAATATCTACAAAAAAGTCCGCGACACACTATACCTATCTATATCGAGTGAGGCAAAACAACCATTTTTTTATTTAGAAATCATGATTTTTTTTTGGACTACGTTTAAACGCGTTTATTTTACTCATGCTATTAATCCTTATCAAAATAAATTAGTTAATCACTGAGTAGAGTTTATGTAGATAATATTTGGTCCTTGAATTATTAAAATTGGTCGTTTGGTTGTAAAAATATGGCGAAATTAAAATATTACGATTTCTGCTAAATTCATGGACACCGTCACTAACATCGAGGACGCAGTGCACTACCCCCAGGAATTTTTAAATTCTCTGAACCCCGCTGGGCTATCACCTCATGAACTGTCGTTAAAATTTGGCACGCCCATAATACTTCTCAGAAATTTAAGCCCCCCTAACATCCCTACTGATTTGCCTATACCCTTCAAAAGGCTCCAATTTCCAGTAAAATTTCTTTCGCACTAACGATAAAAATATCCCAGGGCCAAACATTCAAATTAGTAGGAATTGATTTACGTAAAGAATATTTTACGCATGGGCAACTTTACGTTGCCATATCACGGGTCGGGGCTCCCGACCATCAGTATATTTTGTTACCTGAAAATAATTTAACGTCAAATGTTGTTTATAGAGAAGCTCTACAATAATCGCTTAAGTTATCTATCCTAAAACAACGGGTTGCACTCCGGGACTGCCGGCAGAAGTGAAAACTTAGTATTAATTACATTTAAATATTTTCATCATTAACAACTTTAACATCCACAGAAAGACAATCTGTGCAGCCTGCGGATAATGACTGCGTCGTCGATGTTTCTGTCGGTGTCTGTGAATTGACCTGGGAATCATTTTGCTGACCGTGTCTTTCCTGGGTAGGCTTTTTGCAGCGGTAACCGACATCCGCACGGAGCCGCGGGCGACCGCTATCACTACATCACTACATATTATAAAACAAAGTCCCCGGCCGCGTCTGTCTGGCTGTCTGTCTGTTCGCGATAAACTCAAAAACTACTACATGGATTTTCATGCGGTTGTTACCAATCAATAGAACGATTCTTCCGGAAGGTTTACGTATATGATTTGTTTAGTTTATGTGTACATTTGACTAATATATATTGATATTTGTCAGAGGTGTCGGAAAAAATTAAGCCATTTGGGAGCTTTCAACGAAAACACTGCCTAAACCCTATGAGATATAACCATATAATGTATGGCGGAAATATTCTTCCCTTTTAGATCTACAAAAAAATCTACAATAGCATATGTCTATCTTTCAAGGTTAACTTGCTATATCCATTATATTTTTTAGAAAAATGATCATTTCTAATGCGGTAATTGTAAAGCTAATCAGACGGATTCAGTATTTATCCTTATCATTTTAAATGAGTTAATATTCTTAAGCATTTCATGCAGATAATTTGACCCCTACACTATATACTTTAAATGAAAAACTTAGAAGTTATCGCAAAATAACAGCGCGTGTTTTCGCAGCGAGGGAGGTAGGCCGAATGCGATTATGCGCGCTCGATCCTTTAGATTTATAAGGCAAATTTTTGGTTTGTGTTCGTTGTAACTATGATGGATATCTATCCATCATAGTTACAACGAACATAAAAAATAGGTATTCAAGTATCTACTTGAATACCTATTTATTTAGTGTTTGTTGTATTGTTAGTCCTGAAGAGTATTGGTAGGTATTTCATACGATAAAAGTATACCCACCGACTTATTTCACTGAGTTTTAGTAGGTACCCATATTAATTTGTTTCTGTTTGTTTTGACCAAATTTCGCCCGTTTGTTAGAGGTTTAAAGACATTTTGTAGTATAAGTATCAGTATTGTACCCGTGCGAAGCCGGGGCGGGTCGCTAGTAGCTAATATAATAAATTAGGTTCCCAGTATCAGCCCCGTAGCTTTCCTTCTCCTTAGAACTTCATCATTAAATATAGCCAATTTATTGCTGGATAATATAGCTTTCAAATTGTGAATGATTTTTTGAAATTGGTACAGTAATCCAGTGGGCCGAGTCTGCTATTTTTTTAAGTATTGTGCCACCGTTGTGCCATCATGATATCATTATGCCAAAAACGGTAATCTACTTATCTCACTATGGTGTCGGCGCTGGAATGGCAGTCGGTGTTGCTACCACAGAAAAAGGCAGTCAACAGAAGCAGCAGGGGAGATGGTTAGGGAGATTGTAATGTTTATTTAGGTGATTTCAAAATTTATAAATGTACTAGCTGACCCGGCAGACTTCGTACTGCCTCAATCGATACATAAAAGACCTAAACATTTGTATAAAATAAACTGGGCCGTAGAGACTTCGTTTATGCGGTACTCTTACCCCTACCCTATACTACCCCTACCCTACACTACCCCTACCCTACACTACCCCTACCCTACACTACCCCTACCCTACACTACCCCTACCCTACACTACCCCTACCCTACACTACAACTACCCTACACTACAACTACCCTACACTACAACTACCCTACACTACAACTACCCTACACTACCCCTACCCTACACTACCCCTACCCTACACTACCCCTACCCTACACTACCCCTACCCTACACTACCCCTACCCTACACTACCCCTACCCTACACTACCCCTACCCTATACTACCCCTACCCTACACTACCCCTACCCTACCCCTACCCTATACTACCCCTACCCTACACTACCCCTACCCTACACTACCCCTACCCTACACTACCCCTACCCTACACTACCCCTACCCTACACTACCCCTACCCTACACTACCCCTACCCTACACTACCCCTACCCTACACTACCCCTACCCTACACTACCCCTACCCTACACTACCCCTACCCTTTTTAATTAACAAAATAAAGCTCAAATTGACTCTACATTTTAGTTAGAAAACGTCTGTATGGGAAAAAGAAAAAGGCTGTTTTAAGGGGTTTTCAGGCAATTGTTCGATTTTTTCTCGCCGTAAAAACCATCCTTGAACTTCCACGAACATTAAAAAAAAAGAATTGGCCAAATTGGTCCAGGCTTTGTAGAGTTATGCGCTTACCAACACATTTTGCGATTCATTTTTATATTATAGATAATTTGTTATTATATTCAACTACACTAATGTCATCGTGGCGTCATAGTGACACCAATATGACGTCATTTGGATTAGAAGATTACCAAATGGGAAAAAAACTGACCATTGAACTGTCATTGACAGTTCATATACACGCCATTACGTTAGTAGACTCGGGGCCCAGAGCCCATTCTATGCAATAAAACATACAAATAAAAAATAAAAAAGATTTGAATTCTTTATATTAGTTACAAAGAAATTGAAAAACTGCTAGATATATTTTGATAATTCTTTCATCATAAGTATGCCATATTATCCCTGAGTAACTTAGGCTTTAATTAATTGCAAAGTTGCCACAGGAACTGCGGCTATGTGGGTGAAACTGCACGTAGTAGGCTAGTTGAACAAAATACAAAAACAGTTTTTGGGGGTATTTAACACATTGATGGACAGTACTATTCTACTGGTCACCCCTGTTGCGTCAGTACTATTTTTTATACATTGCCCATGGATGTAATGCCACAACACATGGTACATAATAATGTTTGATACAGAATAGCAATAGACATAAACATTGACTGGCGTACTGTCAAATAGAATATTATTTTTTATGTAATTATACAACGGTACATATTCTCAGGCTCAGACAATTCTCAGAAAAAACTTTGACGTAGATGCACATACAGTTGTATCACTTTTGGCTACCTTAACATCGATGAGTGTTAGTGTCCATCAATGTGTTAAGTATTTGATAATAAAAACCTAAGTAAATGTTCCATGCAAAATAAGTGGCAGGCAAAATATAAGTAAAAAAATATAATAATTTTATAAAGCTTTTTCTTAGAGTATGTAGTTATGTATTATAATGGATATCAAAATGGATTCTAATACAAAAACCATGTAGATTTTCAACAAAGAACAAATATTACAAACTATAAAACATTTAAATCTTATTTATCTTAAAAAAAACTTCTGCTCTAGAGAAACAAATTGGTTGGAGTATATGTAACGGAGAACTGAGGAAAAAAGACATTTTTTTTTCTTAAATTATTTATTTTCTTGATTCTATCGTTTAGAACACCTAAAAGTAAGGCGAAAAGCATCTGGGTGGTTTTTGTCTCCGACCAACCATTTGTCGTAAAAACGATGTCGAAGAGATTCTATTATAATATCCTACTTCTGGGTGGTTTAAAAAAAGTAACCACAAAGGGCATGGCGACATCCCCTTCTATAACTGACCAAGACTTCTGCACTAGAGAAACAAATTTCTATGTTCAATGGGAACTTTACAAACATAGTCATGCATAGACACAAAGTCTAACACTGAATGTGGTACAACTATCAGTGTGGTTCACACAAACTGAAGTCTTGAATAGGAATTAATAAACCCAAAACCCCAGGTCTCAGTAGTTTCTATCATTACCACTGAACAACCTACAGTCAGACATCAAATTATTGTTCAACTTAGAACAAACTTTTTCAATGAAATTGAGTTGTTAATTGTGGTTTCAAAACTAAAATTAACACAACATACTGGAAACCATGTAGTGCCGTAACTAATAGATGCTAAATAGATAAATATCGAGTTTAAATGTACTCGAAACACTTACTAACTAGAAGAAAGGTATGACTCACTTACAACAATGCGAATCTTTCAATCCTTATCGAAAATATTTCTTATATTTCTTGGTAATGAAGAGACCTTTACCAAGAAATAAGCTTGAAGTCTCAAAAGCAACACGTTTGTTTAAAGAATTGAGCACAAACTGCGGTACAAAACAATCGTTTTTTACGTGTAAATAATGAAAGAACATTAAAATAATACGGTAGAATCGAACCAAATTAAAAATACACTTTTTAAATACAGTTCTATTAGAGTAGTGTGGTATATTCTATTTGGTAGCTTTATATAATGACAACATAGAACATCAATTTACCTGATTTTCCGCAACGATTTCTCGGGATTAAGAACACAGAACGATGTTTATAGATATCTAAATTTATTAAACACAATAATTCACTAAATTCTTTATTAATTAACACAAGAATTACAACAATAATTGACAGAAAATGAACATACACATTCACCAAGGCGTGTCAAAAACTAGGACTGACCTGGGTTGCCATGCCAATTTGCCATATAAAAAGTAGTTATTATATTTTAGTAGAATAATACATAATATTTTATAGTATCTTCCTATCAAGTAGGTATTGATAAAAATGATTTATGCTAATTTAATTGTCTCAACGGAACAACAGGACCTTTCAAATGTAAGTTTTAATAAAATTAAAATAATATTATTATTGGGGCATAGTTTCACTACACTAATATATTGTAGTGTATATTGTATTTACTAAGTTAATTAAAACCCATTACCAATGCAATAACTAAGCAGATTATAGTACGTATTTTGAACTCTTTGGTTAGTTATTTTTAACAATTGATACACTATTTACAAATAGGCGGTATCAATCAGTCCATCAAACGTTAAGCTTTATTTTTAAATGCCAAGTTTTATAACTTGAGGACTCCATTTATTTTTTTCTTTAGAAACCTTTCTTCGCCACTTTCCGAATTCGACAAACTGATATTTATTTTCTTTCTCATAAACTTCTTAGTAAATGCTTTCTTTATCATTCTTCGCAAAACTTTCTTAGACCTTTCATTATCAGTAATTTTCGGAACATTTTTCGAGTTTTTATAGTCTGTGTCTTTTCTTTTGCCTTTTGAGTACTTTGCCTTGTTTTTAATTTTTGTTTGGGATTGTGGATCGGTTAACTTAGTTATTGTTGAAGAAATTATTTTATCTCCCTTAAATTGGTTAATTTTACTTAGAATATAACTTTTCGTGTGGTTTTCAATAAACATGGATGATTTTAAAGTTATAAATAGCGATCTTTTAATATTCGTATTATTATCCCGGTTGTTAATGCTACTGTGCGATAATATTTTGTATTGTCCTTTATTTTGGCTCATTTTTTTTCTCAATAAATTTGATTCATTAAAGGCCTCTTCACATTGTGGTCGTTTGGTTTTTTTTAATGAAGTCCTCGTATTTCTTAATATTTTCCAATGTCGCCTTTGTGGATGAGGCAGCAGGTTTGGTACACCTAATATATCTGTTGCTGTAAAAAAAATAGTTCCTAATGTTATTTTCTGTTATTATTACTTATTAATAATAATTCTTAGTTTTTTAGTTTTATGTTTATTAGTGTTAAATATGCATTGTACTTATATTTATTTGTGAAATAAATTTTAAATTATAATAATAATACCTAAACATAACCCAATGATTCAAAGTACCATAGGATTACTTGATTAATTCAGAATATGTCCTTGAGATTGATCACGGAACGATTTTACTATGACTTTGATAAAAATATTTGAAATACCTATGTCTATTTATTAAGTTAATATAGCTTCAATAATACAGTAGGTAACAATACCAGAAATGCGTTACAATATGAAAACATTTTTAACGAAGTCATAGTTGGTGATCGCAAGATGGGAGTATAATTGAGCTACGCGGGTGAAACCGCGAGCAAGGAAAGTTAGGTACTTAAATTTCTCAAAAATTTCTAAATATATAAAGTAATCAAGGGTGACTTGGACATTCAGGGTAACATTGACAATGGTGGTGAACTGAAATTTGAAGCAATACAAACATTAAAATGACGAAACGAAATGTGCTCGAGAAACTAATTTTTCCTTTTTTTTTTGTCGTATTACCAGCAGACTTTTTCACCCTACTAGTATACTTGTTAACCCCTCGTGATAAGCTAAAATGGTTGTGTTACAAGTGGGTTCACGACGGTAGGGCAATGGGTGGGGATCAAACCGGCGACCACATGATGACAATCCGTGGCCCTAGCCATTGGCCTACTAACTTTATGAATATCATGAAATACCGGTATCGAAGTAACCCTGAATGTTCAAGTAACCCTTGTTGATTGTTAGTTAAAAGATTCATACGAGTTTCATCTTCCGTATCCGGCCCTTGCCCAAAGCGTGCATCAATAGCCTTATTCATAGCATCAACCAGTCTCTTCTGGACATCAGTACGGTCCAGACGTCTCATCGGAGCGTAGAGCGAACCTAACAACATTTCAGCCATTTCGTAGGGAGTTGGAGGATCTCCTCGTGCTTCATCTGCTGGTCCAAAAGCTGGAAAATCATCATTTTAAAATTAAATTGTCTCGTAAGCTTACATACGCATTTGCTTAAATTATAGTACCGAATATGCGGCAACTCAATATTGTAGTGTGTATAAGACACTGTACCAATAGTGTGTGATCCAGATGTACTTCCTATTTCTCATAGTTATTTTTACACAGTTTACTTTGCAAACTGGCTGATTATTTTAAGAGTATTCAGATCGCAAGGTGCCCCTTTTTTCAATATTGTACGTTTGGAAGAGCACCCTCCTTACCCTAGTATAGGAGTCTTAGCCCCGCTACTCACAATAGTTTTTTTACCCAGTTTACTATGCAAACTGGCTGATGATTTTAAGACTAATCAGATCGCAACTTTTTCCAATATTGGACGTTTGGAAGAGCACCCTTCTTACCCCAGTGTAGGAATCATAGCCCCGCTACTCACCAGCCAGGTCTGCAGTTCTGTGTTGGGGTATAATAGGAGAGGTATGACCCTACCCATCAAGCTAGCTTGATGCAAAGCGTGACCAATTGAAAGCCTGAGCACCTGCGGCGATCAGTTATAATTATATTGATGGTATGCTCACATGCCCGCAATGTGCGCGGATTTTTGCAATTGGATACATAAGCCACATGCGACTACACGAACGGCAACTACAACGGAGATGAAGCAATCGCCCTGCCCGAAATCGGTCGGATCGCATCATCATTATCATGACCCTACTTTATAGTAGAAGAGCCGGTACGTACCAATTTTTGATTGGTACGTACCGGCTCTTCTACTGCATGGCGAAGGGAACGCAAAAAGGGCCTTGGAAATAAAACAACTCACGAGGAGGGGTCTCCACTCCCCTAGGATAGTCCCGGAACTCTGCCAAAGCTTTGCTCAAACTGTTTATTTCTTCCTGGGTGTACAAAGTATCAGCGTAATCGAAGATCAAATTGATGTCTTGTCCGATGCTTTGACGTCGATCGTGCAGCATTCGGTAGAAAATAGCTGCTCCGTCTTAAATAATAAAGCACAGTCTTATTATCCAACTGGTACTTTTTTATATATTGCATTTAGGCATTACCACCGCCGCTGCAGCGTATCCGCGCGCTGGCGGCGGCATATGTGGGACTCGCCCTCTTCATAGCAGTGGTATGCTTACTCATACCACGAACTGGAACCTCCAACTTGCTGGATATTCATCAACCAGTGTAAAGTCCACTGCTGAAAGCAGGCCTTTCCTGAGACATGGTTTAGCCATAGTCACCAAGTTTGGCCGCAGTATTATGTTGTAACACATGGAAACGGTGCTGCCTGTTCCTCGTAAAGTATATATTATAGGTGGCGTTATAACAATCGGTGCTTTTTTTTCGATTTTACTTACGTAGGCAGCCACGAGGCTTTTGCTACTTCACTGGGCATAAAGGCGAGCGGAGCTCCAGCCTTAATAAATGGTTTAAAAACTACAAACTAAGCAACCTGCGCAAGAGGGCGCCCCCTGTGGGACTTGGACCTCGGCTCAGGGCGGTCGCTGACGGGGAGAATGAGGGATTATGGCTTTTAGTTTAGGGGAGTTTTGTGCAACTGTCGCTCTACTTTACAGTTCGCGGGCCTCTCGGACTTCGGGTCTACGAGGGCATCGGATGGTTCTTTGCAAACTAAGGGTCAGGAGGACGAGGGGGGACGCGTCGCGTTCGCGAGCGCACTCTTCTCCGGCGGGTCGGATAGAGTGATCTCTGTGTAGTGGTGCTAGTTTCTTGCAGTCTTTTTACTGCTAGTTGGTAACTTGTTATCTCGTCGTCCGGGTCATCTAGGACTCCGCGAGGCCGACGGTGTTTATGACGCTTTGTGGGCAAAGGCCTATAGTCGGATGCTGCAACAACCAACGGGTTTGGGTGTTGCGCCGCGGATTCGAAAAAGCGTTCCGACGCCTCTTTCATCCACTGCTTGATGGAAGGCAGTCGGAGATCTGAATGTAAGCTGCGATTACGGATGAACCACGGTGCCCCGGTGGCCCGTCGAGTTTTGTTTGTAAGCGGTACAAACTGCTAGACGCGGTATGAGCAAATACTGTGCACGCGTATAATCGGTCGTATACACGTGGTGTAAATCCTAACCTTAACACTCGGTGCCAACAGCTTAGCGTGCTTTCCGAGGCGATCAACCAACCACACCCCGAATGACCTTTAATTATATTCAAAGATTTCTTATCCGGGGTAGGAATAGAACCCTCAATCTACAAGACTTAAAGACTACATCAATGCCAGAAGTGGAAGGGGACCTTAAAACCAAACGAGCTGCGAAAAAAACTGTTGACGTTATTCGATAAGTTGATGATAATGAACTGAAACTAAGAATGCGACTAACTTTTAATCTGAGGTCCTCCCCTTCCAACAAAACTGGTTAATCTTATAATGCCATCTTTTATCTGCTCGCCCAGGAACCAGTATCTATTCATCATTGTTTCCCTGTGAACGATGACGTATTAAAGTATTAATTATTACCTCAACCTCGCTGAGTCATCGGTGTAGTCATCTGTCACTGATGGGTATATTATATATATCGAGACTGCTGGTCTGATTTGAAAAATTCTTTCAGTGTTATGATAGCCCATTTATTGAGAAAGTCTATAGGCTGTATTTAATTATAGAGTTCCACAGGGAACAGACAAAACGTCATATATTCACTAGCAGGACGCAAGTGAATGATACGACGTGGTTCCTGTGATCTGCGCATGAGTCCCATTCGAGATAATTATTTGTGTGAACTATAGATTGTTGTTTTAAGTCTGGATTGATTTGTGCAAGTGAATTAAGTTGTAACGCCACCTGCAGTGGCCGCACAAATTACCAGCGCCATCTAGTATCTATCTATATTAACATACACTCGGTTCCAAAAATGACGGGTCAGTCACATAAACCCGAATATCTCCCGAACTACGTATGCCATCCTAATAAAACCAAGACTGTTCAATTGAGAATTTAATTATACAGATAAAAAATAAAATAAAGCTTAGTTGCACCCACAATATTAATTTCTAAATTAAAAAAAAACTAAAGTAGTCATATTTTTCTTAAGATTTCATTTTTTCTATGATTGTTTTATAGCTGTATTTCTATTCTGTCACAAAAAAAATATCGTGACCGTCTTCCACGTGCATAATTATTATTCTGTGAGGTGAAGCATGGCAGTCACGCTAGAGGAATGTATCAGAATCCTAACTTTTTTGGAACTTGGGCGAAGCCAGCGTGAAACAGCCAGAAACATTGGTGTATCTTTGTCGACTGTTCAGCGGGTAGTCCAGTGGTACCAAGAGACCGGATCACACCTTAGAAGACCAGGAAATGGCAGACCAAGATGCACAACGGCTACATTCCTCTTGCGTGACTGCCATGCTTCACCTCACAGAATAATAATTACGCACGTGGAAGACGGTCACGATATTTTTTTTTGTGACAGAATAGAAATACAGCAAAAAAACAATCATAAAAAAAATGTAATCTTAAGAAAAATATGACTACTTTAGTTTTTTTTTTAATTAAGAGATTAATATTGTGGGTGCAACTAAGTTTTATTTTATTTTTTATCTGTATAATTAAATTCTCAATTGAACAGTCTTCGTTTCATTAGGATGGCATACGTAGTTCGGGAGATATTCGGGTTTATGTGACTGACCCGTTATTTTTGGACCCGAGTGTACATACATAAGCTCACGCCTGTTTCCCGGGGGTTGCGGGGTAGGCAGAGACAATGGACCTCCACTTGCTACGATCACTACACACATCTTTCGCTTCATTCACTCTCATAACATTCTTCATACAAGCACGTCGGTTTAGGGTGGATCTTATTTGACATTGCGAGGATGTCCCCGATTTGGTCAGAAAACGTTCGTCGAGGTTTTCCCCTTCCGACTGGATCTATATTAACACTTACCTATATCGCGCAATACAAGTTTGCAAGCCAGTTTAAACAAGAACAAGTTGTGAATTGTAATAAAAAGATGGCAATGGCAAAGATATTCATTTTCTGTGGAGGAACATCTTAGTCATTCCTCCACAAAGTGTCCCGCGCGACACAGCAATCCTTTAGATTTGTGTTGGAGTTATTAACAATTTTAAAAGTGAAAGGAAAAAAGAACATAATAGAAAAAAGTACATTTATTCACTTACCGGTTCACGAAGACAATGAAATGCGACACTGCCTCATCCAAGTGGGTCTGGTTCTTCATGGCCGCTATCTCCATCATCTTTACCAGTCCTGCTGACAGCGGGCCCACCTTGTGCTGTGTCATATACTGTTCCATCTCTAATTGTAGAGGCGGTTTTTGTGTTGGCTTAATTGGGACTATTTTGTATGCTGGAAAAGAACGTTATCATGGGGATGCAAAATCCGAAACTAATACCTATAATTTAAATTCTACGTCTACAATCCCGTTTACTTTTATTTACTGCTCCTCTTTCCTCTTAATCTTGGCAAGTTCGGGTCCTCGAGTTATTGCCATAGTCACCATGTTATGGCGCTGGTGCAGGCGCGTAAGATTGTAAGTAATTTTGAGCTGCTAGATGCTGCTGCTACATCCATGTAGATGGATGGAGAGGGAGAGGAAGGCCAAAGAAAAGATATTGAATTGTGTGAAGAGTGATAAGAAAGAAAAGGGAGTTAGTGATAGTGTGACGTGTCACAGGACAGAATGGAAGCAACAAACGTGGTGCGCTGACCCCAAGTAAAATGGGATAAGGGCAGGAAGAAGAAGAAGAAGATGCCTGCCTGCCAGATATACCTATATCCCTTAATCGCCTCCTACAACACCATGGGAAGACGTGAGGAGGTTGATTCTAAGTTGGAAACAACACGGAAAATTTATCATACAATCGACTTCCCACCAAGACCTTATTGAGCTAAACTTATCTTTAAACATCTGTTTCCACTACGGTTGCAAGGGAAGATCGCTAACTAATTTAAAAAAAAGGTCCTAATAAAAACTGTATGGATGTTACGAACGACGAAATGTAAAAAAAGATTGCGGCACAACTTTTTGTCAAATAATGCCTAGGCTACAGCTTGAGCCATACAAGATAAAGGTACCTACCGATTTTCTCCTAGCTCCATATACCTACATAGAAAAGTGGTTTATTTGATCTCTTTCAGATAGGGTTTAAAAGTGACGGTGAAAATACGCACGTTCCCCAAACAAGAGGCCATGGTCTTCAGTCACCTTGTTAGGAGTCACTGCTTCCACAGAAGTGGCTCCTGTAGGGTCATCTGGTATTAACGTTGCGGTGAAGAACTCCTCTTCAGGCAAATTGTATGAATACATTATGGTTGTCGGCTGAAATGGAAGTAAAAACCTTTACAAAGTAGAAACATCCTTATTTCCAACTAATTTCAAAACTTGTTTATAAATTAACTAGCGACCCGCCCCGGCTCCGCACAGGTACAATGCTGATATATTATACATATAAACCTTCCTCTTGAATCCCTCTATCTATTAAAATCAAAATCCGTTGCGTAGTTTTAAAGATTTAAGCATACATAGGGAAATAGGGACATAGGGGCAGAGAAAGCCTTTGTTTGATACTATGTAGTGATGTGAGTAAAGACGCACTCTGAGCTTATCAAATATGGCAAGAACAAAGGTACATAATATAGCTTAATAATACCTATTTTATCAAGGTGGATATGCATCTCCGAGTCATGGAGGGACCAACCAGATTCGGAAAGACATCTTAGATTTTACACAAAGATTTCTTGTCCGAAGTGGGGATTGAACCCAAGACTAATTCACGAGACGCGTGATTTTATTAAAATTACATTATTGGTAATATAAGTTCAGCGAAATAAAATAGTGTTACGTTTGGTACAGACGACGCTATCTCCACAGTGGTCCGGAGAAGCTTTCGTTTGGTCAAATTTTCTGCAGGCGAATCTGTGAAATAACAGCATTAACTTTACTTACGATTAGAGATAAGATTCTTGCGCGGTCAATTAAACTTTATTTTTCTTTTTTTTTCGGATTCACACCAGTACATAGCTACGAGCCTTTTGCTACTTTACCGGGCATACAGGCGAACAGAGTTTATAAACTACAAACTAAGCAACCTGCGCAAGACGGCGCCCGCCGCCCCCTGTAGGGCTTGCGACTAGATACCGCGCTTGCTTAAATTTCCCTAAATGCGACAACTCAATATGTATAGTAACTAATGTGTAAAAGACATTGTGCCGTCGTATATGATCCCGATTTCCTATTAGTATAAAGTATGGAAAAATATCTGCTCTCACGCATTGCATATCGCAAGTTATATAACCGTTTCTCGAATGTCTGTTAAGTGTCTCGAACGGGTTTTAAATGAGCGTACTCCTATATTATTAAATAGCTTCCCACGCGCGGTTCCACCCGCTAGTCTCCGTTCCCATGGGAACTTCATAATTAAATACATATAGCCTAGTTACGCCTGGAAAACGTGAATTTCTTATGTGAAATAATATTTGAAATCGCTCCGGAGCCTATTCAATACCAACAAACAATCAAATTTTTAAATCTACTAACTTTTTTACTACATCTTTTTTGTTACGGCTCTGCGTGTTACTAATATTATAAACGCGAAAGTTTGTAAGTATGGATGGATGGATGGATGTTTGTTACTCTTTCACGTAAAAACTACGAATGATTTTGGCTGAAAGTTTGCACGCCGATAGTTTATAAGCTGGATTAACATATGGGTTACAAAATATCACGTTCCGACCCACTGGAGCAGAGTGACGTGGGTAAAACCAAGGGGTGCAGCTAGTCTATATATATGTGTCGGTGGGGATTTCTCCTTTTATATATATAGATATTTCCAGTCATACTCACTTCCACCATCTTTAAGATTACTCAGCAAAAAATCCTCATTGGGTAGACTTCCACCTTCAGAAACGTGAGTCATCAGTGGTTGATTAGAATTGTCATACTTCTCACTTGACTGCGCCACTACAGCTGATGATGTCTTGTCTAAAATTGCTTTAGGAGTTTGGGAAGACTGAAGGAAACGTTCAGTCGTAAAAGATTCTTTATCAGATGTTACAGCGGATTCTGAAGACTCTGTTGATGAAGCCTGAGTTGTTGATGATTCATCGAATGCATCTGGTGATTTTGAATTTGCGTGGGAATCTTCTAAATGTGATGGTGCATTCGCAGATGTTTCAGTGACTGCATTTGAGAAACCAAATGGTTGATAACTTGAACCGCCTGAATATGGCAAATGACTTGAGGTAAATATATCTGGCGTACTTAAGGATTCAGTTTGCTGATTATGCATTTCTTCATTTGTAACATCCATCCAGTTTTTATCCAGGCCTTGTTTGGATTGGTTCGCAATCTTCTCCTGCCAGCGCTGTGGAAATAAATGCTTAAAGATAATTAAACGGGAAGATGTGATGAGCATTCTATTATTATGTTAAGTTTCCGATTTAGCTTCGGAATATATTAAAGAAAATTTACTAAAGTTCCTTGTGAAAGAACCGAACCTTTAACCTCGCTAGTACGCGTAACTCCCGTTCCCGTGGGAACTTCATAATTAAAGCCCATGTCATCCGGGCATAGTGTAGCTTTCCAACGGTGAAAGAATTTTTCAAATGGGACCAGTAGTTTCGGAGCCTATTCAATACAAACACACAAACAATCAAATCTTTCCTCGAAAAATTAGTATAGAATTATAGATGTTACTCAGGGATAACGTAGCATTCTAATTGTGAAAGAATTATCAAAATCCGTTCAGTAGTTTTTGAGTTTATTCGAACCAACATACAAAAATACAAACTTTTCCTCTTTATAACAACTAAGTATTAATTCCTATTATATATTAGCTTCCATCTCTCGTTCCTGTAACTGTTTAATAGTGAAATAATTTTTGAAATCGGTTCATTAGTCCGTCACTTCTAGGTAAAATTTTTCCTAGTAGTGACGTCACATGCCCCTCTCTCCTGCACTTCGTTGCTCTGTATCTATATAATAAAAAATAAATATAATAATATAGGTGTCGAAATATAAGAAAATATGTGTCCAATATATTTTTTGGTAATCTAACTGACGGACAATAAAGTTTTTTTATTCGTCAACTCTATTACGATGAACATACCTTCAACATATCTTGTACACCAGGCGCTAAATCATCTGATGGACTGGTCATGTTATCCATGTAACCCTCGATACCAGTTAACATTGTATCTTTTCCACCCATGAAATCCTTTAGCTCTGGAGGTATATCTACTTCTGTGGTGGTAGTTTGAGGTGTGGTCGGAGCTGTGAATAGATATTACCTATTCACCACACGTTTCCGGCTTAGAATAGACCAGAGGTCTCCAAATCAGGCCTGCCAGTGCCAACAATCTGGCCCGCGACAGCTTAAGGCTGCCTGTCCACCGGAGCGGAGCGAGGTAATGGAGCGGAGAAACGGAGAAATATTAACCAATAGGATTTCACAAAATCTCCGCTCCTGCAATTCTATTGGTTAATATTTCTCTGTTTCTCCGCTCCGCTACCTCGCTCCGCTCCGGTGGACAGGCAGCCTAAGACTAGTGTCATCAATCCCCGAATACCCACGAAAATACCCGTGTGTCCCTGCGAAAGCCAAAGTTGGAGACATTGTGACCTTCGTCAGTGTAACTGGTGCCTAATAGATTCAGACTAGTCTTCCCTTATTTGAGTTTTTGAAATCACCGAACTTGTCCAATTTAGCCTCCACATCTCAGCAACATCCAAGCACTCTGGGTACTATTCTAAACGCCGGTGTTGGGGACACTCAAACTTCACCAGTCTAACTGGTGCCTCTTCTAGGCAGCCAGGGAGCCTGGCTTCACCTATTTGAGTTTTTAATATCACCAAACCAGTCCAATTCTGCCACCACATCTCAGCGACATCTTGGCATTCCCGGTACTCTTACAAGGGTAATAGTATATATCACCATACCTGTCCAGTTCAGCCACCACATATCGGTGACGCTGTACTCCGGTGCAGCATCCATTGTCTCCGTCAGTATATCATCATAATCCAAAGTCCTGAGATCTGCATGCGTTATGTCTTTCTTATTGACTTGATCTAAGAAGTGTCGCGCTACTTTTAGATTCTCTCGGATTGGGTTGAAAGAATCATCTGGGTAGTTGTGATCTAAAAATTATTAAGCATTTGGTGCCTGATTGACTCTGGTACCCTGGAGGATAGGACGGTATTTGGTGTGGGACGCTACGTGCGTCAACACCCTTGCCGTCTCAGGCATGGCGGCTGAATCCCCGGCCAATCTCAAGAAGCGCAAAATCAAGTACCCTTGATAGTAGTTATATGTTTGTGCCTTTTGGTGTCGAAACATTGAGGCCGCGGGGACCGGGAGCTAAATTAACCTTGCGGCCCTCTTTAGCAGCACAGCATGGCGTAATTGGCAAGGTTCCAGAATGCTGGCAGCATTACCCCGTTGAACGGCAATGCTGAGCCATTCAACGGGGTAATGCTTCCAGCATTTTGGAACCTTGCCAATTACGGTACGCAACGATGGTAACTAGGTAGTACTTAATATTAAAAAAAACGATGAATAACTTACAAATTTTCAAAGAATAGCAATGAATCACTAAACACTCAGATATTAAAACCAAATACGAAATTTGCATACTTCATAATATTGATAGGTACATAAAATATATTTAAAACAATCGCAATTTTATTTCTTATAGACGTAAGTGTGTATTTTACATAACAATATAGAGTGCTTTCGAAAGATATGCCATACCTTTAACTGGGGATATAGTCTCGATTTTAACATTTTACATGAAGAGTGAAAATATTAAAAATATTTTTCCACACTAAAAATAAAATACGTTTCTAAGACCCGAAAGTTATTAAGATTCTAATCTCCGTTCATCTGTCTATCACCAGGCTGTATCTCATCCTCAGGAGATCCCGCGGTGCCATATTGGCCGCGGGTGCCGTCGGGGGGCCGGATTGCTTATGCGTGCCCGGCCCCCGCCAAAGGTAGTAGTGTCTGGGGGGTTTTAGTGGTGTAGGATCCTCTCCTCGTGGTATGACTTAGCATACCACGCTAAGGAGAAGGCAAGTCCCATATATCCCACCGCCATCGCGCGAATACGCTGTGGCGGTGGGAATGAGGCACTTCAACTCGGACAAAAAAAAATGCTGTATCTCATAAATCGTGATAGAAAGACAACATAGTTCAAAATTTCACAGACATGTATTTATTTTGTCGCTATAACAACAAATAATAAAAATTAAATATTTAAGGGGGGCTCCCTTACAACCAACGTGATCTTTTAAAGAAATTTCTTCACCAACATGCTTATCATCAGCCCGTATAACGTCCACTGTAGTACCTAGTTAATACCTACTTCAGCAAATTTTTTAACAGTCATTTTTGTGGTGGTCATTATACACTCTTCTCACTGTCGAGATACTGACTGAAATATTTTGGTGCACAAGTGTGTGTGCAAACACTGGTGGACTCTCCATTCCTTTACTCTCAAAATCCGGGTCCGTTCTAAAGACACTGCCAATGGGATCAGGCACAAGACCTATAGCTTAACGTCCACTCCGTAGCACGGATGAAACACCACCAATTTCCTGACTTCGGGCAGTAATTCTTCTCGGGAGAAAAGTAACTAGAAATAACCATGGCAAACCGAACTTCGGCAAACCTTTGGTTACCGTTACTTCGTGCAAGTCAGGCATTTCGAAAAATCAAAGTTTGGCTTGCCAAACTTGAAAGTAACTAGGAGTATCTGACTCTATGACTGCACCGGTAGCTCAGTGGTTACGGAAGTTGCTTCTGAGACCTGGTGTTCTGGGTTCGATTCCCACCCGGGACAATTATTTGTGTGAACCACAAATAGTTGTTCTGAGTCTGGGTGTTCTTTGTGTCCGTGAAATGAATGTTTGTAAAGTCCCCCGCGACACAGGGATTTATTTCCCTAGTGCAGGAGTTGTCTTTCAAAAACAAAAAAAAATCAAAAAAACAATCTATGGCAAACCGAACTTCAGTAAACCTTCGGTTACCGTTACTTCTTACATGTCGGGCTTTCCAAACAATTGCCAAAGTTTGGCTTGCCATAGATGTTCCAAATTACACCCAAAATTGGCAAGCCGATCTTCGTTTTGCCTAACGTGGATTTAATAAGGCACAAGCTAGGCTTGCCTTAGTTAGGCAAGCAAACCTTGCTCCTAACTGATTCTTCGGAATTCCTCACTACAATTTCTAGTCGGGTGGGCTTACCGATGGATGTTGCCAAAGTCCCCACGCAGGGTGATGAACACGTTGTAACGCACAGGGAAACGCTGCTGCCCGTTCCCTAATATACACTACTTATAGATTATCGGATTTATCGGTTGTACGTGATTTCAGAGACACGCAGAGTAGTCCCTCAACTAGACTCGGAAACGATCTATGGTTTAATACAAAGACCAACTGCGCCCCGCGGATTTACCCGCGTTACTCTGCTCCAGTAGGTAGAAGCATGTTGTTTTGTAGCCTATATGTTATCTAGCTTATACACTATCCCGGTGCAAACTTTCAGCTAGATTCGTTCAGTAGTTTTTCCGTGAAAGAGTTACAAACATCAAGCCATCCCCACTTATCCATAAACTTTGGCGTTGATAATCATCATCATCATCATCAGCTCGTACAACGTCCACTGCTGAACATAGACCTCCTCCCAAGGGAGGATTTTTGCCATAGTCACCACGCTTGGCAGCCGGGTTGTTGACAGAAGTATTATGTTATAATACACTGGGTAACGACTAACGGTGCTGCTCGTTCCCTGGTATACCTACCATTATTATAGATGATGTTATAAGAATCAGGACCAACGGAGAATCGTACCTCAACCAACCAGACCCGAAAGAAATCTTAGAATTCACACAACGATTTCTTGTCCGGTGTGGGGATCGAACCCACGACCTCCTAGACTCAAAGCAAGACGGCATTCTACCACAGTTTCTGGCAGGTGACCTTGGTAGAAGCGCGGCAGAAGCGCTGCTGTCTACATGGTTTAAAACAAGCCCCAAACTTCAGTGTGCTTGAAGCGCTTGTGCTGAGCTAACGTCGTGCGCAAACTCCTATAAACGCTATGGCTCCTTATTTGTCGAAATTTTAATAAAGTTGGAGTTTGTTTTGTTCTTTTGTGTGCAATCGATGAAAAAAAAAAAAACAAAAAAAGAAAAGAATTTGGATGAAGCGGTGGTTAAGGAAACGAATCACTTTGATTCACTTAAATGTAATGAATCCCCAAGCATTTTTCTTTTGAGCCGGGTCTTTTACCTTGGCACGTCAAATCCCAAAAACACGGCAAATCTCTGTACAACTCAATGAGTTCCGTAATTATCTCACGTTCGTTGGTCATCCTTTCGCGCGCGACACATCTACACTCGGAGCGTGCGGCTGCGCGACTGTCCTAAGTCCTTCGAATGGTTTACAACAAGCGGCCAGACGGCATTCTACCACTGTTTCTGCCAATGGTTTGAAGCGCACGCCCGTCTACCAAGGGCGTTTAAAGGTGAATCGAAATTTGGTTTAAAACCACCGGCTACATGGTTTAAAACCACTGTTTTTCTACCAAGGTCACCTGGCTGAAACTGTGGTAGAATGCCGTCTGGCGCATGCTTTATACCTTAAATATTAGAAAGGATTTCTTGTCCGGAGCGGGAATTGAACCCTTAGACATTTAAGGCGAGCCTTAAATCGCTACGCCACGAAGATTCTATCTACTATCTACTGTTAAAAGAACGGCATATATATTCTTAGCACCTCATTTTACACAATAATTATTTCAAAGTTATATTACTATTATTTATAGCTTATTTTATTGTTCGGTTCAGTGGAACAGTCCATTTACGTCCACTGCTGAACATGGGCCTCCTCTCAACAGACCTTAGTAAGCCAGGATCGTTGAGGAATATTACCATAATCCAGAGGTCTCTTAACTACGGCCTGCGGGCCAAATCTGGCCCGCCAGTGCCAACAATTCGGCCCGCGACAGCTTCAGACTAGTGTCATCAATCTGGCCCGCGACACCCAATGTCTTATTGTTGTTACTATGGCTGTGATAAGTTGAAAAAAACAATACAAAAATAATAATTACTCGGTGGCACACTTTGTGACTAATCTAGAAATAAGAGTATAGTTAAGGATAGAAAAAATAAAACTGTTTTGGCCCTTCGCACATATTGAAAAAGTCGTTATGGCCCTTTTTTTTTTTCTTTGTTGTCCGTGGGGAAATGCAATTACGCATTCCCTCCGCCGCGGCGCCGCTGCAGCGTATTCGCGCGCTGGCGGTGGGGATATGTGGGACTCGCCCTCTCCATAGCGTGGTATGCTAAACTCGTATCACGAGGAGAGGACCCTACTAACCACTAAAACCTCCAGGACACTCCGTCGATCCGCCGTTGGCGGGGGCCGAGTACGCATGAGCAATCCGGCCCCCCGACGGCACCCACGTCCAATATGGTACCGTGGGCTCTCCAGGGTCACACTTACAGTGGCCCATTTGCCCAATTATAGGGACGCCCGGAGTGTAGAGGCGTCCCTACTCCTCATGGGGAATCGTTATGGCCCTAAAGCTTCAAAGTTTGGAGACGTTTTATTTATTATTAAGTTATGGCTTAATCACCAAGCTTGGCAGGCGGATTGATGATCGCAGTAAGATGGGGGTGTCTTTGTACTAATTGTTACTGCTGCATATCCATCAGCTGTAAGGCCGTGTTCAAACCAAACTGACTGTCAGCCGCCGAAAGTGAGCGAACGTTACGCAGTTTATTGTATATCCATACATATTCACTTTTTCGTTCACATCTAGAACCGACGATACGTTATTACGCTTTGCGTAGACGCTGACATTCGGCGGCCGATTAATATAGCGTGTAACTACGCTCCGCGGACGTTGATTGGTCGGCCGTACGTAAACTACCTATAGCGTATGGTCAGCATACTGTGAACGAAAAATACCGTTTATTTTCACGTTTACACTGGGGCTCACAGTGTGCCTGCTCACATTCGGCGGCTGGCAGTCAGTTTGGTTTGAACACGGCCTAAATCCCTTAGTCGCGTCTTACGACGCCCATGGGAACATAAGGGGATATCCATTCTAAGGCGGAAACTAAATGGCGAAGCATAATTTTATTATTTTAGACTAGCTGCGCCCTGCGGTTTTACCCGCGTTACTCTGCTCCAGTGGGTCGGAGCGTGATGTTTTGTAGCCTATATGTTTATCTAGCGTATAACCTATCCCAGTAAAAATTTCAGCCAATTCCGTTCAGTAGTTTTGGCGTGAAGGAGTAACAAACATCCATCCATCCATCCATCCATACTTACAAACTTTCCCGTTTATAATATTAGTAGGATTGAACACATGGAAGACAATTTTGATAAAATAACATTTAAAGATCATGTACAATGGCGAGCTTAACTCATTGTAATGAGTTTTCATCCAGCAAACCATTTTCAGTTTTTTTTTCGGACGGAATTAGCCTCAAGGCTTTTGCTACTTCACTGGGCATAAAGGCGAGCAGAGCTCCAGCCTATATAAATGGTTTAAACACTACAAACTAAGCAATCTGCGCAAGAGGGCGTCCCCTGTGGGACTTGGACCTCGGCTCAGCGCGGTCGCTGACGGGGAGATTGAGGGATTATGGCTTTTAATTTAGGGGAGTTTTGTGCAACCGTCGCTCTACTTTACAGTTCGCGGGCCTGGAGGACTTCGGTTCTACGAGGGCATCGAAAGGTTCTTAGCAAACTAAGGGTCGGGAGGGACCATTTTCAGAGTGAAAATTAAGGTATACCTATTAAGAACAGTGTACACGACAGAGTTTAGATGAGATTTTTTTGTAGTGGGTACAATCTCCGTATGATATGACAGCCTCCGTAGCATAGCAGTATTTGGCTCCAAGCGTGCCAAGCGTGGTGAATATGGCAAATACCCTCCCTCAGGAGGATGTTATATGTTCAGCATTGGATGTTATACAGGCTGATGATAATGATCTTCCGAGCAATAAACTTTTGTCTTAAAAAGATTTTCGCTGAAACGGGAATCGTAACTACAACGACAGTTCATGGAGATTTTGTATCAGGTATAATCTTACATAAGTATTAAAGCAATCGTAAAAGAACACATAAAACAAATATAAAAATATCAATAAATAACTTCGATCAAGTATACAACAATAAAATTATTTACAGTATGAACACGTTACCAGTGAAATATGTTCTATTATTTGTGGCATTTGGTGTGTACACAATCTCTACTAATATTATCCATAATTATTTATGTAACTAACTTACCGCGCGCGGTTACTCCCGTTCCCGTGGGAACTTCATAATGAAATCATCATCTTCATCATCAACAGCCCGTTAACGTCCACTGCTGAACATGGGCCTCCTCTTAACAGACCTTGGCAAGGCAGGATCGTAGAGGGATATTGCCATAATCACCACGCTTGGCAGACGGATTGGTGATCGCAGTAAGATGTAAACGTTGAGCTAATAGATGCTGCTACCCATCCATCAGCCATATGTCCCTTAGTCGCCTTTTACGACACCCATGGGAGGACATGAGGTGGTTTATTCTAAGCCGGAAACCACACGGCAGCCTGTCATAATGAAATATAGGCTATATTAATCAGTTATGAAAATATAATGCATGTTAGACATAATTTAAATATACATCAAAAGAGAAGTGCACACAATAAATACTAGAAATAAACATAAATTGTGTGCTGAATACCACCGTTTACAGCGAGTTCATTCTTCTTTTGTGGGGCTTAGTGTGCGCATGTATAATAAGATTCCAGAATATGTGCATGATTTACCTCTTAATAAATTTAAAATCGAGGTTAAGAATACCCTAATGAAAAAGGGTTATTACACAATCAATGACTATATTAATGATAAAACTGCATGGTGCAAGCAGTAAAACAAAGTCATTCTCACAATAAGTACCTATCTGTTGTAATTTTATAAGTATGTATTTATAAAATGGTTAAATATTTTAATTTGTATAGACTCACTTGTATTGGAACATGCTATGCTGAGTTAAAGTTTAGATATTTTTTATTATTATTGACTCCACAAATGCTACTGTCAGTGAGTTCGTCATGCTCCCTTTGTTTGTCATTGCTTGCGGTGGCGATGTGAGTCGGGTCGCCTCCTTCCCTCTAATATGGCGAGGGAGGCGATGGCTGTGTGCTCACACGTCATACTCGTGAACGGGTGCTGCTTGCGGTGGCTGGTCGTCTTGCTGATGGATGTATTTGAGGTGGTAGTTTTGTGTCCTCTATGACGAGAGATCTACCTCGTGTAGTTTGTTCCTTAAAAATGTGCGTGGATGTTTCCTCCGTTTTCATGTGCAAGAGGCTGTTTTTCTTTTGCTTGAGGAAATCCAGTAAATACTTCGCCTACACTAATGGAAATGTTTCAGGGCGTACATCAGCGCACATGGTATAATTGCAATGTAATCAATGAGATTTTGTTAACAAGCTTTTTTAAAAAAAAAGAAGAGACTAAAACACAACAAAAGATGACGAAAAAGAACAACCCCGGAGTTTCTTTCTTCCTTTCTTTTCCGGGTCGTCCACTTAGGTAGCTAGTGAAAGGTTGCAGGTTAGCTAGGGTAGGATTCTCGCCGGCGAGGACCGCGTTGCGCCCCTACCCCTGCCCTGTGATTGAGCGCCTGTAGTCGGTGCTGGTGATCACATCCTCTTTATATATCTACCTTTTTACTTCAGTGGCACCCTGGGTCGTGGTCCTAAACCCCATAAGGGTGCCCTCAGGTGTGTGCCACTTAGATATAATGTGACCACTTGCAATTTGGATGCGGTTTTAATTTCTTCTTATAATAATAATAATAATTGGTTAATTGCAATAAATTTCACAGGACAGACGGACGGACTTTGCAGTCTGTAGATTTGTATGATTTGCTACTACTGTTAATTACTTAGTCGGATATCTTATAGAGTAAGAATTATTTGTTAGTTATAATTATTTATTATTTTATCTTCTTACATTGTAATTCTGACAAGTACAAGTGTATGTAAATACCTAAGTGCTGAATAAAATTCATTATTTCATTATTATTATAGTGATAATGTAGCATTCAAATGGTGAAAGAATTTTTAAAATTGGTCCAGTACTTTTTGAGCCTATTCGTTACAAACATACTTACATACAAATCTTTCCTCGTTATATTAGCTGACCCGAAAGACGTTGTACTGTCTTAGCTAAAACTATAAATTGAATTGAACTTTGAATATAAGGCGTGATAGCAATGAACTAACCGTGATGTGCACTAAGAGTAGCACGCATTCTGTCAATGTTATGTCAAACGCCATAATATTACATTAAATAAGATTAAAAAATTACTCTATTCATGATCGATGATATGCCAATTATGTCACGATAAGATGGTTTACCCACTTGAACCCAGGGTGTTCCCCTAAATGCCAGTAAATGAAGCACCGGTAATAGCTAATCCATGCACGGAACATCCGTTACCGTCCGATGCCTATGACCTAGCTGTCATGGACTCTCCCGAGGATTTTATTTTAGGGTTCATTAAATGCATCTATTGCGGGCGCACGAAGCACCACTACGTCTCTTCACATCGCGGGTCAGGCTCTAAAAGAAAGTGGGGCTATGCTCCCCACTGCTCAAAGCCGAGGCTCCGGGGACAGCTTACAATTTCTGCGCCTTCAGTGAAATGGGTAGGAGAAATCTTTCTACTAAACACGCTCCGGGGGCTTCTACTAACTGGACAATGGTCGGTAGCAAGAGGACTGATACCATGACTCTCGCTCACCTGTCCACCTGTCCAAACCGAACACTCCTCGACCAATGTGCAGTGTGCTGCCGCGTGATGACTGATGAAATAGAGTTTTTTTTTTTTTTTTTTTAAAGACAACTCCCGCACTTGGGAAATAAGTCCCTTTGTCGCGGGGAACTTTACAAACATTCATTTCACGGACACAAAGAACCCCCAGACTCAGAACACTATTTGTGGTTCACCCAAATAATTGTCCCGGGTGGGAATCGAACCCAGAACACCAGGTCTCAGAAGCAACTATTATAACCACTGAGCCACCGGTGCAGTCAAGTTTCCGGCTCTCGAATCACTTTTTTTTTATGTCTGGGGTGAAATGCATTACGCATTCCTACTGCCGCTGCAGCGTATTCGCGCGCTGCCGATGGGATATGTGGGACTCGCCCTCTCCATAGCGTGGTATGCTAAACTCATACCACGAGGAGAGGACCCTACACCACTAAAAACCCCCCGGACACTCCTTCGATCCGCCGTTGGCGGGGGCCGGGTACGCATGAACAATCCGACCCCTCTTGAATCACCTTCCTTTTTTTTCTTTTAGGCGATTCCATTATTTTGGGATTTTCTAGTTTTTGAAGATTGGATCAATGTAGCTGACCCGGCAGACTTTGTACTATCTTAGCTAAAACTCTAAATTAAATTGAACTTTTAATATAAGGCGTGATAGCACTGAACTAACCGTAACTTTACTCTATCCGTGATCGATGATATGCCAATGATTTAAAATAATGAATGTTAAGTAGGGTGATACGAAGTTCATCGATGCACTTCGTATCACCTACCTAACCTACTATTAGTTATGAAAAAAAACTTCAAAAACTGGTTCAAGCGATCTAGCCGAAAATGCTAAAATGTTCTGAAAGAAAAGAGGGAGGGTGATCCGGAAACTTAATGTCATCACAGCGACAGCACACGGTACATTGGTGCGAGGAGTTTCCGGCTTGGGCGGTGGAGCAAGAGTGATGGGATCCGTCCTTTTGCTACCGACCATTGCCCATTCAGTAGAAGTCCGCGGAGTGTTTTCAGGAGAAAGATCTCTCCTACCCATTTCACCGAAGGCGCACAGACAGCAGGCTGTCCCCCAAGCCTCGGCTTCGAGGAGTAGGGAACATAGTCCTTATTTCTTTTAGAGGCCGACCCATGATGCATAGAGTTATAGTTGTGCTCCGTGCGCCCCCAAAAGGTGCATTGAATGGACCCAGGAGAGTCCATGACTGCTAGGTCATAGCCATCGCCACGGTACCGGACGTATAATAATATGCATTAGCTATTCCTGGTGCTGAATTTACTGGCATTTAGAGGAACATCCTGGGTTAAGTTAAGTAAGTAAACCATCTTCTAGTGATATAATAAGCATATCATCGCTATAAACAGGGGAATTCTACATATTACATACCACCACTGTGGCCGTGGATGCCGAATGCATTTTCAACCGGGAAAAAAATGGACATTGAACGCCAGCGACGAATTTCTTATAGTAGCAAAATTTTTTTACGTTTTGACGAATTCAAAGTTTGGTGGTTAGGTAGTATGTAGTTATCACAATAAATACCTTTCGCCAGTATATAGTCCTCTCGATGAAATAATGAAAACGAGTAGGTATAGTCACTTGAATTGTTTATTGGTTTACAAGAATGAATAGAAGGCACAGTGGATTCACAAGCACAAAAGAGTTATAGAGAATGAAGAAGTGAGATGAGAGAAAGCACAGATAAATAGATAGCACTTAAACTTAGTCTTTGCAAGCGAGTATATAGCGGTGCGTTAGCTAACAAGGTAAGATGCAAAAGCAGCGTGCATTCGCCGTCGCGATCAAGTAGCCACTGTCGCTAAGCTAGGTGCGCCCGCGCACCTCGCTGTAGTACATAACGACTAGTGATGTGGTGCGAGTCGATAAGTTGATATCGAATTGCTTGTAAGTGTACCTGGTATGGTGTAACAGATATGTATAATATATTATGATAAGATTTTATTTGTATGTGCGAATGTGAATGAGTGTTGTATGTTTGTGTGTGTGTGTGTGTGTGTGTGTGTATAGTAAATATTTGGGATAAGTTAGTTAAGTCTTAAGGTAAGTATTTATAAGTATACATTAGGTATAGGATTAAATGTAAATATTATTTATATTATTGTTAGGTTAATTGATGTAGGAAAGTAGCCTACACCACCCCCCTCCAGAGACCGTCAAGGGCGATAAAAATCTGTGAACTGCGCCCAGAACGAGTGATATACTCTTTCTGGACTTCTGAAGTCGGTTCTTGAGTTAGATCCGACAGTATATAGGCTGGTTTAATGCGGTCTATAGATACTGTGACCTCTTTGCCCTTTTGCAAAATTTTAAAGGTTTTGTCAGATCTAGCCAACACTTTATGTGGACCCGAGTATGCCGGCTGAAGCGAACCACGTAAGGCGCCTTCGCGAAGAAATACGTATTCGCTGGTTGCCAGTTCTTTGAATACGAAGGTTTTAGGCTTACAGTGGCGTGATGCTGGACATGGCTGCAACTTTTCAGCAATTTTATGCAGTCGAGCTGAAAATTCCGACAGGTCCGATGTTCCGGTGGTAGTTGGCTCGAAAAATTCGCCAGGTAGCCTTAAGGGTTCTCCGTAAACTAGAGCAGCAGGAGAATTTTGGAGGTCCTCCTTAAAAGAAGCTCTTATCCCTAGTAGGACCCAGGGTAAAGACTCAGTCCATCTGTCATTTGCATGGCAGACTATTGCGGCCTTAAGCTGCCGGTGAAAACGTTCCACCATGCCATTGCAAGCCGGATGGTACGCAGTTGTGCGCTTATGTTCGAAGCCAGCTATCTTGGAAAGGTGTTCAAACAAGGCCGACTCGAATTGGCGGCCACGGTCTGTAGTGATCTGAATGGGACAGCCAAAGCGACAGATCCAGGTGGATAGTAGGGCTTTGGCAACAGTTTCCGCGGTTATGTCCTCTATCGGTACTGCTTCCGGCCATCGTATAAAACGATCAACGGCCGTAAGACAGTATCGAAAGCCTTGAGAGATAGGTAGGGGACCTATCAGGTCTATATGAATCTGCTTAAAGCGCACGCGAGGTAGGTTAAAGGTGCCAAGAGGAGCAGTAACGTGACGACTGACCTTTGCTCGTTGGCATGAAATACACGCTCGCGCCCACTCTCTGCAGTCCTTACGTAAACCGGGCCATATAAATCTCTCCGCAATTAATTTAGCAGACGCGTTGGGCCCAGGGTGACTTAACGAGTGCAGGGAATCAAAGACATCTCTACGGTGAATTTTGGAGATATACGGCCTGGGAGTCGATGTACTAGTATCACAGTACAAAGCTGAACGACTTCCAGGTATGTGAAGCTTCTCTAATCGCAGAGAAGTGGATCCATCAGCCACTAACTTATGAAGTTCGGAGTCACCTGATTGGCTCTGTGCTAATGTCTCGAGGTTGACTGGTGCTCGCAGTTCCTCGATCCGGGACAAAGTATCGGCGACAACATTGTCTTTGCCAGATATGTGTCGGATGTCAGTGGTGAACTGCGAGATATAGTCAAGATGTCTATACTGCCTTGGCGAACAGTTTTTCTTCCTCTCGTGGAATGCAAAACTAATCGGTTTATGGTCAGTATAGACAACAAAGTGTCGAGCCTCGAGCATATGCCTAAAATATTTTATACCCTCATAGATGGCCAACAATTCCCTGTCATAAGGTGAATAATTTACCTGTGACGGGCTGAGCTTCCGGGAGAAGAAGGCTAATGGCTCCCAGGCGCCATCTTTGTGTTGCTGGAGGACTGCGCCGATTGCCTTATCTGAAGCGTCAGTTACCAAGGCAAGACTGGCGGCACAGTCAGGATGAGCTAATAACGCGGCATTAGCGAGACTGTCCTTGCACGAATTGAAGGCAGTAAGGGCATCCTCGGTAAGATTGATAGGATGTGACCCGTTCACCGTACCTATCAGTAGTGCATGCAGTGGAGCCTGGATTTCAGCAGCTCGGGGAAGAAATCTCCTGTAGAAATTAAGCATTCCCAGAAATGCTTTGAGCTGACGCACAGTTGTGGGAATAGGGGAGTCTTTGATTACCTGCACCTTGGAGTCAAGAGGTTTCGAGCCACTCTCGGAGATGCAGTGGCCTAAAAAAGTTACTTCCTTCGCTCCAAAAAGGCACTTGGACGTGTTCATGAGCAGTCCGTAGCTCTTCAGCCTGCCAAAAACTTGGCGAAGATGTTGCTCATGTTGGACTTCGTCCTTTGAAAAGACCAAAATGTCATCAAGGTAGCAATATACGAAGTCGAGGCCTCTGGTGACTTCATCTATGAAGCGCTGAAAGGTTTGCCCAGCGTTACGCAGACCATAGCTCATAAATGGGCACTCAAAAAGCCCAAAAGGAGTCGAAATGGCAGTCTTCGGAATGTCATCTGAACTGACAGGTATCTGATTATACGCCTTAAGTAGATCCAGGGTGCTAAAAACTTTGCAACCCACAATATTATGCGCAAAATCTTGGATGTGTTTAATCGGATACCTGTCTGGCACAGTGCGGGCATTGAGCATACGGTAATCACCGCACGGACGCCAGCCGTTATTTTTCTTTGGTGCTAGATGAAGAGGCGACGACCAGGGGCTCTCCGAGGGTCTGACTGTACCGTTGGCGAGCATGGCCTGGAACTCCTGTTGAGCAATCTTTAATTTATCAGGCGCTAGACGACGGGGATTACAAGATACAGGCGGTCCTGGAGTAGTGCGTATATGATGGACGGTATTGTGTGAAATTGTGAGTTGTGTGCCTGAAGGTCGTGTGATCTCGGGGAATTCTTCTAGAATTTTATGGTACCGAGAGACACCAGACAAAACCTTAACAGATGCTACGTTACTATTGGTTACTACACTGGCTACAGTTGACATTGAAGTTGTAGAATCTAATAGACGTTTATTGTGACAATCAACAATAAGAGCGTAATAATTTAAAAAATCTACACCAATGATGGGTTTAGTTACGTCTGCTACAACGAAACGCCAACTAAATAGTCTACGTAGGCTAAAGTCTAGGTTTAAGTGAATATAACCGTAAGTATGGATGCTAGTACCATTCGCTGCACACAACTTATACTCCGTCCGAGCACGACGATCGCCGACCATGGACCGGGGAAAGACGCACAGGTCGCTACCAGTGTCGACCAAAAATTGCACCTTTGAAGAACGATCTGTGATGAACAGGCGACCAGAAGAAGTAGGAGGGCAATCATTGGTCGCCATTACTGACCGCCCCTCGCGTTTCCCGCCGTGAAGTCGCAGGGTTGGAGACACTTCGCAACCTTTTCGCCGAATTTGTCGTGGTACCAGCATATCGGGTACTTGCGGTAGTTTGACTGGGACCTATTGGACCTTGATGAAGATCTGCCGCGGGAGCTGGTATGCCGTGATCGCGCTCTGCTACTCCTCATTGAAGATTCCAATCTCTGGAACTGCCTTCGAAGCTCTGCGACTTCTCTGGTGAGTTCGTCCACGGCTGAGCTGGGGCCAGGTTTGCTTACAGCTGCTGATACTAACGGTGTTTGGGTGGCCAGGTCGTGGATACGATCAGCGAGATCCGCTAAATCATCAAGAGCACAGGAAGTCGGCTGACCAGCGAGCACTGTTTGTATTCCATGCGAGAGTCGACTGACCCATATGGTTTTCAAGACATCATCGGGAATATCCACTGCGAGACTTTTGAGGTGGCGGAGAAATTGTGAGGGTTTTCGATCTCCGAGCTCCTCGTGCATTAACAACTGCTTGAGTTTTTTTTCTTTAGACGCCGTAAGTCGCTTAATAAGTTCGGTTTTCAATTTTAGATATTTATCCGTAGCTGGTGGCTGGATAATTATGTCCTTCACCTCTCTAGATACTTGGTTATCCAGCTGACCGATCACATAATAAAATTTGGTGGAGTCGCTGCTGATACCAGAAATGGCAAATTGACCTTCCACTTGAGAAAACCAAATTTCAGGTTCTTCAGACCAGAACGGTGGGACTCGAATACCAACTTTGAAAACATCGATATTTTTTATCGACTGACTCCCCTCACTAGTATCCGATCCAGTCTCAGTGCCACGTGCTTGTTTTGAATCGCTTCCCATGGTTCTTCTCGGGGTCACCAGTTTGGTGGTTAGGTAGTATGTAGTTATCACAATAAATACCTTTCGCCAGTATATAGTCCTCTCGATGAAATAATGAAAACGAGTAGGTATAGTCACTTGAATTGTTTATTGGTTTACAAGAATGAATAGAAGGCACAGTGGATTCACAAGCACAAAAGAGTTATAGAGAATGAAGAAGTGAGATGAGAGAAAGCACAGATAAATAGATAGCACTTAAACTTAGTCTTTGCAAGCGAGTATATAGCGGTGCGTTAGCTAACAAGGTAAGATGCAAAAGCAGCGTGCATTCGCCGTCGCGATCAAGTAGCCACTGTCGCTAAGCTAGGTGCGCCCGCGCACCTCGCTGTAGTACATAACGACTAGTGATGTGGTGCGAGTCGATAAGTTGATATCGAATTGCTTGTAAGTGTACCTGGTATGGTGTAACAGATATGTATAATATATTATGATAAGATTTTATTTGTATGTGCGAATGTGAATGAGTGTTGTATGTTTGTGTGTGTGTGTGTGTGTGTGTGTGTATAGTAAATATTTGGGATAAGTTAGTTAAGTCTTAAGGTAAGTATTTATAAGTATACATTAGGTATAGGATTAAATGTAAATATTATTTATATTATTGTTAGGTTAATTGATGTAGGAAAGTAGCCTACAAAAGCAATAACTGCATCAGTTTTTATTTTGTTCAAAATGTGGTCACAGTTCACGTCGAACAAAAAGAATTAATAAAACAAAAAAACAATTCACACCCAAATTATAATTACAAATTCGTAATTTCATTAACGCCATCGATTATGGATAGAGTAAGTTTTCTAGATTTCAATATCACCGCGGAGGAGTTTAAGCAATTGGAAATGACCGAAAGAAACCAGAATCACAACATGAATGGGGTACTAAGTATATCGTTACTCTTTTTAAAATAAAATTCTGAACCCACCTATAAATATTTCACAATGGTGACAGATCAACTTTCGTCTTGAAATGTACTTCTTCTGATTTAAAATACTATCAACTATCTGTCACTTTTTGGTTGCTCAATCAATCTATGACGGAACAAAACTGTAACGTTTGACAGTTATAATAATTTTTATGGGAAAATAAAATTATCATTTTTACTTTTTCCATCTCAATTTTTCCACATTTTCTCACCGTTTAAACCTTCCCTGGACCACGGCAAACATTTCAAACCAAAATCAGCTAAATTGGCCCAGCCGTTCTCGAGTTTTAGCGAGACTAACGAACAGCAATTGATTTTTATATATATTATTACTAGCTGACCCGACAGACGTTGTACTGCCTTAGCTAAAACTATAAATTGAATTGAACTTTTAATATAAGGCGTGATAGCAATGAACTAACCGTGATGTGCACTAAGAGTAAGAGAGCTAAGAGAGCACGCATTCTGTCAATGTTATGTCAAACGCCATAATATGTATTACAATAAATAAGATTAAAAAATTACTCTATTCATGATCGATGATATGCCAATTATCGGCTTCGAGGAGTAGGGAACATAGTCCTAATTTCTTTTAGAGGCCGACCCATGATGCGTAGAGTTGTAGTTGTGCTCCGTGCGCCCCCAAAAGGTGCATTGTATGGACCCACGAGAGTCCATGACTGCTAGGTCATAGGCATCGCCACGGTACCGGATGTATAATAATATGCATTAGCTATTCCTGGTGCTCAATTTACTGGCATTTAGAGTAACATCCTGGGTTAAGTTAAGTAGGTAAACCATCTTCTAGTGATATAATAAGCATATCATCGCTATAAACAGGGGAGTTCTACATACTACATACCACCACCACCATTATCGACTATCTGTCGCTTTTTGGTTGCTTAATCAATCTATGACGGAACAAAACTGTACCTAACGTTTGACAGTTATAATAATTTGTATGGGAAAATAAAATGGATTATTCCGAACCTGACCCGAAATCCTAACCAGGTCGCGGGTTAGGTTAGGAACTTGAAAAAAAATATAAAATATGTTTCGAACGTAACCCTCTTCCTAACCTGACCCGATGTATCGTTCCTATCATAACCCGAATTGCGATATGACAGGTTTCCCTCTGCTCTTTCTCAGAATAAAAGGTATCTATGTGTCAAATCAGAGTTTAATATCTTTATCAATCCATATATCACATTAACAAGTAACGAAAACATTAATAAGTGCCAGTAGTAAAAAATTATAAATTTTTTGATAAGAATCATACTTTGAACTGACTTTATATAAACACATACGGTAAGATAAATTATTATAGAATACTAAACATAAAATGAAGGTACTTTCGAAAAACCTTTCAAACTATCAATTAACACACTAACAATTAACGAACAATAATTATAATAACACAATACAATTTACAACAATATAATTTACTTAAATGTAAAAATCACTTTAACATTTCTAAGCCGTGCCCTACTAATCTTTTCTTTCTGATTTTCTGTTTTTTCCCGTTAACCCGCAACAGTATAGCATCCATAGAATCCATACATGCAAAAAATGACCATTCGAAAACAAAATGTTTTTATTTTTTTTAATATTAAAATATTCACCAAAAATTTTAAATCGATACGTAAAAGAAACACTCTGAAGAAAGGCAATGGTAGTACTACGTTAGGTACTTAGGTACTATTCCGCGCTACTATTTTGATTTTAAACAGGAGGTTTCGAATTTATTGCCAATTAATTATTTTTTTGAATTCGGATTATTTTATGCTTATTTTTCTATGCTGATATTTTTGTTTTAATCTATTAATGATATAGATTAACGAGCTTAAGGGAACGCCCTCTGTTATTTAACATACTGTATATAGATAGATTAGTATAGATTACATAATATATATATTTACGTAAAGCCAAAAATTTGTACCTACCTCTTTTTATGAAAATTGCGAATTGTTTGAATTTCGACGGCTGGGTGACCACTAGTAAAATTTAATCTAGAAGTTTAGATCAGCTATTCCTATAGTTGCCCATTTGGACCCCAAGGGATCCACCGGATACTCGTCTGGGGCCAACGTCGGCAAAAAAGGGGCCACAGGTTGTATGTCTGTAATATTATACAAATGCAGTAACAGGGGTGCACGTGGAAAAATGTTTGAGAAACTACTGTGTATTTAAGCCAAGAAGAGTAGTATTGCAATGCTAATAAAGCTGCAGGCGCATGGCGATAAAATCTCAAAAACTACGAGTGGAGTATGTCATCATCATCAGCCCGTTGAACGTCCACTGCTGAACATGGGCCTCCTCCTGAGGGAGGGAGACCTCAACTAACCAGACCTGGAAAGAAATCTTAAAATTTACACAAAGATTTCTTGTCCGGTGTATGGATCGAACCCACGACCTCCGAGACTTAAAGCGAGTCAAATACCGCTACGCTGCGGTGGTTGTGAGGAGTATATAGGAATCTCAAATTTTGCGTGGGCGTTTTAGGATAAAATTGTATACAAATCGAAATCTACGCGGACAAAGTTGCGAGCAACATAATATAATAATGTAATAAATAAAAATAAATTAAGAACATTTTAGTATTCAAGAAAATAATTTAAGTGGTTTTTTAAGCAAAAATGCTCGATAGATATAATGTCATTGACCTTTACGGTTGAGTCGAGAGTTAAATATTGTTTTACTCTTATTGGATTGCTACACTGCAATTATCTTAATCCCGATTCTAAAATAGATGTACTTATACCAATCCCTCGCAAACTTGTGCATTTACGGGAGTATAATTCTGTTTTAGATCTATCAATAACAAAATCATCAGAAATCGGTAATAGAACTCTCAATGTAGCCCTAGAGACAGTTCTCGAGTTCCATCACAACAATTCGTCAGATGACGTACAACTCCTAGACAATGTAGAGAGAATAATAAAAACAGTCAAGAATGCCATAAATAACAACGAATCTAGAAGAAATTTCAGGAAAAAAGTTAGTAAAGAATTTGATTTACGTACCATGACAAAAATGTATGAATCTAATTCAGAAGAAAAAACACAATTAAATAAAATAAATGAATTTAATGATTATGAAGATAAAACTATTGAAAAAACTGACGACAAAGATCAATTCCGTTACAAAGAAAAAAATAAAAAATATTTTTATAAAGATAGAACATCCCGTAATATGAAAGCAGAAAGATATTATACAAGAACAGTTAATACAAGACACGAGTTTCCAAAAACGAAGCGCATTAATATAACCAGATTATGGCAAGGAGCTGATTACCACCAACATTCAAAGAATTCTGATATATCAGAATCTGAAGAGATTGAGATATCGAAAACTACACCAAGGATAAAATCAATTTATTTCAAGCCTACATCTAAAGTTAGAAATAATCAATCATCTAAGGCGTTGAGGTCTGTATCATAAACCACCTCTTGTCTTTTCATGCACTGGTTTTTAACGTTCCGTAGGTACCTGAAGGGTAAAAAAACGGGACCCTATTACTAAGACTTCGCTGTCTGTCTGTCAGTCACCAGGCTATATCTCAAGAACCGCGATAGCTAGACAGTTGAAATTTTCACAAAATATGTATTTTATTTGCCGCTATAATAACAAATACTAAAATTAATAAATTAAGGGGGGCTCCCATAGATTTTGCTCGATATCAATAACGGGAACAGATAGGCACTTGAAAATGGTACGGAACCCTTTGTGTGCGAGTCCGATCCGCACTTGGCCGGTTTTTATAAAATTACGTATAGTAAGCCCATGTTATTGAATAACAAACATAATTACAACATAAACACTTTCACGTTAATATTATCACTAATATTTAATTCAATATTATGCTTTACTATTTTCAGATTCTCACCTTACATTAAAACAAAATCATCAAAATATCCTCCTACAAAGAAGGAACGATTAACATCCAATTATAAAGAAAAATACATGTTTATAAATCGCGACAAGCGTTTCAATATAGTATCTAACAAAAATACGGGTCGTAGAAGATTTGAAGGCCATGGATCATTTGTTGAAACCCCAAAGAACCATAGAGATAGTAGAAGTAAAGAAGAATCAAAAGAAGAGGAAATTCGTGATTATCAAAAATATGAAATTCATCACTCCGAAAGCGATAATGAAAGAAGCAACGATAATTACAAGAGATCAGATCACAGTAACTCTCAAGAAACACGTACGTCGAAAAAAAAACATTTCGTCGTTTCTTCACGCGCAAAACACATTAATAAAAGTATACCTCATTATTCCCGTAGTAACAAGAAAAAATATGAATTTATACATGGTTCTAAACAGAAAAATATTGCTGAAAAGGATTGTGAGACAGTCATCAAACACATCGACAATATACAAAAAGAGTTAAACGATGTCAAATCTATAATCAAGCTCAAAACTGACTTAAATAATGCTCCAAAGAGAGCAAACAGAGATAAAACTAGTGCTGAAGTTTTTGAGAAAAAAATAAAAACTACAGATAATAATGAAGAAATATATGAAGAAAGCAATGTTATTGAAGAAACATCTAATGAAACAGAAATTATTGAACAAAATCTGGGGAATAAAGTAAAACAAACTTCGAAGCAATCACAAGATTCAAAAGATAAAAACATATTTTCTAACATTGAAAAGGAAATACAATCTAATGAAGCAGACGGGGCAAAACCTAGGTCAAACTCGGAAGAGAAACGTCGTTTCAGAACAGAAGATAATAATACGTCATATATAGAGAGAAACAGTAAATCAACTCACGAAAAATCCGGAATAACCAAAAAACATAATAACAATTACGAAATATCGAGAAAATTTTATGAAGGAATTGATTCGTGGAAAGAAGTCAATGCATCCGCGTCTATGAATGTTGAGAATACAAAGGCTACTGAATCTTTAGATGCTATCAATAAAACTACTATTACCGAAAATTTTACTTCCGACTTAGCAATCAAATCCAGTAACATTATTTTGAACGTAATAAATATGAATAAGCGAATGAATACAAGGAAACTTAATACAACGCCATCTATTGATACAACTTACTTACTACTAACTAAACAGTTAGAATCAACGCAAAGACCTTTACCAGAAAATGAATTTATCCCCACTAAATCTGAGAACATCAATAATAATGATGTAAGAGTTACAACTAATAAGACCACATCCAAAATTATAATATCAGCTACCGACAAAATGGAAAACGAAATGTATTCTGTGATGCACACAAATGAACCGAGTTTGCATGATAACAATAAAAATATGACAAATGCTGAAGTAGTTAATGCAACTATGGATAAGACTGACATGATAAATGACATGTTAGCTGAAAATTTGTTAAATAATGAAACTAGGAGATTCTTCAATAGAGAAAATCCACCGGTGCCTGAAGATTTTAATATGTTGGAAGATTATGACGTTCCTAATGATATAATGACATAAATTGTACTTACTATTTTAATCTTGATTAAAATGTATCCGATAATTACTATTGTAGCTGCTACTTTGTTGAAATATCCCATAGGCAGAAGCCACGGGATATTTTACATCCTTTTTTTTTAAATAACTAAATTTCAAAATTGACAATTAAATTTAGTCCACCGGCAGGACTCGAACCTCATTTTAGGTATAGCCCCTAATGCCTTAACCTTTCGGCAACGGTGCAACCCCTAAACGTGATATAAAGAGATTGATATATTTTGACGACCGGTTTGGGATCCACCGTAGCCAAAAGGTGTATATCTCAATAAAAATGCTATCTGCAAAATCAGCTTTCGTAGTAGTTGACCTGACCCTTCAATAAAATGATGTGCCATCAAAAAATAACCTACTGAGACACGTAAAAAGGCTATTGAAGTTGAAAACAACTTATCGTGACAACGACAATTTACTCCACATCAATCTATTACATTCGTCTGTCGCAATATGAAATATACAAGAAACACTAACAATGTTACCGCTGACACGATACACAAACAAATGATAATGCAGTTAAAATTTCGGCCTAAACAAGAATTTTGTCCGTGCAGTGGTCGGTTGATTCTGAAGGCACTTCTGTAGGCTGAACCTTCGGGTTTTTGACGAGGTTTTTGCTGTGGGTCTTCCATGATATCGAATCTGAAAAAATAAGCAGATTGGTTAATACAAAAAATAGGGATGACAAAAAGAAAAAATTGTACCATCAGTTAGTTTACCTACCAAAAAAAGACGATATTTTGTAGTTGCGAAAACAAAAAAATCCAGCTATGGAAAGAGCTAAGCTCGGCGTTTGCCTGCGTGATCGAATCAGAAATGAAGAGATCCACAGGAGAACGAAGGTCGAAGATAAATAAATTTAGACTACATTTCAACCTGCAAATTTAATAATCTCTTTATAACACACTAGCTGACCCGGCAGACTTCGTACTGCCTCAATCGATACATAAAAGACCTAAACATTTGTATAAAATAAACTGGGCCGTCGAGACTTCGTTTATGCGGTACTCCTACCCCTACACTACCCCTACCCTACACTACCCTAAAAAATCTTGGCAAAAAAATTCAAGTTTTTAATTAACAAAATAAAGCTCAAATTGACTCTACATTTTAGTTAGAAAACGTTTGTATGGGAAAAAGAAAAAGGCTGTTTTAAGGGGTTTTCAGGCAATTATTCGAATTTTTCTCGCCGTTAAAACTATCCTTGAACTTCCACGAACATTAAAAAAAAAGAATTGGCCAAATTGGTCCAGGCTTTGTAGAGTTATGCGCTTAGCAACACATTTTGCGATTCATTTTTATATTATAGATATCTAAGGAGAACGCAGAAACATACGTTCTAAATGTTGACCGGTGTCTACTTGTATTCTTGTTAACCCCTCGTGCTTAGCTAAAATGCTTGTGTTACGAGGGGGTTCACATCGGTAGTGCAATGGGTGGGGTTTGAACCAGCGACCACTAGATCACAAGTCCGACGCTCTACGGCCGCTTGGCTAATTATTGATGATGATTATATCATTAAAGAATTACCGATCAAACGTCTTTAGCTCCTCTACAGAACACCGCAGTGAGTATGACGACAGTAATCACCATGCCCAATAGACCGACGGTGGCTATGGACTGCAGAGCTCTCTCGGGGCGGAAGGGTCCAGGGTGGTAGCTGTCCATCCAAGTGTACTGGGGTTTGCTCATTTGTAGTACAGCTGGAACAAAAAACAAACGCTTATAAACAGGGCCCCGAGTCTACTTATGTAATGGCGTGTCCATGAACTGTGGTCGGTTGTTTTCCCATTTGGTAATCTACTAATCCAAATGACGTCATAATGGTGTCACTATGACGCAACGATCACATTAGCGTAGTTGAATATAATAACAAATGATACATTTATAAGTTTTGAAATCGCCTAAATAAACATTACAATCTCCCTAACCATCTCCCCTGCTACTTCTGTTGACGGCCTTTTTCTGCGGTAGCAACACCGACTGCCATTCCAGCGCCGACACCATCCATAGTGAGATTAGTAGATTACCGTTTTTGGCATAATGATATCATGACGGCACTACGGTGGCACAATAATTAAAAAAATCCCCTGTTCCACATATCCCTACAGACATATCCCCACTGGTAGGGATACTAGGTTTTTTTTTCCAATTATAGCCACCGGTAGGGATATATGGAATACTAGCTTCTGCCCGCGGCTTCGCACGCGTGGATTAAGTTTTTCTGTCATTAAACCCTTTATTTTCCAAAAAAAAATCAAGGTAATAAACTATAAATTTCATTCTAATCCTACTACTACTCCTACCCTAGTTATAGTGAAGTTGAGATGCCAGAAATATTATAATATAGCTGGTGCCCGCGACTTCGTTCGCGTTGAAGTACGTAAAAGTAATTAATAAGTTTTTAAATCAAAGAATTTCTCTATAAACTACATTATTAGTTTTTCCCGTTGGGGCTAAAACAAACAATTGTTCAGCGCTACTCACTCGTGAACATGCAACAGACAGCTGGCCGTGGGAAAAGCAGTTAGATCTTAGATCCACTCCAGTAGCCTTAAGAGTTTGACCTTGGGATTTGTTAATGGTCATTACGAAGCAGAGACTTATAGGAAACTGTGTGCGCTTAAATTCGAACGGAAAATTGTTGGGAATGAGTGGAATTCTTGGTATAAAAACGGTTTCGCCCGCACCACATCCAGTGAGAATCTCAGCATGTATTAAATTTCTCTGCAAAGCACTTACTTTAAGTCGGGTGCCATTGCATAATTTGGGTGGAGTTAGATTTCTCAAAATCATTATGGGCACTCCGACTTTCAGTGTGATTTTATGTGCAGGAAGGCCACTCGCTGTTAGAGAGCTCAAAAACTCTACTGGGTAGTTTGTAGCATCGTCCTCGTTTACAACGCTGTTAAAGGACGTGTAAACCACTTCATCTCCAACAATACCAAATTTTTTTCATTTAATGCAGCAGCTTGTTCGTTTTTTGGTGTAAGTATGGCGCGTTCACATAACCAAGAATTATCATGATGCGGAATACTTGAAACGTCTCCAAACACTGAATTTACCAGCTCATCATCGGACGACACAACTCTGCCTAAAACTTCGGGAATTACAACTTGTCCTCAATCGCGATTGCCTTTCCATAGAGCTTTCTGAAGCTCGAGATGATGATTGGCGTTCACGATCATAGCTAAGCCGTGCATCACGATCAGAAGGAGTTTCCAGAGAGCGTGCTATAGCATGACGTACTCGATCAGCTTCAAGTCGGAGCTGCCGCTCGTCATTTGATTCCTGTGATCTAACCAACCTCTTTCTTTTTGCTTCTCTACTATTTTTTGAGAGATTTGGTCGTTTTCGAGGCATTGCTACGATAAAGTAACTTAACTACTTAACAACAACAACAAATCAACAAATAACCAAATCGCAAAGCAATAACAAAAGTCCGTTTTAGTAACCAAGTCAAATGATTGATTGATATGTATAAGAACGTATTCCAGAAACAATGAAAATCTGAAAGAAAGCGCTGTGGTTGCTCCTCTGCGTTACAGATTTCACAACCACACAATGACCAAATACACTACAACAATAACATAAGCCCGAAGGCATCTTTACATCACAATATAATGGGAGTTTTAGCCAGTAATTTAACTGTTACCGCCTTCACCACGTGGAGGTACTCCCAGCTTATGCGACTGTTGGCGCTTAATATAACCCAAATGCAGGCCTACCTGCCAGTCTAGGAGACATACAGTTGAATCATAAAAGTTTCGTCTAAATCGTCTCTATAACAATCAGAATTCAATTTCTTGCCTGCCCCCTAAGCTAGGTAGCGTGATTATTTGTTTCCTTTGTTCAAGTCCAGATAACACTCACTTGATTAAAAAAATAGTTCCATCAAAATCGGTTCAAAACAATCAAACTTCAATTTTCTGCCTACCCCCTAAGTCAGGTGGCTTGATTAGTTTTACTCCAGGTAAAACTCAGTCGAACAAAAAAAACTGTCAAAATCGGTTAAAAGCAATCAAAATTCAATTTGCTGCCTACCCCCTAAGTCAATTGGCGTGATTATTTATATCCTAGTTTACAGTCCAGGTAATACTCTGTCAAATAAAAAAAAGTTCCATCAAAATCGGTCCAGTAGATTCTGAGATTAGCCCGGACAGACAGACAGACAGAAAGACAGACAGACAGAAAGACAGACAGACAAAAATTCTAAAAATTGTTGTTTTGGCTTCTATTGCTATAATTAAGACCCCCTGTAACGGTTTTTCATAAAAATCTTCAATGTACAGACATCAACCACTTACAATTTTATTATATGTATAGATTTTGCTCCAGATATCTCCACCGATTTGGACTGGTTGGGATAGTTGGATTTTTATTTCGATTTATCGCTACCAGGAGGGATATATTTTTTTAAGGTTGTTTGTTGCAAACTTTATTTGATATTTGCCACGCTAAATATACAGGGTGTCCAAGAACCTGGCGTCCAACTGGATTCCCACGATGCCCCAAGTTCTAACAGTACTCAGAAAAATATTTTAAAAAATCCACCCCATGTACTTACAGAATTATACTGATTTAAAAAAAAAAGGGGAAATGAGCACCCTGTGACATACTTTTGAATGCTGTGACTGCTAATGCTGATAATTTCGATATTTCTTGGAGGTTTTGTAATCTAGGGTATTGCTGTGTCTAAATAGAATGTAAAAATAAAGTACTTATTGTACCATTTTAAAATAAAATATTATTTTAACTAAAGGTGATATGGAAAACTATTGAATTTCGCAACTTTGACCGACTGTAGTGTAAAAAAAATGTACCAAAATAGTATGGCAAGTGACGTCAAATTTTGACGCGTTTATTCCTCTTTTTAAAAAGGTATAATACTTACACATTAATTTGAAAAACAAAAATTTGATAATATTTTTACTCAACAACCCAATTTTTACGATGTCTTACAGAATTCTTAGAAAGAAAAATTTACGACGAATTGAATCTAACCTCTAAAGAATTACTATTGTATGCTCATAAAAATAACAACAGGCCTCTCAAAAAACAGGTTAGACCGTAAGGGACGGTATGTGCATGCATCTCACCATAGTGATTCGTTATTACAACAGGAGGGAGCAAGACAGAAACTATCTTTGCGATTTGCTGGTTCTTCTTTATGGTACCCCATTATTCAGGTAAGAGTGAGGGAGAAAAAGGTTAGAGGTGCGAGTGAGATAGATAGTGACGCTATCTGGGATCGTGCTATTTAGGATAACAGTACGGTCAGTACGCGTCACTGCCTCCTGCCGTTACTACGCACCTCTCTCTTATTGTTACCATTGATCACGTACTACGATTTAAAGCTTTGTTTATTGGACTCGATTACTCTTTGTGCTCTGGACTTTGAAACGAACTCTTTACGACGACCTTTGCCTGTGTTTGGACAGTTTGTGTTTTGTGTGTGCTACCATGGCGACCTACACTCCGCAAGAATACGCAAATATGCACTACATTTATGGAGAATGTAGAGGTAATGGGCGAGCTGCAGCGAGACTTTACAGAGAAAGGTATCCGAGGGCTACGCGATATCCCGACCATCGAGTTTTCATTAATGTGCACAGATCACTATGTGACGGGTGGTTCCCCAATCAAGTAGCTGGTGAAGGACGACCCGTAAATGACTTCATACGCGATGAAGTTTTAGAGGCGGTGTCGGCAAATCCAAGCATCTCTGTGCGAGGAATAGAAGCTGATACGGGGATACCGAAGAGCACAGCACACAGTATTCTCCAAAAAGAAGAATATCATCCGTACCACGTACAGCGAGTGCAAAGTCTTTTACCTCGAGACTATCCGAGCCGAGTCGCGTTTTGTGAAACAATCCTGCAAAAACATCGAGAAGACGAAAACTTTAGCGACAAAATTTTGTGGTCAGATGAATCAACATTTAAGAAGGATGGCTACATGAACCTACACAACTTGCACGAGTGGCATGTGGAAAATCCGCACTTGATGCGAGAAGATAGATCCCAGTACCGGTTCAAAGTGAACATGTGGACCGGTATTCTCTGTGGGAATATTATTGGTCCATTTGAGATGCCCGAGAATTTGACTGGCGAATCATATTTAAATTTTCTTCAAAATGATTTGCCAAACTTACTAGAAGAGACCCCACCAGATATGTGGTTCCAACACGACGGCTGTCCAGCACATTTTCGCGTATCCGTTAGAGAGTTTTTGGACGAGCAATACCCGAACAGGTGGATTGGGCGATCAGGAACAATCCCGTGGCCAGCCCGCTCACCTGACTTAAATCCGCTGGATTTTTTTTTCTGGGGAACTATGAAGGAGCTCGTTTATGCGAAGCCCATTAATGACATCGCTGACCTTCGTGAGAAGATAACACAAGCAGTGCAGGTGATACGTCAAAAAAGTTACTCGCGAAACATAAAGCGGTCCTTTTTAAGGAGAGTGAGAGCTTGTATTGCCGCGGGTGGTCAACATTTTGAACATTTATTGTAATAAAATATCTTTAAACTAACATTCTTTGCTTTTATTCTACTGGGAACCCATCTACCTGTGTGTATTTCCTTCTTGCTCACTCTTGGAACCGAAGTAAATAATAGTAGTAACATAACAGTTTCTAAGATAAGAAAGGGTCCGACAGTTACCGTTAGTAGGTAGGCACTTCGTAAAAATTGGGTTGTTGAGTAAAAATATTATCAAACTTTTTTTTTCAAATTAATGTGTAAGTATTATACCTTTTTAAAAAGAGGAATAAACGCGTCAAAATTTGACGTCACTTGCCATACTATTTTGGTACATTTTTTTTACACTACAGTCGGTCAAAGTTGCGAAATTCAATAGTTTTCCATATCACCTTTAGTTAAAATAATATTTTATTTTAAAATGGTACAATAAGTACTTTATTTTTACATTCTATTTAGACACAGCAATACCCTAGATTACAAAACCTCCAAGAAATATCGAAATTATCAGCATTAGCAGTCACAGCATTCAAAAGTATGTCACAGGGTGCTCATTTCCCCTTTTTTTTTTAAATCAGTATAATTCTGTAAGTACATGGGGTGGATTTTTTAAAATATTTTTCTGAGTACTGTTAGAACTTGGGGCATCGTGGGAATCCAGTTGGACGCCAGGTTCTTGGACACCCTGTATATGAAATGGCAAATTCCGGAAACAATGGTCTGTGTTTGGGCGAAAACAGAACAAATAATTTTGCTTAAGCATGGCATTTCAAAATTAATGAAAAATCTAATAGACAAATTAATTTATACGGATTGCTGAATATACTACATAAGCACTCTATAGTTCAAAAAAACCGCTTGAAATCTATTATACACGACTTGAAAGCACCAAAACCCCGAAACCAGGGATATGTTTTACGTGATATTGTTATCCAAAATACACAACTACAACTTGTTATGGCAGAAATTATAGTAGGTGCTTTCTTAGATATGGTAAGGTAAACGGCTACATTGCATTTTGTACAATTTTATATTTTACGTTGTCTCAAATGAAGTTATGTTTTAATTAGTAAGTAAATAAGTTTTGTGCAAGTTTTACTAGCATTTTTCCTTTTCATATATATTTGGCGTGGCAAATATCAAATAAAGTTTGCAACAAACAACCCTAAAAAAAATATATCCCTACTGGTAGCGATAAATGGAAATAAAAATCCAGCTATCCCAACCAGTCCAAATCGGTGGAGATATCTGGAGCAAAATATTCCATATATCCCTACCGGTGGCTATAATTGGAAAAAAAATCCTAGTATCCCTACCAGTGGGGATATGTCAGTAAGGATATGTGGAACAGGGGAAAAAAATAGCAGACTCGGCCCCCAGTGTCTGGGTGTTTTATTGACACCCAAAAATCTATCCCTTATTAATATTAGTGCAGGTACATTATCTATGTGGGCCGGATTGCTTATGCGTGCCCGGCCCCCGACAACGGCGGATCGAAGGAATGTCCGGGGGGTTTTAGTGGTCTAGGGTCCTCTCCTCGTGCTATGAGTTAGCACAACACGCTATGGAGATGGCGAGTCCCACATATCCCGCCGCCGCGCCAGCGCGCGAATTCGCTGTAGCGGCGGTAAGTGCATTTCCCGCCGGACAACTATTATCTATGTACTTACTCCGTAAAAGTCATAATGAAAGTTCTTAATAAAGTACCCAAAACCGAAGGCCATTCACGATTAATGAATGTAGACGAGCGCAAAGTGGTATGTCAAGATCGTAGCAAGTGGAAGGGAGTCGTCTCTGCCTATCCCTATGGGATGTATGTATGTTAGTCATAATCCCTTCGTCAACGATCGCCTTGAGTCAAGGTCCTAGTCCAGCAGGGGGCGCAGGTTGTAGTTTGTCGTTTATAAACCATTTAATAAGGCTGGAGCTCTGCTCGCCTTTATGCCCGGTGAAGTAGTAAAACCCTAATGACTTTTTACATAAATGTCCGTACGAAAAAATAAAGTAGGTACTTACTGCATTCGCAATCTCCACGGGCCATTTTTATATTAGTTTTAATCTATAACAAAACATTTTGAACTTAATTCATTAAAGAAATTTATTTATTTATTCCGGAACGAAAACCGCTTGCAACCACTTTTTTTCAGACGAATGGAAATAGTCACGTGACTTTTTCTACTTTACCACGCATAAAGGCGAGCATGGCTCTTAATAAAAGGATTAAGACTACAAACTAAGCTCCCTTCGCAAGATGGCGCCCCATGTTGGTGTAGGACCGAGCGAACGCTCAATGGCGCTCTATGGCGCCCCCATTTGGGTCAACGTCAATGACCAATGACCCTACTGTGGCCCACGCTGGACACTCCACCACCGTGCAGCACACGGTGGTCCGGCGTGGGCCAACGAGCGGGAGGAGCTCGTTGACGTGGTGGGAGACGACCTCTCGCTGCCGACCATTATTTTAAAGATGGTCCAAAGTGAGAGGTCGTGAGAGGCGGTTGCCCCGGAGGCCGCGGAGCGGGAGAGGGAAGAAGATCCCTCCGCCCACCCGCTCCGCAGACGGCGTGTTGGCCGTCGGTGGCGGGCCGATACCCGCCGCCTACCGCCCTGGACTCGGCCTCGGGGAGTGGGGCACATGGGCCCCGCTCCCTTCGAGGCTGACCCATGAGTAGTAGGGACGCTTCTACACTCCAGGCGTCCCTATATTTGGGCAAATGGCCACTGTAAATGTGGCCGAGGAGATCCCGCGGTGCCATACTGGCCGCGGGTGCCATGCCGTCGGGGGGCCGGATTGCTTATTCGTACCCGGCCCCTGCCAACGGCGGATCGAAGGAGTGTATGGGGGGTTTTAGTGGTGTAGGGTCCTCTCCTCTTGGTATGAGTTTAGCATACCACGCTATGGAGAGGGCGAGTCCGACATATCCCACTGCCAGCCATGCGGCCCGCTATAATTACACGTTAAGCGACCTTGCAATAGAGGCTCTGTCGAATTAATTCACGCACAAGCAATACATTGATTAATAATATTTGTATTGATGTATAAAAACAAGTGGTTGGCAAGAACTCATAAACGGCAAAAAATCACAAAAAAGTTTTTATCTATATTGGACTTCTTTTGACACATTCTTTAAAACGCAAAAACTCAATCATTTCTATCTAGTCATTTTTTACGCGTTACGGCCTTGCCATTAATCCATAACTGCAACTTTGGAAATCAGGCATTTACAAAGATCGCTAAGCTGCACAAGTTATTTTTGTTAAATAGATAATAATTAAAATACCTAAATCACACAAAAATACCGATTATCTCAGAATAGTGAATAGGTATGTCACATAATGACTTCTTGCAATAAGCCGACGAAGTGGTCGCCCATTGGTCGAAATTCAACCATAATTTATAAAAATTCTAGCGACCCGCCCCACGGGTACTATGCTGATGTATTATACATATAAACCTTCCTCTTGAATCACTCTATCTATTAAAAAAACCGCATCAAAATCCGTTGCGTAGTTTTAAAGATTTAAGCATTCATAGGGATATAGGGACAGAGAAAGCGACTTTGTTTTATACTATGTAGTGATTAGCATTCTGCACTCCTTCTCTATTTAAACTATACTTAAGTGCGCGAAATTTCATACTCCTCAAAGTGGTACTAAGTTTTTACTTTACATAGTTATCCTACTAATATTATAAACGCGAAAGTTTATAAGTATGGATGGATGAATGGATGGACGTTTGTTGCTCTTTCACGCCAAAACTACTGAACGGAATTGGCTGAAATTTTGCACCGGGATAGGTTATACGCTGGATTAACATATAGGCTAACATATAAACGCTCCCACGAGCGTTGCCAGACGTCCCGATTTTAGCGGGACGTCCCGATTTTTATATCGAAATTCTTTTCGATTTTGCCCGGCGTGGGGATCGAACCCACGATCTCCGAGATTTAAAGCGAGCCAAATACCGCTCCGCTACGGAGGTTGTCCTCGTTTTGTCAAATACGAGTGTGTTATCTTGTCTAGCGAGACCAATCATTAACTAAGTATAAAGCTTACTTTTTTATAAAGGTAATTTTACACTTTATTTCTTGATATAAGATATTTCTTTTTTCTATCTTCCTATTCTAATAATACTATAATTTATTTTAGACAAATGTTAATATTTCTGCTTTCGTTTCACTTCAAGATATGATCTATGGTATTATGACAATTATTTTTTAAATGCATAAACAGGTTACAAGAAAAAGTTTTCAATTCTTCAAACGACTTTATGATTTTCGACCCGTCAGCGACCGCCCTGAGCCGAGGTCCAAGCCCCATAGGGGACGCCCTTTTGCGCAGGTTGCTTAATTTGTAGTGTTTAAACCATTTATCTAGGCTGGAGCTCTGCTCGCCTACGTAGCCACGAGGCTTTTGCTACTTCACCGAGCATAAGCCTTGTGGCTAACTACATAGGTCCGTCCGAAAAGAAAAATCACCACTTTGTTTTCTTTAATTGACTACATTTTATTTCTCTTACATAAGAAATATTTTCTAGTATTTTGAAAACCTTTAAAACTTTAGAAATTTCATACAAACATTTTCACCAGCTTAAAGGTTGAATTTTGCAAGATCCCATCTTAGTGAGCACCTATGTTCTAAAAGAGACTCCTAGAATTAGTAGTGATTGAGATTTCGTGATGAGTGAGTGAGTGAATGAATGACTTTTCGCTTTTTTAACCTACTAATATTATAAACGCGAAAGTTTGTAAGTATGGATGGATGAATGGATGGATGTTTGTTACTCTTTCACGCCAAAACTACTGAATGGAATTGACTGAAATTTTGCACCGGGATAGGTTATACGCTGTATTTAATATATAGGCTACAAACATCACGTTCCGATCCACTGGAGCAGAGTAACGCGGGTAAAACCGCGGGTTGCAGCTAGTGTATAGATAATACATAAAACAATATATATTTATATACATAAGTAGGTTTATCAATTTAACAATGATTATATAAGACATTAATATAAAAAATCTCATATACCTACTTAACTCATCCTACTAATATTATAAACGCGAAAGTTTGTAAGTATGGATGATGGATGTTTGTTACTCTTTCACGAAAAACTAATGAATGGATTTGGCTGAAACTTGGCACGGGGATGGTTAATAAGCTCGATTAACATATAGGCTACAAAAAATCAGGACTACATCTCCGACCCACTGGAGCAGAGTTACGCGGGTAAAATCGCGGGGCACAGTAGTATCATAATAACTTTAAAGCACACGAGTTCAAATATAAAATAATTTTCAAAGTATTTTGGTAGGTAATCGAAAATAGTTTGTAGGTGATATCTTGATGTTTAATTTAAAACGACATTTCAACGTGTATTAAATAAAATTTACTGGGTGTAGAAGAGTGCACCCACGAATGTGACACGTCCCCTCTCGCTATCCCGACCTTTAGTTTGCAAAGAACCTACTGAAGCCCTCGTAGAGCCGTGTCCGAGAACTCAGGGCGGTCGCTGGAGATGAGATTGAGGGATTATGACTTTTAGTATTTTAGGGGAGTATTGTGCAACTGTCGCTCTACTTTACAGTTCGCGGGCCTCTCGGACTTCGAGTCTAAGAGGGCAAACTAAGGATCAGGAGGACGAGGGGGGAAGTAGAGCGACAGTTGCACATAATTCCTCCTAAAAATCTACAAGTCGTCATGGCTAATCTTCCCGCCGGCAACCAACCTTAGCCGAAGTCAAAGGCCCACACGGGGCGCCCTCTTGCTCATCGGGTATACAGGCGAGCACGGCTTCAGCCTTCATGAATTGTTTGATATTTTTTTAAATTACAAATAAAGCAACACGACAAGAGGGCGTCCCGAGTGGGACGTGGACTTTGGCTCAGGGCGGTCGCTGGCAGGGGATTAAAGGATTCATCATCATCAGCCCGTATAACGTCCACTGCTGAACATGGGCCTCCTCCGAGGTAGGGTATTTGCCATAATCACCTCGCTTGGCAGGCGGATTGGTGACCGCAGTATTATGTTGTACCACACAAGGAATCGCTGCTGCCCGTTCCCTATATATGTATATATACGACTATTATAACTAGATGATGTTCTTACAATCGGGACGAGCGTGCGGGACCAATCTATCTACGAGAATGTATCACTATCACTAGCTTGCTGCTTATTAAGTAAATATAGCCTATGTCATTCAGGGTGAATGTATCTTTCCAATGGTGATTTTTTTTAATCGGCACTGTAGTTTTTCAGTTTATTTATTACAAACATACCTATCTACATACACACAAAATACAAATCTTTCCTCTTTATAATATTAATATAGATATAAGTTTACATAATGTTTTAAAATTATAACGTTCTAGAATATTAAATGACATTTACACTTAATAAAATGTCAATATTAGCTTATTAAAAGTTCATTATCACTTTATTATTGCTATTTTAATGATTTCGGTAATCACACTTGTTCAAATTGGAATGAAATTAATCTACAATAAAACAGTTTGTTCGAGAATATTCGATAATTGTCGCTTACCTATTAAACCAAAGCAGCTTTTTTTCGGATTGATATACGCAGTTAGCCATGAGGCTTTTGCTACTTCACCGGGCATAAAGGCGAACAGATCTCCAGCCTTAATAAATAGTTTAAAAACTACAAACTAAGCAACCTGCGCAAGAGACCTCGGCTCAGGGCGGTCGCAGGCGATGAGATTGAGGAATAATCACTTTTTGTATTTTAGGGGAGTTTTGTGCAACTGTCGCTCTACTTACAGTTCGCGGGTCTCTCGGACTTCTTTTTTTTTACATTAAATATAGGCTTACGTTTGACCATAATCTCGCTTGATGGAAGGCGAAGATAAGGCCTAAGATGATACACGCTTGCCTAGAAAGTGTCTGTTCACTTTAGCCTTAAAAATGTCCAGATTATAGCGTTCCGGAAAAACTGACCCCGGCAGAGAATTCCACTCCTTAGCCGTCCGCATTATGAAAGAAGAAGCAAATCGCTTCGTGCGTATTGGAGGAATGTCTACAACAAAAGGGTAAAAGCGCCCGCCGCGCCTACTCGTCCGGTGATGGAAGGGTGAAGGGGGTATCAGCCTCAGGTTATGCAGATCCTCCGCACACTCCCCGAAACTTCCGAAGACATCAGATCTACGAGGGCATCGGATGGTTCTTTGCAAACTAAAGGACAGGAGGACGAGGGGGGAAAGCCAAAGCAGCATTTACCTTAATATGTATTACAAAAATGGTAACAAAACCGATTTCAAAGAAAAAAACTGTTACAAAAAAAATTAATCTATATATTATATAAAAGAAAGTCGTGTTAGTTACACTATTTATAACTCAAGAACGGCTGAACCGATTTGGCTGATAATTGGTAGGGAGGTAGCTAAGAACTGGGAGAAGGACATAGGATACTTTTTATGCCGTTCCCGTCGTTCCCATGTAACGTGACATAAAACGTGGTATAACAAAACGCAACTGACATGGAATAACAAAACAACTCAGTCAAAATAGAAGTCAGCGGTTCATTTGTTAAAAACGCAACTGACAGCTGAGCATATTTAAAAAAAAGTCTTACCGGTTGATGCATTCGTTTAAAGCAAGGAATATAAATACTCTCTGCCGGTTTAAAGTTTCTAATAAAAAGCCACAAAGGAAACTTCAACTTCAAAATTTTTAATATTGTATTGCTGTGCCGTTTATCTATCTATCTATATATATAAAAATCAATTGCTGTTCGTTAGTCTCGCTAAAACTCGAGAACAGCTGGGCCAATTTAGCTGATTTTGGTTTTGAATGTTTGCCGTGGTGGAGGGAAGGTTTAAACGGTGAGAAAATGTGGAAAATTTGAGATGGAAATTGTAAAAATGATAATTTTATTTTCCCATACAAATTATTATAACTGTCAAACGTTACAGTTTTGTTCCGTCATAGTTTGATTGAGCAACCAAAAAGTGACAGATAGTCGATAGTATTTTAAAATCAGAAGAAGTACATTTCTAGACGAAAGTTGATCTGTCACCATTGTGAAATATTTATAGGTGGGTTCAGAATTTTATTTTGAAAAGAGTAACGATATACTTAGTACAACGTTCATGTTGTGATTTTGGCTTCGCTTGAACCAGTTTTTGAAGTTTTTTTTTCATAACTAATAGTAGGTAGGTGATACGAAGTGCATCGATGAACTTCGTATCACCCTACTTAAATCATTGGCATATCATCGATCATGGATAGAGTTATTTTTTTTTATTATAATCTTATGGCGTTTGACATTGACTGAATGCGCTCTTAGTGCACATTACGGTTAGTTCAGTGCTATCACGCCTTATATTAAAAGTTCAATTTAATTTAGAGCTTTAGCTAAGATAGTACAAAGTCTGTCGGGTCAGCTACATTGATCCAATCTTCAAAAACTAGAAAATCGCAAAATAATGGAATCACCTAAAAGAAAAAAAAGGAGGGTGATTCCAGAGGGGTCGGATTGTTCATGCCGGCCCCCGCCGGCCCCCGGCCAACGGCGGATCGAACGAGTGTCCGGCGGGTTTTTAGTGGTGTAGGGTCCTCTCCTCGTGGTATGAGTTTAGCATACCACGCTATGGAGAGGGCGAGTCCCACATATCCCATCGGCAGCGCGCGAATACGCTGCAGCGGCAGTAGGATTGCGTAAATGCATTTCACCCCGGACAACAAAAAAAAAGTGATGCGAGAGCCGGAAACTCAATTTCATCAGTCATCACGCGGCAGCACACTGCACACTGGTCGAGGAGTGTCCGGTTTGGGCAGTTGAGCGAGAGTCATGGTATCAGTCCTCTTGCTACCGACCATTGTCCAGTTTGTAGAAGACCCCGGAGCGTGTTTAGAAGAAAGATCTCTCCTACCCATTTCACCGAAGGCGCAGAAATCGTAGGCTGTCCCCAGAGCCTCGGCTTTGAGGAGTGGGGAGCATAGCCCCACTTTCTTTTAGAGCCTGACCCGTGATGCGTAGACACGTAGTGGTGCTCCGTGCGCCCGCAAAAGATGCATTTAATGAACCCTAAAATAAAATCCTCGGGAGAGTCCATGACACCGTGTACCGGATGTACCGTGTATGGATTAGCTATTACCGGTGCTCCATTTACTGGCATTTAGGGGAACACCCTCGGTTCAAGTGGGTTAACCATCTTATCATGACATAATTGGCATATCATCGATCATGAATAGAGTAATTTTTTAATCTTATTTATTGTAATATTATGGCGTTTGACATAATATTGACAGAATGCGTGCTAATCTTAGTGCTCATCACGGTTAGTTCATTGCTATCACGCCTTATATTAAAAGTTCAATTCAATTTATAGTTTTAGCTAAGACAGTACAACGTCTGTCGGGTCAGCTAGTATGCAATAAAAAGTAAAAAAAAAAACATAGGTAATAAGAACCTAACCAAACTCTCATCACACTATCCTTGAAATACATCATCTGTACAGCATCATCATAAAAAGCTGAAGAGTTTATTTGTTTGTAATTTAGTTTGTTTGCTTGAACGCGTTTATCTCAGGAACAGGTCCGATTTGAAAAATTCTTTCAGTGTTAAATATCGAGTGTCCATTTATCGAGGAAGTACCCACGGGGACGGAAGCTACGCGGGTGTATCGGCGGAAAGCTAGTCTCCAATTTAAAATAATCATTGAAATGGGTTGGCATGATATTGTGTTATTCGTCCATTACTCACGCACATACTGTTAATGCAAGAACCATTAACATATTAAATTTAAAAAACCGGCCAAGTGCGAGTCGGACTCGCGCACGAAGGGTTCCGTTTCAGTTACAAGTGCGTACCTATTTTTTATATCAAGAATAAATAAAAAAGCGTATGTTTATGAAATGAAATGTTATTTTATATTTTTATATTCGAGTTCATTGAATGAAAGCTAAATTGCGGTTTACGATTTTTGACGTATTAAAAAAAAACTACTTACAAGATCTCGTTCAAACCAATTTTCGTTGGAAGTTTACATGGTAATGTACATCATATATTTTTTTTAGATTTATCAGTCTCTTATTTTAGAAGTTACAGGGGGGGGGACACACATTTTACCACTTTGGAAGTGTCTCTCGCGCAAACTATTCAGTTTAGAAAAAAATTACATTAGAAACCTCAACATCATTTTTGAAGACCTATTCATAGATACGCCACACGTATGGGTTCGATGAAAAAATTTTTTTTGAGTTTCAGTTCTATGTATGGGGAACCCCAAAATTTATTGTTTTTTTTCTATTTTTGTGTGAAAATCTTAATGCGGTTCACAAAATACATCTACTTGCCAAGTTTCAACATTATAGTTCTTATAGTTTCGGAAAAAAGTGGCTGTGACATACGGACGGACAGACAGACAGACAGACAGACAGACAGACAGACAGACAGACAGACAGACATGACGAATCTATAAGGGTTCCGTTTTTTGCCATTTGGCTACGGAACCCTAAAAAGAATAAAACACATATTAAAAACCAAATCAGACGAAAGAGAAACTCGTAAAACGCGCGAAACGAAAATTAAAAAAAAAACAAAGGAAGAGAGAATCGTCCGTCACGACTTTTTGTAAATTTTAATTAATTAGATAGTTTTACTACTGGCAATAAACCTATTATTATACAGTCCACTTTTTTCTTCCACCTGGGCCTTAACACATTAAAACTTTTATGATTTTCTCATGGATGCCATTGTAAGAATTGAACCAAATTGAAATGGGACCAAACATGGTCAATGCATAAGATTTCAAATAAAAAAAATCTGTAGAAAAATCTGTGGTAACTAAGAGTCCTACTTCTTTTTTGAAGTTCGATTTAAAACTACGTCCCACAGGGGACGCCCTCTTGCGCAGGTTGCTTAGTTTGTAATGTTTAAACCATGTATCTAGGCTGGAGCTCTGCTCGCCTTTATGCCCGGTGAATTAGCAAAAGCCTCGTGGCTAACTAAATATATACGCCCGGAAAAATAATTTTAAACTACCAATGCAGGCATTTTAGTTGCGTAGCGTTGTAGACGGACGGCTTGTGGTGTTCCTTCACAAAAAATGACGATCTTCTTTGTCGTGATAAATGGTATGCCCTACCATTTGTTTAAGTTCAGAACTTGCATGTGTTTAAATGGACTTGCAAACTTGTATTGCCCGATACACGTTAGTTGTGATGCTTCATGCTAGATGGCGCTGATAGTTGTCTTGTGGTTTGTGCGGCGGTAGATGTCTAGTTTGCCTTAAGTTCCATCGTAAAGTGTTTCCAGGAGCCAGACATAGGTGGGCGTGTCCGGCCAAAATAAATGGTGTAAGACTTCTCCGGCTTTTGTTGAGCTTTAAATAAATAAAATATAATAATATATAATTTTTGGCACACTCTGCCACTCTGTTTGTCTCGTTTTTGCACACGAAAATTTTTCTGCTGTCCTTTTTACTTGCCGGGACAAATTTTGTCTTAACAAAACACGAGGCTTATAACCTACCTCGTTTTTATATAACATCATTGGCCTATTACATTTGATATCCAAGCGTGGTCTAGTGAGTCGACTGTCGGGCACCAATAGGCAAAAACAACTTGATCTATAATGAAAAAATGAATGTGAATGTGTTGCTAAGCGCAAATCTCGAGAACAGCTGAAGCGATTTCGCTAATTCTTTGTTGTGATTGTTGTTGTCGGGAGAAAGTTCTAAGAAAAGAAAAAAAAATGGTCGAAATATGAGAAAATTTAAGAAAACTTAACTGCAATATTATTTTTGTAATGAATTGACATTACTGTCAATCAGAGCCGAATTTAGAATTCAAGAGGCCCCGGAGAAACAAAGGAGAAGAGCACACAAATCTGGGCACAAATTAGTTTCCCTCTAAATGTGTTTTCAGGACGATTTGAATTCTGATATTTTACTGATTGACAGAACTATGTAAACAAGTAAAGATGAACTATTACATTAATGATGATTCTACAAAGTACTGTATGTAAAGGTACAACGCCGAAAAAATTAATAAAAGAAAACTTGAATTGTTTACTAGTTAGAATTGGAAAGATTTTAAATCTCTCTTGTGGACGCCCGGGGCAGTTGCCCTGGATGCCCTCCCTTAAATCCGGCCTTGCTGTCAGTTGTTTGTTATACTTTTAGTTAGCAAAGAACCTTCCGATGCCCTCGTAGACCCCAAAGTCTGAGAGGCCCGCAAACTGTAAAGTAGAGCGACAGTTGTGTTAGAAATGTTTACTTGATGATGTTGATATAGATGTAGGATAGCTTGTTGGAACCTACAATAACTCACAAACTGATTTTATAAACTATTTATTATGAATTTAACAGAGTATAACAGACCGAGTGTTCTGCGTAGCGCGGTCGGTCCGCAAGTGGTCTTAACGTAGGCGGGGGGCGCGGTGCATATGCGTGTGTGTGAAGCATTTTCGCTGTGTGCGTTAACAGTTGGACAAAACTCCCCTAAAAACTAAACGTCATAATCCCTCAATCCCCCCGCCAGCGACCGCCCTGAGCCGACGTCAAAGTCCCATAGACGATGCCCTTTTGCGCAGTTACGCAATAAGGAGGAAGCTCTGCTTACCTTTTGCCCGGTGAAGTAGCACAAGCCAAATAGTAATAATAAAATATAATAAAAATAATTTATCCTAAATAAGTATATTATAACCGCAAAAGTTTGAAGGTATGGATGGATGGATGTTTGTTACACTTTCTCGCCAAAACAACTAAACGGAATTGGCTGAAATTTTGCACCGGGATAGGGTATACGCTGGATGAACATATAAGCTACAAAACATCATGTTCCGACCCACTGGAGGAGAGTAACGCGGGAAAAACTGCAGGGCGCAGCTAATATTTTCATAAACCAATCACAGGCAATTTTGTAAATAGTCAAAAATTCATTTATCATAGCATAGCTAAGTCTTAAATTACAGTAAAAATGTCTTCATTTCTGTATGACTATAGTGACGCATTTCCTTTGTAATTGTCACTGTATTATTGTAACTCCATTAAATTAATAAATTGACATATCCTTACTAATATTACAAACGAGAATGTTTTTAATGTGTGGATGTTTTTTTTTTTAATTACTAGCAGATTTTTTGAATTCTACAAATATTCTTGTTAACCCTTCGTGCTAAGCTAAAATTCTTGTGTTACTAGTGGGTTCGTTTGCCGCGGGCACCGGCGTAAGAATGTTGCCCCCGATCTCCTCCCGTGGGCGCCGTAGGACCCGGCCAAGGGAAATTCGGAAGATGGGCAGCAGCGTCTTCTTGGACTAAAACACCTAATACTGTGCTCGTCAACCCGCCTGCCAAGCGTGGCGAGTATTGGCAAAATTCCCCCCATGGAAAGTTTTAAAAACACACGGCCCCGAGTTCCCGGCGGCCCCGCTAGGCCTGGCTACGGTAGCGGTCATGGTATCGGCGGGGCTAGGGGTGCTAAGAAGCCCCGGAAGACACGTGGCTACCAATCGCAAAAACGAACCCTAGCCCTGGCAACACACTACGTGCGCACTTTAAGGACCGACGAAAAAATTGTTGAGCTGGAAGAAGAATTGAGCAGGTTCAGGTGGGATATTTTGGGGTTGTCTGAAGTCCGTAGAGAGGGACAGGACACGATGACCCTGAAATCTGGCAACCTGCTCTTCTACCGGGAAGGCGACCAACAATCCCAAGGTGGTGTCGGGTTTCTCGTTCACAAGTCACTCGTTAACAACATAATTACCATCGACAGTGTGTCTAACAGGGTGGCATACCTAACACTCAGAGTATCTAAAAGATACTTGCTGAAGGTCGTTCAGGTCTATGAACCGACCTCGGCACACCCATATGAGGAAGTTGAGTGTATGTATGAGGACATTAGTAGTACATACTCATAAGACTCACTTCAATGTTGTTATGGGGGATTTCAATGCGAAACTAGGCAAGAGAAGCGATCATGAGTTGATAGTGGGGAACTTCGGTTATGGGCAACGGAACCCTAGGGGACAGAGGCTGGCCGACTTTCTGGAGAAAGAAGGACTCTATATGATGAATTCTTTCTTCCAGAAGCCGCCTCACAGGAAATGGACCTGGCTGAGTCCGGATGGTTCCACGAGAAATGAGATCGACTTCATCATGACCGATAAGAAACGGATTTTCAATGATGGCTCTGTGATTCACAGGGTGAAAACCGGTAGTGATCACTTAATAGTAAGAGGCACATTGGATATGAATGTTAAACGTGAGCGGTCCCATTTGATTAAGTCTACGCTCCGACCTACTCGCGCTCAGATCGATAACCCCGAGAGATTTCAACTCGAGCTCTCAAATCGTTTCGATTGCCTAGATGAAAACGCATCAGTGGATGAGATCAATAATAGGTTGGTAGAGACTGTCCATACGGTCGGGTCTCAGTTCTTTAAGTCTCGCTGTACCAGCAGAACCCAGAAGCTCTCCGAATACACCCTTAACATTATGGCTGAACGACGCTCGCTAAGACTGCAATCTCCCGATGACGCTGAGTCACATAGGCAGCTTAATAGACGAATAAAAACATCCTTGCGGCACGATATCCGTAGCTTTAATACGTCCCGTATTAAAGATACGATAGAGCGGAACCAGGGCTCCAAAGTGTTTGCAAGAGATATATCTATTGGGCAAAGCCAGATGACAAAGCTGAAGAGGGATGATGGAAGTCTTCCGTCGACAAGAGCGGAAGTGTTAAGGGAAGTGGAAAATTTTTATGGGCAGCTCTACTCTTCAGTCACCAAGCCTGTTATCAGTGCGGCTACAGACCCAAGAGCCAAACTGACCCGACACTATACCGAGGATATCCCGGACATCAGCCTGAACGAGATAAGCATGGCCCTGAAACAGCTAAAGAACAACAAGGCGCCGGGTGAGGACGGAATCACATCAGAGCTCCTGAAAGCGGGTGGATCACCGGTACTCAAAGTCCTTCAGAAGCTCTTTAATTCCACCTTGCTCGGAGGTACCACGCCTAAAGCATGGAACAAAAGCGAGGTGGTGTTGTTCTTTAAGAAAGGCGATAACACCTTACTAAGCAACTACAGGCCTATCTCGCTTTTGAGTCATGTCTATAAGCTGTTCTCCAGGGTTATTGCGAATCGTCTCGAAAGAAGGCTTGATGACTTTCAGCCTCCCGAACAAGTCGGATTCCGAAAAGGTTATAGTACCGTAGACCACATACATACGCTGCGGCAAGCAATACAGAAGACCGAAGAGTATAACTTGCCGCTCTGTTTAGCGTTTGTGGACTACGAGAAAGCCTTTGATTCGGTCGAAACATGGGCCGTACTTGAGTCTCTCCAGCGATGCCGTATTGACTATCGGTATATCGAAGTCTTGAAATGTTTGTATAGAAACGCTACAATGTAACGTCCATGTTGTACCTACCCCTATAATGGTTGAGAATACGGTTCTTGAAGTTGTTGACGCGTATGTATACCTAGGACAGACAGTCCAATTATGTAGGTCTAACTTCGAGAAGGAGGTCAATCGCGGAATCCAACTCGGATGGGCAGCGTTCGGGAAACTTCGCAGTGTCTTTTCGTCCAAAATACCTCAATGCCTAAAGACGAAAGTCTTCAACCAGTGTGTGTTGCCAGTGATGACTTATGGATCCGAAACGTGGTGCTTCACTATAGGCCTTATGAACAGGCTCAGAGTCGCTCAACGAGCTATGGAGAGGGCTATGCTCGGGGTTTCTCTACGAGATCGGATTAGAAATGAGGAGATACGTAGAAGAACGCGGGTTACCGACATAGACCAACGGATTAGTTCGTTGAAGTGGCAATGGGCAAGGCATATAGCACGGAGAACAGATGGCCGTTGGAGCCGAAAAGTTCTCGAATGGAGACCGCGGATCGGCAAGCGTAGCGTAGGACGTCCATCTACTAGATGGACGGACGATCTGGTTAAAGCCGCAGGATCACGGTGGATGCAGGCCGCTTCTAACCGCAACAACTGGAGATCTATGAGGGAGGCCTATGTCCAACAGTGGACGTCCTACGGCTGAAATGATGATGATGATGACTAGTGGGTTCACGTCGGTAGTGCAATGTGTGGGGTTCGAACCGGCGACCTCAAGATCACAAGTCCGACGCCCTAGCCATTGGGCTACGGCCGCTTCCCTTTCCCTTATTTTTTTTTTCTTTTTATTTATGACAATGACAACTCCTGTACTAGGGAAATAAATCTCTGTGTCGCGGAGGACTTTACAAACATTAATTTCACAGACACAAAGTACACCCAACCACTGAGCCACCGGTGCAGTCATGGATTGGAAATGAATTGAATGGATTTCACTGAAATTTTGCACGGGGATAGTGCATAAGCGGAATTAACATATAGGCACACATCACGCTCTGACCCACTCGAGCAGAGTACGCGGGTAAACCGCGGGGCGCTAGTCTTCACTACATCGTATAAAACAAAGTCGCTTTCTCTGTCCCTGTATCCCTATGTATGCTTAAATCTTTAAAAAGACGCAACGGTTTTTGATGCGGTTTTTTTTAATAGATAGAGGGATTCAAGAGGACGGCTTATATGTATAATACATCAGCATTGTACCCGTGCGGAGCTGGGGCGGGTCGCTAGTCTATTATAAATGCTCAAGTTAGTATGTGAGGACGTTATGTTTGTTACTCTGTCGCGCAAAAACTACCGAATGGATTTGGCTGAAATTTTGCACGCGGATAGTTTATAAGCTGGATTAATATATAGGCTACCAAATATCACGCTCCGGCCATTTGGAGCAGAGTGACGCGGGTAGAAAAACGGGGCACAGCTAGTCTTAAAATTCTTAAAAGAAAGAAACGTTTCACCCGCGTATCTCCCGTTCCCGTGGGAACTTCATAAATAAATATAGCCTATAGCCTTCCTCAATAAACTGTCTAACACTGAATTAATTTTCCAAATCGGTCGTGTACTTCCTGAGATTTGCGCGTTGAAACTAACAAACTCTTTAGCTTTTTATATTGGTATAGATCAATGGTCTCCAAGCTACGGCCCACGGGCCAAATCCGGCCCGCCACTGCCAACAATCCGGCCCGCGACAACTTAAAAAATAGTGTCATCGATCTAGCCCGCACATCTAATGTCTTATTGTTGTTACTATTGCCGTGATGAGTTGAAAAGGACAACACAAAATGACAATTACTCGGTCACGCACTTTGCGACTAGTCTAGAAATATTAAGGATAAGTTTAGGTTTAAAGAATTTTATTCTCATAAGAACTTAAATAACAGTTCACTTAAAATGAGATACATAGTTACTTACATCTAAAAAGTATTTTTGCCTCTAGGGTGTTGGCAACGTTACAGGGTAAATATATGTTTTTTAAGTCTCGTTTTAAATAGATTTATAAAATTACACTTCTTTAAATCTTCGGGTAAATCATTAAATAGTGTTTCTCCCTCAACCAATATTGTTTTCTTGCCGTAGTTAGTCCGTATAAGGATAGAAAAATTAAAACAGTTTTGGCCCTTCGAACATATTGAAAATATCGTTATGGCCCTAAGGCGTCAAAGTTTGGAGACCCCCGGTATAGATAATACAGAACCCTTCGCGCGAATCCGACTTGCAATTAGCCAGTTTTTTTAATATAATTACAATGATTAACACATTAATATGTTGTCAAAACGAAAATGTTCAAAAATTCGGCAACAGATATACTTAAAAATTTCTTTAACAAAGGATTTACAATGTTTGCAAAGTAAATTAAAGCATATGCGGCTGTGTTTGCGAACCGATTACACACTTGAATATATCGTCAGTTTTTGCCAACTATATAAATAGTAGTTTGTATACATTTTCGTCATTTCTCGTTTAGATTACGTTAACTAAACGAAAATGAAGGCTGTTCTGATTTTGGCATTCTTGGTAAGTCAAATTTGAATTCAAATTCAAAATGGGGCCTTTGGTGTGGGACGCTATGTGCGTCAATACTAGTGTTGCCAGGTGTCCCGATTTGCGCGGGACGTCCCGATTTTCAGGGGTCTGGGGACGCGTCCCGATTTGTACCTGATCGGAACGCCCCGATTAATCAAAAAATGAAAAAAGATTAAATACATATTTTATTAAGGTAATTAATATAATACCATACTTTGCACTAGTAGTTTAAAACGCAATCAATTAAACCCAGACTTAAAAACCCCTTGTTTTTTGTTAACTGTTCTGATCTGCAACCCTAAACCCAGATTTTTTTGACATCATGTAACGTTTTATAACAAATCGGACCTGGCAACACTAGTCGATACCCTCGCGCCTCTCATCTGGAACCCAATGTGGGGCTGTCAAATATGGTGCCCTTGATAGTGGTTATATGTTTGTGCCTTTTGGGGTCGAAAAGTCGGGGCCGTGGGGACCTGGTACAAAATTAATATATAAAGAACTCGCAGTGGCTCTTAGCAATGTGTTCCCAGAATGCTGGTATATAGGTACTTTGCCCAACAAATAAGCATTGCTATTTAGCGTGGCAATGCTGCCAGCATTCTGGGAACGCTTCCCAGTGACACCATTTTAGAGTATTTTTTAAGTTATACGTTAGTTTTTAATTTTTGGTAGTTTTTAATTCGTAGTTAGCTTTTATTATAGGTTATTATTATTTGTTTAGTTTTAAAATTATTTTATTTCATTAATTTATTTAGTAGGTACCTACATTTATATATCACTAGCTGACCCGGCAAATAGATGTTGGCCGATTCTCAGACCTACTCAATATGCTCACAAAATTTCATAAGAATCGGTCAAGCCGTTTCGGAGGAGTACGGGAACGAAAACTGTGACACGAGAATTTTATATATAAGATAGTTTATGTTAAATACAAATTAAACAAAATTCATTTGTTCCGTACAAATGGGTACCTACATTTTTTTGGAATCGTCATATTTTTTCTCAACCGTATGTAAGGTGGCGACTACTGAGAAACACTGCCAAAAAACTCAGTAGAACTATATTTAAAATTATAATATTTTTTTAATCTAATTACAAAATACTATATTTTACATTTAAATTGGGGCAAAGATAATCAGAAACTTTCTTCGCTTCGCACGGTTGGACTTTTTAAACATTTTGGGAAAAACATAATATATGGATCGGCTCAAACTAATCATAGTTAACTAGACTGACCGACAGACCATTAGCTAAACCGCAATAGATTGTGTTTGCGATACTTTGTATTTAATTATATTAATCATATTTATTCATTGTGTATAGTTGACAAGAACAAGTATGTAAATACCTAAGTCTTGAATAAATATCGTTTAATTCGTATAAGTCATCCATCTTTTCTTCATCCCTCCTCTTCACATGACCATACCAAGATAAAAAATACCCTGTCAACCCAGTGGGCTACTATACCACCGGTTTTAACACAACCCACATGAGACGGTCCGGCGAAACATAGGTACTCAAATGGACAAATACGCGGGGTTTTGGTCCAATTATTTTCATTTAATTTTAAGTAGTATAACGGAGCGAATGGAATAAAACACAATGTTATTCGGTTCAGACGTAAGGTTCAAATTAGTACACGGCTTTTTACGTTCAATAAATCGGAAAATTTTAGGAATCTTTCGTCCGTCTTTCGTTCTAAGAGAATTCAAATATAAATATGACGGCTCGCCGTCTAAGGCCATCTCGCGACACGAGCCCGCACTACGATGCACCAAATACGTCATATTTATTTAAATATCAAGTCATGTCATAAAACAATTCTTAAGTTGTATAAAAGATGGCAGTGTAAATAAAATCATAAAACAAATAAAACCAGTTACAAATTCTGTCGCCAACAAGTAGGTTTACACATTTATTGCCCGAATGGTCTTGTCTTTTATTTATTATTACAGATTATTATTTATTAAAAAATAATATAATATATTTTTTTATTTTATTTTTTTGCAGGTCGGCGTGGCACTCTGTGCTCCAAGACCAGGTGTGTATAGATAAATTAATTTTTATAGACAGTCTTTGTGGCTTACCGGTTACTAAGATTTGCCGGTAGAATACAATTATGATCATGAAATGAATTTTATGGTAAATACAAAAAAAAAACGACTGTTTCATACATTTTGTACGAAACAGCTGATTTTTTTTTCGCGATTTCAGATTTGGTCCCATAGTAAAAGTTGCTTATAAGTAGAGACCGGATTATATGCATCATAAAAAGCTTGTTATATGCATGCAAATATGCATGAAAAATGCTTGAAATATGTACGAAAATTGGCAAAATAAGCGAAATTAAATGATAAGTTTTAATTCAATCAATTCAGTTCTTTAAAAAAGAAGGAAAGTTAGTTTTTATTTTATTTTATTTCAAAATCAGCATACAATTAGTAAATTATTCTTGAATAGGCGACCATAGGTGACACTACACATTACAGTTGATTACGTGTTTTTTTTTTTAATTTGTATAAATGTATATCACAATTATTATTATTAATGTATATATTCATTTTGTGACTATAATTTGGTTTAATTCGCGATATTATCACTTTTATCGAATATCGGATCGCAGGATGACTGCACTGCACTGGAAAAAATATTGTAAATATACCGATAATATGCATTATAACTCGATATTAGGTAAAATATGCTAGTACCGTTGTGAATGGCTTAAATATGCCAATGCATACGCAAATGCATATAATCCGATCCCTAATATTAGATTAGATTAGATACTTACTGTCTTAGACCACATAAAAAGTAAAGCCGGATCTCTGTCGAACAATGAAGCCGGTTCTTTTATTCATTAGTGCGGGTAAAATTATTGCTATTGATTTTTCACAGTATCTACCCCGATGTTATAAAAATAACGTTGAGCTTTAATTTACAAGCCCTTTCCATCTTCTAACCATCAGTAGTACCACTGCGTCGTGGTCCTAACCCCTTAAGGGTGCCCCCAGGTGTGTGTCACTTAATTGTACATATCTTTTTACCAAATTTTTCTATATTGTGCCACTAAAAGCTATAATAATTAATGTGAACTTAAACTTATAATGAGTAGAGGAATTAATGACCAGCTGACGGACGGACTACTTTGTAATATCCTACAATTTACTACCTGTTAGTTAAGTATCTAGTGTAATTCATAGTATAAGAATAATTGTGTAACATCGTGATTCTAACTTGTACTTGACAAGTGTATGTAAATACTTAAGTGCTGAATAAATTCATTATTTCATTTCATGACGCCACTTTTCTTGACAAACAATGTACTTTGTTATCACACCACCTGACGCTGCGTTAGATCGACTGACAAGATAATGCATAGTTTTGGTAATGCGTAATACAATTGTCCATATTTACAACTTTTATTCCAAATATTCTTTCATTGAATAGACTTTAAATTATTAATAGAATTAAGCTATAGTTAAAGCTAGCAACAAATTAATATTAATATAAATTAATAAAATGTGTTGGCATCCAATTAATGTATTTTTTTTTTGTTTCTTATTTAAGGATCAGAAATCATTGCTCGATCCTTGGAACACTCTGGAAAATCTGAATCAGATTGTGGATCAACAATTGAATCAAAACATGCATCAGGCATTGAATTGAAATCAGGATCAGGCAGTGAATCTAAAACTGGATCAGGCAGTGAATCGAAAGCTGGATCAGGCAGTGAATCGAAAACTGGATCAGGCAGTGAATCGAAATCTGCATCAGGCAGTGAATTGAAAGCTGCATCAGGCAGTGCATTAAAAACTGCATCAGGCAGTGAATCAAAAACTGGATCAGGCAGTGAATCGAAATCTGCATCAGGCAGTAAATCTAAAACTGGATCAGGCAGTGAATCTAAAACTGGATCAGGCAGTGAATCGAAATCAGCATCAGGCAGTGTATCTAAAACTGGATCAAGCAGTGAATCTAAAACTGGATCAGGCAGTGAATCGAAATCTGCATCAGGCAGTGAATTGAAAGCTGCATCAGGCAGTGCATTAAAAACTGCATCAGGCAGTGAATCAAAAACTGGATCAGGCAGTGAATCGAAATCTGCATCAGGCAGTAAATCTAAAACTGGATCAGGCAGTGAATCTAAAACTGGATCAGGCAGTGAATCGAAATCAGCATCAGGCAGTGTATCTAAAACTGGATCAAGCAGTGAATCTAAAACTGGATCAGGCAGTGAATCGAAATCTGCATCAGCCAGTGAATTGAAATCTGGATCAGTCAGTGAATCGAAATCTGCATCAGGCAGTGAAACTAAAACTGGATCAAGCAGTGAATCTAAAACTGGATCAAGCAGTGAATCGAAAACTGGATCAGGCAGTGAATCGAAATCTGCATCAGCCAGTGAATTGAAATCTGGATCAGTCAGTGAATCGAAATCTGCATCAGGCAGTGAAACTAAAACTGGATCAGGCAGTGAATCGAAATCTGCATCAGCCAGTGAATTGAAATCTGGATCAGCCAATGAAACTAAAACTGGATCAAGCAGTGAATCTAAAACTGGATCAAGCAGTGAATCGAAAACTGGATCAAGCAGTGAATCGAAAACTGGATCAGTCAGTGAATCGAAATCTGCATCAGGCAGTGAAACTAAAACTGGATCAAGCAGTGAATCTAAAACTGGATCAAGCAGTGAATCGAAAACTGGATCAGGCAGTGAATCGAAATCTGCATCAGCCAGTGAATTGAAATCTGGATCAGTCAGTGAATCGAAATCTGCATCAGGCAGTGAATCGAAAACTGGATCAGGCAGTGAATCGAAATCTGCATCAGCCAGTGAAACTAAAACTGGATCAAGCAGTGAATCTAAAACTGGATCAAGCAGTGAATCGAAAACTGGATCAAGCAGTGAATCGAAAACTGGATCAGTCAGTGAATCGAAATCTGCATCAGGCAGTGAAACTAAAACTGGATCAAGCAGTGAATCTAAAACTGGATCAAGCAGTGAATCGAAAACTGGATCAGGCAGTGAATCGAAATCAGCATCAGGCAGTGAATCTAAAACTGGATCAGGCAGTGAATCTAAAACCGGATCAGGCAGTGAATCGAAATCAGCATCAGGCAGTGAATCTAAAACTGGATCAGGCAGTGAATCGAAAACTGGATCAGTCAGTGAATCAAAATCTGCATCAGGCAGTGAAACTAAAACTGGATCAAGCAGTGAATCTAAAACTGGATCAAGCAGTGAATCGAAAACTGGATCAGGCAGTGAATCGAAATCTGCATCAGCCAGTGAATTGAAATCTGGATCAGTCAGTGAATCGAAATCTGCATCAGGCAGTGAAACCAAAACTGGATCAGGCAGTGAATCGAAATCTGCATCAGCCAGTGAATTGAAATCTGGATCAGTCAGTGAATCGAAATCTGCATCAGGCAGTGAAACTAAAACTGGATCAAGCAGTGAATCTAAAACTGGATCAAGCAGTGAATCGAAAACTGGATCAGGCAGTGAATCGAAAACTGGATCAGGCAGTGAATCGAAATCTGCATCAGCCAGTGAAACTAAAACTGGATCTCTGGTCCCGAATAGCAGAATACATTTTAAAAACAAAAGAAAGTCGTGTTAGTTACACTATTTATAACTCAAGAACGGCTGAACCGATTTGGCTGAAAATTGGTAGGGAGGTAGCTAAGAACTGGGAGAAGGACACAGGATACTTTTGGGTAGGGGTAGGGTAGGGTAGGGTAGGGTAAGGTAGGGTAGGGTAGGGTAGGGTAGGGTAATGTAGGGGTAGGGTAGGGTAGGGGTAGGGTAGGGGTAGGGTAGGGTAGGGGTAGGGTAGGGGTATGGTAGGGGTAGGGTAGGGGTAGGGTAGGGTAGGGGTAGGGTAGGGTAGGTGTAGTGTAGGTGTAGGGTAGGGGTAGGGTAGGGGTAGGGGTAGGGTAGAGGTAGGTGTAGGGTAGGCGTAGGGGTAGGGGTAGGGTAGGGGTAGGGTAGGAGTAGGGTAGGGTTAGGGTAGGGGTAGGGTATAAAAGTCCACCCGTGCGAAGCCGGGGCGGGCCGCTAGTTTTATATATATAGAAGATTGAGTTGAGTAATTGAGTTATGTGTATGAAATAATTTAATCTACAAGTAACCATAAATTAATTTTAAAGCAAGAAATGAAAGGCTTTTATTATTATTACTCTTTTTAATTTGCTGTATCGACCCCGCACGGGCGCAATACTGATATACTTACATATAAACCTCCCTCTTGAATCATCTATTCTATCTCAAAACCTGCATCAAAATGCGTTGCGTAGTTTTAAAGATCTAAGCATCCATAGGGACAGACAGTCAGCGGGAAGCGACTGTGATTTATACTTTTGTTGAAGCGGCTGTAGCCTAATGTCTAGGGCGTCGGACTTGTGATCATGTAGTCGCCGGGTCGATCCCCACCCATTGCACTACCGACGTGAACCCATTCTAGCAAAAAATCTATGTAGTTATGAAGCAGTGGATGGAAATAATCAAACGCCAATAAGCATTCACAAGACATATGATTCAATAAAAAAATACATGTTTTATTACATTGCCAAACTCCAAAATTCGAAACAGTTAAGAAACACAAATTGCCAATTAAATTTATTATATAAAAACATCTTTACTATCTTCATCATCATCATCATCATCAACAGCCCGTTTACATCAACCGCTGAACTGGCCTCCTTTTTACAGATCTCTGGCAAGCCAGGGCCCTTGAAGGATATTGCCATAATCACCACGCTTGGCAGGCGGATTGGTGATTGCAGTAAGATGGTAGATTGCAGTAAGATGGTGATTGCAGTAAGGAACCTTGGGCTGACATATGTTGCTGTCCATCCATCACCTGTATTCTACCATACATCAGCTGTTACTTCACTTTCTTCTGTTTTCTTTTTCCTGACAAGGTAAATGATATTAAGTGGCAGAGGAGAATATAAGTCCTTATATTTGGATCCGTCTGCTAACTGGTGCCAGCCACACTCATCCTGCCGGCCATTCACCCCATTATGATGATGACTTTGATGCTTCAGAATGTTAATGACTGCTTGATGAGGAATAAGCGAATGCTGATGCACTAGAACTGCTATCGCCGGATGAGGAAGCCGCAGACGATTGAGATTTTGATTCACTGAATGATGCAGATTTCGATTCACTGCCTGAAACCAATTTGGATTCACTGCCTGATCCAGTTTTAGTTTCACTGCCTGATGCAGATTTCGATTCACTGCCTGATCCAGTTTTCGATTCACTGCTTGATCCAGTTTTAGATTCACTGCTTGATCCAGTTTTAGTTTCACTGCCTGATGCAGATTTCGATTCACTGACTGATCCAGATTTCAATTCACTGGCTGATGCAGATTTCGATTCACTGCCTGATCCAGTTTTAGTTTCACTGCCTGATGCAGATTTCGATTCACTGACTGATCCAGTTTTCGATTCACTGCCTGATGCAGATTTCGATTCACTGACTGATCCAGATTTCAATTCACTGGCTGATGCAGATTTCGATTCACTGCCTGATCCAGTTTTCGATTCACTGCTTGATCCAGTTTTAGATTCACTGCTTGATCCAGTTTTAGTTTCACTGCCTGATGCAGATTTCGATTCACTGACTGATCCAGATTTCAATTCACTGGCTGATGCAGATTTCGATTCACTGCCTGATCCACTTTTAGTTTCACTGCCTGGTGCAGATTTCGATTCACTGCCTGATCCAGATTTCAATTCACTGGCTGATGCAGATTTCGATTCACTGCCTGATCCAGTTTTCGATTCACTGCTTGATCCAGTTTTAGATTCACTGCTTGATCCAGTTTTAGTTTCACTGCCTGATGCAGATTTCGATTCACTGACTGATCCAGTTTTAGATTCACTGCTCGATCCAGTTTTAGTTTCACTGGCTGATGCAGATTTCGATTCACTGCCTGATCCAGTTTTCGATTCACTGCCTGATGCAGATTTTGATTCACTGACTGATCCAGATTTCAATTCACTGGCTGATGCAGATTTCGATTCACTGCCTGATCCAGTTTTCGATTCACTGCTTGATCCAGTTTTAGTTTCACTGCCTGATGCAGATTTCAATTCACTGGCTGATGCAGATTTCGATTCACTGCCTGATCCAGTTTTAGTTTCACTGCCTGATGCAGATTTCGATTCACTGACTGATCCAGATTTCAATTCACTGGCTGATGCAGATTTCGATTCACTGCCTGATCCAGTTTTCGATTCACCGCTTGATCCAGTTTTAGATTCACTGCTTGATCCAGTTTTAGTTTCACTGCCTGATGCAGATTTCGATTCACTTACTGATCCAGATTTCAATTCACTGGCTGATGCAGATTTCGATTCACTGCCTGATCCAGTTTTAGATTCACTGCCTGATGCTGATTTCGATTCACTGCCTGATCCAGATTTCAATTCACTGGCTGATGCAGATTTCGATTCACTGCCTGATCCAGTTTTCGATTCACTGCTTGATCCAGTTTTAGTTTCACTGCTTGATCCAGTTTTTGTTTTACTGCCTGATGCAGATTTCGATTCACTGAGTGATCCAGTTTTCGATTCACTGCTTGATCCAGTTTTGGTTTCACTGCCTGATGCAGATTTCGATTCACTGACTGATCCAGTTTTCGATTCACTGCTTGATCCAGTTTTCGATTCACTGCTTGATCCAGTTTTAGATTCACTGCTTGATCCAGTTTTAGTTTCACTGGCTGATGCAGATTTCGATTCACTGCCTGATCCGGTTTTAGATTCACTGCCTGATCCAGTTTTAGATTCACTGCCTGATGCTGATTTCGATTCACTGCCTGATGCAGATTTCGATTCACTGCTTGATCCAGTTTTAGATTCACTGCTTGATCCAGTTTTAGTTTCACTGGCTGATGCAGATTTCGATTCACTGCCTGATCCGGTTTTAGATTCACTGCCTGATCCAGTTTTAGATTCACTGCTTGATCCAGTTTTAGTTTCACTGCCTGATGCAGATTTCGATTCACTGACTGATCCAGTTTTCGATTCACTGCTTGATCCAGTTTTCGATTCACTGCTTGATCCAGTTTTAGATTCACTGCTTGATCCAGTTTTAGTTTCACTGGCTGATGCAGATTTCGATTCACTGCCTGATCCAGTTTTCGATTCACTGCCTGATCCAGTTTTCGATTCACTGCTTGATCCAGTTTTAGATTCACTGCTTGATCCAGTTTTAGTTTCACTGCCTGATGCAGATTTCGATTCACTGACTGATCCAGATTTCAATTCACTGGCTGATGCAGATTTCGATTCACTGCCTGATCCAGTTTTGGTTTCACTGCCTGATGCAGATTTCGATTCACTGACTGATCCAGATTTCAATTCACTGGCTGATGCAGATTTCGATTCACTGCCTGATCCAGTTTTCGATTCACTGCTTGATCCAGTTTTAGATTCACTGCTTGATCCAGTTGAAACTAAAACTGGATCAGGCAGTGAATCGAAATCTGCATCAGCCAGTGAATTGAAATCTGGATCAGTCAGTGAATCGAAATCTGCATCAGGCAGTGAAACTAAAACTGGATCAAGCAGTGAATCTAAAACTGGATCAAGCAGTGAATCGAAAACTGGATCAGGCAGTGAATCGAAATCTGCATCAGGCAGTGAAACTAAAACTGGATCAGGCAGTGAATCCAAATTGGTTTCAGGCAGTGAATCGAAATCTGCATCATTCAGTGAATCAAAATCTCAATCGTCTGCGGCTTCCTCATCCGGCGATAGCAGTTCTAGTGCATCAGCATTCGCTTATTCCTCATCAAGCAGTCATTAACATTCTGAAGCATCAAAGTCATCATCATAATGGGGTGAATGGCCGGCAGGATGAGTGTGGCTGGCACCAGTTAGCAGACGGATCCAAATATAAGGACTTATATTCTCCTCTGCCACTTAATATCATTTACCTTGTCAGGAAAAAGAAAACAGAAGAAAGTGAAGTAACAGCTGATGTATGGTAGAATACAGGTGATGGATGGACAGCAACATATGTCAGCCCAAGGTTCCTTACTGCAATCACCATCTTACTGCAATCTACCATCTTACTGCAATCACCAATCCGCCTGCCAAGCGTGGTGATTATGGCAATATCCTTCAAGGGCCCTGGCTTGCCAGAGATCTGTAAAAAGGAGGCCAGTTCAGCGGTTGATGTAAACGGGCTGTTGATGATGATGATGATGATGAAGATAGTAAAGATGTTTTTATATAATAAATTTAATTGGCAATTTGTGTTTCTTAACTGTTTCGAATTTTGGAGTTTGGCAATGTAATAAAACATGTATTTTTTTATTGAATCATATGTCTTGTGAATGCTTATTGGCGTTTGATTATTTCCATCCACTGCTTCATAACTACATAGATTTTTTGCTAGAATGGGTTCACGTCGGTAGTGCAATGGGTGGGGATCGACCCGGCGACTACATGATCACAAGTCCGACGCCCTAGACATTAGGCTACAGCCGCTTCAACAAAAGTATAAATCACAGTCGCTTCCCGCTGACTGTCTGTCCCTATGGATGCTTAGATCTTTAAAACTACGCAACGCATTTTGATGCAGGTTTTGAGATAGAATAGATGATTCAAGAGGGAGGTTTATATGTAAGTATATCAGTATTGCGCCCGTGCGGGGTCGATACAGCAAATTAAAAAGAGTAATAATAATAAAAGCCTTTCATTTCTTGCTTTAAAATTAATTTATGGTTACTTGTAGATTAAATTATTTCATACACATAACTCAATTACTCAACTCAATCTTCTATATATATAAAACTAGCGGCCCGCCCCGGCTTCGCACGGGTGGACTTTTATACCCTACCCCTACCCTAACCCTACCCTACTCCTACCCTACCCCTACCCTACCCCTACCCCTACGCCTACCCTACACCTACCTCTACCCTACCCCTACCCCTACCCTACCCCTACCCTACACCTACACTACACCTACCCTACCCTACCCCTACCCTACCCTACCCCTACCCTACCCCTACCATACCCCTACCCTACCCCTACCCTACCCTACCCCTACCCTACCCCTACCCTACCCTACCCCTACATTACCCTACCCTACCCTACCCTACCCTACCTTACCCTACCCTACCCTACCCTACCCCTACCCAAAAGTATCCTGTGTCCTTCTCCCAGTTCTTAGCTACCTCCCTACCAATTTTCAGCCAAATCGGTTCAGCCGTTCTTGAGTTATAAATAGTGTAACTAACACGACTTTCTTTTGTTTTTAAAATGTATTCTGCTATTCGGGACGGAAACAAATCCAACAAATCAAAAACCATGGCAATCGGTCCAGCCGTTCTCGAGTTATAAGTGTTGTAACAAACACGACTTTCTTTTATATATATAGATGTAAAGAAAATGACTGAATGATCGATCAACTCACAGCTGAAACTGCTGGGTCTAGAAATGGAAATAGCTTTTAAATAAAATGATATATTCAGTTGATGAAAAATTTGTTAAGGATATGATGAATAAATAAATGTTAATTGTACAGATTGAAGAGTATTGGCCTGAAATAGAGTAGAACCAAAACAGAGTACTTGTTCTGCGATATCGGCGGTATCTTGTGCCTTTAGCTCTTTCCGGAACACCCATACCGATCTGTTCCGTCGAAGGGTAAAATTTACAAGTCCGTGATAAGACCTGTCATACTGTGTGGATCGGAATGTTGGGCTGTAAAAATGACGGATGAAAAAAGATTGCATGTAGTGGAGATGAGAATGTTAAGATGGATGTGCGCTGTGATGAGAAAGGATAAAGTGAGGAACGAATACAATAGATGGAGTTTGAAAGTGGCGCCAGTGACTGAAATGTTCAAAGGGAATTGTTTAGCTTGGTATGGTCATGTGAAGAGGAGGAATGAAACGCATGTTACAAAAAGAGTTTTAAGTATACATATAGATGGATGGAGAGGGAGAGGAAGGGCAAAGAAAAGATGGATAGCTTGTGTAAAGAGTGATATGAAAGAAAAAGGCGTTGGTGATAGTGTGACGGGTGACAGGACACAATGGAAGAAACAAACCGACCCCAAGTAATATGGGATAAGGGCAGGAAGAAGAAGAAGAAATAAATAATGATTAAACAATAATAATGATTGGACAATGTGATTCAATTTAACTAACTGCTGGGACAACCTCCGTAGCGTAGCGGTATTTGGCTCCCTTTAAATGTCGAAGGTCGTTCTTTGTATTCAGAAGGTTGTACAGACACTTCAAAAGTGTCGGAACCGAAATCAAAATCGGAGTTCTAATATCAATCGGAAGTGCCGATTTTTCGCAAGCAGAGGCGAACCCATGTAACATCTCTGGAAGATTCTAAAATTTCTTACCGGTCTGGCTGGTTGAGGGAGTTGTTCAGCCTCTGTCTCTGTCTCGGAAAGCATCCTTAGAGACGTGTAAGAGATTGATAAATTTCGACGACCAAATGGTTAAGGCATTAAGGGCTATACCTAAGATGCAGGTTCGAATCCTGCTGACTAAATTTATTAATTGGCAAGCCAGAGACATTGCGGGATATAACCGTAATCATCACGCTTGGCAGGTGGATTGGTGATCCGGATTACTTATGCGTACCTGGCCCCCGCCAACGGCTGATCGAAGAAGTGTCCGGGGGGTTTTAGTGGTGTAGGGTCCTCTCCTTGTGATATGAGTTTAGCATACCACGCTATGGAGAGGATGAGTCCCACATATTCCACCGCCAGCGCGCGAATACGCTGCAGCGGCGGTGGGAATGCGAAAAAATGGATTTACACGTGCTGCTGCACATCCATCAGGTGTATGCCCGTAGTCGCCTTCTACGACACCCATGGGAAGAAATGTGGTGGTCTGTCCCAGGAATGGCTATCCGGTCGATCGCGATCAACTGGTCCATACCGGCGGCTATTACAGACGATCAACTTATATATAACGACCTCGAGATCACAAGCCCAATGGCTAGGACGTCGGACTTGTGATCTTGAGGTCGCCGGTTCGAACCCCACCCATTGCACTACCGACGTGAACCCACTGGCAACACAAGCATTTAAGCTTAGCACGAGGGGTTAACAAGAATACTAGTAGACAGCAAAAATCTGCTAGTAATATATAAAAATATATATATAACAAAACAGGCCAAGAGCGTGTCGGGCACGCACATAAAAGGATACCGTAGCCATCCGATGGTCCGAACGCTTAACAAATTTCATTTTGCGGTCGACTCCATACACTTTGTTAGGACGACTGTAACTACATAAGTTGGTCGAGTTGTATAAAAATAATTATTATCTATGATACCGATTCCACTATAATTTTAGTTGAAAGTGCTTACTCAGAGGTTTAATTATTTTAGTAATATTTTAAAAGTTAAGGGGGCGGGGACGCTCCTCTTTTTTACTTTGTATTAGGTTATCTCGAGACTGGGGTGTTTGATCTTTTGTTCCAAGGCAGTTTTTGTTGCATTTCAAGAGACCTTTCCAACGATACCCTACACCAGGGTTTCTCAAAGTGGGGTACGCGAACCCCTAAGTGTTCGCCATTCGACGGCAGGGGTTCGCGACAAGATTTACGTAATGGTGGCTCGATATCTGGCAGGCGCGCGCGGCACACAAACGCCTTATCCGTGGATACCGAAATAAGGGCTGAAATTGTTCTGCATCTTTCTCAGCTCTCCGACGAACTGAAAAAGTATTTTCCGGATATTGATAATGCTAAAGATGACTGGATTCGTAACCCGTTTGCGGTCACGAACGAGAGCATAATTTCGAGTTTGAGTATTAAGCAACAGGAGTCATTAGGGTAGTTCTTCGAAATTTGATTCTTCGACTGATTCATATGGCCAAAATTTAATTTCACTTTCAGCTCTGTAGCACATGTTCATATGAAAATAGGTATACCAAATAACGTATATTTGAATGAGGGACTCGTTTTTAAAAAGTAGTTTTGAAGATATCGAGGTTACAGATGAATCAGAAACCGACATAAAAACGAAAAACTTTATGTAAATGAGCTCTGTTAAAAAAAAACATATTTTAACAACAAAAATAATGAAAAACATTATCAGTGATCATATCACGGAAAAAAATCTGGTGAATTCAATAATAATTATATTAAAACATTTTTGAAATGCAGTATATATAATTGTATTTTAAGAGAAAGCGACTCAGAATAATGTTATACAACAGAAATTTTAACTATTGCTAATATTTGTAATACAATTAATTCTGTTAGGTACTAGAAGAATTTCCATAGAGTATACTTGTCTGGATCTTTTCTTATATTTGCCATCCTTCTACGTTATGCGAGTCTCTTTTTCTCCTTCCTTTGACCCTCCCTAAGTGGCATTGTTGTTAACTGCAATATTAAAATAACAGAAATAATATAGAAACGTTGAGTTTTGAATAAATAGGTTTTAATGATTGTTAAATATAAATAATAATAATACCAGCCTATTATTGTCCCACTGCAGGGCAAAGGCCTCTTCTCGTAGGTACAGAGAAGGCACGAGCATTGATCACCACGCTTGCTCAAGGCGGATTGGCAATTTCAGACTTATATTAATTACAAGTCCAGGTTTCCTCACGATGTTTTTCCTTTATCAATGTCAGTGATGTCTAAGATAAAATTAGAAAGTACATATGAATTGAAAGAATCACATTGGTACTTGCCGGTTTCGAACCCTCGCCACCTCATGCATAGCCACCTCAAGCCTCTTAACCACTAGGCCATCATGACATTTACAATTGACATAACAATATTAATTATTAATTCTTATCTAAAACTAAGACATATTAAAAGTGTCATATTAAAAAAAAGTTTACACTCCTGTGAATTTTGAATTATTCAAAAGGTTATAGCTAAGTAAATATAAAATAAGACTAGTAAAAATTGGACAACGCAACAAAAGCACTCCTTCCGTGCTGTAGAGAAGAAAATCTAATTTATTTTATGATTCATATGATGTTTTGGCCATACGAATCAGGCACAGATGAATCAGGATTTTGCCTACAATCATGGATTACTCATCATACATGCAGATTTCATTCTTGTCATTTTTCTACACGAATCTATAACCAAAAGCCTAACACGAAACACAGATTGAAGTTTTAAAACTATAAAATAAATATATATTTAAAACTATATAAAGTAGGCATTGTAATCAGAATGCCACCTGAACCAAACACTGATGAATCAGGTATTTACCTTAGTAACACCGGGATCGAAGCCAACAAGCTGCACGTGCGCCTTCTAGCTCTTCCGTTGCACTATACTCTTTGCGTTGCACGACTGGCTACCCCCCGCGCGGTAAGCCAGACTCTCATTATTAATACCCGACCAAGTACGGTCAAGCGCAGCTTACGCCACATTTATCAGTATTATACGCCGGACACTTCTTATTTATTTATTTATAAACATACTAAAGTAGTTATAACTAATACACATTTTTTTTAAGAGGACTTTTCATTTCCTTTCGATGTAATTATAATTTATATTGAAGTATCAAAGGGAAAATGCGACATCGACCATTTTGTTCCGGAAAATGGCAAACGGACGCGTTATATGAATCAGAAGAACAAGCTTCAAATATTTTTATTTTGTACCTAGACAGCAATTATTAAAAAAATATAATTTGTCCCAGTAACGGATATAAATCTAAACTATACCAATTATATGCCGTTTTGTTAGTTGGTTACAGAAATGTATCCATAGAAATCGAAAATGTTGTCCCTGAAGAACTACCCATTATTAGAAATGTGCGTAGATGAAATTCTTCAAGCTGATTTAAAAAGGATGTCTTTGATAGATTTTTGGGCAGCTAGACAGACAGAGTATTCCGAAATCTCCCGCAAAGCGGTGAATTTCCTTTTACCCTTTGCTACAACATACTTATGTGAGAGTGGGTTTTCACACCTGGTCATGATAAAAACTAAATACAGAAATTGACTTGATACCGAGTCAGAATTAAGGTTAAAAATTGTTCAAAATTACTCCAACAATTGAATCCATTTGCGACAAGAAACAAGCACACCCATCACATTAATATTAAAAAGATATTTCTTTTGGCACTTTATTTTTTACCTTATATTCAAATAAAAACCTTATTTTCTTCAACAGTCACTTTTATTATTTTCTTTGGCGGGGGGGGGGGGGTTAATTAGTTTATTTTCCCATAATTTTAAAAAACCATTTGTTGTACGTTTTGGATCTTCAATATACATTTCGAAAATTTTGGAGGTTTTTTTTTATTTTATTTTTTTGTTAGGGACAAAACAAAAACACAAGCTTAACTAGAGATTCTAAAATTAGTTCAAGACTTAGAAATATATCTATACACAATATTTATGTTACTACACATGTAACCCACCACATTGTCTACAAATTAACAAAAAATAAAGTTAAAAGAAAACAGACGAACAGTGTGCATCGCAGAGGACTAGTACTTATAGTTAAATTATATAGTTAAATTAATATATCACGTATTTAAACGCTATTCTCTTCACTTCACCAGCCCGTCCATTGTTGAACATGCGAGGTCCAAGTCCCATTGAGGACGTCCGCTTGCGCAGATTGCTTAGATTGTAGTTTTTGAACCATTTATCTAGGCTGGAGCTCTGCTCGCATTTATGCCCGATGAAGAAGCAAAAGCCGAGTGGCAAACTACATATTAATATGTCCGTCCAAAAAAAAGCTCCTCCTAATAGACCAAGCCAGGGTCGTTGAGGGACATTGCCATAATTGCCACGTTTGGTGATAGCAGTAAAATGGTAACTAACCTTGAGCTGATAGATGCTGCTGCCCAAACATTAGTTATAAATCTCTTAGACGCCTCCTAATGCCCCGTGGGAAACATGGAGTTGTCTTTTCTAAGCCGGAAACCAAACTGTATTATGTAACGAGATTCAGAATTTTTATTCCGAGTCAATCCAAAAATCATGGTATCAACATTATTCTTCCACCCTTGCCTCAGAAAGCACATAAATATGTCAGTCATGCATCTGATCTCTTTTCAGTCGTGTCGTATTGTCGACCCATGAATTTTTGAGAGTTAGGAAAAAGATATGATTTTCCAAGATAGTGTTTATACATACTTACTTGCCGCTGTTTATGATAGCTGTTTTTTTACATCATGTGCTACGTAATAAATAATAAAATATTTAAATAGTGCAAATATATAAAAAAATATATATATATGACCTATTATTTAAAAATATCACAAAAAACAGTATGATTTATTTTTGGTTCCTAGGTTTTTTTAGCAATGACATATCTAGCCATCTACGAGGCTTTTGTTACTTCAACGGGCATAAGGGCATAAAGTACTAGAGATAATTTGTATTATGGTCGAGCAGAGGTTGTTTTTTGTAAAACAGCATAGCTAAAATAGCTTATTTTTAAAATTTCGACAGTAGTACTAACGTGAAATCGTTCTGCCAATGTTAATAAACAACGATTAAAAATCCTGATCTATTGATATTCGTTAAGATTTATGCACTGCGGCTAATTAGTACCTCTAAACAGATGTGCCGCTAAAAAATTTTTTTTTTTTTGTAGTGGCGCTTTGGGCAGAGACTAAATCTGGATGATTTTGGCGATGCGCCAACGCATGCTTTCAGTAAATACGCTATGTCGCCATGCAATTCTGTATTGAGGACAGTTTTTGATGGGGGAGCAAAATATATTATGATAGATATATTTTTCATAATACAAATAAGGACACCCTAGTACTCCTATTACACAATAGGAATACTTGCAACTGTTTGATGGGTGCTTGCTAATTATGACTAAAGCTATTAATAAACCCTTGTAAACCACTAGTTCAAAAGGGTTTATTGCTGAACTAGCTTCCCACGCGAAATTCTATTCGTGTAGCTCCCGTCCCGTGGGAACTTCATAATTTAATATTTCCCTTAATCGACTATGGTGATGTGTGCTATTTTGACCTGAATGCAGATCTTCTCAATAAACTGGTCAGACTTCTGAATAACTGCATTCGACTCATTTTCAATCTGCGCAAGTACGTGGAAGATAAACCTTCACCCATCTCATAACCAGATGAGACACACATTTTGTCAAATTTTATTCACTAGCTGCGCCCCGCATTTTTACCCTCGTTACTCTGCTTCAGTGGGTCGGAGCGTGATTTTTTGTACCCTATATGTTAATCGAGCTGATTTACTATCCCCGTACAAAGTTTCAGCTAAATCCATTTTGTAGTTTTTACCTGAAAGTGTAACAAACATCCATCCATCCATACTTACAAACTTTCGCGTTTCAATCAAATACACTTACGATAACTTGCCTATCAAAAAGCGTTCATGGCTATTTTTCACTGATTAATTATTATTAATCAACTTTCTTTCATCACCTTTATGACCAAATGAATTTCATCTCAATATAATATACTCGTAAATAAGATGCAATGTAATAATACAAAAAGTGTACCTAATAGAAGTGAGAATTATGGTGAGATGGTTCAAAATTACTTTTGTGGGAACAAAATATGCTCTTTTCACTGAAATCTATTGAAAATGAGCATGCACACTCAGTCAGGCAGAGTGCAGCTGGTATGTTGTGTCCTGTTCTATCACACCAACGTTCGACACTCTACTTTCTCTAAATTGATGCAATGAAAATTAGCCATAAATATTTTTTGATGCAAAATGCTAGTTATCATAGCCATTTTGTTAATGAGTAATATTTGACAAAAAGTATGTCTCATCTGGTTATCAGATGGGTGAAGTTTGATCTTGCACGGCTTTTAGACGGTGTTATTTAGTTAGGCACGTCCGATCTATTTTAAGCCGGATACCACACGGTTGTTAGATGACTATACATGGCAAACATATTCATATACTTCTAGCTTCAGCGGTGCAATGAGTCTTTGTCCATACCCCTTAAGGGTGCCCGCAGGCGTGTGTCCCTTAAATTTAATAGAATTTTGCTAAGGACGTCTGAGCTCGCCTCTTGACCGGTCATTACACTCTAAAATATGCTATTATATTTTATATATATTTTTTTATTCATAATATGTTTGAATAAAATAAATATAGCAAATAGATATTAACGTTAATATTAAGAGCTTATTTACTAACACAAGAGTGACAGACTTCTAGCACACCTGAAATAAATTTAAACATAATTTAATAGAAAATGTTACCTTTTTATAATTCATTTTATATGCATTGTGAATTTTCTTGACAAGTATAAGTGTACCTATGTAAATACCTAAGTGTTGAATAAAAATCGTTTATTTCGTTTATTACGATAGTTTGTAGACTTGAGCCCCAAAATTCAATGATATACACTGGTATATCATTGAATATAATATAAACAACCATTAAATAGGTATGTTTGTTATAACAAGTGTGTGTAATGTAGATTTACTATTCGTATAGAAATATGCGTATATGTGCGTCATCTGATTTTTTTATTATGTATTTGATTGGAAACAACGATACAATGAAGACGCAGCTATTCTTCGTATATCTGGTAAGAGCTTTATAATATACCAACAACTTAATTTAAGTGCGACACTTTCCCAGAGTTAGCACTCTCACTCATTTTTGCACAGCAGACAAGCATTGCCATTCAACGGGGCAATCAAATTTCATCTTGGAAACTTGCCAAGTAGAAGATTTAGAACAGTAGTATTTTATTAGTTAGTTTTATTCTAACTAAGCTACTTTTAATTGTATATATGTATTTTATTCATTAATGTAAAATTTTATATGAAAAATAAATGATTATAACTTAATTTATCTATAACAGTTTTTGTTTTTTTTTTCTGACGGACGTATGTATTTTGCCCCGAGGCTTTTGCTACTTTACCGGGCATAAAGGCGAGCAGAGCTCCAGCCTACAAACTAAGCAACCTGCGCAAGAGGGCGTCCCCTGTGGGACTTGGACCTCGGCTCAGGGCGGTCGCTGACGTGGAGATTGAGGGATTATGGCTTTTAGTTTTTTTAGGGGAGTTTTGTGCAACTGTCACTCTACTGTTCGCGGGCCTCTCGGATCTACGAGGGCATCGGAAGATATCAGTGTTTACAATCTGTGGGTCGCGATCCCGAGGGGGGTCGAGCCAGACTCTGAGGTCGTATTCAAAGGACAGAACTTTGACAATTCAATCATAGATAAAAAATCAAATAGTATTTTCATACCTGACAGGTAGGCTAAAGCTATACAAACTATTATAATAAGTAAGATTGCGGTCAGATTGTGGAATTCGCTACCCACTTATATCCGTAGTTGCAAAACTGTTTCATCATTCAAGATTAAAGTAAAATAATATTATCTCTCATCTTCATAACATTATACAGGGTGTCCCAAAAGGTTAAGTAGCTGGGAAAGGGGGTGACAGGGGTGGACACAATGGTCACTAGAAAAATAAAAAAAAAATCCGCTCTGGGTATTAAAAAAAAATGGCATCTTTTAAAAACTTAAAATTTTACACCTTGTTATTTTTGATGTTGATGTTGATGACCTTGTTGTTATTGAAGATTACATAACAGCATTTTTTTTAAATACAGCCATATTTGTAGGTACGGTTAGCACAAGGTGTAAAATTTTTAGTCTTTTAAAAAATACCATTTATTTTTTTAAACACCCAGAGGGAATTTTTTATATTTTTCTGGTGACCCTTGTGTTGTGACCATCCCTATCACCCCCCTTCCCAGCTACGTAATCTTTTGGGACACCCTGTATATACGAATATAAGTATGTATTCATATACCTATAGTATGTAGTTTATGATTATATTGTATGAATGTATTTTTGTATATATATAGTTATTGTATGTATGTGTTAATGTTTCTATGGAAAATAATTAAAATGTGCTCCGATTTCTTTAAAATGATCATCCGAGGATCAAAATATAAATAATAGCAGTTTATATGAATAATATTTAGAAATTTTTATTGTTGTTGGTACTGGAGCGATTTTACAATTTTTTTCACCAGAAACTATTAGAAAACTGCGTTAAACGGTAAATACGCGGGTGAAACTGCGCGTTGGAAACTAGTACAGTCATATGTACCTTAGTAAAAAACTGTTACTTTTCTATTATAAACAATTTAAATGATTTAAACTAACATTAAATTAGTGCTTGTGGATTTAATTAATTTTTCTTTAAATCGTGTTTACAGATATTGCTGAGCAACGGCAGCTACGCTGCAGATAGCAACACAACTACCACCGCTACCACTTCTACTACAACCACCCCTACCACTACCACTCCTACCGCAACCACCCCTACCACTACGTCTCCAACTACAACCACACCCACTACTACCACACCCACTACTACCACACCCACTAATACCACACCTACCACTACAAATCCTACTACAACTACTCCTACTACAACCACACCTACCACAACCACACCCACTACTACCACTCCTACCACAACCACTCCTACTACAACTACTCCTACTACAACTACTCCTACTACAACCACACCCACTACAACCACACCCACTACAACCACACCCACTACTACCACTCCTAGGACTACAACTCCTACTACAACTACTCCTACTACAACCACACCTACCATAACCACACCCACTACAACCACACCTACAACTACAACTCCTACTACAACTACTCCTACTACAACCACACCTACCACAACCACTCCTACTACAACCACACCTACTACAATTACTCCTACTACAACCACTCCTACCACAATCACTCCTACTACAACTACTCCTAATACAACCACTCCAACTACAACCACATCCACTACTACCACACCAACCACTACGAATCCTACTACAACTACTCCTACTACAACCACACCTACCACAACCACACCCTCTACTACCACTCCTACCACAACCACTCCTACCACAACTACTCCTACTACAACCACTCCAACTACAACCACACCCACTACTACCACTCCTACCACTACAACTCCTACTACAACTACTCCTACTACAACCACACCTACCAAAACCACACCCACTACAACCACACCTACCACTACAACTCCTACTACAACTACTCCTACTACAACCACACCTACCACAACCACTCCTACTACAACCACACCTACTACAATTACTCCTACTACAACCACTCCTACCACAATCACTCCTACTACTACTACTCCTAATACAACCACTCCAACTACAACCACACCCACTACTTCCACACCAACCACTACGAATCCTACTACAACTACTCCTACTACAACCACACCTACCACAACCACACCCACTACTACCACTCCTACCACAACCACTCCTACTACAACTACTCCTACTACAACCACTCCAACTACAACCACACCCACTACTACCACTCCTACCACTACAACTCCTACTACAACTACTCCTACTACAACCACACCTACCAAAACCACACCCACTACAACCACACCTACCACTACAACTCCTACTACAACTACTCCTACTACAACCACACCTACCACAACCACTCCTACTACAACCAAACCTACTACAATGACTCCTACTACAACCACTCCAACTACAACCACACCCACTTCTACCACACCTACCACTACAACTCCGACTACAACTACTCCAACTACAACCACACCTACCACAACCATTCCCACTACAACCACACCTACTACAAATACTCCTACTACAACCACTCCTACCACAACCACTCCTACTACAACTACTCCTACTACAACCACTCCAACTACAACCACACCCACTACTACCACATCAACCACTACAACTCCTACTACAACTACTCCTACTACAACCACACCTACCACAACCACTCCTACTACAACCATATCTACTACAATTACTCCTACTACAACCACTCCTACCACAATCACTCCTACTACAACTACTCCTAATACAACCACTCCAACTACAACCACACCCACTACTACCACACCGACCACTACAAATCCTACTACAACTACTCCTACTACAACCACACCTACCACAACCACACCCACTACTACCACTCCTACCACAACCACTCCTACTACAACTTCTCCTACTACAACCACTCCAACTACAACCACACCCACTACTACCACACCTACCACTACAACTCCTACTACAACTATTCCCACTACAACCACACCTACCACTACAACTCCTACTACAACTACTCCTACTACAACCACACCTACCACAACCGCACCTCCCACAACCACACCCACTACAACCACACCTACCACTACAACTCCTACTACAACTACTCCTACTACAACCACACCTACCACAACCACTCCTACTACAACCACACCTACTACAATTACTCCTACTACAACCACTCCTACCACAACCACTCCTACCACAACCACTCCTACTACAACTACTCCTACTACAGCCACTCCAACTACAACCACACCCACTTCTACCACACCGACCACTACAAATCCTACTACAACTACTCCTACTACAACCACACCTATCACAACCACACCCACTACTACCACTCCTACCACAACCACTCCGACTACAACTACTCCTACAACAACCACTCCAACTACAACCACACCCACTACTACCACACCTACCACTACAACTCCTACTACAACTATTCCCACTACAACCACACCTACCACTACAACTCCTACTACAACTACTCCTACTACAACTACTCCTATCACTACCACTCCTACTACAACCACTCCTACCACTACCACTCCTACTACAACCACTCCTACCACTACCACTCCTACTACAACCACTCCTACCACGACCACTCCTACTACAACCACTCCTACCACTACCACTCCTACTACAACCACTCCTACCACGACCACTCCTACTACAACCACTCCTACCACTACCACTCCTACTACAACCACTCCGACCGAGACCACAACTACTCCTGATACCGAAGATAATAGTCCTTCATACGATGGTTGCTGTGTATGCGAGGATATGGAGGTTACTGACTATGAAATGCCTGATATAGAAGTATTATACGAGTAATTTAGAATTAATTTAAATAAGGTTGGGAAAAAAGTCTTTTTGCATTAAAGTATGTATGAACTTGGAATAAAATCTCTTTGGAATAAAATCTATATGTATCTCTGGCTGGTTTTGGTATCATTGAAAGCTTTAATTTTAAAGAACATAATTCCAAATTCAAATTAGCAAAATGTGTGATTTTCATTTATTTTTCGTACTGTCAAGATGAGTGAATCTAATGAATCGATACATTTTAAAATTTTATTACAAAAAAGGTAAAAATGCAACAAATGCAAGCGGCGAAAAAAATTTGCGATGTTTATGGACCTAGTGCAGTGTCTGTGAGAGTAGGTAGCACAAATTTGGTTTCAGCGTTTTCAATCCGGAAATTTTGATGGCAAAGATGCACGTCGCTCTGGTCGCCCCATTACGGATAAAATAGATGCCATTTTTGAAAAAGTGGAGCAAGATCATCATATCATTAGTTACGACGTAGCTGAAGAACTGGGAATTCAACACAAAACAGTTTTGGCGCATTTGAAAAAAACTGGGTACACAAAAATGGTACCTCACGAGCTCACTGAAAGAAACCTAATGAACCGTGTACTCGTTTGTGATTATTTATTACGACGTAATGAAACCGAACCATTTTTGAAGAAGCTGATAACTGGTGACGAAAAGTGCATCACGTACGACAAGAACGTGCGAAAAAGGTCAAAGGCCGGTCTGGCTTCACATACTGGCGAAACCCGGGTTAACTCGCAACAAGGTGATGCTGTGTGTGTGGTGGGATTGGAAGGGCATTATTCATTATGAGCTGTTACCACCAGGCAGGTCAGACCATCGATTCTGAACTCTACGAACTCTGCGAACAACTGATGAGATTAAAGCAAGAAGTTGAGAGAAAGCGGCCGGAATTAATCAACAGAAGGGGTGTAGTTTTTCATCATGATAACGCTAGACCTTACACATCTTTAGCCACTCAGCAAAAATTAAGAGAGTTTGGCTGGGAGGTGTTAATGCATCCTCCGTATAATCCTGACCTTGCATCTTCAGATTTACACCTGTTTCGGTCTCTTCAGAATTCTTTAGGCAGTGTCAGGTTAACATCACGAGAGGACTGCCAAAACCACTTGTCGCGGTATTTTGATCGGAAGTCTCAAAATTTCTATAGCAATGGGATCATGTCTCTACCTACAAGATGGCAAAAAGTTATCGAACAAAATGGTACCTACATACTTTAGTTAAATGTAAATAAACTATATTAAAAAATGTTTGAATTTACTTAAAAAATTCGAAGAAACTTTTTCCCAACCTATTATATAATTAATATCTTCCTGATGAGTTTCTTACTTCTTTTCTCCGGTGCGTACAATAAGGTAGCTAGAGAAAGGTTAAAGGTTAGCTAGGGTAGGATTCTAATTGCTCGTTGCGCCCTTTTCCGTTCCCTGTAGGCCGTGCCAGTGATCACATCCTCTTCATTATATCTGCGTCTTTACTTCAGTGGCACCCTGGGTCGTGGTCATAAACCATTAAGCCGCCCTCAGGAGTGTGTCAATTAGATATAGGCACGCTTGCAATTTTAATGCGTTTTTTAATTTCTGCTTATAATCTATACTAATATTATAAAAAGGAATATTTGTATGTAAGTATGTTTGTAACAAATTGGCTCAAAAAGTATTGGACAGATTTTAAAAATTCTTTCACCATTTGAATGCTACATTATCACTGATTATTTTAGGCTATATTAAATTATGAAGTTCCCACAGGAACGGGAGTTACGTGGGTGAAACCGCGCGCGGGAAGCTAGTAATTAGATAAGAGAAATAAATGTCACAGGACAGACTATGTAGTCTGTAGATTTGTAAGATTTGCTGTTTACCTACTACTATTACCTAGTTACCTAGTCTATTTCATCCTACCAATATTATAAACGCGAATGTTTGTAAGTATGGACGGATGGATGGATAGATGGATGTTTGTTACTATATACTCTTTCACGCAAAAACTACTGAATGGATTTGGCTGACAGTTTGCACGCGGATAGTTTTTTTTTTCGAAGCTATGCTACTAAATCACGCTTCGAACCACTGGAGCAGAGTGACGCCTATATACGTATAGCCTACTAGCTGCGCCCCGCCCCCCGTAGTTTTGGCGTGTAAGAGTACATCCATCATCCAACAACATCCATCCATACTTACAAACTTACAAACTTTCGCGTTTATAATATTACTAGCGACCCGCCCCGGCTCCGCATGGGTGCATTGCTGATGTATCATACATATAAACCTTCCTCTAGAATCAATCTATCTATTAAAAGAAACAACATCAAAATCTGTTGCGAAGTTTTAAAAATCTAAGCATGCATAGGGACGGAGAGACATCGCCAAACGACTTTGTTTTATACTATGTAGTGATAGTGATAGTAGGACAGGGGAAGTATAGAATAAAGGTGCAAGTTGGAAGGCGGCGACATGAGGCAGCAGCAGACGACGTGTCGCAGCGACACTACTGGTTTGTATGTATTTCTATGAAATTCCCTTCGCAGTTAGCGACATGAAGCTAGCGACGCGTTTCAGAGAAATACATACAAACCAGTAGTGTCGCCGCGACACGTCGTCCGCCGCCGCCTCACGTCGCCCGCTTCCAACTTGCACCTTAAGGAAGTATAGATAGAAGAATAAAAAAACAACGATATTTGAATCCTTTTATTGGGTATTTGTAGTTGCAAGTAGCAAGCAAGTGTAGCAAGACTTTTATTTTGTTGGCAATGTACTTTTTGTGGTACCGGTGGTAGAACTGTAGCTATATCAGCATGTTTAACAGACCATTGTAAACCAGGGTTGTTGATATTGCCATAATCACCACACTTTAGTATATTGGTGGTAAAGTAAGATGGTGAGTATCCTTGGTCCATCCATCATGTGTATACAAGGTATAACGGAAAGGGTATATACATAGAGAGAGCAAGGCTTCTTTGGATCATAACAAACGATATGGCAAGGGTTATTTAATCCTATCTCCGGTAGTAATGATTTTTTTAAATTCATAGATACTAGAAACCAAACTTTTTAAATTGAAATAAATACATCACTAGCACTCAATCTGCTGATCGATGTCAACGAACTATTTGCAAGTAAAAATAAACCTTTATTGCATTTAAATTTTTTGTTTGCAATTAATACTGACTTTTTTTAATTTTATTTTGAGTTGAAACCCTTGCCATATCGTTTGTTATGATCCAAAGAAGCCTTGCTCTTTCTATGTACCCTTTCCGTTACACCTTGTATACCTTACTCACCTTTTACGGCAGCCATGAGAAGACATTCTTCGCCGGACACCACACAGTAGCAATTACATTATATATTTTTTTACTAAACGACAGACGACAGTCATTCTTCTTTTGTAATATTTTTGATTTCATAAATTGTTTTAATAGTAGTCTCCCCACCAGCCAGGCCAGTCTGAACCATATTCACGATCATGATGCGGGGGATGGTCATGGCCCCGGGGTCCTTGTTGTGGAGGATGATCCCCTGGGTGGGGGCCGTTGCCGTGGTGATCATGTAGGCAGGGAAATAAATCGTAGTAGTCATCAGGGTCAGTAGTGGTTTTAGTGGTAGGTTTCGTGGTGGTTGTAGGAGTTGTGGTAGTGGTAGGAGTCGTGGTAGTGGTAGGAGTTGTGGTGGTGGTAGGAGTTGTGGTCGTGGTAGGAGTTGTGGTCGTGGTAGGTGTTGTGGTAGTGGTGGTAGTGCTGTTATCAGCAGCGTAGCTACCGCTACTTAACAGGATCTGTAATAAAGTTTAAATTATATTTAATTTTAATACCTATATTTAACGAATAGTATGCAATTGTGTATTAGACAAGTAATAGAACTCCTGCAGTAAATTAACAAATGTTCAAATTAAGACATGTATATGCAAATAAATTTTAATTATGATGATCTATAGGTACTAAACTTTAATTGTACTTAACACCTTTTTATACAAAATCGTTCAATAAATTATTTTTATCGCGAGCGTCAGTCGCTTGCGATTAATTGCAAATATAATAAACGCGAAAGTTTGTGAGTACCTATGGATGGATGGATGTTAGTTACTCTTTCACCCAACAACTATTGAATAGATTTGGCTAAAACTTTGCACGGGGACAGTTAATAAGCTCGATTAACATATAGGCTATAAAAAACACGCTCCGACCCACTGGAGCAGAGTAACGTGGGTAAAACTGGGGCGCAGCTGGTTTTAAATATGTCAATTAATTAAGTTCATGTAGATTCAATAATACAGTAACAATAACGAAATGCTTTACAATAACCCTACAGTCGTGAAGACATTTTTATCGAAATCAAAAGCTCAAAAGCATAACGTCGGATGTGCCATTATACGTCATAAACATTCGTCGTATGTGCCTTTATCGTACACTGGCACTTAAGCCAAATGCTTCTGAAGACAATACTACATTTGTCCTTATCCTTGTGAGGTCTAGTTATAACGCTACGTGATTAGCTTCCGATAGTTATTAATTTTACTTAAATTTTATTTCTTACCAAAAATGCAAAGAAAGGCGTCTTCATTGTGCAATCTTCATATTTTTAATGAAGTAAGCTACTAATACTTAAATATAATTAATATGTAGGGATATGCAAAAAATCTGCTGTTATTAATTATGTGCAAATATACATACCTGGGTTGTCAGCCTTTTTGAGTTTTTCCCCGAAATTTAGGGAATATTTTTATTATGGAGTATGAAAAAAGGCTTAAAGATTTTTCGTACTGGGGTAGTCTTAGTTAAATATACTCATAAAAAATATATTTTAACAATAAAACAAAAGAAGCTTTGATTTGTTTCGTATAGCACATTTTTTTTCGAAAAATTCTGACATGTTAATAATTTAGGAAACAAATACCAAGAGTAGGCGTGTAATTAAAAATAAGAGGATGGCAACACCGATACATTTTTTAATTTATTAGTAACGACACAGTTGTTAAAACAATCACATTTCACGCCCGGTTGTAATTATAATAAATTATTAAAATGACTAAATAACAAAAATATTACCAAGAATATACGTTATAGCATGACTTTGTATACACTTGTATGACTAATAGACATACGCATAGCCTTAACAGCTAATAATAGAAACGTGAACCATCCGTGCCCTCGTAGACCCGAAGTTCGAGAGGCCCGCGAACTGTAATGTAGAGCAACAGTTGCACAAAACCCCCTAAAACACTAAAAGTCACAATCCCTCAATCTCATCGACAGCTACCGCATTGAGCCGAAGTCCAAGCCCCACAGGGGGCGCCCTCTTGCACAGGTTGCTTAGTTTGTAGTTTTTTAAACTATTGATTAAGGCTGGAGCTCTGCTCGGCTTTATTCCCGTTGAAGTAGCAAAAGCCTCGTGGCTAACTAGTATGTCAGTCCGAAAAAAAAGGATTAAAAAAAAATTGTATTGCCGGTATCGACTAATCAATCGTGGTTGACCGGCCACCACTGGCCAATCATCATCATCAGCCTGTTGTAGTCCACTGCTGAACATAGGCCTCCCCATCGATTTCCAGCGGGAACGATTACTAGCGGCCTGCATCCACTAACTGCGACCTTCATGAAGTCGTCGGTCCATTGTGCTGGCGGTCGTCCCACGCTGCGCTTGCCAGTTCGTGGTCTCCACTCGAGAACCTTTCTGCTCCATTGGTAGTCAGTTCTTCGAGCTGTGTGTCCTGCCCATTGCAAGTTCAGCTTGCTAATCCGTTGAGCTATGTCGGCGACCTTCGTCTGCGGATCTCTTCATTTCTGATTCGATCACGGAGGGAAACGCCGAGCATAGCTATTTCCCTAGCTCGCTGAGCACACAGTAAGATGCTTGCTGGCCTATAGCCATCCATAATAAATGGTCTGTCTAACAAAGAAATAATTTTTAAATTGAATCAGTAGCTCCTGAGTTACCGCGGTCAAGCAAACAATTAAACAAACTCTTTAAGTTTATAAGTATAGATTAGGGTTGCTACCCGTACTATATAATATAGTATCGTACTATATTTCAGTCCAATGTACTATATTATAATACTATATTTTTTTGCTAAAGTAAATGGGCATGAGGACTAAAAAAATCTATCTAGTCCGTCAGTTAGATTACAAAAAAATATTAGACACGTATTTTTTTATTTATCAAAACAATAAAAATTTACAAATATACAAAGCAAAAACAAACTAAAAAGTTCAGGAGTTCAGGGGGGCTTGTGACGTCACTATTAGGTAAAATTGTACCTAATAGTGACGTCACACAAAATTTCAACGCGCTGTATCTTCGCCATTTTTGGTTTTAGGAACGAAAAAAAAAAGACGTGTCCAATATTTTTTAGTAATCTATCTGATGGACTAAATAGTTTTTTTCGTCCACATGCCTATTCACCTCATTTAAAAATTTAGACCGCACCCTCAGCGCGGCATATGAAAACTCGTTGAGCAACTCTGAGTCATTAAGTGGGGCCTCCACACAGAATCTTAATCCGGCACTGTATGGATCTAACATGCCCAGACTCTTATAATTATTTTAGGTGTTTAACCTTTGATGGCCGAATCAAAGAGTAATAACAAATACACGTGGAAAAATTAAAATAAATGTGTACTACTTTTTTTCCTGAATTTGCCAAAACGCCTCTTTGTTTCAATAATGTGATATCTTGAAAAGTGGACTAAAAAAACTTATCACGTTATTGAAGCAAAGAGGCGAAAAGTACTATACAACGTGTTAATTAAATAACTCAAAACCTCTTGGGTGTTGATTGTGCTCATGAATATGAACAACTTTTTCTAAGAGGCCAACATTGTAACTCGAAGTAAAAAATCAGCTGTTCCATACAAATTATCAATACCTACTCGACCAAAATGTATGAAAAAGTATTTTTTTCGAGTAACAGAAAGGTATTCTTATAATAAAACAAAGATACAGAATTATTCACATTTATTTCAGTGCAACTCACTCAATCAAAATAACAATTCTACAATTTGTATTTAAAATAAAAAATCGCAACCATGAAATATATATTTTTGTAATTATGAAGTAGGTATTTATTGATTTTTTTATGGTTATAAATTTACCTATTATTTTATAAATCACAAAAACGTTGAACCTTATGTACTTAAATTTAAGATTCTAAATTGTGCATCACTATTTATATATATGTTTTATGATCTTAAAATCAGCAAGTTCTCAGTAAACAGATGAAGTACAAAGTTATAAAGACCTAGAAATATGAGGTAATTCACGTGCCTGCTACGAAAGAAATAGTATGAGAGCTGGCACCAATATTTGGGTAGGTGTTTGAAGCAAGCTGAAAAGTTGTCACACACCTTTCCTACTATACCCCAACACGGAACTGCAGACCTATCTCGTGAGAAGCGGGGTTAAGAACCATATATTTTTTTTTAATATTTAAAAAAATTAAAAATGTATTTGAGAAAACATGAAATTTTTATAAGTTGTAGTTTAAAGCATAAACATAATAATAAGCCAGCAAAAATTAGGATTTTAACATTTCCAGACGCATGCAAAAATATATAAAATTTATTTGAGAAAACTTTCAATTTTAACACAGTATTTATTTATAACTAAAAATAAGATTTTTAAAAAAGAAAATGTCTTTGCGACACTTACATTTTTGAAATGAATATAGAAGAGTCGAAAGTGGTATGTCAAGATCGTAGCAAGTGGAAGGAAGTGGTCCCTGACTACCGCTATGAGAAAGAAGCGTGAATGTATGTATGTATACAGAATAAGGGTGAAGTTAACCCCACTACTCACCAGCCAGGTCTGCAGGGGGCCGAGTGTGCCACCGTAGTGCCATCATGATATAATTATGCCAAAAACGGTAATTTACTAATCTCACTATGGTGTCGGCGCTGGAATGGCAGTCGGTGTTGCTACCAGGGGATGTACCAGGGGAGATGGTTAGGGAGATTGTAATGTTTATTTAGGCGATTTCAAAACTTATATATGTATCATTTGTTATTATATTCAACTACGCTAATGTCACCGTGGCGTAGTGACACCATTATGTCGTCATTTGGATTAATAGATTACCAAATGGGAAAAAAACCGACTATTGAACTGTCATTGACAGTTCATAGTCACGCCATTACGATAGTAGACTTGGGGCCCAGGAGAGGTACGTGACGAATATTCAGTTTGCCTCAAATACCTACCCAAAAATTGGTGCCAGTTCTCGGACAAAGACACAGACAGTCTCTGTCACCCATGTCACACTTCGTTCCCCCCACTTCCCCTTTAACGTGTGACGTACTTTATAGATGACATCAAACGGTACGGTAGGATCATCAAACTCCCCCCGTCTCGCCCCGCACTTACCTAAGACGCGGTACAACTTTCGGTGTCAACTTTAGCATATTATGTGCAAAATTAAAACAATACTACCCTCTTTATTTAGGGGTTGCTTATATCTAATCTATTAAAGCGTGTACACATTGTACTGTTTTATTATTTGTTTAAAGAAGCCTTTACTGTACTTAATTTATTTTAGCAATAATTAAATTTCTTTAAATCCGCCGTATGGTTTCCGGCATAGAATAGTCCACCCCATGTCTCTGTCTCTTCTTATGTGTGTCAAAACAGGCGAGTTAGAGGCATACAGCCGACCAGCTGATGAATGGGCAGCAGCATCTATCCCATAGATACTCACCATCTTACTGCTTTCACCAAGCGTGGTATTATGGCAATTTTTAAGATTACTAGCAGTTTAACAGTCTACTAGTACTCTTGTTAACCCCTCGTGCTAAGCTAAAATGCTTGTGTTACGAGTGGGCTCACGTCGGTAGTGCAATGGGTGGGGATCGAACCGGCGACCACAAGATCACAAGCACGACGCTCTAGCCATTGGGCTGCCGCCGCTTCTAGGAGTAATATTCATCAATGACCCTGGTTTGCCCAGGTCTGTTAAGCAGCTCTAGCCAAGTCAGGGTCGTTGAAGGTTCAGGAGAGCCCAGCGCCAATTTCGCCGTGGGTACGAACGGAGGGCTGGATTGCCTCGCGTACCTTACCAACGGCGGACGGAGGAGTGTCCGGGGGGTTTTGTTGGTGTAGGGTCCTCTCCTCGTAATATGACTATAGCATACCACGCTATGGAGAGGGCGAGTCCCACATACCCCTTCGCCGGCGTGGCAACGCTGCAGCTGCGGAGGGGAAGCGTGAAAGCATATCACCCCGGACAAAAAAAAGGGGTACTTGAGGGATATTGCTATAATATAATATAACTTAACAAGTGGATTGGTGATATTAATAAAATGGTGAGTCTCCGTGAACTGATAGTTACTGCTGCCTATTCATCAGCTGTATTGACATACAGCATAGTCGCCTATTACATGTAATTCAAACCGGAATTTTAATATATAAAATATAAAACATACTCAAACAATTTTTTAGCTGTCTAAAGGTGATTTTCCACCAGAGTGGCGAGACGAGACGAGGCGAGAAGAGAATTGAAATCGCACTGACCCTTTTCCACTAAAAATAGCCATCGCGAGCTCGCGAGCTCGCGCGTGACCGCCGCGCCACCCGTAGGCTTGTACTATCATGACGGTATTCTCAGGTAATAACACGGTAATAAGTAGCAACGAACAATAATAAGCTTCTCGCGAGAAGCGTGTTTCTGTTGCAAAGTTAATTTATACTATATATCGGAAGCAAAACGTTACACAAACAAATATTTCAATTCACGCCTCGCATATTCTCGTCAATCCACACTGTTTCCGCCAAACATGCGCTGGGAGAGGATTGACTCCCTCGCCTCGCCTAGCCACCCTGGTGAAAAATCACCTAAATATACTGGGTGACTTATTTTAACCGTCTTGATAATTATAGGGCGTGATATGTATGTATATGAAATAGATGTCTAAGGCATAGTTATTCTATCTTTTTTTTTACTGACATATAGTGAAAATTGTAACGGTAAAAATGCGTACCTAATTAGGTAGTTACGCTATTTCGCTCACTGTTTTCATTCATGTGTGATTGCGGTAGGTATTAAAGGCACCTATTTTATTATTATGCACGCGCTATGTAGGTGTATTTCTTTGAAGTAATTTATAAGACTTTCGAAACTCTAATTACCGAATCCACTTACACAACACACCATATTATTATCAAGACGGTAAAGTAAATTAAAATCACCCATTATAAATCAAATAGTACTTTTAGTACTAGACATTTATTTTCATCCTACAATCAGGAATAAATAGCTAATATTAATTTAAATAATTGCGCTACATAATAATTAGCTACAATTGTTTCAATAGTTAACATTATTCTAAGGCTGATGCCGTATTGGTACTGCGACATTACGAACAAATAATTTTCGCGTGTCGTTCCTGGATTGTGTATACTTTGTTCCTGGACTTTGTTGTCACGATGTCGCCGTAGCAGTGCGGCCCCGGCCTAATAAGCAACTGCGTCTCGACTGAGCCACCGATTCATTGAATGAAATCACGCCTTTTTTAGTTTAGTATTAAGTTTAGGCAAAAATAATTCAGTTAGAAAATTTACAGACGAAAATATGATAGTATAAATTTAGTCTGTTTCAAACGATTTTATAAGCAAAACTGTCATCCATTGAATGAATGGAATACAAACATAAGAAATAAAATATGAAGCCATATTATTATAATACTTAAAGATAAAATAAGGTAATTAAAAGGACACAATTATGCCAAAAGGAACCAACCTGCAGAGTTATAAATATATATACTAATATATAAAGCTGAAGTTTGTTTGTTTGCTTTAACGCACTAATGACAACAACGACTGGATCGATTTGAAAACATATTTTTCATTTTTACATATACATATAAGCAAAGCATCAGCTCCGACCCATTGGAGCAGAGTAACACGGGTTAAACCGGTCTATAATATTATAAACTTATATTTGAAAACTGCTTTTGCTAGAAGCATTTATACAGCTTTTATATCTCAAAACTATAATCGTGTAAGTTGGCTTTGTTTCACATAATCGCATCCAAATCATCATTTACTTAACAATAAAATTTCAAATTAATTAAAAATCTATTTATGTAAACTTTTTAATACTAATTTCTAATTTTTTTTAAGAAAACTTTCTTAAAACCCTTCATTATTAATTCACACTCTGAAATGGCTTTACCAAAAATACACAAGCCGTGAATTAAGTGTCTGTTAAAAAAAAAAAGTCCTCTTGAACTATATTGGTTGGAGTTTTTTTTTACGTAACGTTACTAACTTCGCCAGCCTTTTGGGCACCGATAAGTTTAGTATAATTTGTGTTTTTTTTAATAGCTTAGTTTATTTAATTTTACATGTTTAGTATAGTTTTTTTTAACTTAACGTAACGTAACTTCGCCAGCCTTTTGGGCACCCTTCCCGCAGACGGTCGATAAGGTAAGTAAAATTTGTGTATTTTTTTAATAGCTTAGTTTATTTAATTTTACATGTTTAGTATAGTTTATTTTAATTTTGTATATTTATAGAAAGGTTATGATCAAATAAAGTTCACTAACAATTTTTTTTAACCACCCGAAACCTCGTTAGCTTATCCGGCGGCGACCTTAGGGGGTGGCGAACAGAGCTAACGCCCGGGGCGTTAAACCAAAGCAAATAAAAAAAAATTAAACTATTTTTAAAATTTAAAACATTTATTTTTACCTTAATTTAAAGTTAGTTAATTGATCCTAAATCAAACAACCAAACCTACTTTCGCGTCACACACTTTTCACGAAGGACAAAGGGCCCCGCAAAGACCTGCCGCCCGGAGCCTCGCAATGGGTCGGTCCCACTATTTCCATTGAGAATAACCATTATGTTTTAAGGGCGTTTTTTAAACGCGCTGGCGTACTGAGCGTCGCGCGCAGAAACGTTTATATTGTAAATAGGTAACCTTTATCTTAATAAGTCAATTGTGTACTCTAGACTCTTTGATAAATAGACTGTCAATTAAGACGCAAAATTATTACAGATAAATATAAACTAGGCAATATATAACTTATTATTTTCAAATTATCTCATTAAATAAACAAGTTACTTACTTTTTGAAGCCATGTTACTGATCGAAATGTAAATTGCTAAATTACAAACAGCATTTTCACACTAAAATTGTCTAAATGTGTATCTTATGTCACTCTGATAAAAAAAAGTATTATAGTTTTGTGTGGCCAGTATGATACGCCTTCTTACGAAGACTGCGGCGAGCAGTAGGCCGTCACACGTTTATTAAACGCCGCAAATGGTTATTCTGGGACACGATCGTACGAAAAGTAATTCCCACGATTATGTCAATGGGTATACTGAAAAAAAAGTGAAGTCCCAGTATTACCACTGCCATGGGTAATGGGAATAGGGGGATCGACCCCTCGCAATGGGTAAGGCCGCCGCTGAGCTTATCAAACAACTAGAAAGTTGATCAACTTACGATTCTTATTACATTCCCGTAAGATATACAAATCGCGATAGTTTAAAAACTTTTGCAGTTATTTTGGGCAACTGTCGCTCTACTTTATAGTTTCACATATACATAATCATCTTTCAAAGGGTCAAATAACATATGAATGGTATTTATAAAATATAGAAGACGACTAAAAAATGTATTTGATCTGTCAATTAGATAACCAAAAAATTTTTGGACTTTTTGGTATTTTTTTGTTCAGTTCAGTTCTTTTCTTGTGGATTTTCTGGAGAGACTTTAACAAGAAATAGCAATAAATAGATGATTAAGTATTAGATGTGTGTAGGGATCGTAGCAAGTGGAGGTCCATTGTTTCTGCCTAGCCCATTAGGAAACTAAATTTACTTAATTAATAAACAAATGGAATACAAGGGAAAGAAGGAATTTAAACGAGAAAGGACGAGGTTTTAAATAGTTTTTCAAAATTTTGTGTATATACAATGTCATGAGACGTCACTTCTAGGTACAATTTTACCTAGTAGTGACGTCGCAAGCCCCTTCTCCTGAACTTTATAGTTTGTTGTTGCTCTGTATCTTTGTCAATTTTTATTGATTTGATAAATAAAAAAATACGTGTCCAGTATTTTTTAGTAATCTAAATGACGGACATATATATTTTTTATTTATTCGGCAGACCTATTCTATGTCAGTATATAGGTACATTGGTGCTTAGATACAAAATTGGTGTACTAAAATTGTGCTTTCAAGGTATGTAGGGAAAAACTTGAGTGATGCGGCCGATGCCTCTGAAACAAAAATACAATTTATTTAATATTACTACAGTTAGAAAATATAAAATATTTGTTCAAATTTCAAAATTAATAAATTTAGACCACCGGCAGGACTCGAACCTGCATTTCAGGTACAGCCCCGAATGCCTGAACCTTTAGGCCACGGTGGAACCCAAGCGGTCGTCGAAATTTATCAATCTCTTTTATAACACGTCTCTGAGGAAAACGTTAGTGCCATCTATCAGTAATGATACACATTACGACCGGTTGGGGTTGTAGTAGTAAGTATATTAGTAGTAAGTTGTAGTGATTAGTAGTAAGTGGTAAACTTTACCGTAAAGTACTAAAAAAAAATATGTGGACTTAAGTTTTCTTCCAATTTATAATGTTTTGCTCAACTTTATTATTTTTTTTCTTTGATATGACATTCTTCTGACAATCTACACTAATCTACACTAATATTATAAAGAGGAAAGATTTGTACCTATTTTTGTATGTTTGTATGTTTGTAATGAATAGGCTCAAAAAGTACTGGGCCGATTTAAAAAATTCTTTCACCAATAGAATGCTACTTTTTTCCAATTTGACATAGGCTACATTTCATTTTGAAAAAAATTAGGGATCCTTGGTAAAATTTGAACAATGTAACCGAAGGTGTAAAAAATGAGTCTTAAAATGTCTTTCGTCGAATGCGCTGCCGAAACTCTTAGCGATAGAACAAAATAATGTACAACAATATTGAAGAACATCATAATGTCTACAAAAAACTCCGCGGTAGCATATGTCCAACTATTGTAGTTATGTCACTACAACAACTTTTTTCATTTTAAACATTAATGAAAATGCTAACCAAATTCCAACCATGCTATTTATGTGTTTATATTAATCCTTATCCAAATAAATTATTTTATGGTCAAGACCATTTAACTACCTATAAAATAGTTTTTAATCTATATATATGTTAACGGAAATGTATGTAATCCGTCATTGTATACAATTCCTAGGAAATGTATGTAATTCCTAAAATCGCCCGGAAATGTGTGAAATAAATTATATTAGACATATTTCCTAGGAAATCTATACATTTCCTAAATAGCAATCGGAAATATCAATGGGTAGGTTTAGGTTATTTTTTTTATAACCACCCAAAACCTCGTTTATCAACTAACTAGGTTGATCAACATATGATTCTTATTAATTTCTGGTAACAGTGATTTTCCGATAAATGCACCTTAAAAGTTAATAGATACATTTTTTTTTTTTTTTTTTTTTGTTGTCCGGGGTGAAATGCATTTACGCATTCCCACCGCCGCTGCAGCGTATTCGCGCGCTGGCGGTGGGATATGTGGGACTCGCCCTCTCCATAGCGTGGTATGCTAAACTCATACCACGAGGAGAGGACCCTACCAACCACTAAAACCTCCCGGACACTCCTTCGATCCGCCGTTGGTGGGGGCCGGGTACGCATGAGCAATCCGGCCCCCCGACGGCACCCACGTCCAATATGGTACCGCGGGATCTCCAGGGCCACACTTACAGTGGCCCATTTGCCCAATTATAGTTACGCCCGGAGTGTAGAGGCGTCCCTACTCCTCATGGGTCAGCCTCGAAGGGAGCGGGGCCCATGTCCCCCACTCCCCGAGGCCGAGCCTAGGGTGGTAGGCGGCGGGTTTCAGCCCGCCGCCGACGGCCAACACGCCGTCTGCGAAGCGGGTGGGAAGTTAATAGATACCTAGTTGATTTTTGAAGCTTTAATTGGTAAGATAACAATAATCATATTTTACGGTATGATTGTTACCTATTTGTATTAATAAAAAATATTATTCTCGTTGAAGCAACATGTTTTATTACAGAAAGCATTCTTTTTATACATTTCCTGATACGATATTGGAATTATATACAATTCCTAGGAAATACATACATTTCACAGGAAATGTGTGTATTAAGGAATCTTTGAAACATTATTTTACACATTTCCTAAGTAGGCTCGGAAGGGTATATATTTCCTAGGAATTGTGTACAATTCCTAGATTTCATACATATCCGGTAACATATATAAAACAAAGACGGGTTTGTTACAACACTTATAACTCGAGATCGGCTGGATCAATTTTCATGGTTTTTGTTTCGTTGGATTTGTCTCCGCCCTGAATAGCAGAATACATTTTAAAAACAAAAGAAAGTCGTGTTAGTTACACTATTTATAACTCAAGAACGGCTGAACCGATTTGGCTGAAAATTGGTAGGGAGGTAGCTAAGAACTGGGAGAAGGACATAGGATACTTTTGGGTAGGGTTAGGGTAGGGTAGGGTAGGGTAGGGGTAGGGTAGGGGTAGGGTAGGGGTAGGGTAGGGGTAGGGGAGGGGTAGGGTAGGGTAGGGTAGGGGTAGGGTAGGGGTAGGGGTAGGGTAGGGTAGGGTAGGGGTAGGGGTAGGGTAGGGTTAGGTTAGGGGTAGGGTAGGGCAGGGGTAGGGTATAAAAGTCCACCCGAGCGAAGCCGGGGCGGGCCGCTAGTAACAAATAAAACAACAAAGAATTAGCGAAAGTGGTTCATCCGTTGACGTGACGCAATGACCAAGGGAAATAGGAATTCATCTATAATATAAAAATGAATCGCAAAATGTGTTGGTAAGCGCATAACTCTACAAAGCCTGGACCAATTTGGCCAATTCTTTTTTTTTTATGTTCGTGGAAGTTCAAGGATGGTTTTTACGGCGAAAAATTCGAATAATTGCCTGAAAACCCCTTAAAACAGCCTTTTTCTTTTTCCCATACAAACGTTTTCTAACTAAAATGTAGAGTCAATTTGAGCTTTATTTTGTTAATTAAAAACTTGAATTTTTTTGCCAAGATTTTTTAGGGTAGGGGTAGTGTAGGGTAGGGGTAGTGTAGGGTAGGGGTAGTGTAGGGTAGGGGTAGGGTGGGGTAGGGGTAGGGTAGGGGTAGGGTAGGGGTAGGGTAGGGGTAGGAGTACCGCATAAACGAAGTCTCTACGGCCCAGTTTATTTAATACAAATGTTTAGGTCTTTTATGTATCGATTGAGGCAGTACGAAGTCTGCCGGGTCAGCTAGTTGTTATATAAATATGTTAATTTATGAACTTATTGTATTTTCAATAATACAGTTACAATAAAATAGGAAATCCGTTATAATAACCGCACAGTCATGTAGACGTTATTGTCGAAATCATAGTTACAACCCGGTCACATTATCTCGAGACCTGGCGTCAATGACGTCACGTCGCGTCGGCGCTCTGATATGGTGCGTCCGTGGCGAGCGCGGGGAAGTGAAAGGAGTACAGGGCATTCCAGCGAGGTCTCGAGATAATGTGACCGAGTTGTATATCGTTATTACGTGACTAGTCTCCTGGTCTATATATTTAGTTAAACTTAACGTTCTGTATTTCTAGTTCTTCTTAACTCACCTAGTGCCCACTTAAACTTAACGTTCTGTATCTGTAGTTCTTCTTAACTCACCTAGTGCCCACTTAAACTTAACGTTCTGTATCTCTAGTTCTACTCAACTCACCTAGTGCCTACTTGAACTTAACGTTCTGTATCTCTAGTTCTACTCAACTCACCTAGTGCCCACTTAAACTTAACGTTCTGTATCTGTAGTTCTTCTTAACTCACCTAGTGCCCACTTAAACTTAACGTTCTGTATCTCTCGTTCTAATCAAAATACCTATTGCACACTTGAACTTAACGTTCTGTATCTCTAGTTCTACTCAACTCACCTAGTGCCTACTTGAACTTAACGTTCTGTATCTCTAGTTCTACTCAACTCACCTAGTGCCTACTTGAACTTAACGTTCTGTATCTGTAGTTCTTCTTAACTCACCTAGTGCCCACTTAAACTTAACGTTCTGTATCTCTCGTTCTAATCAAAATACCTATTGCACACTTGAACTTAACGTTCTGTATCTCTAGTTCTACTCAACTCACCTAGTGCCTACTTGAACTTAACGTTCTGTATCTGTAGTTCTTCTTAACTCACCTAGCGCCCACTTAAACTTAACGTTCTGTATCTCTCGTTCTAATCAAAATACCTATTGCACACTTGAACTTAACGTTCTGTATCTCTAGTTCTACTCAACTCACCTAGTGCCTACTTGAACTTAACGTTCTGTATCTCTAGTTCTACTCAACTCACCTAGTGCCCACTTAAACTTAACGTTCTGTATCTGTAGTTCTTCTTAACTCACCTAGTGCCCACTTAAACTTAACGTTCTGTATCTCTCGTTCTAATCAAAATACCTATTGCACACTTGAACTTAACGTTCTGTATCTCTAGTTCTACTCAACTCACCTAGTGCCTACTTGAACTTAACGTTCTGTATCTCTAGTTCTACTCAACTCACCTAGTGCCCACTTAAACTTAACGTTCTGTATCTGTAGTTCTTCTTAACTCACCTAGTGCCCACTTAAACTTAACGTTCTGTATCTCTCGTTCTAATCAAAATACCTATTGCACACTTGAACTTAACGTTCTGTATCTCTAGTTCTACTCAACTCACCTAGTGCCTACTTGAACTTAACGTTCTGTATCTGTAGTTCTTCTTAACTCACCTAGCGCCCACTTAAACTTAACGTTCTGTATCTCTCGTTCTAATCAAAATACCTATTGCACACTTGAACTTAACGTTCTGTATCTCTAGTTCTACTCAACTCACCTAGTGCCTACTTGAACTTAACGTTCTGTATCTCTAGTTCTACTCAACTCACCTAGTGCCCACTTAAACTTAACGTTCTGTATCTGTAGTTCTTCTTAACTCACCTAGTGCCCACTTAAACTTAACGTTCTGTATCTCTCGTTCTAATCAAAATACCTATTGCACACTTGAACTTAACGTTCTGTATCTCTAGTTCTACTCAACTCACCTAGTGCCTACTTGAACTTAACGTTCTGTATCTCTAGTTCTACTCAACTCACCTAGTGCCCACTTAAACTTAACGTTCTGTATCTGTAGTTCTTCTTAACTCACCTAGTGCCCACTTAAACTTAACGTTCTGTATCTCTCGTTCTAATCAAAATACCTATTGCACACTTGAACTTAACGTTCTGTATCTCTAGTTCTACTCAACTCACCTAGTGCCTACTTGAACTTAACGTTCTGTATCTCTAGTTCTACTCAACTCACCTAGTGCCTACTTGAACTTAACGTTCTGTATCTGTAGTTCTTCTTAACTCACCTAGTGCCCACTTAAACTTAACGTTCTGTATCTCTCGTTCTAATCAAAATACCTATTGCACACTTGAACTTAACGTTCTGTATCTCTAGTTCTACTCAACTCACCTAAAGCCTACTTGAACTTAACGTTCTGTATCTCTAGTTCTACTCAACTCACCCAGTGCCCACTTGAACTTAACGTTCTGTATCTCTAGTCCTACTCAACTCATCTAGTGCCCAGTTGAACTTAACGTTCTGTATCTCTAGTTCTACTCAACTCACCTAGACAGTGCCCACTTGAATTTAACGTTCTGTATCTCTAGTTCTACGCAACTCACCTAGTGCCCAGTTGAACTTAACGTTCTGTATCTCTAGTTCTACTCAACTCACTTTGTGCCTAGTTGAACTGAACGTTCTGTTTATCTAGTTCTACTCAACTCACCTAGTGCCCAGATGAACTTAACGTTCTGTATCTCTAGTTCTACTCAACTCACCTAGTGCTTATTTTAAAGTAACGTTTCGTATCTCTAGTTCTACTTAACTCACCTAGTGCCCAGTTGAACTTAACGTTCTGTATCTCTAGTTCTACTCAACTCACCTAGTGCTCATTTGAACTTAACGTTATGTTTCTCTAGTTCTACTCAACTCACCTGGTACCCAGTCCAGCTGTGAACAACAATCTTCTTCCCCTCACTAAATACTCTGGACATCTGACGAATCGGAACAGCACTGACGCAGCCTCCCCCGTCAGGAGTACGTTGTTAAGTGACATTATACCCTGTGACAAACATACATACATTATCACCACATAGCTACATATAGCCCCCGTGGCTTAGCGGTAACAGTCCCGGAGGTCGTGGGTACATTATAATAAATCTTTGTGTAAAACCTAAGACCACTGTAACCGACCTATCCAACCCGCCGGGGAAGAGTGCGCCCCCGAACGCGACACACCCCCACTTCCCATAGTTTGCTACCCACGGATGCCCTCGTAAACCCGAAGTAATATAATAATAATAATAAATCTTTATTTCAGCTCATAAAGGTTCTTACATTAAAAACTAAATATACAATAATATTCTTAACATTAACTTAAAATAAGGGGGTAAAGCAAAACGACCAAACACGCCTGCCAGACAATGCTGTAGGGGAAAAGTTAGGTAGTTAATGTCCGGTATAACACAAGTCTAATGTCCGATAGGCAATATCAGACAGGCCCGCCGTCACCAGCCCCACCCCTATTTAAATGTCCTTTATTAGAAGCTGGTGTCCGAACTAGTCCGAGAGGCCCGCGAACTGTACTTACTATATTTACCTCAATAGTATCTTTTTGTCTTTTATAATTCTCGTTACTTTAGTACACACCACACTATCTCTGCACTACTCCATGGTTAGCTAGGAGGGAATGCCTCTGGCATTAGCTCCGCCATGTACTCAAAAAGTGCTAAAGTTATTAAATAAATAAATAAATAACTGTAACGTAGAGAAACAGTTGCACAAAACGCCACAAAAAAAGTCATAATCCCTCAATCCCCCCGCCAGCGATTGCCCTGAACCGAGGTCCAAGTCCCACAGGGGACGCCCTCTTGCGCAGGTTGCTTAGTTTGTAACTTATAAACCATTAATTTAGGCTGGAGCTCTGCTCGCCTTTATGCCCAGTGAAATAGCAAACTCCAGCACGGATTGCGATCCAAATTTAACTTTTTAAAGCTTTCTATTGTTTTTTTATATCTAAAAAGATTGCTAGCATATTTTTGCAGTCTACTAGTAATCTTGTTAACCCCTCGTGCTAATCTAAAACGCTTGTGTTACGAGTGGGTTCACGTCGTTAGTGCAATGGGTGGTTCGAACCGGCGACCTCAAGATCACAAGTCAGACGCCCTAGCCATTAGGCTACCACCGCTTTCGGCCGGTTCTATTACTTTACGTCTAAAGCAGAACATGTGCCTCCTCTTAACAGACCTTTCCAAGCCGTGATCGTTGAGGAATGAAATGAAAATGAAATGAAATGAAAATGAAAATGAAATGAAATGAAAATGAAATGAAATGAAATGAAATGAAAATGAAATGAAATGAAAACGTTTATTGATAATGTAGACGAATCGATCGTACTTATTATAGGTCAAATACAATGATAAAAATATACAAAGACAAAAAAAGAAATCTTGACGAATTATTTAGTATACATTTCAACAGTAATGTTATTAAATAGAATTTAAATCTACCAATGTGGCATGTGATAGTCGCGTTTAATCAGAATCAACCAGCGCGGGCTGGGATTAGGTCAGAAGCATAGAACGCGTCGCGAGCCTCGCCTTGCAAGGACGACCGGACCCTATCCTAGCTTCCTACGAGTCTTTCTCTATCTACCTACGTTGTGGCACCCGGAGAAGAAAGACTATAAGAAACTCCGAGAATAATGCCATTACCACTACAGGCGGATAGGTGATCGCAGTATGATGGTGGGTATCCTGGAGCTCATAGATCCTGCTGCCCATCGATCAGCTGTATGTCACTTAGTCGCCTCTTACCCTAGACAGAGCCCTCTATATGGGAGGTCAAAGCAGCACAGCGGCCCGAGTGGCAAAGTCTCCTCCAGCAAAAGGTTCGCTCGTTTGAAACCGAATGTCGTGAAGAGCTCGACAGAAAACGCGATGAGCTAAAGGCCCGGTCACCAGCGGCCATCCATTACATTTTTTTTTCGGATTGACAGACGTAGGTAGCCACGAGGCTTATGCTACTTCACCGGGCATAAAGGCGAGCAAAGCTCCAGCCTTAATAAATGGTTTAAAAACTACAAACTAGGCTTGGACCTCGTCTCAGGGCGGTCGCTGGCGATGAGATTGAGGGATTATGACTTTTAGTATTTTAGTGGAGTTTTGTGCAACTGTCGCTCTACTTTACAGTTCGCGGGCCTCTCGGACTTCAGGTCTACGAGGGCATCGGATGGTTTGCAAGCTAAGGGTCAGGAGGACGAGGGGGGACGCGACGCGTTCGCGGGCGCACTCTTCTCCGGCGGGTTGGATAGAGTGGTCTCTGTGTAGTGGTGCTAGTTTCTTCCAGTCTTTTTAATGCTAGTTGGTAGATTGTTATCTCGTCGTCCGGGTCATCTAGGACGCCCCGAGGCCGACGGTGTTTACGACGCTTTGTGGGCAAAGGCCTATAGTCAGATGCTGCAACACCCAACGGGTTTGGGTGTTGCGCCGTGGATTCGAGCCATTCATTACAATTACGTCGGTGGGCTACTAACATGCCCAAAATGCGCTCGTACCTTCACCAATAAGAGTGGGTACGCAAGCTACCAGAGAGCACACCCAAAGGGTAGAACATCAAAACCCCTCAAGCTAAATTTGCCAATGGTCGCCGTGGTCGAAATCGGACAGGACGTCATCATCATCATCACCCATGGGGAGACATGGGGTGGTCTTTTCTTAGCCGGAAACCACGAGGCTTCAGCTATAACGCACTGATATAAATTCAACTGACCGGGTACCCATAGCCCCGTGGCAATAAATTGTGCCAACATAATAATAATTACTTACCTCAATGATAGCAGTCTGTCGAACATTTCCTACGTGTACAGTACATTGAAAGCCGGGGTATATGGCTGTGGAGTGTCGTAACACTTGTACTGAGGCCTGGGAACAAACATTATATTTAGTCTTATGTCACCAAAGAAAATGGTAATGGTCACCCAAGAAAATGGAAATAGTCCCCCAGAAAATGGTAATAGTCACCCAAGAAAATGGTAATAGTCATCCAAGAAAAAGTCACTCAATAAAATGGTAAGAGTCATTCAATAAAATGGTAACAGTCACCCTAGAAAATATTGGACACGGGGGAAGATATAGGGTGGTCCGTTGAAGGATATGGAGTGGTTCATTGGAAGATATGGGGTGGTCTGTTGGAAGATATGGGGTGTTCCATTGGAAGATATGGGGTGGTCCGTAGGAAGATATGGGGTGGTCCATTAGAATATATGGTGTGGTCTGTTGGAAGATATGGGGTGGTCCGTAGGAAGGTATTTTCCGTAGGTAGATATGGGGTGGTCCGTTTGTAGATATGGGGTGGTCCGTTGGAAGATATAGGGTGATCCGTTGAAGGATATGGAGTGGTCCATTGGAAGATATGGAGTGGTCCATTAGAAGATATGGGGTGGTCTGTTGGAAGATATGGGGTGGTCCGTAGGATGATATGGTCCGTAGGAAGGTATGGTCCGTAGGTAGATATGGGGTGGTCTGTTGGAAGATATAGGGTGGTCCGTTTGTAGATATGGGGTGGTCCGTTGGAAGATATAGGGTGGTCCGTTGAAGGATATGGAGTGGTCCATTGGAAGATATGGGGTGGTCTGTTGGAAGATATGGGGTGGTCCGTCAGTGGCGTAGCTATCGTAGGGCCAGGTGGTGCAGTGCACCAGGGCCCGGACGTAAGGGGGCCCTCTAACCTAAGCTTTGAAAATAGAGGGTCAGCCAGCTCGCCAGCTCTTGAAGCTATGAACCGGGGCCCTTGGTCACCTAGCTACGCCACTGTGGTCTGTTGGAAGATATGGGGTGTTCCACTGAAAGATGGGGTGGTCTATTCTAGGCCAATACTCACCTGGAAATAAAGACATCCCCTAGGATCATTGGGGTCTTCTAGCATCACTTTATCATCGCACACACAGTCGGACGCGTCCACAGTTTCCTCATATATATTGGTTTGGCTATCATCCAAGTCTTTGGTTAGGCATTCTTCAGCATTCACAATATCTTGGAGTAAATTCTTGTTTTTCCGCCGCACATTTTTACGATTTTTCATCTTTTCCAATAGGTTTTTTTCGACAAGGTTCTGTATCTGTGAAAGAGATTATTAAGTTAATAATTTTCGTAATTAATCTTTATACTTACAATTAAATAAAATAAAACACATTTTTATTTACGTAAACCTATTACAGGCACTTGCAAATAGTCAAAACAATAATTTAGTATTCAGTATTTTTATCTATAATATAATTATCATACAATATAAATAAAAAAAATATATATATTTTAGTCTTAACGTCTTAGTTTATTATTTAACTGAGTTTCTTGCCAGTTCTTCTCAGATTTGCCTCGTCTTGAATTGGTGGTAGGAAAAGAAATGGACGCAACATAAGAACATGATTAAATTTTTTGTTTTGTGTCTACATGAATAAAGAAATTTTGATTTTAACTTTAACTATATTGTGTCAAATAGCTTGTTCTGTCTATATTAGGTTATGACAATTGTCATTATTTAGGTGGATCGTGAGTATATAACGACGGACGCAATTTGATAACATAAAATTCACGAGCGCGGTTTATCCGGTATTTCTTAAGTTTATACGAAACAAATATACAAAAACGGTAATTTAAAAAACTAAATAACCCGACTGCGTTTTTGTGTATTTTTTTATTTATTTTTTTATATATCCTGTATATAAAACATGACTCATTTCAAGATTTTAATCCATCAAGCCGTTTACAGAGCGTGCCAAAAAATTATACATACATACATATTCTTGTAAGGATAAGAGAACGGTGTGGAGTGAAAGAGGACGTGATTACGAAGATAGAGAAGAGAATGTTGAGATGGTGTGGTCACGTGGAAAGAATGGATGAAGAAAGATTGACAAAACAGGTATACATGGCAAGTAAGAGTGGCAAAGTCGGAAGGGGAAGACCTCGACGAACGTTCTCTGACCAAATCGGAGACATCCTCGAGAAGGTCAAATAAGATCCACCCTAAACCGACGTGCTTGTACGAAGAATTTTATGAGAGTGAATGAAGCGAAAGATGTGTGTAAGGATCGTAGCAAGTGGAGGTCCATTGTCTCTGCCTACCCCGTCGGGAAACAGGCGTGAGCTTATGTATGTATGTATGTCGGGTAAAAATACATACTTTTCCTCTTTATAATAATTAGTATAGAAAAGTCACCCTCGCCTGTGCCTGTTTACACTGTCCGGGGGCACAAGCCCCGAACACGGGCCTCATGCCACTCCTTCTGGGGGGCGGAGCCAGCAGCACGGCGCCGGGCCTCGCTCTCGCTCCCACCAGCCCCACGCTCGCGCTCTGTCCCGCTCGCACCGCGCCACAGGGCGCTCGGTTCCGATAGATAGTACGAACTCGGGTCCGGGTAAAGGAACCATCTTCCATTGGTCCTGGAGAGTAAAAAAAGTTTGTTAGAACAGAAAATACAGGTCATTTATTGGCCATCTACTGAATATCATCATCAGCCCGTATAACGTCCACTGCTGAACATGAGCCTCCTTCCGAGGGAGGGTATTTGCCATAGTCACCACGCTTGGCAGTCGGATTGGTGACCGCAGTATAATTTTGTACCACTCAAAGAAACGCTGCTGCCCGTTCCTTCATATACGATTATTATTGATGATATTATAACAATCGGGACCAACGGCTTAACGTGCTTTCCGGGGCGCGAAGGGTAGTCCCTCAACCAACCAGACCCGGAAAATAAACCTTAGAATTTATACAAAGATTTTCAGTCTGGTGTAGGGATCAAACCCACGACCTCCGAGAATTAAAGCGAGCCACTACGGACTAAATATATTTTTTTAGTCTTCTTGCCCATTACCTGGCATCCTTTAGGGGTTAGTTAGGAACAAGTGCCATAGGAAAAAAAAAACAAAAAAATGTCCACTAGCCTATTATACCTTTTTTTTTTGTCCGGGGGTAAATGCATTGACGCATTCCCACCGCCGCTGCAGCGTATTCGCGCGCTGGCGGTGGGATATGTGGGACTCGCCCTCTCCATAGCGTGGTATGTAACTCATACCACGAGGAGAAGACCCTACACCACTAAAACCCCCCGGACACTCTTTCGATCCGCCGTTGGTGGCCGGGTACGCAATAAGCAATCCGACAGCCTTATATGCCTTACCAATGATAACGCTGTCGCCTTCAAACAGTTGTCCTTTAGTCAAAAGTCCACCTACGACTGGCCCCGTGTTGTCACCGACGTGGAAGATCTCATCAATTTGGAACTCGCAGGTCTCCTAGAACATTCAAGTTTATGTAAAGTAATGTTAACTATTGTACACATACACAGACAGCCTCTGTAGCGTAGCGGTATTTGGTTCGCTTTAAATCTTGGAGGTCGTGGGTTCGATTCCCACGCCGCACACTGTAAGAAAATCGCAATCTAGCGGTATTTAATTCAAAATCCGAACAATGTTTTATCTACCAATTATTGGTGTCTTTTTATTCCTTACCCTCTAATAAAAACGACACCATATTTTTTTTAATGTGGGTATGTCAACATAAATATTAGAAATGTTCATATCAGAAACAAAACTGAGTCACACTCACTACGTGTTTTGCAGTGTTAATTTGTGCCAATTACGCTTACGATTACGAAGTGATTATTGGGTCAATAGTGTTATTTACTTTATTTGTCGTAGTGTTGGTATTTCATATGTAAGTACATACATATTTTGTTCGATTTATAATAGTAATTATATACTAAAATCAACCATTTCTGTTAGGACACGAAACATACTTCGATTTTTTTACATTTTAAATTCATTAGTCCCGAAAACATATTATATAGCATTATATAGTAAAGTATATACCATCACAGTACAGCTGATAGTTTTAACTAACAGATGCAACTCATAAATTTTGCGCTTTTTTGCGGCACCCATACATTTTTTTGTTTTCAGCATGGCTAGTAATATGTTTATTTGCTGTATTTTTCAGTTTTTTAAATTTCAAAAATACACGAAACAATACAAAATTATTTTATAAAACTAAAAAAACATTTAATTATAACTTATATCAATTAAATTAATTCGTTCCGTATCATAAGAATAAAATCCCGTCAGATTGCGATTTTCTTACAGTGTGCGCCGGACAGGAAATCTTTGTATAAATTCTGAGATTTCTTTCCGGGTCTGGTTGGTCGAGGAACTATCCTCCGTGCCTCCGAAAGCACGTTAAGCCGTTGGTCCCGATTGTTATAACATTATCTAAAATAATCGAATTTTAAAATCGATTTAAAAGGATTTTTAAAATCGGTTCAGTAGATCCATATATTACCCCCTACAACGCTTATAATATTAGTATCTAATAGATATAACATAAATTATTCTGATTTTGACTCCGAATACGCATAGATTTCACTACAACACAATACTTACGTCATCAGGTCGATGTGTGGACACGGGTTGGGGGGGCTGCAATGCCAGCAGGTACGCGTGTAGAGCGCTCAAACCATTTCCTTTCACACACGACACTGGAAATACCGGAATCGTCTCTGATTCCTCGCTGAAACACAAATTAAAAGAAGTGTAAGAAAGCGGCTGTAGCCCAATGGCTAAGGACGTTGGAGTTGTGATCTTGTGGTCGCCGGTTCGATCCCCACCCATTGCACTACCGACGTGAACCCACTCGTAACACAAGAAGTTTAGCTTAGCAAGAGGGGTTAACAAGAATACTAGTAGACTGCAAAACTCAGTCTGTGCGAATCTATATCACTGCATAGTAGAAAACAAAGTCGCTTTCTCTGTCCCTTATATCCCTATTTTCCTATATCCCTATGTCCCTATATCCTTATGGCCCTATGTATGCTTAAATCTTTAAAACTACGCAACGGATTTTGATGCGGTTTTTGTAATAGATAGAGGGATTCAAGAGGAAGGTTTATATGTAGGATACATCAGCATTGTACCCGTGCGGAGCCGGGGCGGGTCGCTAGTATAATATATAAAAATGAATCCCTATTTCCCTTGGTCACGGCATCACACATGAACCGCTGAATAGATTTCGCTAATTCTTTCTTTGTTGTGTTTGTTATTGTCAGGAGAAAGAAGGTTCTTATGAAAGAAAATTGCACGGAAAATTAAAGAATACTTAACCACCATATAAAATTTTCTAATGTAACCTTAACGCTTTAGACAATGTAAACTTTTTTAATGTAATCTTATGACGTTAGACATAACATTGACAGAATGCGTGCTGCTCTTAGTGCACATCACGGTTAGTTCAGAGCTATCACGCCTAATATTAAAAGTTCAATTTAATATAGAGTTTGAGTTAATATCTCCTTGGCATAGCGGTATATATGTCTTGCTTTAAGTCTCGGGGATCGTGGGTTCTACCCCCACGCCCGACAAGAAATCGTTGTGTAAATTTTAAGCTTTCTTTCCGGCTCTAGTTGGTTGAGGGATTACACTCCGTGCCTCGGAAAGCACGTTAGGCCGTTGGTCCCTATTGTTATAACATCATATATAACAATCGTATACCAGGGAAACGGGCAGCAGCGTTTCCTTGTGTGTTACAACATAATACTGCGGACACTACCCGCCTGCCAAGCGTGGTGACTATGGCAAATACCCTCCCTTTGGGGTAGGAGGCCCATGTTCACCAGTGGACGTTATACGGGCTGATGATGATGATGAATACAACACAACCTCTTTTTTTGTCGGCGACACATGACGCAGCTGCCAGTCATGTGCCGCCCTTGGGATCACTGGCGGTCTGAGTCTGAGGGGACTTTAGCCGTCGAATTGGTAGTGATGCTGGGCAGAGGTAACCAGATGTAGCCTAAACGCAGTGCGTAGGGGGAAGGACCCAACAATAAGCCCTTTCCCGGGACGAGCCTCCGAGGCGCCGATGCCACAGGGGTAGTTCCGGAGGTCGATCTTTTCGAGTGCCCGAAGCCACCTGCCGCAAGCATCCGAGGCAGGCTACCGTGGTGGTTTTAGTGGGTAACTGGATGCCCCAGCTCGCTAGCTACATAGAGCCGAGAGCAAGATCCCAAATGCCCCCACCGTCATTCCCCAAGACGGTGGGAAGTATATTAGAGATCCACTACGTAAAAAAATATATTTAAAAAGTAGGAAAACGTCTGTCGGGTCAGCTATTGAGGTATAATACTCACTCATCTTTCTCCGGCGTATTATCCAAACTATCGAGTATCAACTTCTGCTGGTTCGCGCAATTACGCGCCATATTTTCATCTGTTATTAGTAAAGGTTTCTGAAACAATTATTTAGTAATAATTAAAAAGTTATTTCACGCCTGTTTCCCAGCGGGGTAGGCAGAGACAAAGGACCTTCACTTGATACGATCCCTACACACATCTTTCGCTTCATTCAATCTCATAACATTCTATGCTTATGTATGTATGTATGTATATATGCACGGTTACACCCGCTTAAAACGATTTAATAAGATCAAAGTTATTTATTTATTACTAGCTGCGCCCCGCGTTTTTACCTGCGTTATTCTGCTCCAGTGGGTCGGAGCGCGATGTTTTGTAGCCTATATGTTAATCCAGCGTATAACCTATCCCGGTGCAAAATTTCACCCAATTCTGCTAACTAGTTTTGGCGTGAAAGAGTAACAAACATCCATTCATCCATACTTACAAACATTTTTGTAAGTATGAAATGTTGTGCAACTGTCGTTCTACTTTACAGTTCGCGGGCCTCTCGGACTTCGGGTCTACGAGGGCATCGGAGGGTTCTTTGCAAACTAAGGGTCAGGAGGGGACAGCAAGTTCAATAAAAAAGGAGACTTGGTTCATGCTTCGATAGCATTATTCTACTTTAACTTTAACCCTTTGAAGCGGGCGTCGGACTTGTGATCTTAAGGTCGCCGGTTCGAACCCCACCCATTGCACTACCGACGTGAACCCACTCGTAACACAAACATTTTAGCTTAGCACGAGGGGTTAACAAGAATACTAGTAGACTGCAAAACTCTGCTAGTAATCTTTTTTTTTTGACTAATCTAACCCACCTTATTAGTATTCTTGAACATATTCCTCAGACTGTCAGTGACTGATCTGACAGCAGAGGGCGCCAGCTCGCACTTGCTGATGACAGCGAACATCGGCAGCTCCAGAGCCGACAGTACACTTATGTGTTCTTCTGTTATAGAAGTAATACCGGCCGTGGCTGAGATCTGGAACAATAAAACATATATTTGAATGTCTTGATATTAACATACATACATACAAAAGCTCAAGCCTGTTTCCCAGCGGGGTAGGCAGAGACAATGGACCTCCACTTGCTACGATCCCTACACACATCTTTCGCTTCATTCACTCTCATTTTTGCGAGGATGTCTCCGATTTGGTCAGAGAACGTTCGTCGAGGTCTTCCCCTTCCGACTGTGCCACTCACACTTGCCATGTATACCTGTTTTGTCAATCTTTCTTCATCCATTCTTTCCACGTGACCAAACCATCTCAACATTCCAATATTCCAACATTCCCCTCTCTATCTTCGTAATCACATTGAAAATAATAGGGCGTGATATGTATATGCTCATGGTCGACCTAAATAATGAAAATTGTTTTAGCATAATATAAACAGAACAAGCTTTTTGCGTCGTATAAATAACAAATATAATTAATAAATTTTCTAATTAATGTTTGACTATTTACAAGTGCCTGTAAAGTTTTCGGGCTTCGGGTCTACCTGGGCATCGGAAAGTTCTCGGATCTCAAGGTCTACGAGGGCATTAGAAAGTTCTTGGGTCTCAAGGTCTACAAGGTCATCGGAAAGTTCTCGGGTGTCAAGGTCTACGAGGGCATCGGAAAGTTCTCGGACTTCGGGTCTACGAGGGCATCGGAATGTTCTCGGGTCTCAAGGTCTACGAGGGCATCGGAAAGTTCTCAAGTCTCAAGGTCTACGAGGGCATTGGAAAGTTCTCGGGTCTCAAGATCTACGAGGGCATCGGAAAGTTCTCGGGTCTCAAGGTCTACGAGGGCATCGGAAAGTTCTCGGATTTGAAGGTCTACGAGGGCATCAGAAACTTCTCGGGTTTTAGGTCAACGAGGGTAAAAGTACACTTACCACTAGCATGGCGTAATGGGGTGAATATCCTGTGAGTCCGTGTAGGGTAGTCCTCTGGTATTTGCTGTGTCCCGCCAGGTCGAGGAAGGAGACGAGTTTAGCACTCCTCTCGCCGATCCTCTCCGCCGTCATCAGTTCTGAACAACCGTAGTTCACAACGTTACCCTGTTGGTTGAAAAATAAATAAATATATAAATAGTTAACAAAACACGCTTGTGCCCGGTTAAAGAGTAAGTCTCTTAAACTGCACGCATGGGTAGTTCACGCATTCACTCTATCTCTCTTACTCTCATGCATCGCGCACTCGCTCTTTCTCTCTTACTCTCATGCAAAGGATGCGGAAAGAAATTGATGAATCCTGGCGAATCTAATCAGGATAATCGGATATTTTAATCGAATTATTGCATTGTCATCGGTCTTTGACAGGTGTGCAAAATTTGAATGAAATCTGACCGTTTAAAGTGGGTCAAAATAGCGTCCTCTAGGAGTCGGTTACAAAGAAACATACATACAAGTGAAGCTAATGTAAAAATAATAAACCAGACCGGCTATTTAATGAGAAAAAAATATAAACTGAAAAATGCGTAATGACGTCATTGTAATGGTAAACTGAAATTTTTAAAATTTAAAACTATTGTAACATTTTTAATTTGGTAAATCTAATAACAAGCGTTTGAAATTAGTTATTGTCAGTTTGTAGGGTTCCGTACCCGAAGGGTAAAAACGGGACCTTATTACTAAGACTTCGCTGTCTGTCTGTATCTCAAGAACCGCGATAATCTAGCTAGACAGCTGAAATTTTCATAGATTTAGGTTTAAAGAATCGTTATTCTCATAAGAACATATAATACGTTCACTTACATGAGAGATATTTAAAATTAATTAATGTATACATATATGGTTGTAAGACGAAGCATGCGATCCGTTAACAATAGTTTTATATTTAGATAAATTAAACAATTAATACCAATCACAAAAATAACAAAGAAGTTTCGCATTCGATTTAATAAGCAGGTGGGTAACTAAAAATAATTATTCTCCAATATTGACCAAGCTGGCTAACAAAATCGGTAGAAATATCATGGTACCCTCGTAGTTCTCAGTTTGACGCCAAAGATGTGTGCAACCAGATATTAGTGTGTGTGTATGAGTGCGTACCTTGTAGCTAGTGTTGTTACGTTACATAGTGGTTTTTAATTAGAGATTATTTATAAATGTTTAAGAAGTAGGTAGATATATATACTACCTACTACTATAAAATAAAATCTATACTAATATTATAAAGCTGCAGAGTATGTTTGTTTGCTTGAACGCGCTAATCTCAGGAACTATTGGTCCGATTTGAAAAAATCTTTCAGTGTTAGAGGGCTATAAGCTATATTTTATTATAAAGTTTCTACGGGAACGGGAGTTACGCGGGTGAAACCGCGCGCGGGAAGCTAGTAAATATTAAACTACGCTCTGTACTTGTACAATTTCACCACCTCAGTGCCGTACTAGATAGGGCCACTTTAATTGTAGTGTATTATAGCGCTAGTAGACTCACTACTGTCCTATGGACTGACATGTTACGGACGTACTTTTAAAACATCTTCTTATATATATAAAACAAAGACGGGTTTGTTACAACACTTATAACTCGAGATCGGCTGGATCAATTTTCATGGTTTTTGTTTCGTTGGATTTGTCTACGCCCTTAATAGCAGAATACATTTTAAAAACAAAAGAAAGTCGTGTTAGTTACACTATTTATAACTCAAGAACGGCTGAACCGATTTGGCTGAAAATTGGTAGGGAGGTAGCTAAGAACTGGGAGAAGGACATAGGATACTTTTGGGTAGGGGTAGGGTAGGGTAGGGTAGGGTAGGGTAGGGTAGGGGTAGGGTAGGGGTAGAGTAGGGGTATGGTAGGGGTAGGGTAGGGGTAGGGTAGGGGTAGGGTAGGGGTATGGTAGGGGTAGGGTAGGGGTAGGGTAGGGGAGGGGTAGGGTAGGGGTAGGGGTAGGGGTAGGGTAGGGGTAGGGTAGGGTAGGGTAGAGGTAGGGGTAGGGTAGGGTAGAGGTAGGGGTAGGGGTAGGGTAGGGGTAGGGTAGGGGTAGGGTAGGGGTAGGGTAGGGGTAGGGTAGGGGTAGGGTAGGGGTAGGGTAGGGGTAGGGTAGGGGTAGGGTAGGGGTAGGGTAGGGGTAGGGTAGGGGTAGGGTAGGGGTAGGGTAGGGGTAGGGTAGGGGTAGGGTAGGGGTAGGCTAGGGGTAGGGTAGGGGTAGGGTAGGGGTAGGGTAGGGGTAGGGTAGGGGTAGGGTAGGGGTAGGGTAGGGTAGGGGTAGGGTAGGGCAGGGGTAGGGTATAAAAGTCCACCCGTGCGAAGCCGGGGCGGGCCGCTAGTACTTAGATAAAATCAAAGCAGTCCAAATTAGATTTCTGAAGTTATTGGTAAGCCATAAAACAAAATTACGGTGTAAAGGTAGTAAATATGAAGAACTATTTCTTGAGTGCAAACTGCTGCCAGTGCATGAGAGGGTAGTGCTATTAGTAGCTTTGGAACACTACGCCCGTAATGAGTACAAGCTAAAAACATCACACCCAAGGCCGCGTAGCGTTAAGCAATGTATTGCATTTAATGTGCCCACCTCCAGCAATTATTACGGACGAAGATGTTCTAAATATCTAGTCCCTACTATATTCAACAGTCTACCTCCAAACGTTGAAAGTGATTCAAATACTAAACAAGCATTTAAAAATAAAACCTCAAAATTCCTCCTAGACGTGTTTCGTGAGGGTATCGAGCAGTAATTAGTAAATCAATTATAATAAATTAAATATTTTAATTTTAATTATTCTAATTTGTTGTTATTTTAATTTTAATTATTCTAATTTGCTGTTATTTTAAATAATGTACTTTAATATATTTTAATTTTTAATTATTATTTAATTATGTTTTTTACTTACTTTAATTTTGATTATTATTTTAATTAATTATGAAGAAGTGTTATAAAATATGTTAATTAATATTTTTCTGTGTAAACCGGGAGCTACGTCTGCCAACAAACTGCTCTGCAGTTTGGCAGAAGTATTAAACATTTGTAAGCATGCATAAATTATGAGAATAAACACTTTTTCATTTCCATTTTCATTTTCATTAAAGGCTTCCCATACAACAAACGTGACTTTTTGCCCTTTTTTGCTCGATTGCAATAACGGCAACAAGTAGGCCCTTGAAAATGGTACGGAACCCTTCGTGCGCGAGTCCGACTTGCACTTGGCCGGCTTTTATTATCAATTCTGACCAAGAAATTTCGTCAGGCAACCGTAAAATTAACGTCATCTGTGGCTTACGTCTATTTGGAATGAATATAATATATTCCTTTTTGTATGGAAAACCCCCATAGCATACCGGTATTTGGCTCGCTTTAAGTCTCAGAGTTCGTGGGTTCGATCCCCACGCCGGATAGAAATTTTTTGTGTAAATTCTAAGTTTTCTTTCCGGGTCTGGTTGGTTGAGGGACTACCCTTCCGTGATTCGGAAAGAACGATAAGCCGTTGGTCCCGATTGTTATAACATCATCTATAACAAGCGTATACCAGGAAACGGGCAGCAGCGTTTCCTTGTGTATTACAACATAATACTGTGGTCACCAATCCGCCTGCCAAGTGTGGTGTCTATGGCAAAACCCTCCCACGGAGGGAGAAGGCCCATGTTCAGCAGTGGACGATGTACGGGCTGATGATGATGATGATTTCACCTGTGCATCAAATCCTAGTATTTCGTGGCTCAATGACGACGTTCTGCCACTCTTGACCTCGTGTAGATGTCGGAACATGTTCAGTCGGGCGCTCCCTCTGCCGTTGTCCAACTCACCTAAATCAAAAAATAAACTTTTACAATACATATGTATTTTTAATATCCACAAAAAATCTTAATTTTTTTAGAATATTATCTTAAATATCATTTTCCCGTTACTTAGTGAAATAAGAAGTTTGATCACGTGGCCAATAAAGAAATGTGATATGTGTGAAACACGTGATATCTTACTACACCCCCCCTCCCTCCTTGTGACATTTCGTGATTTTTGTCAAACCCCTCCCCCCCTCCTTCAAGCCTCACGTGATTAATGGACGGCCCCTACTAAAATTTTTGAATTAAAACTTTCGTGAGTGGTAGACACATATTTATACTAACTATCCGGTTGTACTCACGTTTTGTCATCATCGGATATGTCCGACGAGTTTCGTGACCATCCCGAGGTCCGTTCTCAAGGATTATAGTCGACTCGACGTTGCGGCGCCTACCAACTAACCCTAACTCCTTGAGAATGGACCTCGGGATGATCTCGATACTAGTCAGTCATATCCGATGATGACAAATCGTGAGTACAACCGGATAGTTAATATAAATACATTCTAATATTATAAAGAGAAAAGATATGCATTTTTATATTTGTGTGTGTATGTTTGTAATGAATGAACTCAAAAACTACAGGGCCGATTTCAATAATTCTTTTACCATTGGAAAGCTACATTCACCCTGAGTGACATAGGCTATATTTAATTATGAAGTTCCCACGGGAACGGGAGTTACGCGGATGAAACCACGCGCGGGACGCTAGTCACCTATACGAAAGTTTAAGAGTGACAGTTCCACAAAACTCCCCTAAAATACTAAAAGTCATAATCCCCCAATCTTATCGCCATCGACCGCCCTGAGCCGAGGTCCAAGCCCCATAGGGGGCACCCGCAACGCAGGTTGCTTAGTTTGTAGTTTTTAAACCATTTATTAAGGCTGGAGCTTTGCTCGCCTTTATGCCCGGTGAAGTAGCAAAAGCCTCGTGGCTATCTACGTTATTCCATCAAAAAAAAAGGTTCACCTAAATAATGACAATTGTTCTAATATAGACAGAACAAGCTATTGGACACAATATAGTTCAATAATAAACTAAGACGTTAAGACTAAAATATAATAAAAAATATTAACTTAAATACCTGCATATTTGCAAATTTATAAAATGTGATCATTATACATTAATAATAATTAATACTTAATTATTGTTTTGACTATTTGCAAGTGCCTGTAATAGGTTTACGTAAATAAAAATAATTTAAATTTATTTATTTCAAAAACTACTCAACGGATTTGACTGAAAGTTTGCAAAAACATTACTCTCCGACCCACTGGAGCAGAGTAACGAGAGCAGGCGTGGTATAATACTGTAGTTACCAACCCGCCTGCCAAGCGTGGTGACTATTGACCATACTTGGGGAGGAAACCCGTTTCAGCAGTAGACGTTGTACGGGCTGATGATGATAAAATAAAATAAAAATCATTTTTATTTTCTTAAACCTATTACAGGCACTTGCAAATAGTCAAAACAATAATTTAGTATTATTATCTATAATAATTATCATATTTTATAAATTTTCAAATTAAACAAGTATTTAAGTTATTATTTTAATTATATTTTAGTCTTAACGTCTTAGTTTATTATATAACTATATTGTGTCAAATAGCTTGTTTTGTCTGTAGTAGGTTAGAACAATTGTCATTATTTAGGTGGACCATGAGTATATAACGACGGACGCACTTTAATGCTACCACCGGATCCGATACGCCCCAACTGAGAAGATCTGTGGGTTATTCTAATGCCAGTTTTAACACGACCCCCATGAGACGGTCCGGCGAAACATACTCAAACGGGCAGAACGTAGGTTTTGGTCCAGTTACTTTAAATATTTATTGGCATAAACATTAATTGATGATGATAAATCAAGATGAAATACTTACCCTGCGTCAGTACTCCAATTAAAGTCGATTTCCCTGCTTCGTTTGCACCCATAACGGCCACCCGTAGTTCAATACTTTGCTTAGAGTCAGGCATCTGAAACAAATTAATATCGTATTTTTCTATTATTGCACAAAATACATAACATACAGTATATTTGTACTAGTATTTCGGTAATTACAGTTTCCAAAATCTATTTACTTTTTACGATAAATAATGGCTTATTTTCGAAGCGATTTTAATCAATACAGAATTAATCCGTATCTAATTAAGTACTTACATTGTGCATTTAATGCAGATCAATATGGCCCTTTACAGCATGTAGTTTTAAAGAATATTTTCGAAGATATTACAGGTTTAAAATGCAGGGACATAGCGGTTGCGGCACCGGTACCGGCCGGCGGCACGTGCTTATAAATAGTATTGCACCCGTGCGAAGCCGGGACGGATCGCTATACTGGAGCCATTGCAAACGTGCGAACTAAGCCATAAATCATTTTTATCTGACCTCTCGCTCCCACTTATATGCATATCGGAACTCTCGCTCGCACTCCTAGTGTTGTGTGTAACAATGAAAAGAGATTTGTCGATAATCAATAGTAGGTAATGAGGGAAAGGTTAAGGAAATAGTGCAAAATATAAAATAATCAACGACCGCGGCGTCCTAGCTACCTGCGTCCGAGCGGCATCCTTTTACCAATAACGAGTGACGCGGCATTGTCATATTCCTATGACGTAATGATTTATGACTCAGTTCGCACGTTTGTAATGGCTCTAGTATAGTATATCTACCGGCACGGTTCTTGAGCGCTCGGCGCATGAGTGGGGATCGCTTTGCGCATCGTACACTTACAACAAAATATAACGCACACCCGTTTATTATTTATTTTTTCTAAGTTCCCTACCTACGTAATTTCTTACTGGTTCTATGGTTGAAAGAAAGATTTGTTAAATTGAGAAATGGAAATTGAGATCAAAGAAGTAATTAACAAGTGTTTCTAATTTAAAACCATAACTTAGTTCTTGTAGTTTGTCAACAATTCCTAAAAGAAACTACTACGTATCTAAGTACTTTTTTTGTTAACATTTTTGACCTCGAATTTCATTTGTTCCTCACGCCTCACTTAATACCACCAAAGGGACCTATTGAGTCACTTCTGCACAAGTCAAGGTCAACGCTCAAGAACCGTGCCGGTAGTTATACATATATAGATGTATTACCTGTCTCACACAAACTTCGGCGACCGCCCTGTGCGGCGCCACCCTCCTCGCCGTGACGGAGGTGAGCGCGGCGCCCAGCGCGCCCGCCATGCGGCGCAGCGCGCAGATGGAGGCGCGCAGGGCGCGCGCGCGCAGCCCCACCAGCGCGCCGCAGTCGCGCACGCCCAGCACGTACACCGCGCTGCCGCCGCCAGAACGGAGGCGCCATTTCAACTGGACAATTGTATTTAAATCTAAATGTCTCGGCGCTGAACGGGACAATGCGTACACAGAGACCACCGACCCGCCGGATAAGAGTGCGCCCGCGAACGCGACACGACCCCCCTCGTCCTCTTGACTCTTAGTTTACAAAGAACCATCCGACGCCCTCGTATACACGAAGTCCGAGTTAGTTCAGTCAAAAAGGCTAAGGTCACATAAGGAAATTCGTTGGTCCCGATTGTTATAACATCATCTATAACAATTACATACCAAAGAACGGGCAGCAACGTTTCCCTGTGTATTACGATACTAGCTGCGCCCCGCGGTTTTACCCGCGTTACTCTGCTCCCGTGGGTCGGAGGATGAGGTTTTGTAGCCTATATGTTAATCCAGCGTAAAACCTATCCCGGTGCAAAATTTCAGCCAATTCCAATCAGTAGTTTTGGCGTGAAAGAGTAACAAACATCCATCCATCCATACTTACAACCTTTCACGTTTATAATATAAGTAGGATAATACTACGGTCACCACCCCGCCTGCTATGCATGGCGACTTTGCCCAATACTCTCCTTCGGGAGGAGGCCCACGTTTACCAGTGGATGTTATACGGGCTGATGATGATGATATATTGACTATTTACTATACTAGAGCCATTACAAACGTGCGAACCGAGTCATAAATCATTTTTATCAGACCTCTCGCTCACACTTATAGGCATATCGGAACTCTCGCTTGCACTCCTAGTGTTGTGTGTAACAATAAAAAACCGGCCAAGTGCGAGTCGGACTCTCGCACGAAGGGTTCCGAACTAATTGCAACTGTGATCGATGTTAATAATAGTTGATTGAATGAAAGGTAAATTGTGGTTTCGGTTTATGACGTATTAAAAAAAAACTACTCACTTGATCTCGTTCAAACCAATTTTCGGTGGAAGTTTGCATGGTTATGTACATCATATATTTTTTTTAGTTTTATCATTCTCTTATTTTAGAAGTTACAGGGGGGGGGGGACACACATTTTACCACTTTGGAAGTATCTCTTGCGCAAACTATTCAGTTAAGAAAAAAATGACATTAGAAACCTCAATGTCATATTTGAAGACCTATCCATAGATACCCCACACGTATGGGTATGATGAAAAAATTTTTTTTGAGTTTCATTTCTAAGTATGGGGCCCAATTTTTTTTGTTTTTTTTTATATTTTTGTGTCAAAATCTTAATGCGGTTCACAACATACATCTACTTGCCAAGTTTCAACATTATAGTTCTCATAGTTTCGGAAAAAAGTGGCTGTGACATACGGACGGACAGACAGACAGACAGACAGACAGACAGACAGACAGACAGACATGACGAATCTATAAGGGTTCCGTTTTTTGCCATTTGGCTACGGAACCCTAAAAAGGGATTTGTCGATAGTCAATAGCAGGAAATAATGCAAAATATTAAATAATCAACGTTCTAGCTACCTGCGTCCGAGCGGCATCCCTTTATCGATAACGTGTGACGCGGCAATGTCACATTCCTATTACGTAATGATTTATGACTCGTTCGCACGTTTGTAATGCCTCAAGTATAGGGCCTGTAATCGGTTTCCACATACCTGCGTAACCAAATGCTGGAATCTTCTCTCGCATAGTGACACCAGTTGTAGTTTGTACTCCACGTTACCGAACCTAGGCTCGGGGGGCAGGCAGCCGTAGATCTCATCTCCTGAGTCTTCGGCCTCAGATGTGCTGGCAAAAGAAGGAAAATATAACATGAAGTAATAAACAAGAGGAGGGTAATACAATTTATTCTTGGCACCCAATGATTGGCACAGCTTTATAAAATTTAAAAAATAACTAGAACTTACAACCTTTATCTACCAAATCTATAGATTTTTCTATGGGTTTTTATTTTAAATGGCACAAGTGATATTTAATAATATTGGCATGCTTACTATATGAAATTAGAGAAAATTTAATTTTTTATTTGTATAATTAATAATAATAATTTATGTTTTCGAAATAATTTTCGTGAAAAATATTCCTATTCAGTTACTTTTTACTATTCACTTCTCTTTAAAAGGCGTATAATTTTCACAAACAATATTTGTTTTACCGATTTCGCTTACAGTGCCAATATACAGGGTGTCCCAAAAGGTTAAGTAGCTGGGAAAGGGGGTGAAAGGGGTGGACACAATGGTCACTAGAAAAAAAAAATCCGCTCTGGGTATTTAAAAAAAAATGGCATTTTTTTAAAAACTTAAAATTTTACACCTTGTTATTTTTGATGTTGATGTTGATGACCTTGTTGTTATTGAAGATTACATAACAGCATTTTTTTTAAATACAGCCATATTTGTAGGTACAGTTAGCACAAGGTGTAAAATTTTTAGTCTTTTAAAAAATGCCATTTATTTTTTTAAACACCCAGAGGTAATTTTTTATATTTTTCTGGTGACCCTTGTGACCATCCCTATCACCCCCCTTCCCAGCTACGTAATCTTTTGGGACACCCTGTATAGACGTTTTCTCCAACTAAAAGACTACAAAACTCTGCTAGTAACTTATAAAAATGAAAAAATACTCACGAATCATCAATATACTCCTCCATATCATCCGAGCTATAAAAAAAGTCATTCTCCAAATCGCTACTGTCATAATCTCCCGCCAAATACATGTCATCCTTCAAAATGACTTTCTCCAACTTGTCTATAACATTATATACTTCGCGTCCGCCATAACTGTCACTGTCATTTTTGACGTTTCTATTAACGTCACTTTTCAGATTGTTTACGTTTTTGCCTATATTGTCGTCGCAATTTTTCGGTTTGGAAGATTGGTTGTTCCAAGGCGTGTCATCAGATTCACCCCAAGCGCTAGCTGGTATATCTTTGGCTGGGGATATTTTGTTTTTTTTTCTGCGAGTTTTTCTGCCCGAGTTGCGGCGACGTGGTTTCTTCTCGGGGTCAAATTTGTCTGTAAAAGATGTAGGTGTTAATTATTAAAACTATCATCATCATCAGCCCGTATAACGTCCACTGCTGAACATGGGCCTCCTCCCGAGGGAGGGTTTTGCCATAGTCACCGACTTGGCAGGTGGGTTGGTGACCGCAGTATTATGTTGTAACATACAAGAAAACGCTGTTATTAATTATTATAGATGATGTTATATCAATCGGGACCAACGGCTTAACGTGCTTTCCGAGGCACGGAGGGTAGTTCCTCAGCCCACCAGACCCGGAAAGTCCGGCATGGGAATCGAACCCACGAACTCCGAGATTTAAGGCGAGCCAAATACCTCTACGCTACGGAGGTTGTCAAATTAAAATCTATACTGATACTAGCGGCCCGCCCCGGCTTCGCACGGGTGGACTTTTATACCCTACCCCTGCCCTACCCTTCCCCTGCCCTACACTACCTCTACCCTAACCCTACCCTACCCCTACCCTACCCCTACCCTACCCCTACCCTACTCTACCCTACCCCTACCCCTACCCTACCCCTACCCCTACCCTACCCTACACTACCCCTACCCTACCCCTACCCCTACCCTACCCTACCACTACCCTACCCCTACCCCTACCCTACCCCTACCCTACCCCTACCCTACCCCTACCCTACCCTACCCCTACCCCTACCCAAAAGTATCCTATGTCCTCCCAGTTCTTAGCTACCTCCCTACCAATTTTCAGCCAAATCGGTTCAGCCGTTCTTGAGTTATAAATAAGTTGAGTGTAACTAACACGACTTTCTTTTGTTTTTAAAATGTATTCTGCTATTCGGGACGGAAACAAATCCAACAAATCAAAAACCATGGCAATCAGTCCAGCCGTTCTCGAGTTATAAGTGTTGTAACAAACACGACTTTCTTTTATATATATAGATATAAATCTGAAAGTTTGTTTTTTGCGCACTAACATTATGAAGAACTGGTCCGATTTGATAAATTCTTTCAGAGTTATAGTCACGCAGATGAAACCGTGCCTAGGAAGGCAAGTCAAGTATAAATAACTACCTGTTAGTGAGAACGCAGTTCATGAGATGCAGCCTGGTTACAGACAGACATACAGACAAACGGACAGCGGAGTCTTAGTAATTAGGTTTTCGTTTTAACCCATTGGGTAATATCGCATTAATGTTTAAAAGCGGTAAAAAAAAAATGCCTAAAACATCATCATCATCATCATCAGCCCGTATAACGTCCACTGCTGAACATGGGCCTCCTCCCGAGGGAGAGTATTTGCCATAGTTACCACTCTTGGCAGGCGGGTTGGCGACCGCAGTATTATGTTGTGCGCACAAGGAAACGCTGCTGCCCGTTCCTTGCTATACGATTATTATAGATGATGTTGTATCGGGACCAACGTATTAACGTGCTTTCCGAAGCACGGAGGGTAGTCCCTCAACCAACCAGACCCGGAAAGAAGAATTTACACAAAGATTTCCTGTACGGCGTGGGGATCGAACCCACTACCTCCGAAATATATGAAGCGAGCCAAATACCGCTACGCTACGGAGGTTGTCATGGCAATTACATAGATATACATTGTTTCGGTATCTCTCGCAATTAAAATAACATAAAATTAAAAATAACTGTCAACATTAACACACTAAGGTTAAAGCGATGCAGTATGATATAAAATCCGGATTTCGACACATTGTTAACAGCCCGGCTAGCTCAGTCGGTAGAGCATGAGACTCTTAATCTCAGGGTCGTGGGTTCGAGCCCCACGTTGGGCGAAATTACTTTTTGAACTTTTTATAAGTATAATTTCATCAGTCAGTAAATATTTTCTTTAATAGCCTACTATTAACATCCCTACTAATAATTTAAATGTAAGTTTGTTACGCTTTCACGCAAAATCTACTTAACCGATCATCATGAAACTTTTTAAACATACTCATTATTTTTATAAAAAAAATAAAAAAAAAACAATTCGTGCGAGGCCGTGGGTACTAGCTAGTAATTAATAATCTATACTTATATTAGAAAGAGGAAAGATTTGTATTTTTGTATTGATGTGTATATGTTTGTAATGAATAAACTCAAAAACTACTGTGCCGATTTCAAAAATTCTTTCACCATAGGAAAGCTACATTCACCCTGAGTAACATAGGCTATATTTAAGTATAAAGTTCCCACGGGAACGGGAGTTACGCGGGTGAAACCGCACGCGGGAAGCTAGTAATTAATAATTATGACACTAATTAACCGTATATTTTTAAATTTCGGCCACCGCTGTGTCTGAACAATAGTAAAAAAATAAAAGATCAAAATAACATGGTCTTTCGAGCTGTAACATTCTAACTACAGCCTAGATAAATGGTTTAAATACTACAAACTAAGCAACCTGCGCAAGAGGGCGTCCCCTATGGGACTTGGACCTCGGCTCAGGGCGGTCGCTGGCGGGGAGATTGAGGGATTATGACTTTTTAGGGGTGTTTTGTGCAACTGTCGCTCTACGTTACAGTACGCGGGCCTCTCGGACATCGGGTCCACGAGGACATTGGAAGGTTCTTTGTAAACTACGGGCCGGGAGACCGAGGGGGGACAAGTCGCGTGCGCGGGCGCACTCTTGTCTGTCGGACAAAACTATCTATAAAACAAAAAACTGCATCAAAATCCGTTGCGTACTTTTAAAGATCTAAGCATACCTACATAGAGACAGGCAGCGGGAAGCGACCAACTAGATAGACTGATGATCTGGTTAAGGCCGCGGGATCACGGTGAATAAAAGCCGCTTCCAACCGCAACACCTGGAGATCTATGAGGGAGGCTTATGACCAGCAGTAGATGTCCTACGGCTGAAATGATGATGATGAGAAGTAGCAAAAGCCTCGTGGCTAACTACATAAAACCGGTCAAGTGCGAGTCGGACTCGCGCACGAAGGGTTCCTACTGGTTTCTGTCCCTATATCCCTATGTATGCTTAAATCTTAAAAACTACGCAACGGATTTTGATACGGTTTTTTTTAATAGATAGAGGGATTCAAGAGGAAGGTTTATATGTATAAATACATCAGCATTGTACCCGTGCGGAGCCGGGGCGGGTCGCTAGTTATTAATAAAGCAGTATTGTTTCAGAGCAACACACTCCCAAGCAGTTTTGTCATTGACATAATCAGAAATTTTATAATAAGCTTTTTTACATAATTACCTTTCACATATCGTAATTAGTATTAGGGTCCCGTTTTTACCCACCGGTTACGGAACCCTAAATAGGATAAAACTTACCATCGTCTCTATCATTAAGTTCAATGAAGTTCTCTATATAGCTAACATCTTTGACTAGCAGGTCTGTACTGAGGTCCGGTTCACAGAGGAATGACGACTCTTCCGGTAGGGTCTCGTTCTTGCCAGCTGTGCGGCGCCCGCGGCGACGGCCTGGAAACAGATGGGTTTATCACATCAGAATAGGTACAATCAACAAAATAGATAAGTTTAGGTACACTTAGTGGAACGCATTTTTATTTTTATTTATTTGAAAATGAAATGAAAATGTTTATTGATAATGTAGACGAATCGATCGTACTTATTATAAGTCAAATACAATGATAAAAATATACAAAGAAAAAAGGAAATGATTATCATACATTTCAACAGAGATGTTATCCTTACTAATCCTTACTAATATTATAAATGTGAAAGTAACTCTGTCTGTCTGTCTGTTACGAAATCACGCCTTAACTACTGAAGCGATTTAAACGAAATTTGGTACAGATATAGTCTAGAGCCTGAGAAAGAACATAGGCTATATTTTATTATGAATTTCCCACGGGAACGGGAGTTACGCGGGTGAAACCGCGCGCGGGAAGCTAGTTAAAATAATTTAAATCTACCAAACCACTTGAACGCGCTAATCACAGGTACTACCTGTGATTAGCGCGTTCAAGTGGTTTTTTTTTTCGGACGGACATATATACTTAGCCCTGAGGCTTTTGCAACTTCACCGGGCATAAAGGCGAGCAGAGCTCCAGCCTTAATAAATGCTTTTAAAACTACAAACTAAGCAACCTGCGCAAGAGGGCGCCCCCTGTGGGGCTTGGACCTCGGCTCAGGGCGGTCGCTGACGGGGAGATTGAGGGATTATGACTTTTAGTTTCTTTAGGGGAGTTTTGTACAACTGTCGCTCTACTTTACAGTTCGCGGGCCTCTCGGTCTTCGGGTCTACGAGGGCATCGGATGGTCATGCGTTCAAGTGTTGTTTGTTCAAGTTCCTATGGAAGCGGGAGAAACTAGTAAATAAATAAAGATAATAACTCACCTTTAGGCGCGTTATCAGGTTTCTTCTTGACGGTATCCTGTTCCGGTTTGAATCTCTTCTTATTGTTAGATTTTTGCTTGTTTTGACTACCCTCCGTTGGGTCGAATAGACTGAAGAACGAGTCCATTATTCTGTGAACAATAGAAAATGAGATGAATACGAAAAAATATAACTGCACTAGGTTTAGCTCGCGACTTCGTCCGCATGGGATAGTCACTTTTAAAGGACTCTGCCCACTATCCCGTAGCATACCATGACCGTGCTAGGAACGTTACAACCAAAAAAATATTCTTTGTATGAAAAGTATGAGACTATGCCGTCACCGACCGACACCGTCGCATACCATGAACGGAGCGTCAAGATTTGTCGGCGAGAATATTTTGCCGGTGGTGAAACGCTCCGTGCATGGCACGCGACGTTGCCACACCGGTGCGCAAGCGGGTTAAAACCGCGTACAGAAACCGGCACGGTTCTTGAGGGCTCGGCGCAAGAGTGGGGATCGTTTTACGCATCGTACACTTATGACAAAATAAAACGCACACCCGTTTATTATTTATTTTTTCTAAGTTTCTAAGCACTAGGATGATACGGAGATGATATGCGGACGCTCGGGTCACCCCACGGCTTTGATACGTAATTGATACGCTCTAGTGGGCATAATAGAGCGAATCGGATTATTCCGTGCCCGATACGTTCCTAGCACGGTCATGGTATGCTACGGGATAGTGGGCAGAGACCTTAACTTCTATCGCGTTAAAAGGTAGCCTATAGAATTAATCGTCGTATAATGATGCGACCGTAGCCCAATGGCTAGGGCGTCGGAATTGTGATCTTGAGGTCGCCGGTTCGAGCCCCACCCATTGCACTACCGACGCGAACCCACTCGTAAACAAGCATTTTAGCTTAGCACGAGGAGATAACAAGAATACTAGTAGACTGCAAAAGTCAGCTAGTAAACAAGTAGGAAAGTAAAAAAAAAAGATCGTACACAAATCATTTTTTTTTAACTCTTAAATTTTTTCCCGCAGAACACAAAAATCATATATTTGAGGTTAAAAACTTGGAAAAGCACATTGTTTTGCATAGGTTGGGGCCGGTATCCAACGCGGGGCCCCTATCCAACGCGGGGCCCTGGGCACTTGTCCATATTATCGACCGATTTTCATTTTGAATTCAAAAATCTATAATTTTTATTGTAGGTACACGCAAATATTACTTCCATTTTATTTACTAAAAATAATCAAAATTAAACAAAAGTCATCTACGATAAATAAAATACAAACACACAAAACTATCAAATTAACGCCAGTTTAACATAATTATAGCAAACTATATCGTAATACCCAAAACATAAAACTCGATTTCCTCTAATACTAACTTACATACTAACATTATATAAGTTTTATTATCAACAGAATCGATGACACATATTTAAACAGGAAGCGATTGATAATTTCGCAATACCTCTCACCAGCCCGGCTAGCTCAGTCGGTAGAGCATGAGACTCTTAATCTCAGGGTCGTGGGTTCGAGCCCCACGTTGGGCGTAACAACTTTTTGCACTTTTATATTAAAATTTAAAGAAAATTCCCTTACCACGTTTCAAAAATTTTTAAGCATTTTTCGTGTCAGGTTTTTGCGTTTTATGTTTATTATCAAACTTTATTCTTAGATATATTTTTACCTAAACATTAACCTGAAAAAAAATTTTTTTTGATAGTTAATATTCTCTTATGTCCCCTAGCATCACAAAAACAAATAAAACCTAAAGAAATACCGCTGTCAAACAAAGCACTGAGGCTGGTATTTTGTGCATTAGTGTAAGTTAAATTGCTATGATTTTTTACAGTATAAAAATAACGTTGAACTTTGATTTGTACACTCGTTCATGACACAATTTGGCATTTTTGTTACCAAATAATGAAGTTTGTTACGACATCAAGCACCTGACGCTGCGATATCGACTGACAAGGTAATTCATAGTTTGGTGCGTGCGTGTGCGCAAGGTGTATAATTATGTATACGCCAAGGCAGAGTTTATCCAGCGTCAGAGCGTTACGTTGATCAGCATCATCAGCCCGTATAACATCCACTGCTGAATATGGGCCTCCTCCCGAGGGATAGTATTTGCCATAGTCACCACACTTGGCGGGTTGGTGACCGCAGTATTATGTTGCACCACACAAGGAAACGCTAGTGTCCGATCCTTGATATACGATTATTATAGATGATGTTATAATAATCGGGACCAACGACTTAACGTGCTTTCCGAGGCATGGAGAGTACCCAGACCCGGAAAGAAATCTTAGAATTTACACAAGGATTTTCTATCCGGAGTGGGGATCGAACCCACGACCTCCGAGATTTAAAACGAGCCAATTACCGCTACACTACTAAGGCGTTACGTTCACCGGAACCTTAATTTGGAAGGAGTTCTATGTCCTCAGTGAAGATTGCATAAAAATCTTCTAAAAATCTATCACTATTCCGTCCCCGGCAGCGACTGCCCTGAGACAAAGTCGACACCTTACAGACTGAGCCGCGTCGCGCCGTTTTGCCCAATGGCTAAGGCGTTGGACGAACTACGGACTACCGACGTGAACCCATTTGTAACACAAGCATTCTAGCTTAGCACGAAGGCCAATACTTTGCTAGTAGTCTTTAAAAAAAAACAAAAAATCACAGAGTAGCTAGAAATTTTACCCGGCTCGATGGAATAATACAAAATACCATCCAAGTTGTGTACCAAATAAATATTATTGTGTGTGTTGCCAAATAATAGTTTATAATTAACTCATCCACTGTCTAGTGCAGTAGGTTACCTGTGAAATGGCACGTGTATGATTAGGATATCCAGAGGAAGATTTTCTTTTATTTTAACTAGCGATTTTAACCGGCTTCGCACGGGTGCAATGCTGATGCATCATACATATAAACCTTCCTCTTGAATCACTCTGTCTATTAAAAAAACCGCATCAAAATCTGTTGCGTAGTTATAAAGATATAGCATACATAGGGACGGTCAGACAGCGGCAAGCGACTTAATTTTATACTATGTAGTAAAATCGAATTGAATTCTTAGTAAAGTTTGCACTCACTTTTTATCTTTAGAAATGTACTAAGTACTTCAGCCTACTCAAACATAAAGGTAACTACTAAGGGACTCCACGAGACAGGCTCGACCTAGTGTGTCCACCAAAGCGAAGATGGTGTGTTGAGAGAGAGAGGAGATGTTTTTCAGCTCGAGTGAATCCACCAAAGCTGTGCGGAAATGCGTAGTGTAGCAGAGATGTGTGCTGGCTAACCTTGCGAATGTGCGAGGCATTGAATGCTCAGTACGCATTCTGACACGAAAGGTAGACGTCCGCGCACAGCTTACATCTCCGCTTCCATCTCGCCATACAAATATTACATATCTCCGCACAGCGATGTCCACTGAAGCTGAGCAGAGAGAAGATGTCACAATAACGCAATTCTATTGGTTGTTTAAAAACATCTCCTCTTCGCTCGTGTCATCTCCGCTTTGGTGGAGTCCCGGCCTAATGTTTCCTTCGGTATGTAGTTGCCCATGAGCAGTGGCGGATTATCCATAAGGTAAACTAATCTAAACTAGGTGAAGGTACGAAGAAGCGCGAGCGGAATATGCACTGAAACAGCATCTGTAGTTGAGAATACTACAAGTCAATTACAGCTCCAAATTGGTGTAGCCTCTACCACATTTGTAGTAACCCTAACTACAGTGGTCAGTTGGCACAGTATTCTCGGAGCCTGTAACATTAGTACCTATAGATTGCGACAAATCCTTACTAATATTATAAAAGCAAAAGTTCGTTTGTATGAATGGATGGATGTTTGTTATTCTTTCACGTAAAAGCTTCTGAATGGCTTTGGCTGAAACTTTGCACCGGGATAGGTTTTACGCTGGATTGACATATAGGCTACAAACCATCACGCTCCGATCCACTGGAGCAGAGTAACGCGGGAAAAACCGCGGGGCTCAACTAGTAAGTTGTAATTTTTCGTCTCGCGCCAATCCACAACGTCCGCACAATATTTGATCGCCGACTATCTCAAAAGTTCACAATGATCTTGAAATTAGCATGCCTACCTAGAGGTCAACGACCCGCGTTTTTATCATATTATTATCAACTCAATAGGTTAGTTGACACTTTTTTGAAATTATTTTTATATAGTTAAGAATGGTTTTATTTAGGTCCAAGTCCCACAGGGAGGCGCCCCGCAGCGCAGGTTGCTTAGTTTGTAGTATTGAAACCATTTATTGAGGCTGGAGCTCTGCTCGTCTGGAAAGTAGCAAAAGTCAAAAGGCTAACTAAGTAAAGGCCATCGAAAAGTACAAAAAAAATATGCTTAATTTCATAATTCATACTTCGTCCGCGCAATTTTCGTAAAAAAGATACTACCTACAAAGACAGACCTACAAAGTTTGCTTTACATATTAATATTATAAAAAAAATCCAAAAGTGCACGACTCATAATGCAATGAGCATTATGAGTCGTGCACTTTTGGTTTTCGTTAGAAGAAAAGAAGAAAATATATATAGGTATATAAGCACTCGTGTATTATTTGTTAATTTTAGTTTTTCGTTAATAACAATTCAACGACGCTAAATAAGATAACCATAGCAGATCTAAAGCTAATAAAAAAAATATGATTAGATTAATAATTTTTTACGCCAGCCAGTTAATTTGAAACACGATAGTGTTTCAAACAAAAAAAGTGTTGATTGACGGGTTTTTTTTTCTGTTTCTATATTTTTTTCCGGTTCTGTATTCTTAAATCAATTTTTACTAGTGACAAAATTATTCTCCATTAATTTATCTATAAAATGGTGCGCAGGTTGAGGAGATTACGTGGATTACCAATCGACAAATTAAATAAATAGCCGCGGAACCGAGGCAAAACTAATTTTTCGGTAGTAGAGCACTCTCTAATGCTTCGCATTATGAGTCGTGCAATATAGATACTTCCATTTTTAGTTTCACCTACTAAGCACTTGTTTCCATGATAACTTCATAAATAAATATAGCCTTTGTTACTCCTGAATAATTTAGCCATCTAATAGAGAAAGAATTTTTGAAATCGGTCCATAAGTTCCGGAGTCTATTCAATGCAAACAAATAAACAATCAAATCTTTCCTCTTTATAATAATAATTTAAACATCACAATTACATACGTAATGCCCTTTAAAAAAATTGTACTTTAAAAATAGACAATATTTCTGCGTCAACTTTTTTCACAAAGTTGGCAATAGTTTTAGCAAAATTGGCGGGATATTTTGGCAGCCATTTTTAACGTTGATGTGTACTTATTATTTTTTCTATATACAGTTTATGATGAGAAACAAGAGCCAAGGAATTTGAAAGTAATCAAGGAGAATAATATTATGTGTTTTTTTTTGTTTAGAGATAAATGTGCAGTACAAATTTATTTTAATAAACATTCAGAAAATTCACCTTCAAGAGATAATTATTATAGCCTATTTTACTCCTAGTTAGAGTTGTGTGGAAAGAGGCCTTTGCCCTGCAGTGAGACACCACAGACTAGTTAGATTAGATTAGATTTTACTCCGGGATCAGTACCTCTCTTCTGAAATTAGTTTAAGTTTACTTCGAACCTTGTGCTTAGTTATAATGCTTGTGTTACGAGTGGGTTCACGTTGGTAGTGCAATGGGTGGGGATCGAATCGGCGACCACAAGAACACAAGTTCGACGACCCTAGCCATTGGGCTATGGCCATTTCAAAATAAATGAATACAGTTACTTATGGTCAAGGATTTCTTCTATTCAGTAGTTGTTGATTCATTGCAAAAATACAATTAAATCTATTACAATACTAGGTATACATTAGTATAGATAATGCTTAGCAACAAAATGTTATACAAAATAACAATCAAATAAGTAACTATTCAGTAAAAATCAGTGTTGCAGACGCCTCGCGGCTGCAACAATATGCTGAGCAGCTAGCCATTTGAACACACTACATGTTTTGTACTATTAAATGTAAATCCATGCAATCCCTTTCATTGTGTACCTATTTATTAATATATAATAAAATAAATCATTTTTTCTTTCTTTCAGTAAAAGTTTGAAAAACTAATTAAAAATTAATCAATCAATACCATAAAGGAGGAAATACGTAGTTTCATCGATTCTTACAAAGACAGATTGACAAACCACCCAAACGCACTAGCAAGCCAGCCAATGAATGCCTCACAAGAAACCCGACTTAAGTGGTGCATTATACTGAGACATAACATCAACTAGAATTATGTCAATGAGTATCTCCAATGGAAGATGCACTCTTCAAGACAAACTGCACCCATCCTATTTGCTCATAGTCAATGACTGATCGCAGATGATAATTTTTTTTTTTTTAAACTATAATATTACTAGGTACAGTGCAAGCTGGTTAAGTGGTACCTGGATTAGTGAGAAACCTCTATTATTGAAAACTACAATGAGGTCTCGGCACTTTTTCATCGAATTACCTCTGTTAATGGGACTTTTCAAAACTGATAAAATGAGATATGAATAAAATTTCTAGGGTTTTTTCGATGCTTACCTCTATCATTGGGACTCTAGAGCTCAATTCCCTTTATAAGTGAGACAATTTATCAGGTTGGGACAGGTTTTGACACAATTATTTACAAACATTTGAATTTCTTTTGCACATACTTTGTTTGTCAGTACTATCTCAAATTTTGACCTTGGTAAATGAGACAACTAAATTTTAAACCTGTCTAATTGGAAAACTGGATAAATGAAAACCTCTTTAAATGGTAAAAAATCTTTTTTTGGTACATTGAAATCCCAATTAACCAGATTTCATTGTATAGATATTGCTTAGCAACAAATTGTTATACAAAATAACAATCAAATAAGTAACTACTCAGTAAAAGTAAGTATTAAAAAGTAATTAGGTATAGTATTCTAAATTATACAAGCTTAAAAAGGTATTATAAAAAACGATAATAAACAAGAAACCTATTAACAACAAATTGCTTTTAAATGTATGTACTGTACATAAAATACCAATATAATCAATTTTATACTAAGAATAGTGTATCCAAAGATGATAAAAAAACTAGCCAAGAGCGTGTCAGACACGCACTTCAAAGGCTACCATGGCCATGCATATCTAAAATGCCTATTTTTAAATTAATAAAATTTCATTTTGCGGTAGACTCCATACATTTTGTTAGGACGACTGTAACTACATAAGTTGGTAAAGTTGTGTAAAACTAACTATCTATGATAGCTTGCTCCGCTATAGTTTTAGTTGAAAGTACTTACTTAAAGGTACACATCACATATTTTCAGAATTATTTTAGTTATATTTCAAAAGCAGGGGGGGGATGCTCTAATTTTAACTTTAAAATTATTTTTCCATAATTTTAAATAGGTACTTAATAAGTTTTAAGTAATTTCGATAGAAAATTTTAATTCCCATTTTGCACCTTTAGTGCAAAATAGGAGTTGAAAAACTAAAACATGTATACAATAAAATATTTTTATGAGCATGAATCTTAAGTTTTATCAAAATTGTTGCTTATTCAAAGATTTTTGTCATACAAAATTGCAACCCCAAATTAGAGTTTTTTTTTATCCAAAATTGTTATACCTAATTCCAAATGTGTATGGAATTAGGTATAACAATTTTACAAATTTGATGTTTCTACCATTGTGTTACAACTGTTTGTGCATTTGTATGTCAGTGAGAATATCTCATTTTATATTTGAAAAAAGTAGTAGTCTAATTTTAGATTTTCTCCAATTACTTTTAATTATTGTACAAAAATCTGTTACTAAGTAGGTATGTTTTTATTCCAAGCTAACTGTACTGAGGGACGCAACATTAATTCTCTTTATGCAATATGGACAATCACCTTTCAAACAGTCAAGGTCTTATTTATACAAAGAGACAGGAAAATCGCGCCAAATTATAAAAATGCCTAATAAATCTAAATTACAGTTTAGTTTTTTATTAATAAATTTAATTGAAGGATTTTACTTTTTTTATTGATATTTTTTTTATTAAAAACACAAGTAGGTACTTACTTTTTAACAGCTGTTTGCTCAAGGCCACTGTTTCAGCCTGTTGCCAACACTACTTCAGATGCTGTTGTGAATCAACAAACACATCACAAACATAGGAACACGGCCAAATTATTTACTGTGACGTAAATATATATAATATTCTCACAACTGAATAAATATTTTGTACCGACTCGGTATGAACGAAGAAAATTGAATCTAAATCTCTACATACGAGCACGTCACTAGTATCCCTCGAATGTTTATTAACAATGTATTATTGTATTGTCTAATTAATTCTGATAAGATTATTTCGTTATAGTTCCGATAATTTCATCATGAATTGCAATACATTGTGACATTTAAAGGGATTTTGACATTTTGATTGACCGATTTTGACATTTATATTTCGAACCACAGACTATGTAATTACAAAAATAAAAAAATCCCCGGGACAGAGAATAAATACTACACCAAAATACAAAATAATTGCCTTCAGCGAAACAAATCAAAGTGTTATTTCGTACTTAATGAGTTAATACTATTGCATTTTTAATCATTTTATTCTTTGTAATGCATTAGTTAAATTCTCTGAGAAATTAAATTTAAATATCAAGTTTGCCCTATGGACAATAATAATAAGTAATAAAATGAGATTTCAATGAGAAGATTGAGCAGAATGTTATAAAAGTAAAATTAGTAGAATTTTCACAAAAAGTTAAAAATCATGTTACGCATGAATCCATAATTATATTCATCATCATCATCATCATCAACAGCCCGTTTACGTTGGCAAGCCAGGATCGTTGAGGGATATTGCCATAATCACCACGCTTGGCAGACGGATTGGTGATCGCAGAAAGATGTAAACCTTGAGCTAATAGATGCTGCTGCCCATCCATCAGCCATATTTCCCTTAGTCGCCTTTTACGACATCCATTGGAAGACATGGGGTGGTCTATTCTAAGCCGGAGACCACAAGGCAAAGCGCGACTCCATAAATATATTACTTTTTAGAAAAAAAATGAAAATATATCTTGAAAGTTGACAAAATAAGTAGTAGTTTGATTGTATATTTCATCTTTTTCAGCATTTTTTTTTTCGGAATGACATTTGTAGTTAGCCCTGAGGCTTTTGCTACTTTACCGGGCATAATCTTTTTCAGCATCGCCAGTTGATTGTTCGATCAACAATTATTACGATTTTTCGAAGTTTAACAAATGGTACAAAAAATATTTTGTTTTCTATGAAAAAAAGTGTCATAGCGTTTTCCACAATAAATAAGGTAATATTACTTTTCTTATGAAAACACTACTTTTCAAACTGTCGTACGGTATGATTGACTATCTATCTATCTATCTACTATCTACCATTGGCAACACTGTAAAAGAGGCGCGAAAAGTGAGCGCCGGTTGTTGTCATTTGTTGTTATTTTAATATATTCCTATTTTGTGAGAAAATGTCCATATCAATAGAAAACAATTTAAAAGACGTGGAAAATAAGGAGATATTTGAACAAAAAGCACATTACATACCATGCAACATTGAAGATGATGGCCCAGCGAACGTAAACAAATATTTTGAAACCTATGTAAGAGACAATAATGGAGGTAAATATCAAATTGTTAACTAATCTTGACTGTTTGTAATGTTTTGATCAATTACCGTTTTTATTTGATTTTTCAGTTACAAATACAACTTTTATGTTATATTCATGAGTACGAATATTGTAGGTTATGTTTACATTCAATATCTATTTATTTTTGTCTTTGCATAATGTTCCAACGATATAATATCAGCCCGTAGGTCTACTGCTGAACATGGGCCTCCTGCCGATGGAGGATTTTGCCATAGTCACCACGCAGGCTGGTTGGTGTCCGCAGTATTATGTTGCACCACACAGGCAGATGCTACTGTCCATTACTTGGTCCTAAATGCTCCATTGAATAGGCTTCTTTGCTCAACCCATTATTCTGTAAGTCATTAGTATGTAAATACTTTGATATAATAATCATTTTCATACTTCCAGAATTAACTGCATCATTCCGAGGACACCTGTTAGATGGATCTAAAATGAGTTTACCCAAAGATTACAGAGCTATAGTTGTTACTGAAGCAAAAAGACCATTGGCAGAAGACGCTGAAAGAAAATTTCAGGTAAAAAATAAACAAATATTTGAGTATAAGAGACCTTTCAGCAAATAAAATTGAAGTGTCTATTTGTAATATTGAAATAATGGCTTTTTACTACATGCAATTTTCGTCAGTCTGTTTGTGTTGGTTAACATCTGGAACGGGCAGGCTGATTTTGACCGCACTTTCACTGGCAGACAGTTGATGTAATAGAGGAGTAACTTACTAAACTTTTTTGTTAAATTCTGCACAGATGCAGTGGCAGACATAGCTAGTTTCATTTATCATTTATTCATGAATTAATAATACTTAATTTAGAATAATTTATAACAAAAAAATAAGTACTCACCGCCATTTTCAGACCAATTCTTCATTTGCGTGGCTTATAGCTATATGTACCCTATAATTTATAATCATCTATACTAACTATTTCATTCATATCATTATAACTACTTGCAGGTTGCCGGTGGTTTCAAAGACTTCACATATTGGAATTGGGATAAAAAACCATCAAAGAATGACAACTTTGTTAGAGCTATGGAATGGATTGATATTAGTGAAGCGGTGAGTGTCTCCGTAGCATAGTGGTATTTGGCTTGCTTTAAATCTCGGAGGTCGTGGGTTCGATCCCCATGCCGGACAAGAAATCTTTGTGTAAATTCTAATATTTCTTTCCGGGTCTGGTTGGTTGAGGGACTACCCTCTGTGCCTCGGAAAGCACGTTAAGCCATTGGTCCCGATTGTTATAACATCATCTATTATAATCGTATATCAAGGGACATGCAGCAGTGTTTCCTTCTGTGGTACAACATCACACTGCGGTCACCAATCCGCCTTCCAAGCGTGGTGACTATGGCAAATACCCTCCCGCGGGAGGAGGCCCATGTTCAGCATTTAACTTTATACAGGCTGATGATGATGAGTGTCTCAGTTACCACACTAAGTGATTTATTGCCAACTAGCATGTTCAGCTGTTGGTCCCGATTGTTATAACGTCCTTATTAATATTATAAACGCGAAAGTTTGTGAGTATAGATGGATGGATGTTTGTTACTCTTTCACACAAAAACTACTGAATGGATTTGGCTAAAACTTTGCATGGGGGTAGTTAATAAGCTCGATTAACATATACGCTACAAAATATCGCGCTCCGACCTTCTGGAGCAGAGTAATGCGGGTAAAATCGCGGGGCGGAGATAGTCATATATAAAAATTGAATACCAAGGAGTTTCCTTGTTTCATCATCATCATCATCAGCCCATATAATCTCCACTGCTCCACCTGGGCCTCCTCTTCACAGACCATGGAAAACCAGGGTCTTTGGGGGCTTTTGACATAATCACCAAACTTGGTAGGATTGGTGATTGCAATTTTCACAGATGATGTATTTCTATTAACAACAAATACTAAAAATAAAATAAAATAAATATTTGAGAGGGGTCCCATACAACAAACTTTTTTATTTTGCCCTTTTATGCTCGATATAAGTAACGGCAACTGGTAGACGCTTGAAAATGGTACGGAACCCTTCGTGCGCGAGTACGACTGGCACTTACCAGTTTTTTTCTGTGTATTTATGACTGCGGTCACCAACCTGCCTGCGAAGTGTACCCTTGTACGCAGTTCAGCAGTGGACGTTTTACTGGCTGATGATGATGATGTTCCCAGTGTACCATTCATAAGTTAGGCATGTTATAGAATTGAAGCGGCCGTAGCCCAATGGCTAGGGCGTCGGACTTGTGATCTTATGCTCGCCAGTTCGAACCCCACTCATGCAGCGGCAGCAACTTTGTTTTATACTATGTAGTGATAAAACAAAATTGTCATATTGAACATTGCGAGATTTTTTAAATTATATTTAGGAAATTGCTTGTCCTTGCTCACAAAAAAAAATCCTAGATTGTGTTGGTAGTAGCGTCGAAGAGCCACGTGACACATCAACACTAGTGCTATAGTTGTTTGTTGTCGGATTTTTTGCGCACGAAAGGTTCCATACCGTTTTCAAGTGCCTACCGTTATCAATCGTTATTGATAACGATGGATAACGGTTGCCGTTGCAAAAAAAAAAAAAAAAATTGGTTGTGTGGGAGCCCTTCTTGAATATTTACTTTATTTTAGTACCTACTTCTTGTTATAGCGTCAATAGAAAATTTTAACTGTCTTGCTATCGCGGTTTCTGACATACAGCCTGGTGAACAGTACTAGTGCACAGTACTAGTTCATAGTACTAGTACACGGTACTAGTACACAGTACTAGTACACAATACTAGTACACAGTACTAGTACACAGTACTAGTACACAGTACTAGTACATAGTACATAGATAGTAATTAATTATATTGTTCTTTTTACTTTAAAGTATTATAAACTAGCTTCCCGCGCACGGCTTCACCCGCTCAGCTCCCGTTCCCGTGGGAAATACATAATTAAATATTTATGTTACTTTAACTGTTTAATTTTAACTGTCTTGCTATCGCGCTTTTTGAGATACAGCCTGGTGCACAGTGCTAGTATAAATAAAATAAATAAATAAAATAAATAAATAAATAAAATAAATAAATAAAATAAAATAAAATAAATAAAATAAAATAAAATAAAATAAATAAAATAAAATAAAATAAAATAAATAAAATAAATAAATAAATAAAGTTTTTATTTACGTAAACCTATTACAGGCATTTGCAAATAGTCAAAACATATTTGGCTCATTAATATAATATATTTAATTTATTAATTTAGTTTAGTTATTATAGTTATAATAATAATAAATAGTTTGTATTAGATTTTTTATAGCTTTAGCGTAAAAGCTGTCAGGTATGAAAATAGAATTTTATTTTTTATCTATAATTTAATAGTCTAAAGTTCTGTCATTTGAGTATGTTATTATTTAGATAGACCATAAGTATATCGTCGGACGCGATTTTATGCTACCACCGGATCCAATACGCCCCAACTGAGAAGATCCGGCGAAACAAACTCAGTGGGGTATTCTACTGCCGGTTTCATCGCGGCCTCATTGAGACGATCCGGCGAAACATACTCAGATGGGCATGTCAACATTATTTAGGTCCAGTTACTGTCTTTATTTAGTTAATTGGCTTACACAATTTACCAATCGGCTGTCTTTATACAACTTTTATTTTTATTTTGCTAATTTAACAGATCAGAAACGTTATTTTGAGACAGAACATGTGTTATTTTTATGATTATGATTACAGACAGTACACAGAATACACTATCATGATCTTTCAGTTCACATTTCAATGCTTCATCAGCTATAGGGTATCCGATTTGGTGCACGAGGGTATAGCCTGCCATATATCTTTGTCATCTATATACTCTTTAGTACTATAATAGCCCCTACTCATTAGGATGCGTTTTACATGTGTTTTAAATAATGCATCAGGCATGTCAGTAATATGAGAGGGAAGTTTGTTATAAAATCTAATGCAATTTCCCATGAATGACTTACTAACTTTGCTGACCCTAAAGCACGGCATAGCTAGTTTGTCCTTATTTCTAGTATTTATATTGTGAAAGTCACTTTTTTTACTAAATGTATCTAGGTTTTTCCTAACAAATAAAATATTCTGGTAGATATACTCAGATGGCACAGTAAATATATTTATATCTTTAAATAGGGTTCGCAAAGAATCGCGGCTACCTAGCCCATAAATAGCTCTGACCGCTCTCTTTTGTTGGATGAAGATAGTATTAACATCAGCAGCTGACCCCCAGAGCAAAATGCCATAAGCCATAATGCTATGGAAGTAAGCAAAGTATACTAACCTAGCCGTGGATTCATCTGACAATTGTTTTATTTTCCATACGGCATAAGAAGCAGAACTTAATCTACCCGATAATTTCTCAATATGAGGACCCCACTGTAATTTAGAATCTAATGTCACTCCCAAAAATACCGTGGATGAAGCAAGATCCAACGTTTCATTATTCAGTGAAATAGTAGGTGTGACATTATTTACATTTGGTAGCGCAAATTTAACACACTTAGTTTTCCCTGCATTTAACAATAGATTATTAGCTGAGAACCAATTTGAGATTAGGCTAAGTGTGTTTGTATGTCCAATAAAGTCTTTATCTTTTCTATTTACTTTAAATATCAAGGATGTGTCATCCGCAAAAAGAACTATATTTGATATTTTATCTACTAAATATGGGAGGTCATTTATATAAACTAAAAACAAAAACGGACCTAGTATTGAACCTGGGGCACACCCATTTTGATGGGAGAAGCTTCCGAAGTTAAGCTACTACTTGTTCGCGACCAGATAAATAGGATACTACAAGGTCCAAGGACGTACCAGAAATTCCGTAGTATTTTAACTTTACAGCTAGCGTACTGTGATCTACACAATCGAATGCCTTAGAGAGATCACAAAAGATTCCCAGAGCATCCTGTGATCCCTCCCAAGCCTCTAGTATGGTCTTGATTAGAGTGCTTCCTGCATCTTGCGTAGAACGGCCCTTAGTAAATCCAAATTGTTTGTCGTGTAGTATCCCATTCTCATTGAAGTGCGACAGCATTTGGTTAAGCATAATTTTTTCAAATATTTTACTTAAAGTAGGTAGGATAGAAATTGGCCTATAATTATTAGCACTATTAGAGCAGCCTGATTTAAAAATGGGGACTACCTTACTTATCTTCATCAAATCAGGAAAGACTCCGTCAATTATACAGCCATTGAAGATGGCCGCTAGGATCGGAGCTATATTCTGTATAATTGGTTCAACAGCCTTCACGGACAATCCCCATAAATCTTCTGTGCCTTTGATTTTAATAGTCTTAAAAGTTTTTATTATATCAATATATGTAATTAATTGAAAACGAAATTCGGGAATTATTGTATTATTTATGCTTTTGTTTAGAAGTCGTTCAACTTTGTCAGTGGAAGATGCAAGTCTTTTGGTGGTATCTAAGGGAATATTAGTAAAAAAATTGGCAATGGTGAGTTTGTCTGAAACTAGTTCATCATTAATATTTACGTGGATTGATCTGTCCATGATTTTATTTTTCCCAGTTTCTGTATTAATCATTTTCCTAGTAGATTTTATCTTATTATCGGATTTTCTAATAATTTCGCTTACGTACATAGCCTTAGCTTGTAAACAAACTTTCTTAAATATATTTGAATAGTTTCTTACACGAATTTTAAAACTGTCATCAGGTGTATAGGACCTAATGTCATATAGTTCAAAGAAAAAATCCCTACCCTTTCTTATACCCTTAGTTGCCCACATACAGAATTTTAATTTATTTGGATCGACTTTAATATTTTTTATTTTACAACATTTGTAGAATTCATCGCGAATGGCGTTGAACAATGCATTATACAAAACATTTGGATTATTTGTTCTTGTTGGTAAATAACATAAGTTTGTCATTAAATTATCATTAAATTTCCTTAGATTTTTTTTTGAGAGCGGTCTAAAACTAAATGTGGAATTTTCTATGTTAGCTACAGTGTTTAGTTTTACTATTTGGCATTTATGATCCGACCGAACGCCTGCATTCAAACACTTATCAGCTACTTCAAAATTTGTAAAAACATTGTCAATGCAAGTGGCCGTTGACGACGTGATTCTTGTGGGTTCGTAAAACAAACTATTGAGGTTGAATGAATTAAACACTGCTAAAAAACTATTTTTTTCCGGTGAGTTTACTAAAATATTTATATTAAAGTCACCACAGACTAATATCTTTTTGGTATTTTTTAGTTTTCTAAGGATATCTTCTATTGTGGACATAAATTGTAAGATATTTGACGAGGGTGGCCTATAAATACACAGTATGTGATACATTTCAGTCTCAACACAAGCCACCTCACATATTCGTTCCACAGAAAGTTTGGTAATATCCTTCCGTTCCTTAAATTTAGCAGTCTCACGCATTAATATAAGTACGCCACCACCCTATAGCCGTTCACATTAAAAGTCATCTTGTGCGCCTTGAGCCAAGTCTCAGTGAAGCATATTATATCTGGACTATACTTTTCATTAAATAATTCTATATCTAATATTTTGCCAGAGAAGCGGTTTATATTTTGATGAGATAATATCAGAAAGTTTTCACACTTCTCTATTGTCACACTTAGATGTTTAAATTATTTACAAGATTAATTTTAGTAACATTACTAAAAGATGTAAAAATTGACTTAGTCATACTATCTATGACTGTGTTAATATGTGATGCTAACAAAGTAGCAATTAAATTTTAAGATTTTTTCAGGATACACAATGTATTCCTGGTCAACCTACCCCTATCTATAAATTTATTTGTGTCAAAAAATATAAATTTGTCACTATAGTGACTTACTAAAAACTGAACATGCATATTCAACATATATGAATATAATTATTAGTATTTTCAGATACATTACTAAGATATGGGAAGGCACACAATATTATCTTATTACAGTCTAATTGTAACATTCTAGTGAAACTATCTGTAATCATATTTTTTGTCAAGTTGTTACTATTTCCTATCAGCAGAGTTATACATGTTTTGCTATTATGTTTTTCATGAATTACTTTATCTATTAGATCCATGTAATATACCCCTGGCATACAGTGATTGATAGTGGGGTGGATCAGCTTATTAGAGAGCAAGGGTCCCAAACCCTTACCTATACTATCAGTGTACAGCACTGAATTATACTTGACATAGGAAAATGACATATTTTTGGAACTTATATTTGTTGGTACTGACTTTACAGCTGAGATTTGATCTATTTTACACTTGTTTGTTGATTGATGTTGGTTACAAGTGTTTACTGCACAATTTTCATTACAGATAATAGTCAGTTCCTGCATTTTATTGTCTAAAATTTTGTACTTACTATATGTCAATGCTAATGATTCCTCTAATGTTTTAATTTCACATAATAACTCTTTTGTGTCTTTTTCATATATTTTTGTGCTATCTTCTAATTTAATTTGGTAGTTTTCAAGTTTGTGTAAAAGATGACTGCGTTCTTTTTTTAATTTTAATATGTAATTTTTAAGCTTTCCATTACTTAAGGATCTAATGTTGGGCTGGTATTCAATTTGGTCAGAGTCATCTCCTGTCAGATCAATTGTTAAAGATGGTTTTACAAGATGCTCTGCATTACAGCTAGTAAACTCCTCATACAAGCTTAGGTTAGCCAGGGACGGGGAACATGTATTTTTTTCATAGTTTGATAACTTATTTTTAGCGCATATTAGTTCTAGTTCAAGATCTCTAATTCTATTTAAAGCCTGTTCATATAATGACCTACAACTATTGAAGGACTCTGTCTCCGCTTTCAGACTGTCTCGCTCCTCAGTGATGATCTCAAGCTCTTGAGTAATTTTCACTAGTTCCTTTTTTAGGGATGTGTTGTGGTCAATAATCCTTTTTACTTCCACCTCATTATCCTCACGTTCTTGTTCCAATCTTTGACATAGGTCTTTATATGTCTGTACATCCTTCAGTGCCGACTTCAGCTTATGCTCTGCAACCTGAGCTGCGGCCATGCTACGGGTCTGCATATTGGTCACAAGAACGGAGGTGGGCTGAAAATAAAGATAGTGTGAACATAGAACTTGAAAAGGCAATAGTTTACTAGGGTGTGTTAAATAAAGACAGTAGCAGACAAATTTAATAAGATTGTTATTTAATTAAGATAGAAAAAAGTATAGGTAACAAGTTAAGAAAATATAAAAGTTTTCAGCACAAAGGTATTTAACTAAGGAATCAGATTAATTATATTGTTTTCTATAATAGATTCCCTAGGACACAACACTTTTGGAGTAGTATAGAAGGGTTTACTGTATATTTTAATTATTATTTATGTACCTTCTGTTTTTGACACAGAAAAAGAAAATCAATAAGTTGTAACTTGATCTTAAAATGTAATAAGTAATAGAGTATTACTGTTTATACATGGGGTTTTGAGGTGTATTTTGTCTGGTGCCTTTGAATATTTCTCGTCCAATTTGCTTCCACTTAATACGTCAAGCAAATGGAGACAGAATCGGGCATATGTAGTAGGTGGACGTGACTCACTCTGTGAGCCGTGTTAATAGTGTGTGTTATGAATGTTAAATATAAGGTAATACTCGCCGGGATTATCCTTTGAGGGACATAATATTTGATTAAATAATTTAAATGTATAGTTCGTTGAACTCGTGCGCCGACAGCTGAGCTTTGACAGGTCCAACAATATTTTTACTTCAATTACTGTATTTATTCCCGATAACTTGCTACAATCACTTAATTTATTCAATATTTTGATTTGATACACTTCTTTGATTATATTTTAATGGTTTTACTAATTATTTTTAATTTTATTCTAGGAGCTAATTTTTCGACAACCGATTGGCAGTGTTGCCAGCTTATTTTTTTCACAATAGTGCACAGTAGTACTAGTTCATAGTACTAGTACACGGTACTAGTACACAGCACTAGTACACAGCACTAGTACACAGCACTAGTACACAGTACTAGTACATAGTACATAGATATTAATTATATGGGCCTATAAATATTAACCTATAAATAATTAGCCTTTAAATATTAGCCTATGCTAATATTTACTTTCTAGTACATAGTACTAGAATGTAAAGAAAGGCTGCTCACAAAAAAAAAACAGATTGTGTTGGTAGTAGCGTCGAAGAGCCACGTGACACATCAACACTAGTGCTATAGTTGTTTGTCGTCGTTTTTTTTTGCCCACGAATGGTTCCGTACCGTTTTCAAGTGCCTACCATTATCAATCGTTATTAATAACGATTGATAAGGGTTGCCGTTGCAACAAAAAAAAAATAAGTTGGTTGTATGGGAGCCCTTCTTGAATATTTACTTTATTTTAGTACCTACTTGTTGTTATAGCGTCAATAGAAAATTTTAACTGTCTTGCTATCGCGGTTTTTGAGATACAGCCTGGTGCACAGTACTATAATAATAATAATAATAATAAAACTTTATTGATACAAGTCCTTACAATTTGCTTAGAATCTAGGTATCGTTCATTATGCATTAAAGGCGTACAAGAAATGTAACCCTGCCTCCCAAACTAGGAACACCTGTGACTTAGGAGACAGTGGTCTGCTGCAGTTTGGACAGTATATAACCCTTATTACAATTAGGAGTGGTATTTCTGTAGTTAATATTTTACAATGAGAACATTATATCAATAACGAGAAGCAAAGAAAATATAATTAATTAAAGTAAAATAAAATAAGGTAAAATGTTTGGTTATGTGTGTGTATGTGAATGTCTGTGCATGTTTGTGTGTGTATGTGTCTTGTTGTGTGAGATGTGTTTATGTTGTGGGTGTGTACGAATGTATTCGAATGTGATCGTTTGTGAGCGGGCTAGGTGTAATACGCATATTACGATTTGACATGCTTTAATTGATTAATTGTTCGAGGATAGCAGTTCCTCAGTTTGAGCGTAGTTCAGGTTTAGCAGCATGTCCATCAGTTTACCCTTTGCCTCATGATTATTTAACGCTGCCATTTGAGTGGCCTTATGAACATTTTTGTAAACAACGGACACTACTCTAGTACATAGTACATAGATAGTTATTAATTATATTGTTCTTTTTACTTTAAAGTATTATAAACTAGCTTCCCGTGCGCGGCTTCACCCGCTCAGCTTCCGTTCCCGTGGGAAATACATAATTAAATATTAATATTATTATTAAATATTTCCCACGGGAAATGTTACTTTAACTGTTTAATTTTAACTGTCTTGCTATCGCGGTTTTTGAGATACAGCCTGGTGCACAGTACTAGTGCACAGTACTAGTTCATAGTACTAGTACACAGTACTAGTACACAGTACTAGTACACAGTACTAGTACACAGTACTAGTACACAGTACTAGTACACAGTACTAGTACACAGTACTAGTACACAGTACTAGTACACAGTACTAGTACACAGTACTAGTACACAGTACTAGTACACAGTACTAGTACACAGTACACACAGTACTAGTACACAGTACTGGTACACAGTACTGGTACACAGTACTGGTACACAGTACTGGTACACAGTACTGGTACACAGTACTGGTACACAGTACTGGTACACAGTACTGGTACACAGTACTGGGACACAGTACTGGGACACAGTACTGGGACACAGTACTGGGACACAGTACTGGGACACAGTACTGGGACACAGTACTGGGACACAGTACTGGGACACAGTACTGGGACACAGTACTGGTACACAGTACTAGAACACAGTACTAGTACACAGTACTAGTACACAGTACTAGAACACAGTACTAGAACACAGTACTAGTACACAGTAATAGTACACAGTACTAGTACACAGTAATAGTACACAGTACTAGTACACAGTAATAGTACACAGTACTAGTACACAGTACTAGTACACAGTACTAGTAGAGATGGACCGACTAGCCGCCGACTAGTCGGGAAAGCCGACTATTCGGCATCGTTTGTAGTCGGCGACTAGTCGGTGATTATTCGGCAAAATATGCCGATTATGATTGGCGCATAACAAATGGAATAAAACAAATAATTTTTACTTGTTTTATAATTTCTAAACATTACTTAGAGTAGTTATCTTTACAACATAGGAACGTATTAATCAGTCAGTAATTAAGCTAAGCGGCCGCGCGATGACTAAGCCGAGTGATGACGAAAAATCCCGAACACCTCCGACAAGTAGGTATTAGAATAATCGGCAGTGCCGATTAGTCGGCCGACTAATCTGCCATTCGGCATTTTGAAAACCGATTAAAATAAAAAAATAAAAAAAAATAAAAAAAAAAAAAAAAATAAAAATAAAAAAAAAAAAAAAATAAAAAAAAAAAAGTTTTTATTTACGTAAACCTATTACAGGCATTTTCAAATAGTCAAAACATATTTGGCTCATTAATATAATATATTTAATTTATTAATTTAATTATTATAGTTATAATAATAATAAATAGTTTGTATTAGATTTTTATAGCTTTAGCGTAAAAGCTGTCAGGTATGAAAATAGAATTTTATTTTTTATCTATAATTTAATAGTCTAAAGTTCTGTCATTTGAGTATGTTATTATTTAGATAGACCATAAGCATATCGTCGGACGCGATTTTATGCTACCACCGGATCCAATACGCCCCAACTGAGAAGATCCGGCGAAACAAACTCAGTGGGGTATTCTACTGCCGGTTTCATCGCGGCCTCATTGAGACGATCCGGCGAAACATACTCAGATGGGCATGTCAACATTATTTAGGTCCAGTTACTGTCTTTATTTAGTTAATTGGCTTACACAATTTACCAATCGGCTGTCTTTATACAACTTTTATTTTTATTTTGCTAATTTAACAGATCAGAAAAGTTATTTTGAGACAGAACATGTGTTATTTTTATGATTATGATTACAGACAGTACACAGAATACACTATCATGATCTTTCAGTTCACATTTCAATGCTTCATCAGCTATAGGGTATCCGATCTGGTGCACGAGGGTATAGCCTGCCATACATCTTTGTCATCTATATACTCTTTAATACTATAATAGCCCCTACTCATTAGGATGCGTTTTACATGTGTTTTAAATAATGCATCAGGCATGTCAGTAATATGAGAGGGAAGTTTGTTATAAAATCTAATGCAATTTCCCATGAATGACTTACTAACTTTGCTGACCCTAAAGCACGGCATAGCTAGTTTGTCCTTATTCCTAGTATTTATATTGTGAAAATCACTTTTTTTACTAAATGTATATAGGTTTTTCCTAACAAATAAAATATTCTGGTAGATATACTCAGATGGCACAGTTAATATATTTATATCTTTAAATAGGGTTCGCAAAGAATCGCGGCTACCTAGCCCATAAATAGCTCTGACCGCTCTCTTTTATTGGATGAAGATAGTATTAACATCAGCAGCTGACCCCCAGAGTAAAATGCCATAAGCCATAATGCTATGGAAGTAAGCAAAGTATACTAACCTAGCCGTGGATTCATCTGACAATTGTTTTATTTTCCATACGGCATAAGAAGCAGAACTTAATCTACCCGATAATTTCTCAATATGAGATTAGTCGGCAAATCCTATAGTCGGCTCATCTCTAAGTACTAGTACACAGTACTAGTACACACTACTAGTACACACTACTAGTACACAGTACTAGTACACAGTACTAGTACACAGTACTAGTACACAGTACTAGTACACAGTACTAGTACAGTACTAGTACATAGTACATAGATATTAATTATATGGGCCTATAAATATTAGCCTATAAATACAGCCTGGTGCACAGTACTAGTGCACAGTACTTTAAATATTAGCCTATGCTAATATTTACTTTGTAGTACATAGTACTAGAAAGTAAAGAAAGGCTGGGAATGAAGGGATGCTGGCGAGCGGCGCATCGCCAAGTATCGTCCTAGCGTGAATCATTCGCGGGCAGCACGTGGTCCACAGGCAAGCATGCGAGCAGCGAGTTGTCACCGAGTAGTCCGCGCGTGGAGGGCTTACGACCGAGGGGATCCGGTGGCGCTACGGAGTTAAAGTAGTGAGCGCATACAAGTCCATATAATGAATACAAGCCGCAGAAGACGAGGCGGTGCGGAGTGGGTGCCGGGTGGCTCTAATGAGCTGTGACCTTTAGTCCGTAAAAAAGGTCTTCAAATGTCACGTAAATTAAGCAGTATAATATTAAGTACCTATGCTATCATAGTAGTTTAATATTAGATAACTTATGTTCTCAGATGAATATTTTCCAGTATTTTTTGGGATGCACTTCGAGTCTTTTCTGTATATAACAGAAAATAAGGTTATCATTCAACGCAAATTGATCTGTAATATCATGTAACTAAACCTCTCTATCGTAAAGTAACACATTTGGTTTTGTGTCCTTATAAGACTGAAGCGGCGATATGCTATCAAGTAGTATTTCAAATATTAGTTCTACCATGTATCGCTAGATGGCGTTGCTCAGAAATCCTGAATCGCGCTCTGGTTTCGTTACAACGGAAAGACTAGTCGGCATTGTTCTAACTGTTGAAACCGATGTAAACCCATTCGTAACACAAGCATTTTAGCTTAGCACGAGGGGTGAACAACAATACTAGTAGACTGCAATACACAGCTAGTAATCTTTTTAAAAAAATAAAAAAAAATAACTTATAATCCTTTCTAATATTATAAAGGCAAAAGTTTGTATGTACTATGTATGGATGGATGGATGTTTGTTACTGTTTCACGCAAAACTTACTTAATGGATTTGGCTGAAACTTTGCACGGGGGTAGTTTATAAGTTGGATTAACATATAGGCTACAGACAAAATATCACTATCCGACCCACTGGTGCAGAGTGACGCGGGTAAAACCGATGGACGCAGCTAGTAACCTTATATTATTATTTTGCAGATACATGGCGATTGACAACAAAAAAACACTGGAAATGAAACACAAGACTATATTTTAACAAAGAATGTAATTTAATTAATAAATTAACAATACAAGTATTGCATTTTATTTTTATTATTTTCTAATTATCTAGATCTCAGAAGCATAATGTCGGATGTGCCATTATACGTCAGAAACATTCGTCGTATGTGCCTTTATCGCGTCCTATATGAGCCGGACGACGAGATAACAACTTACCAACTAGCAATAAAAATAATAATAAATAATAGCAAAAGACTGCAAGAAACTAGCACCACTACACAGAGACTACTCTATCCGACCCGCCGGAGAAGAGTGCGCCCGCGAACACGACGCGTCCCCTCTCGTCCTCCTGACCCTTAGTTTGCAAAGAACCACCCGATTCCCTCGTAGACCCGAAGGCGTTTTTCCATTCTATACAAGGCCACGCAAGGGTGTGAAACTAATCACGTACAGATTGGAAATAACTTTTTTACTAAATTCTTCCAATATATACAAGAGCAGTACGCAAATACTCGCGTATACTTTGTAGTGATGTAAGTAAGTACAGCGCTCCAAAACGTACAGCGCTAGTACGCATGCGGACCAATAGTGTAGAAAAGAAACGTTGTAAACGTTATGTTTGTTGTCAGTGCAACCCGACTCGGATAAGTTAGGTTAGAAGACTAAAGCGGGAGCGAAGCGAAGCGGAGCTCCCGCCTTAGTCTTCGTGGTTTTTTTTTTTAAACCACTCAGAAGTAGTAACCCCGCAAAGCGGGGCTCCGTCGAGCTTAGTTAGCAGACACAGATTGTTTATTCATAATTAAACCTAAAATAAACCTCATATGGCGTCTACTAACTAAGCTCGACGGAGCCCCGCTTCGCGAATCGTAAGTAAGTTGTGTAGTATAGTCTGGAACGAAGACGCAAGCATCCACGGTACAAACTATACACGATTAGTACGCAAAATTCGTGTATATATTGTAATCACAGACTTCAAAACAGCATTACAATATACACGAGCAGTTTCCTATGGTTGCGTTCTGGCCTTGTATAGAATGGAAAGACGCGACCCGAAGTCCGAGAGGCACGCGAACTGTAAAGTAGGACAGTTGCACAAAACTCCCCTAAAATACTAAAAAGTCATAATCCCTCAATCTCATCGCCAGCGACCGCCCTGAGCCGAGGTCCAAGCCCCACAGGGGACGCCCTCTTGCGCAGGTTGCTTAGTTTGTCGTTTTTAAACCATTTATTAATGCTGAAGCTATGCTCGCCTTGATGCCCGGTGAAGTAGCAAAAGCCTCAAGGCAACATACGTAAGTCCATCCGAAAAAAAAAAGGCCTTTATCGTAAACTGGCACTTACGACCTTAACCGGCTTAAGTATATAATACAAGCTGACCCGGCAGACTTCGTACTGTCTCAATCGATAAATAAAGGACCTAAACTTTTGTATAAAATAAACTGGCCCGGCGAGACTTCGTTTACGCGGTGTCCTACCCTACTCCTACCTTACCGATTTTGTACAAACTTTAAATAAACCATCTACTAAATAATCCGAACAAAGCCGAAACATTTTGGTGCGAGAGCTAGCAACGTCGGGAAAATAAGAATTTCAGGTAGGCCAGTTTTTATATATTCTATCTCTCTCACTCTCCCGGACGTCATACAGGCTATCACAATCACTTTTCACTTTTAGATCGGTCTGGCTGAAGTTAAATTGAATTATTGTTTGGCAAATTAATTTTTCATCATCCCGAGGCCGAAAGTTTGACTTTCTTCCCTTGTTTGCGGGAAGGAAGATGCATATTTCAGACTACCCACCCGAGGCCGAAAGTTTAATTTTCTTCCCTTGGGACGGAAAGATGCATATTTCAGACTGCTCACAATTATTGACAGTTAAAAATTTAGTATTTTTTTTGTTTTAATTTTCTTCCCGTTACCTATTTGAAATAACTCATTACCATGGTAACCGTGCAGTTGTTATTTGTTATTGTTATTTCCTGTTCAACGTTCAATGTTTTTTTGCATTCCCGGACCCCGTCAGTTAATAGTTTGAACTACATTCGTTTTTTTATATACAATGTCATTAAACTTTCGGTCCTGGTATGATGAAAAATAGTATACGCGCCACGGGAGGATAGCAGGACATACAGGATAGCCCGTATGACTTCCGGGAGCGTGAGAGAGATAGCATATCTAAAAACTGGCCTCCCTGAAATTCTCTCTCGAAAACGTAGGTTTGGTTTGGATAAGTTCTAGAGTTATAAAATTACAACTAAAAGTGTCATTGATTTTCATATACATATTATATAGTTAAGCGAAGTATATAAGTAAGTAGAATATAAGTAGTACATACGTCCTTATGCTTCTGAGGTTTAGATATATTAGTACTAGAATAGTACATATTATTATAACGCAAAACGTTGCGTAGATGGCGCCACTGGTACAGTCTCATAAACAAAAAAAGAAATAAATCGGATCGTAATTTTTTATATAACGAGTAGAATGAATCGGCGGTAGCCCAATGGCTGGGGCGTCGGACTTGCGATCATGTGGTCGCCGCTTCGATCCCCACACATTGCACTACCGACGTGAACCCACTCGTAACACGAGCATTTTAGCTTAGCACTAGGGGTTAACAACAATACTAGTAGTGTGCAAAACAGTAGTAATCTTTAAAAATACAAAAAAAAAAAAAAAAAATCGGACCAGTAGTTTCCGAGATTAGCACGTTCGAGAAAATAAACATATTCTTCAATTTTATTATTAGTATAGATTGTTGTAAATAAAAGAAAACGCTTATATATAATATAATAAACTCAAATCTTTATCTTAATTAAAACATTGAATACAAAATAGTGACTCCACTGCTAAAGACTAAAAATATATTGCTTAACTTCACACCAACTAAAAAGTAAACTATAGTGTACATGAGTTTTTAGAGTACAAATTGTAAAAGTATAAACAGACGACCGAATCGGTACGACCCGCACCAGCGAACTGTACGGTGCGCTCTACACAACAGACGAGCACACCGGAGTCCGACCCGTCCAGTCGTGCGTGAACACATCTCGACATGCCGCCTATTTATCGAAACAGGCCAAAATTGCATTGGTTGTGGCAACTATCGTTGCTACAATAGTGACTAGACCGACAAATGGTTCGGTGCACCGTCCACACGATCGAATCGGTCCGGAACGCATCGCGTTCAATGTGCAAGCGCTCCAAACCAGGCGTACCGATATTAATAAAAATGGTTAATTATTTTTGAGGCGAATAACAACAACTTATTATGTGACTAACTACTTGGTTACAAAAAAAAAAAACGTGGTAGCGATTAAATATTTTTAGCACAATTATATTACCTACAAAAGGTAAGGATCTATAAAATCAAAATAATGGCTGCTTAAAAGATAGCAAATGTATAAAACATGGCCAATGAAATAATAGGTGCGGTATTAAAAATAATGTTTCGGCGGCTAACATTAACAGAGGGATATCAAACATTGTATTATTGGCAACTATTGGTTAGGTTAGGGTAGGCACTTAATTTTATAAACAAACTCGTTGTATAATTTATGAAAGCCTATTTTCTACTTTTTATCGGACAAGTAGTCGCCTAATAATAAATTCAGTTGCCACACCAAAAAATCACAGCCAATTTAAATTTAAACAAAGCTTACAACTCAAAATATAGCTGCTACTTTATACTTGAAATGCTTCTTCACTGTAGCTGCCAACTTATTATTATTGCTACCCATTTTTATTATTTTTATAACCCTAAATCAGATTAGTTTGTCGCCAGTCGCCACGTTAAATACATGCCAATAATAATTATGTCCGGCGGACCGTGCACCACACGAGCGAATATGGTTCGGAGCGCACCATGTTCGTGGTTCGGCCCGAACCAAGTTCGATGGTCGGTTTATACTTTAAGTCTTAACTTGAATTGACATAGACAGTACTATTATTGACAAGATTATCATTGACATTTGGGATAATTATTGATATTTGTGATTATTACTGACATTTGTGATTATTTGACATTTGTGATTATTATTAACATTTCTGATTATTATTTTTATTGGTTTTAATTGTTATATTACAATACAATTTTAATAGAATGGAAATCTGTATAATGAGTGCATAATTTTAATCAATTATTAATTTAATTTAAACTACTAAGTATGTTTTATATTTGCACGCCGAAATTAAAGACAGAATAAGAGCTCAATTTTATTTTGTGTATCATTGTCAAAACGTCATTATCATTGACGTTTGTGATTATCATTGACATTTGGGATTATTATTGATATTTGTGATTAGTACTGACATTTCTGATTATTTGACATTTGTGATTATTATTTTTATTGGTTTTTATTGTTATATAACAATACAATTTTAATGGATATGAAATCTGTATAATGAGTGCATGATTTTAATCAATAATTAATTTAATTTAAACTATATATTTAATTATTATTATGTAAATAACTATTTATTTAATTATATAATTATTATTATATAAATAACTATTTATTTAATTATACTATGTTTTATATTTGCACGCCGAAATTAAAGGCAGAATAAGAGCTCAATTTTATTTTGTGTCAACTTTCTGTACCTTGTTTACGCAAATAAACGATTTATTATTATACAGACGAAGCGTGGCGTGTGACGTACTGACGCCGGTGAAACTCTGCCTTGGCGTGTCCATACAGAGCTTACGCACACACGCCTTGAAAATGAAAATGAAAACGTTTATTGATAATGTAGACGAATCGATCGTACTTATTATACGTCAAATACAATGATAAAAATACACAAAGACAAAAAAAAATCTTGACTAATTAATTAGTATACATTTCAACAGTAATGTTATTAAATACAATTTAAATCTACTAATGTGGCATGTGATAGTCGCGTATTATAAATATGATTAGAATCAACCAGCGCGTGCTGGGATTCGGTCAGAAGCATAGAACGCGTCGCGAGCCTCGCCTTGCAAGGACGACCGGACCCTATCCTAGCTTCCTACGAGTCTTTCTCTATCTACCTACGTTATTGTTACCTTGTCAGTCAATCTGTCGCAGCGTCTCCCGACCCTTAGTTTGCAAAGAACCATCCGATCTGACTGTAAAGTAGAGCGACAGTTGCACGAAACCCCCTAAAATACTTAGTCATAATCCCTCAATCTCATAGCCAGCGCAGGTTGCTTAGTTTGTAGTTTTAAACCAAAGGCTGGAGCTCTGCTCGCCTTTATGCCCGGTGAAGTAGCAAAAGACACGTGGATAAATACGAAAAAAAAATGTCGCAGCTTCAGGTGCTTGATGATATAACAAACTTCATTATCTGAATAAGTGGGCAGATTGCCATATAAAAAAAAAACTTTTGTTATTTGTTAACACAAATGCCAAATTGTGTAGTGAAATGGTGTACAAATCAAAGCTCAACGTTATTTTTATAACATTGGAATACTGTGGAACATCTTAGCGACACGTTGACCCACACTTCTTCAGGTTTCAGTGCATTGTTGGACAGAAATACTTTTTATTTAGTTTAAGCTCACAACAGACACCAAGTACTAAAAAAAAATGTAATTTACTAGTAGATCATAATCCCGACTAGTTGGCACTTGTCCCAGAAAGCCATGGTTTCTTGGGCCCCTCAACAACGGCGGACGGAGGAGTATCCCGGGGCTTTAGGGTAGGGTCCTCTCCTCGTGGTATGACTAGCATTACACCGCTATGGAGAGGACGAGTTTCACATATCCCTTCGCTGGCGCGGGAATGCCGCCGCGGTGAAGGGGATGCGTAACATTAACTCATTCCAGGCCCGTGACGACACCTGAGCGTCACCTTCAAACACCTTCTGCCAGGCCCGTGACGCTCATACGCGTCATGCATATACATAAATTAAAAAAATGTTTTTTTATGGAGGCCTGGCGTGAGACGTTCGTGCTTGGCCGCGAATGGGTTAATGCATTTTCCCAGGACACCTTCTTGAGACCGTTTCTATATGATAAAGAATGGTGCTGCATGAAGCAAAAAATAAGGTGATTTTTGAGGGCTAGAAAGCTCTAAAATATTTTAACATTAACTAGCGACCCGCCCCGGCTTCGGGCGGGTGCAATGCTGATGTATCATACATATAAACCTTCCTCTAGAATCCCTCTATCTAGTAAAAAAAACCACAACAAAATCTGTTGCGTAGTTTTAAAGGTCTAAGCAGACATGGGGACGGACAGACAGCGGCAAGCGACTTTGTTTTATACTATGTAGTTATGTGGCTAAAGAGACGAAAACGGTGTCAGCCACCTTGGCCTATATATCGCAGACATCTATTCAATCAGCCATACAATCCGACGCCAGATAATTCAGTTTTTTTTTTTTCATAGACCTAAGACGTATCAAAATGGCTGAAAGCGTTTTTGGCAATTAAATATAAAGACTAAATTAATTTAATTTGTACAACCATCTTTCAGTTTTATGAACAAAAATTATTATATTTAGGTTCCTTATGACAAATACTTTCAGAAAAAAACATTATTGCAACATAATTTAATATTGATTACCTTATGGTGGTTTTCATTAATAGGCTAGTTGACACTTTTTTAAATTATTTTTATATGGTTAAGAATGGTTTTACTAGATCAAGAAAAAATAATGCCATTTATTTGAGATCTAGAAAGCACTAAAATAAATATTTTAGAATTGGCTTGTCATTTAGAGATGAAAACTATGTCAGCCATGTTGATACATTATCTGTGTTCGAGATCGATGACGTCATGACTCAGAAAGTGTTTTAATAAAGTATCGCGTTCATGTTTTTAACGAGATGTATGACGTCACAAAATGGCTGATAGCGTTTTCGGAAGTTAGATACATAGACAAAAGAAATAATTTTCATATTGAGTTTATACAAACATATTCAATTTTTATGAACAGAAATGATTATATTTAGATTCCATATGACAAATACTTTTAGAAATAAATATCATTGTAACATAATTTCATATGTGTCAACTAGCCTATTCAAGAAGAAAAATCTAACACGCGTACAAACAAAACTGCATTCACTGACTTCTCGATTCTTCTATTCTTCTTCTCATCTGCTCTTTAATTTCCTGCCTCTGTAAATATTCCCTCTTACTAATCATTACAACTCTTGTATACTTCTTCTTAACTTTTCCTGATTTTCGATTCATAGACGAATTAACATTCATCTTTGTTTTTTCTTTACTGATTGCATTCAATTTAGACGCTGTACTACTATTGATAGTGTTATCAATATTATTAGTTGCTTCATCATTTACTTCGTCTGTAGTATTAGAATGATTGTAATTTTCATCATCATCATTATTTTTATTACTAGAAGTGCCTGCTTCATCTAATTTAGAATGTTTGTGAAAACCAAAATCGGTCCTCTCTTCCAAATCCTTGAAATCAGACACATTTTCTCTAGTCATTTTGTTAAAAATCTTCAGAAACTGCCAAAATTCAATATCTTTTCCTTTGATATTATTCTTGTAGAATTCTATTAGTTCTTTATCGCATTTGTGTTTATTTTTAACTGGTTGAGGTTCTGCGAATCTATTAACTATAACTTCTTCATCATTTTTATTATCATCTTCTTTAATTAGTTCTAAACGATTAGTTTTGAAAATACTATTTTTCTTATTGAGGTTAACATTTGTATCAGCAACTTGTTTGTTCGATATTTTTTTATTCCTAGTTTTATATTTACCATTTTTCCATACTTTGGGTTTAAAAGGTTTAGGGTTATCTTCATGTTTTCTATTATGTAGTCTTAATGCTGCTAGATTGAGGCATATTTTCTCGCACCCCACACAAGGATACAGCATTTTAACACCCCTCTTTTTTGCTAGTACGCTTAAGCTTTTTAATCGATCTACGTAATTATTACCATCGTTAGTAACACTAAGGTATTCTTCTTTAGTAAATTCTGGCAGTAAATTATCAACATTAACTTTGACCGCTTGCTTTTCGACAATCCACTCTTTACCTCTTTTAACTAATTTAGTTTTACCTAAAAACGTGTTTTTATTCTCTCGATTTTGTCTATCGATTTTGACTGAAGCCATTTTATTGAGGTTACTTATGCTAGGTATAATTTCTAGGTCACAGTTCTGTTGTATTTCATAAACATATTTGGAGCCTGAATTGTTATGTTTTTCTTTGATTTGTGCGTACGATATTGTTATATCTATATCGTGTTTAATTTTTATATGCTTTGTAATGTTTTTGTTGGTCACATAACCGCAGAAAGGGCATTTTTTCAGCATCTTTTCGTTGCAGAGATCGAAATGCTCTTGTGAATGGCGTTTTAAGTCTGATTTCGTTTTGTACAGCTGTGGAAGGAATACATGTATTAATAAAACAATATTTTACTTAACGTCCACTGCTGAATATAGGTGGCCTATGTTCAGCAGTGGACGTAGAGTGAACTAAAGGACACACAGCTGATGGATGGGCAGCAGCATTTATAGCTCAAAGATACTCTGATCTCACTGCGATTACCAATCCGTCTGACAAGCGTGATGATTACGGCAATATCGCTCAAGGATCCTAACGTGCCAAGGTCTGTTAAGAAGCGCATGTTCAGCAGTGGGCATAAGTATAAGTAGTAAAAAACCTGTTATTTTTCCATAACAAACATATATTGCGTAAAAGATTGACAAAACAGGTATACATTGCAAGTGTGAGTGGCAAAGTCGGAAGGAGAAGACCTCGACGAACGTTCTCTGACCAAATCAGAGACATCCTCGCACAAGGTCAAATAAGATCCACCCTAAACCGACGTGCTTGTATGAAGAATGTTATGAAAATAAATGAAGCGAAAGATGTGTGTAGGGATCGTAGCAAGTGGAGGTCCATTGTCTCTGCCTACCCCTCTGAGAAACAGGCGTGAGCTTATGTATGTATTTTTCCATTACAAACATATACTGGGTTTATTTTTTTTACCGTATTGAAAATATTGGAGTTATTTTTTGTGAAAATCGTAATCGTAAAAATGCGTACCTAAGTAGGTAGTTACGCTATTCCGCTCACTCTTTTCATTCATATTTGATTGCGGCCTAGTATTATAGGCACCTGTATTAACTAACGTAACGTTACCCTAATTAGGTATGTATTTATATCGTTATGATTTTCAGACTATGTCAGTAAAAAAAATAACTATGCCTTAGACATATATTTCTTACATATCACGCCCTATTATTTTCAAGACGGTAAAAAAAGTCACCCAGTATAGATCAATAAAGATTATTACCTGAAAGCATATGTAGCATTGATGCATATTAAACGTCACTCTTCCATTCACGTTTATCTGTTTACCACCGTCTCCTTCATAATCACTGTCCTTACTATCATCATCATCACCAATCTCCACTTCATCATCATCATCTTTCGATTCTTTATTATTTATATTATTCTTTCTTGTTCTAGTCTGTATTTCTTCATAGTTTACATCATTTTCTTCTATCATTTCTTTAGGATTATTCAAATCAGAGTTATTACAGTTTGTGCTATTCATATTATTTGAATTAACAGTATTATTAGATACTTCGGTATCATTACTGCCAATAGTCTTTCCTTGAATATCTCCTTCATCATTTCTATTGGTGTTATTCATAATTTCTGCAGTTGTATCACTATTTTTATCATAAATATCACTGTCTTCATTACTAAGTACTGTTATATTGTTCATTTGATTTACAGTATTTTCTAAATTGAGTTGATAATTTTCTGATTCGTCACTATCATTTCTAACGGCCATTTCGTTGTTATTTAATATAGTTACTGGTTTACTTTTACTATTAGCAATATCTTTATTAGCATTACTAGTTATTTCTCCATCTGTATTGTGTATATTGTCATTCTCACTAATATTGTCTTCAATTTCTTCTGTATTTTCATTGCAGTTTGATGTAGTATTATCAGTTGGTTTTTTGTAATATTTGATGATTGGTTTAGGTGCTGTAATAAAAAAAGAACAGCAGGTTAAAATAGCTTTCAGTAGTTAGATTATCGATAAATATTGGTCACGTTTATTTTTATTTATTAAATCAATAAACAACAACTTTGTTGCTCTGGATCTTTGTCGATATTGTTTGGCTTGTGACTTCACTCCTAGGTAAAATTGTACCTAGCAGTGAGGTTACATGAAATTCTAACACGCTAAACAATCTAACATAATATGCTCTCTCCATAGCGTGGTATGCTAAACTCATATCACGAGGAGAGGACCCTACACCACTAAAACCCCCCAGACACTCCTTTGATCCGTCGTTGGCGGGGGCCGGGTACGTATAAGCAATCCGGCTCTTGCCTCAAATACGTACCCAAAAATTGGTACCAGCTCTCTTACTATATTTTATTTCTCATCATCCTTATTGCTTTTTATAGTGCTGGGGGCAGTCTGCTATTTTTTTAATTATTGTGCCACCATAGTGCCATTATGATATCATTATGCCAAAAACGGTAATCTACTAATCTCACTATGGTGTCGGCGCTGGAATGGCAGTCGGTGTTGATACCGCAGAAAAAGGCCGTCAACAGAAGTAGCAGGGGAGATGGTTAGGGAGATTGTATTGTTTATTTAGGCGATTTCAAAACTTATAAATGAGTCATTTGTTATTATATTCAACTACGCTAATATCACCTTGGCGTCATTGTGACACTATTATGACGTCATTTGGATTAATAGATTAACAAATGGGAAAAAAACCGACCATTGAACTGTCATTGACAGTTCATGGACACGCCATTAAGATAGTGGACTCGGGGCCCTGGCTGGTGAGTAATGGGTAGCCAGGTCTGCAGTTTAGTATTGTGGTATAATAGGAGAGGAATGTGACAATTTTTCAGCTTGCCTCAAATACCTACCCAAAACTTGGTACCAGTTCTCCTACTATATTGTTTTTATCATCATCCTTATTGCTTTTAATAATGCTAGTTGCATGCTCGTCTAACAACTTACCTTTTGTATTCTCCTTAACTCTACAAGCACTCTTGATTCTCTCGTTATAACTCTTTCTCAACTTCAATAAGAATTTCCATTCGTTCTTCTTTCTTACTCTGGTCAGCAGTTTCTCCAAACGTTGTTCCACTTTTAGTTTCTTACTTTCATCAGCTATTGGGATATTGATTTCTGAAATTAAACAATGCAATTTATTCTACTAGCGACCCGCCCCGGCTCCGCACGGGTACAATGCTGATGTATTATACATATAAACCGTCCTCTTGTATCCCTCTATCTATTAAAAAACCGGCCAAGTGCGAGTCGGACTCTCGCACGAAGGGTTCCGTTTCAGTTACAAGTGCGTACCTATTTTTGATATCAAGAATAAATAAAAAAGCGTATGTTTATGAAATGAAATGTTATTTTATATTTTTATATTCGAGTTGATTAAATGAAAGCTAAATTGCGGTTTACGATTTTTGACGTATTAAAAAAAAACTACTTACAAGATCTCGTTCAAACCAATTTTTGGTGGAAGTTTGCATGGTAATGTACATCATATATTTTTTTTAGATTTATCATTCTCTTATTTTAGAAGTTACAGGGGGGGGGGACACACATTTTACCACTTTGGAAGTGTCTCTCGCGCAAACTATTCAGTTTAGAAAAAAAATACATTAGAAACCTCAACATCATTTTTGAAGACCTATTCATAGATACCACACACGTATGGGTTCGATGAAAAAAATTTTTTTGAGTTTCAGTTCTATATATGGGGAACCCCAAAATTTATTGTTTTTTTTCTATTTTTGTGTGAAAATCTTAATGCGGTTCACAACATACATCTATTTGCCAAGTTTCAACATTATAGTTCTTATAGTTTCGGAAAAAAGTGGCTGTGACATACGGACGGACAGACAGACAGACAGACATGACGAATCTATAAGGGTTCCGTTTTTTGCCATTTGGCTACGGAACCCTCACGTCATGTCTGTCTGAATAGGTCTTCAAAAATGACATTGAGGTTTCTAATGTAATTTTTTTCTAAACTGAATAGTTTGCGCGAGAGACACTTCCAAAGTGGTAAAATGTGTGTCCCCCCCCCCTGTAACTTCTAAAATAAGAGAATGATAAATCTGAAAAAAATATATGATGTACATTACCATGCAAACTTCCACCAAAAATTGGTTTGAACGAGATCTTGTAAGTCGTTTTTTTTTAATACGTCAAAAATCGTAAACCGCAATTTAGCTTTCATTCAATCAACTCGAATATAAAATAACATTTCATTTCATAAACACACGCTTTTCTATTTATTCTTGATATCAAAAATAGGTACGCACTTGTAACTGAAACGGAACCCTTCGTGCGCGAGTCCGACTCGCACTTGGCCGGTTTTTTATTATAATATTTTATTAAATTTATACATAATTTTCTATTTTACATTCTAATTGGAGCGACTCAATCCCGAGCATTTTTGTCACTAATATAATCAGAAATTTTATAATAAGCCCTATGTATCTATTATATCTATACTAATATTATAAAGCTGCAGAGTTTGTTTGTTTGTTTGAAAGCGCTAATCTCAGAAACTACTGGTCCGATTTTAAAAATTATTTCAGTGTTGGATAGAGCATATATCTAACTATCATAGTTTAGTCACAATTACCGCTTTTATGTTCATAAAAAAATATTAAATCGTCTGAAGAAAGAAACTACGTTAAATGTATATCGTAATATTAATCCTTATCCAAATTAAGCATTATGTTATCAAGGGTATTTATGTAGAAGTAAAATACTTTTTGTTTTTTCCAATCGGACATTTCGTTAAGCAATTATCACGAGTATAAAAACGCAAAGAATTGGTACCTAATAATGAGTTATTTTCCATAATAGATAAAGCTGAAGAGTTTGTTTGCTTGAACGCGCCAATCCCAGCAACTACTGGTCCGATTTGAAAAATTCTTTCAATGTTATATAGCCCATTTATCGAGGAAGGTTATAAGAATAAGAATAAGAATAATTTATTATTTAAGAAAATTACAATCGAATGCATTGATTCCTGGAACTCACACTAGGATTCCCTGTGTCGTGAGATCCAGGCTCCCTCGTTCCGTATACATTAATTGCTTGTAAAAGTAATATACATGTAAAAGTAATTTATACGTTACAATTATTATTATTTTTTTAAATTAATATATCAATTACTAGAAAAATAATACTAATACACAAAGAAAAAAATAGCTAACGAAGTATGTATGTATGTTGTGTGATTGTGATGGTGTGTGTATGTGTGTTATGTTATGTTTGTGTGGGTGTAAGAAATAAGATAGTTGTGTTGGTGTTGAGAGTGTGTCTGAATGTTAAACCTCTTGATGTAGATAATTAATTGGGTGTTTTTGATGTAGAATAATAAATAATTATTTAATTATAGATATTATGTATCAGTACCTATCAAAGCAATTATTTTTGTAATTTTTTTTTTTTTTATATTATTATGTTTTCAGTCATATCATAGTCCAGAGTAAGAAGCCATTTTGTAACCGTAACTTTGCATTTAGTTTGAGTAAGTTGTAGAATTTTGAGTTGGTTATTAAGTTTCGAGTAAATGTGTGGCCCCATAAAAGCGTACGACCTTCTACCGATTGTTTTACGGCATTGAACCTTTTCCCATCGTACCCTTCGACTTGACAGGATACAAGTGCACATGGAAGTTTTGTGAAATCTTAAAGTGACAGATAGGATGTAAAGCTGTCTCACTCTAAGAACTCCAACTTCGGTGTAGAGTGTGTTTGTGGGGTAGCGGAATGGTCTTCCGTAGGCAACTTTAAGCAGAGCTCGTTGAGCTCTTTCAGCCTTTATTAACGAGGTTTTACCAGCCGCGCCCCATGCTGTTATACAATAGTTAAGGACCGATTGACAGAGAGAAAAGTATATCATCTTTAGAACTGAGTCATCTGCAATTTTACCCAGTTGCTTAAAGATACCGAGCATCTTTCGAATCCTACCCCTTAAAGCATTCAGATGGGTCGACCATGACAAACGGTCATCCACAAAGACACCCAGGTATTTAATTGAGTCTGTTTGTTCGATGTGTGGGCAAGTACAGTTTTCAAGGCTAGAACAGGAGTGCAGCAGTATATTAGTTACAGAGTTGGGGGCGGAACGTTTCGAGATGGCAAAGTTGATTGCCTTCGTTTTGTCTATGTTAAGCGTCAAAAGATTATGTTGCAACCATTTCGCAATAGCTTTTATCCCGCTTTCAACCGAGAACTTCACGTCATCCCAAGATCTCCCATAGAATACGATTGCTGTGTCGTCAGCATATGTAAAAATTTTTGCTTGAGGGATTTTCATGGCGCACAATCCATTTATATATATATGATAAATAGCGTAGGTCCTAGCACGCTTCCCTGGGGCACACCAAATTGCACCATGTTTGGGTCACTAGAATATTCCCCTAACACTGTCTTCTGCGACCTATCGTTGAGATAGGAGGTAAACCAGTCCAGGGCAATGCCTCGAACTCCCAAAAGCGACATTTTTTTTATCAATATTTTCCTAGATATTGTGTCAAATGCCTTGGCGAGGTCCAGGAAGATGCCAGTACATGCCTGTCCTTGACCTAGATTGAGGGTTATAAAATCGGCTAAGTTGGTAACTGCATCCTCCGTGGACCTACCAACCCGAAAACCGTATTGATTGTCCGACAATAATCTATTTTGTTCTAGGTATGCGAGTAGACGTCTGTTCACAACTTTCTCTAGGATTTTTGAGAGAGCTGTCAGCAGGGAAATCGGGCGATATTTGCCGGGATTTTCGGATCTCCATTTTTAAATATCGGGCATATATTGGCAATTTTGGTGCAATCAGGTACTTTACCTGTACTTAAGCTCAAGTTGCACAGAAAAGAAATCGGTCTGACCAAAGCATGTGAATATTGTTTTAAAAAGTTATTACTAATGCCATCATAACCTGTCGCTGACGCAGTTTTTAGATGGGAGATAATTGAGAATATTTCTTTTTCATCAGTCGGAGAAAAGAAAAAAGAGTTTGGACTAGTGTTTACAGTACTGTATTGTTCGTTGTTACGGGCCAATTCAGTTTCAGTTAAGCCTAATAGATTGAGAGTTTTTGCTGCAAGGTTTTTGCCAACGTTTGAGAAATAGTCATTCACTTTATTTAATGTGGAAACAGGGTTGTCGCTGTCGGTTAGAAGCTCAGTTTTTCCTGTATTTTTATTTTTAATGTTGCAAATTTTCTTGATTTCATTCCATAACTTTTTACAGTCGCCCTTTGTTTCCATGAGAAGTTTACGGTCATGATCTTGTTTTAGATTAGATAAAATATTGTTACAATAATTCCGATACTTCCTATATTCCTGTTGGATGGCAAGATTGTCGATAAGCTATATTTTATTTTAAAGTTTCTACGGGAACGGGAGTTACGCGGGTGGGCCAATTTGAAAAAAAACTTTGAGGTTTAGATAGCCTATTTTTTTATATATTTTACTAGCTTCCCGCGCGCGGTTTTACCCGTGCAGCTCCCGTGCCCGTGGAAACTTCGTTATAAAATATAGCCTACAACCTTCCTCGATAAATGGACTCCCCAAAACTGAAAGATTTTTTGAAATCAGACCAGTAGTTCCTGAGATTAGAGCGTTCAAACAAACAAACCAACTCTGCAGCTTTATAATTTATTTTATTAAACTAATAATAATATTAGTATAGATTATCAAGTTCCTACGGGATCGGGAGTTATGCTGGTGAAACCGCACGCGGAAACTCGTAGGTCGTGGGTTCGATCTTTGTGTAAATTCAAAAATTTCTTTCAGGGCCTGGTTGGTTGAGCGACTACCCTCTGTGCTTCGGAAAGCACGTTAAGTATTGTTATAATATCATCTATAACAAGCGTGTACCAAAAAACTGGCTTTTTTTTCGGATTGACTTACGTAGGTAGCCACGTGGCTTTTGCTACTACACCGGGCATAAAGGCGAGCAGAGCTCCAGCCTAGATAACTGGTTTTAAAACTGCACACTAAACTCCCGCGCAAGAGGGCGCCCCCTGTGGGGCTTGAGGGATAATGACTTTTAGTACTTTAGGGGAGTTTTGTGTAACTGTCGCTCTACTTTACCGTTCGCGGGCCTGGAGGACTTCGGTCTACGAGGGTCTACGAGGGCATCGGATGGTTCTTTGCATACTAAGGGTCAGGAGCAGCGTTTCCTTGTGTGACTACATAGGTAATACTGCGGTCACCAATCCGCCTGCCAAGCGTGGTGACTATGACAAATACCCTCCCTTGGGAGAAGGCCCATGTTCAGCAGTGGACGTTATGCGGGCTGATGATGATATACTATCACAGTGACCGCAGTATTATGTTGTACCACACAAGGAAACGCTGCTGCCCGTTCCTTGATATACGATTATTACAGATGATAATAATCGGAACCAACGGCTTAACGTGCTTTCCGAGGCACGGAGGGTAGTCCCTCAACCAACCAGACCCGGAAAGAAATCTTAGAATTTACACAAAGATCGAACCCACGACCTCCGAGATTTAAAGCGAGCCCAATACCGCTACGCTACAGAGGATAGTATATAAAAGATTAATTTACATAATTTTACCTTCGTCCGGCTTGCCCATCATATTTTCCGCGAAGAACTGATCGAATACATCTTGTTCACCATAAACAATGCTTCTATGTATATCTTCCGACATAACCCTCCTTGAATACTTAGAATAATCATTTTCAGAATCAGAATCTTGGTGTTCTTGGATAGATTCAAAGTATTCTTGGGTCGCTTCTAAGGTTTCTTGGGTGACTTCTAGGTTTTCTTGGGTTATTTCTAAGTTTTCGTGGGTCGCTTCTAAGTTTTCTTGGGTCGCTTGTAGATGTTCTTGAGACGTTTCTAAGTTGTCTTGGCTTGTTTCTGAGAAGTCTTGAGTAGTTTCTATATTTTCTTGGGTGGTCTCGTGAGATCTTGGCAGTTGTTCTATTTTGATTTCGGTGAAGTTTAGTAGTTCTGTAAAAGAGTAACAATTTTAAGGTGAAATGCAGAAAATTCGTTAGTCAATCGACTAATAAATTGGCACTTTTTTAAGATTATTATATGACAAATACTAACTTTGTGCGTTTGTGGCACGTATTTATAGACTAAATGGAAAAGAAAGAAAGAGAAAGAAAAATATTTATTCATAATGCACTGTTTTCCGAAAAAATACAATATCAAATTAATGAATAGAGAGATTCCATGTGCACCATAAATAGGCACCAACTTCAACTTTATGCTACATCCACACTTTTGTGTATGAATGTAGCGCTGGTATTCTAGTTGGCCCCATTGATGCCGCCACGTTTATAAGCAAACAAAAATAAATAAATCAATCAATTATGGACATTCGAAAATAATTTTTCCTTAAAAATAAAAATAGAAAACTAGTGGACTAAAATATCACTTTTTTATATAAGTTGATCTTCTATAATAGCTGCCGCGATCGACCGGTTGGCCAGCCCTGGTCTACGTAAATAAACCGCGGGTGCCGTCGGGGGGCCGGATTGCTTATGCGTTCCCGGCCCCCGCCAACGGCGGATCGAAGGAGTGTCCGGGGGGTTTTAGTGGTGTAGGGTCCTCTCCTCGTGGTATGAGTTATACTACGCTATGGAGAGGGCGAGTCCCACATATCCCACCGCCAGCGCGCGAATACGCTGCAGCGGAGGTGGGAATGCGTCAATGAATTCCCCCGGACAAAAAAAAATCGTCTACGTAAATAAAAATTGAATTTATTTTTTTATTTAAAAAATCTTGGGTCTCCCTGAGGTCACTTACCTTCTAATTCTTGTTTATGTACTTCTACTTCGTATGTGAAATCCATTAAGTTATCTTCTTCGTCTACAAATTCTTGTTTAATTTGTACTCTACAATCCGTAGGTTGTTTACTGAAACATGAATTATTATTAATACTGGGGGTGGCTTATTTAATAAGACATAGGGAAACTGGAACCGTAAACTGGAAGAGTAAACCGGTTCCTTCTAGGTAAGCGTGCTCCATCCTAGGCTATGCCGATGCTTAACATCAGGCAGGGTGTAATAAAAAATCTGCTAGTAATCTTAAAAAATAATAATAAACTCACATTGCATCCAGTAATACATATTTCACATTGTGTTTACTCAAATAATGTGTTTTTAGTGTCGAATTATCTTCACATGTCTTCAAACAAATTTTACATTTCGTTTCCTGGAAATCAAAATAATTACATAATTTTTTTTTGCCTCTAGGCTAAATAATCGATATTGTTAATGCCCTAAAATGCCTCTCTTACTAAATAATGTCACATTTTTACCCATTGGCTACGAAAAACACCCTTCTAACATAACGATACAACGCCCTGTTTTACTAAATACTATCCAATTTGACGACTTGGGTAAGGAACCCAAAAATATAACCACTCCACCTACATTTGGGGTACCATGTCCGTATTCCAGATGCGATAAAACACCTTTCTTACTAAATTGGGTCCCATTTTTACCCTCTGGGTACGGAACCCAAGAGAATTAATAAATCTACTCACATCTGAGGTCCTGTGTCCATATTGTAGATGCCATAATGCCCCTCTTATTGTACACAGTTAAATTACAAGTGTTGCACGTGTATTGCTTCGAGATGACACCGTGTTTACTGTTGATGTGTCTCTCTGTTACTTAATAGTGTCCCATTTTTATCCTTTGTGTACGGCACCCAAAGAAATTAATCCGTCTACTCACATCTGCGGTCCCGTGTCCGTATTGTAGATGCGATACAACGCTCTTCTAACTTACTGTCCCATTTTTAAACTTGGGTAAGAAACCCAAATAAATATAATAATCTACTCACGTCTGCGGTCCCGTGTCCGTATTGTACATGCGATATAATGCCCCTGGGTCCTTACTTTTTACCCTTTGGGTACGGAACCCAAAAAATAAATCAATCTACTTGCATCTGTGGTTGCGTGTCCATATTGTAGATGCGATTTAATGCCCCTCTTACTTAATAGTGTCCCATTATTACCTTCTGGGTACAGAACCCAAAATAATTAATCAATCTACTTACATCTGTCCATATTGTAGATGCGATATAAAGCCCCTGGGTCCCGTTTTTACAGTTTGGGTACGAAACCCAAGAGAATTAGTAAATCTACTCACATCTGAAGTCCCGTGTCTATATTGTAGATGCCAAAATGCCCCTCTTTTTGTACACAGTGAAATTACAAGTGTCGCACTTGTACTGCTTAGAGTTGACACCGTGTTTACTCTTGATATGTCTCTCTGTTACTTAATAGTGACCCATTTTCACCCTTTGGGTATGGAACCCAAAAATAAATTATAAATCTACTCACACCTGAGGTCCCGTGTCCGTATTGTACATGCGATATAATGCCCCTGGGTCCCATGTTTACCGTCTGTGTACGGAACCCAAAAAATAAATCAATCTACTTACATCTGTGGTTCCTTGTCCATATTGTAGATGCGATATAATGCCCCTCTTACTTAATAGTGTCCCATTTTTACCTCCTGAGTACCGAACCCAAGAGAATCAATAAATCTACTCACATTCGAGGTCCCGTGTCCGTATTGTAGATGCGCTATAATGCCCCTCTTACTGTACACAGTTACATTACAAGTGTCGCACGTGTATTGCTTCGAGTTGACACCGTGTTTACTCTTGATGTGTCGGCCTATCATCATTTTGCTACCATATCTGTTGAATTATATTAAAGAAAGTTAATTATTTATTATCTGTATCACTACATAAATGAACGATTGAGATTGAGATTCAACCTCAGGAAAATACACTAACAGTTGGATAAGCCAATTGCAAAGCACCACGGACAATGTCTTTTTTTTTTCATATTGGGCCTATTTTCATGTGAGCTGATTATGTTTGAGTCCAGTAGTAAGTATGACAGAACCGTTTAAACGCACGGAAGTTTTTCCTAGTTGCCACAAGATCATAAAATAAACCACACCTGATGCATGCTTGGTGATCGCTGTAAGATAACAATATAAATAACTGATAGATGCTGCTGATACATCATGATCAGCCCCTATAACTTCCACTGCTGAACATGGGCCTCCTCCCGAGGGAGGGTATTTGCCATAGTCACCAAGCAGATTGGCAGGCGGGTTGGTGACCGCAGTATTATGTTGTACCACACAGGAATCCACTGCTGCCCGTTCCTTGATATGCGATTATTATAGATGATATTAAAACAATCGGGACCAACGCCTTAACGTGCTTTCCGAGGCACGGAGGGTAGTCTCTCAAACAACCAGACCCGGAAAGAAATCTTAGAATTAACACAAAGATTTTCGATCCGGCGTATGGATCGAACCCACGTACCCGAGATTTAAAGCTTGCTTTAGCACAAATACTCACATTTTCAAACAATAATCACATTGCACACTGTTGCTGTCGGGTAAATGCTGAGCTGTATGTGCGTTCAATCGCGACTTTCTCGCGAACTTCCTCCCACATATGCCACATCGATATTGTTTAGAAGGGTAGTGGATTAACGTATGCTTTTTAAGATCTCCCTGCAATAAAAATGGTTAACGCTATAATGGATAATACAATTAAATCATCAACATCATTCTATTTACTAAAGGCCTTATGAACAGGCTCAGAGTCGCTCAACGAGCTATGGAGAAGGCTATGCTCGGGGTTTCTCTACGAGATCGAATCAGAAATGAGGAGATACGATCTGGTTAAGGCCGCGGGATCACGGTGGATGCAGGCCGCTTCTTACCGCAACAACTGGAGATCTATGTGGGAGGCCTATGTCCAAAAGAGGACGTCCTACGGCTGAAGAGATGATAATCATCATCATGAGCTCGTATAGAGTCCACTGCTGAACATGGACCTCCACTCAAGTTTTGCCATAGTTACCACGCTTGGCAATCGGATTGGTGACCGCAGAATAATGTAAGACACAAGGAAACGCTGATGCCCGTTAATTGGTTTACTCTTGTTGTGTATGATGTTATAACAATCGAGACCAACGGCTTAACGTGCTAACCGAGGCACGGAGGGTAGTCTCACACTAGCAGACTCGGAAAGAAATCTTAGAATTTACACAAAATTGGTGAAAATCCAAAGATGGATGATCAAACCGACGACCTCCGTGGCTTAAATATTACCGCTACTCCACAGAGGTTGTCTATGCTCGAAGAAGACGCTCGCCCACGCTCATAGGGTCAGTTTAAGTGGGACCCATTCTTTTACCCTCCCAAAAAGAGGAATGCTATAAGCATAGCGGTCGTAGCCCAATGGCTGAAGCGTCGGGCTTGTGATCTTGTGGTCGCCGGTTCGATCCCCACCCATTGCACTACCGACGTGAACCCACTCGTAACAAATGCATTTAAGCTCAGCTCGAGGGGTTAAGTTTTTTTCGAGTTGTGTGTGTGTATACAAATATAGGGGATAAAAGTGGGAAGAAACGATCGAATGTTTGCAAATATATTGCAATTAGTGGGGTATAAAACCCACGAACGCGACGTGTCCCCCTCGCCCTCTTGACCCTTAGTTTGCTAAGAACCTTTCGATGCCCTCGTAGACCCGAAGTCCGAGAGGCCCGCGAATTGTAAAGTAGAGCGACAGTCGCACAAAATTCCCCTAAATAAACTAAAAGCCATAATCCCTCAATCTCCCCGCCAGCGACCGCACTGAGCCGAGGTCCAAGTCCCACAGGGGACGCCCTCTTGCGCAGGTTGCTTAGTTTGTAGTGTTTAAACCATTTATCTAGGCTGGAGCTCTGCTAGCCTTTATACCCGGTGAAGTAGCAAAAGCCTCAGGGCTAACTACATATGTCCGTCCGAAAAAAACCCGAAAATCAAAAGGAGTATAAAATGATCTGAAATTATTCGTACCTTACAAAAACTGACATAATAATATTCAAAAAATAATGTACACCTATTTGCAGCCACTATAATTTAACATAGGGGCTGCAAATAGGGGTAAACCATCGATTCGTAAAAAACGTAAAATAAAGTGTTTTATGGGGGGTGAAAATTAGATATTTTATTTGACTTTCAAAGTTATTTTTGTATAGATTATTATTTTTATAATCACTACATAGTATAAAACAAAGTCGCTTCCTACTGTCTGTCCGTCCCTACGTATACTTAGATCTTTAAAACTACGCATCAGATTTTGATTCGTTTTTTTTAATAGATAGAGTGATTCAAGAGGTTGGTTTATATATATGATACATCAGCATTGCACCCGTGCGAAGTTAAGGCCGCGGGATCACGGTGGATGCAGGCCGCTTCTTACCGCAACAACTGGAGATCTATGTGGGAGGCCTATGTCCAAAAGAGGACGTCCTACGGCTGAAGAGATGATGATCATCATCATGAGCTCGTATAGAGTCCACTGCTGAACATGGACCTCCACTCAAGTTTTGCCATAGTTACCACGCTTGGCAATCGGATTGGTGACCGCAGAATAATGTAAGACACAAGGAAACGCTGGTGCCCGTTAATTGGTTTACTCTTGTTGTGTATGATGTTATAACAATCGAGAGCAACGGCTTAACGTGCTAACCGAGGCACGGAGGGTAGTCTCACACTAGCAGACTCGGAAAGAAATCTTAGAATTTACACAAAATTGGTGAAAATCCAAAGATGGATGATCAAACCGACGACCTCCGTGGCTTAAATATTACCGCTACTCCACAGAGGTTGTCTATGCTCGAAGAAGACGCTCGCCCACGCTCATAGGGTCAGTTTAAGTGGGACCCATTCTTTTACCCCCCCAAAAAGAGGAATGCTATAAGCATAGCGGTCGTAGCCCAATGGCTGAAGCTTCGGGCTTGTGATCTTGTGGTCGCCGGTTCGATCCCCACCCATTGCACTACCGACGTGAACCCACTCGTAACAAAAGCATTTAAGCTCAGCACGAGGGGTTAAGTTTTTTTCGAGTTGTGTGTGTGTATACAAATATAGGGGATAAAAGTGGGAAGAAACGATCGAATGTTTGCAAATATATTGCAATTAGTGGGGTATAAAACCCACGAACGCGACGTGTCCCCCTCGCCCTCTTGACCCTTAGTTTGCTAAGAACCTTTCGATGCCCTCGTAGACCCGAAGTCCGAGAGGCCCGCGAATTGTAAAGTAGAGCGACAGTCGCACAAAATTCCCCTAAATAAACTAAAAGCCATAATCCCTCAATCTCCCCGCCAGCGACCGCACTGAGCCGAGGTCCAAGTCCCACAGGGGACGCCCTCTTGTGCAGGTTGCTTAGTTTGTAGTGTTTAAACCATTTATCTAGGCTGGAGCTCTGATAGCCTTTATACCCGGTGAAGTAGCAAAAGCCTCAGGGCTAACTACATATGTCCGTCCGAAAAAACCCGAAAATCAAAAGGAGTATAAAATGATCTGAAATTATTCGTACCTTACAAAAACTGACATAATAATATTCAAAAAATAATGTACACCTATTTGCAGCCACTATAATTTAACATAGGGGCTGCAAATAGGGGTAAACCATCGATTCGTAAAAAACGTAAAATAAAATGTTTTATGGGGGGTGAAAATTAGATATTTTATTTGACTTTCAAAGTTATTTTTGTATAGATTATTATTTTTATAATCACTACATAGTATAAAACAAAGTCGCTTCCCACTGTCTGTCCGTCCCTACGTATACTTAGATCTTTAAAACTACGCATCAGATTTTGATTCGTTTTTTTTTAATAGATAGAGTGATTCAAGAGGTTGGTTTATATATATGATACATCAGCATTGCACCCGTGCGAAGCCGGGGCGGGTTGCTTGTTTTTAATAAGATATGTAACTTATTACCTTTTCTCTGAATCTTCTAGTACAGTGTTTATAAGCACACTTGTATGGTTTAATGTTGACATGAGTTCGAAGGTGTTTCTTCAAATTGCCCGTGCTAACTTTACGACTGCAGATCTCACATTTAGTTTTATAAGACTTTTCGTGGATTGTTTTCTGGAAATAAAGCTTTGATTTAGTACTTAACCTATGTACCTACCTTAATATATGCCACCGGAAAATAATAAGAATCGTAAGTTGATCAGTTCATCAAATTCCGTGCCACTCATATTGTTAAATTTAGTTGCAAGTTTCAGTGAACGCGGATAATTTTTATATTATTTACTTATTCGCGCTGGCGGTGGGATATGTGGGACTCGCCCTCTCTATAGCGTGGCGCACACCACTAAGCCCCCGGACAATCCTTCGTCCGCCATCTTGGCCCGGCAGCACCCGTGGGCAAGATGGCGTCACCCCCCCCCTCGTCCTCCTGACCCTTAGTTTGCAAAGAACCATCCGATGCCCTCGTAGACCCGAAGTCCGAGAGGCCCGCGAACTGTAAAGTAGAGCGACAGTTGTACAAAACTCCCCTAAAATACTATAAGTCATAATCCCTCAATCTCATCTCCAGCGACCGCCCTGAGCCGAGGTCCAAGTCCCACAGGGGGCGCCCTCTTGCGCAGGTTGCTTAGTTTGTAGTTTATAAACCATTTATTAAGGCTGGAGCTCTGCTCGCCTTTATGCCCGGTGAAGTAGCAAAAGCCTCGTAGCTACATAAATAAGTCAAGCCGAAAAAAAAAAAACTGGGTCTCTTGGGCCACACACAAATTCTAGGGACGCTCGGAGTGTGACTAGGCATGGGCGTAATTAAGGACATGGGCCTGGGAACAGACATGGGCGTAGGATAGGTACGGGTGTAGGCGTCGTAAAAGGAATAGGCATAGGTGTGCGAAAAGGCATGATTTAGGGAAAGAGAATGGGCATGGGCGAGTGATTAGGTATGATCGTAGGTACGGAAAAGGGAATGGGCATGGGCAAGGTCATGGCCGTAGTAATGGGTATGGCCGTGGTTTATCCCACGCCCATAGACATCATAACGTGTGTCAGCAAAGTATAAAATAATATAATTATACTTACAATATGTATAGCTAAGCTCCCTCTTGTTTTGAATATTTTGTCGCATTGATCGCACGGGAAATTGCGATTGTTAAGTCCGAAGTGTATCTCATCTATGTGTCTCTTCAACGAAGTTCTTTCTTTTAATCTGTAAAGTAAATAAATTTATTTATTTTTTATTTATACTTTATTGCACACAGAAAATTACATGAAATAAATGTTATAAATTGGAAACAACATGTACAAAGGCGAGCTTAATTCAATTATGAATTCTCTTCCAGCAAACCTTTAGGAAAGAGATACATGATAATGAGTGCATAACAAGTGTACAACAGATTTAAAATAATTGTTACCAAATTGGTAAATACATATCTATAAACATACACACTAATAGTTACATATACACCTACATACATATACATACAAATAAATATGCCTACTATTTTTAATAAACTACATATACCTACTAACTTATATGTCCATATTACATAATAAATTACTGAGAGAAAAAGTACTCCCTTGTTCTTTTTTTGAAAGTATCAAGAGACTGGCAAGCGCGTATAGGATGTGGAAGTGAATTCCATAGACGCACTGCACGGACGGTGAAAGAGTTGTCATATTTGCTAGAGACACGGGGAGGGTTTTTTAAAAGGAGAGAAGTGGCAGTACGACAGGGTTTGTCTCTAGGTATTAAATACTCAAAGCGTTCGCGAAGATATTTAGGGGCATTGGGATTGTGAAGGATAGAGAACAGAAGAGACAAGATATGACAGTCCCGACGCCGTCGAATAGGCAGCCACTTCAACTGCAACCGAAACTCTGACACATGGTCATACTTTCTGAGGCCGAAAATGAAGCGGATACACAGATTCTGAAGGCGTTCGAGTTTATCCAAAAGTTCTTCCGTTGCATCTAAGAAGCAAATGTCAGCGTAGTCTAAGAGAGGAAGTAGAAGCGATTGAGCGAGGGTGACTTTTGTCTGAAAGGGTAGAAATTTCTGGAGACGTTTAAGGGACTGAAATGAACAATACACTCTCCTGCTTACCTCTGCAACTTGATTGCTCCAAGCTAGATTGCAATCTATAAGGACACCTAAATTCTTTGCACATTTGGTAAAAGCTATTATTTCATTATTAAAGATAACTGGTGATAATGAATTGAGGTCAATGGAGTTATACATGTATCTATATATATAACATGTCTATACATACATACAAATAATCACGCCTTTCTCCCATTGGGGTAGGCAGAAACTACAGAACGCCACCCGCTACGATCATTACACACTCCCTTTGCCTCGTCCACGTTCATACATCTGGTCATACACGCACGCCGGTTGCGAGTACTACCCACCTGGCCTTTCTGAAGAACATCACCAATGAGGTCAGTGTATGTCCTTCTAGGGCGTCCTATATGTATACTAAAACTCATACTAATAACAATTAAGGAAGGAGGTCGAGAACAGACACGTCGCGTTCGTGGTTACTCTTAAATAAATAAAAAAGTTTTTATTTACGTAAAACTATTACAGGAATTTGTAAATAGTCAACACATATTTTGGATAATTAATATGTGTAATATTATGAAGTTAAATTAATTCAGTTTAGTTATAATAATATTTTGTATAGCTTAAAAGCTGTTCGGTATGATTTTTGTCAATTGATTTTTTATCTTTGATTTAGTCGTCTCAGTTATGTCCTGTGAGTCTGTTATTATTTAGGCGGACCATTAAGTATATCGACTACGACTATTTATGCTACCACCGGATCCAATACGCCCGAACTGAGAAGACCCGGCGTAACAAACTCAGTGGGGTATTCTACTGCCGGCCTCATTGAGACGATCCCGCGAAACATACTCATATGGGCATGTCCAAAATATTTTTGCTCTTTGGTAGTTTGGTCTTCTCCGGCGGGTCGGATAGCGATGATGACGATTCTGCTGTGGGAAAACTACTAATAAAATGTCACCTGTATTAACATACTCAACCTCCGTAGCGTAGCGGGTTTTGGCTCGCTTTAAATCTCGGAGGTCGTGGATTCGATCCCCACGCCTGACAGGAAATCTTTGTGTAAATTCTTAGATTTCTTTCTGGGTCTGGTTGGTTGAGGGACTACCCTCCGTGATTCGAAAGCACGTTAAGCCGTCGGTCCCGATTGTTATAACATCATCTATTATAATCGTATATCAAGGAACGGGCAGCAGCGTTTCCTTGTGTGGCACAACATAATACTGCGGTCACCAACCCGTCTGCCAAGCGTGGTGACTATGGCAAATACCCTTCCTCTGGGCTGATGATGATTAACATACTTACACTTTCTTACATATCCCGCACTCGTAGCTCTTGTGTGTACCCATGTGTCGTTCCTGATGTTTCCTGATGGTAGAATTGTCTCTGCAGGCGTAGTCACAGAACGCGCATTTATAATCTTTCTCGCCTACAACATAAATCTGTAGCTCAGATGCATAATGTCGGATGTGCCATTATACGTCAGAAACATTCGTCGTATGTGCTTTTATCGTAAACTGACACTCACGACCAAATGATTCTGAATGCTGAGGTGGCGACCTTTTAGGCCGAACGTGCAAGATTACTATTAAGGGACTAATTACACTTATTCAGCTCAATTCAGCTTAATATGTCCATAGAAAACGCCAGTTTTGTACGGGATGCGTACGTGTCTGTTCAGCTGAACGCGTGCGTACGCGTCCCCTGCCAAACTGGCGTTTACTAATTGTGTCTACTAATTGTGTTTTTTTTTAAGGTATTTCTATTAACCACCGAATCATGAATGTTGTGCTGAAATAAATGAATTTTCGTTCTTTGAAGTGTACATAATACATCCGTCAATTTGCTTCTAAACTATATGCCTGACAAGCGTAGTGATGACGGCAATATCTCTCAACGACCCTGGCTTGCCAAGGTCTGTTAAAGAGGCATGTTAACGGGCTGATAAAATACAAAGTAAGTAAGCCCACGCCCATGTGGGCATGGGCGTGGGCGTGATGGCTCGCCCATTGTTGTGTCCATATTTACATACCCGTGCAGGTTCACGCATATAAAACAAAGGCATGGTCGTGAGCAAGGCATGGTCTCGGGTAAGACATGGTCGTGGGTAAGACATGGTCATGGGCAAGGCATGGTCGTGGACAAGGCATGGCATTTATGTTTCTTATACACACCGAGGCCCACGAGGCGTCGGTATGTATAAGAAACACATATTACCTACGCGGCTCAAGCCGCATAGCGAAGGTAATATTACACCTAATCATAAAATTTAAACGAAATATTGAAATATAATAATTTTACTGCACGTTACGTGTTTGATAAAATGTTCATAATTTTATTTCTGTTGTATAAAACTATAACAAGTGGTAAGTTTGTCAGTTACTTTATAGTTTATTCTAAACTAGCTTGTGCTCGCGACTTTCTCCGCGTGGAATCCTATTAAGGCGCTACCCTGACCAAATAACCTTGAGCATTCGTTCCCTCTTTGTGGCACACTAACTCTGCGCAAGAGTTACTTAGCGAGTACACTCAGATTTTAGAATAAAATCTTTATAAAATCAAATATTCTTGTTTTGAAAAAAATAAAACTAGCAAAATGTTCTTTATTAAATTACCTATCCAGTAGTTCAGGAAGCAAATCAAAATAATGGTTATTTTAGGAGGAGATACATGTTATAAATCATTATTTCTCATTTCTGTGGCTTTTTTGTGGGCCTTCAATTAAATATTAGGCCGCTTAAAAAAAAAAGAAACTACCATTTTGGAGTAAAGATTATGGAGAAATTTAATGTATTTTTTATTAGTTGCTAGTTCTTTTAGATAAAGAGAAGTTGGCTCCCAAAAACAGCATAAAAAACGGCTACCGCTGTGTTTCGCACGGGAACGCGCCTTAATCTTATTAGTCTTAATGAAACATACCGTGCCTCGATAAATGGGCTATGTAATATTGAAAGAATTTTTGAAATCAGACCAATAGTCTCTGAGATTATTATGATATTATTTACTTAATTATTATAACACTTGACCTAACCTAACCAAACGAGACTATACTATTGTTGTAACAAAACAAAAAAAACAACTGCAATAAGTCCTGTTGAACTCCATTGGTTTAGGTTATTTTTTTAACCACCCGAAACCTCGTTATGGACGGAGAGCTGACAACGGAAACGGCAAGGTAATTTGATCATTCCTAAAAATGATTTATCAGCTTACCTGGAGCATTATAAGCATAAAGACGTCGACCTTGCAGGATTCGCGTGGTGGATGTGGGAGTTATGGGGTGGAAAAAAAATAAAAAAAAAAGGTAATGTGATCAGGATTACTTTTTATGCCAAATGGTTTGCCTACCTCCCCAAACCACACAAAAAAAATCTGGCGTCATTTGGTTGGTGGAAAGGTATCGCCAGGCTTAATTAAAGTGAGGAAAAAAAAAGTTATTTTTAGGTAATAAGAACAAGGCTGGCTTTTTGGTGCTTAAAGTTTATTATTCCCAGAGTCTAGGAAAAAAAGCCAGCCAATAATAGTGGTGGGAACATGTCGAAAAAAATGATTCAAAATTTATATTTTAAATTGTATTTTGCTCGAGAAGGAGCTAAGGGGCATGAAAAAGAGCGCGTGGAGGGGATACACGCGACGACGGCGTATTTATTTACGTAAACCAATTACAGGCACATTACCGAGAGAGCACGGATGCCGTAGTCACGTGTATCCCCTCCACGCGCTCTTTTTCATGCCCCTTAGCTCTTTCTCGAGCAAAATACAATTTAAAATATAAATTTTCAATTATTTTTTTCGACATGTTCCCACCACTATTATTGGCTGGCTTTTTTTCCTAGCCTCTGGGAATAATAAACTTTAAGCACAAAAAAGCCAGCCTTGTTCTTATTACCTAAAAATAATTTTTTTTTCTCACTTTAATTAAGCCTGGCGATACCTTTCCACCAACCAAATGACGCCTGTTTTTTTTTGTGTGCTTTGGGTAGGTAGGCAAACCATTTGGCATAAAAAGTAATCCTGATCACATTACCTTTTTTTTTATTTTTTTCCCACCCCATAGCTTCCACATCCACCACGCGAATCCTGCCAGGTCGACGTCTTTATGCTTAGAATGCTCCAGGTAAGCTGATAAATCATTTTTATGAATGATCAAATTACCTTGCCTTTTTGGTTGTCAGCTCTTAGTCCATTAGTTTATCAACTAACTAAAAAGTTGATTAACTCACGATTCTTATAATTTTCCGGTGACTTATGGATCCGAAACGTGGTGCTTCATGAACAGACTCAGAGTCACTCAACGAGCTATGGAGAGGGTTATGCTCGGGGTTTCTGTACGAGATCAAATCAGAAATGAGGAGATACGTAGAAGAACGCGGGTTACCGACGTAGCTCAACGGATTAGTTCGTTGAAGTGGCAATGGGCAGATGGCCGTTGGGGCCAAAAAGTTCTCGAATGGAAACCGCAATCGGCAAGCGTAGCGTAGGAAGTCCACCATCTATACTGTATTCATCGAGGCGTGAGATTAAATGTAAACAAACCATAAAAAGGATACTTTAAGGGTCACGATTGATGAAGTGAATATATTTTATTACAGCTGTCAGTACAATCACGCCTATGAAGTTTTGAATTTAGTAGTATTGACAGACAGTACCTGCCAATGTTATATTTTATGGGCATGGCGACCTAATAAGTGATGGGCGATGAATCATCGTGGCCATCGACTATAAACTATCGATATTTTTATATAAAACTTAATTAAAAATAAATTAATTATTAAATGTCATTATATATTTTAGTATCATAATATAATGTACATATGTACGCGTACTTGATCTAAAATAATAGTGAGTAAATAAAATCCAATTTATAAAAATAAACTTTGGATTTCAGAGAGTATAAATGTATCTTATTTTAAAATATTTGTTTAATTACTTTAATTGGGTGTACTTTGTATCCGTGAAATGAATGTTTGTAATGTCCCCCGCGACACAGGGATTTATTTCCCTAGTGCGGGAGTTGTCTTCTAAAAAAAAAAAAAAAAATTAAGTAACGTTTGTATGTTCAATCCAATCCAATTATTTGTTACATTATCGTCAATAATAGTAAGAAAAGTCGATAATTACTATCGACATTTGTTTAAATGTTAACAACCCTTGAAATGTCATCTTTTATGAAGTATAATGATTTATTAAATCGTTTACATGTAAAAACACCCAAAAAAGACTTGATTCCCAAACTTCGAATGCATTTTAATACGACTAAATTATAGACCACAGGTACTCCCGAACTTTTTACATAAAAATGTGACGTTTGGTTATCGGTCGTATTATATCCGCCATTTTTACTATAGATCAACTTGTTGATACGAGAGTTCTGCTTATTTATTATTAGAGATATTTTCGTTGAATTTATATCTTTTATGAAGTTCAAAGTCATTTGTTGGTTGTTTTGTTTTTGTTATATTTACGTTTTCGAGCTTAAAACATGAGTGCACCTGGACCAAGCAACGCTTGCACTTTTTCTTCGCCAAAGAAAAAGCGATCAAAGAAAACTCCAACGCATTCAACGGATAAGGTGGCTGTTATTAATGTGTTCAAACTCATAGAAGAAACGTGGTCGAAGGATTCGTATCCGTACAAAGGTATCAATTAAACCACTGAAATTATGGGAATATCGCAAGCCACTGTAAACAGGTTCTAAAAGGACATAGTGAATTAATCCTATTGAGTTAATATGGGCCAAAGTTAAAGGATTTATTGCAGAGAATAACAAAATCTTTAAGTTAAGTGAAGTTCAAATTTTACTAGCCGATGCAATTAAAAATATAACAGTAGAGGCTTGACAAAAGTGCATTGACAATGTGAAAAAAAAGAGCAAAAGATGCTTAAAATTGATGGAATAATAATTGATACTTGAATATAGTTGACCGCTTCGTTATTCACGATAGCGACAGTTCTTGAGAATCCTCCCAATTCTCCGAATAATTAATTCAATAAGAGTGATTTATGATTTTATTATCTTCATAGTTAGGTACCTTATCTTAACCCGAGCTGCTAAACACACAAATGGGAAACCCTACATTAAATTAAATAGCAATATAAAACATTGAAAAAAGTTTGAGAAACAATGTTTTCTTTGTTTACACTTTGTCTCAAGCCCCGATGAATAGGGTATAGATGGGCGGATGACCTGGTAAAGGCCGCGAGAACACGGTGGATTCAGGCCGCCTCCAACCGTAGTAACTAGAAATCTATGAAGGAGGCCTATGACCAGTGGACGTCCTACGGTTGAAATGATGATGATGACATATATAACAATAATTGCAGATTCCCGTGTGTACTGCAACACGCTGCACTCATTGCCGTGGACCTCGTATGGTTACTCTTGTCCTATCACATGTGTTACCTTACTGGCTGCTATAGATCAGTAAGTACTTACTTATATTTAAAGGAATCGGGCGTTACTTTGCTGAAGTTCATACTAATCTCAATTAAAAACCAAATCATCATCAGCCCAAGTATAACGTCCACTGCTGAAAATTGGCCTCCTCCCGAAGGAGGATATTTGCCATAGTCACCACGCTTGGCAGGCGGTTTTGTGACCGCCGTATTATGTTGTACCACACAAGGAAACGCCCCCACACCGGACAGGAAATCTTTGTGTAAATTCTAAGATTTTTTTCCGGGTCTGGTAGTTTGTCATACGTGTCCTCCTCCGTGCCTCGGAAAGCACGTTAAGCCGTTGGTCCCGATTGTTGAACATCATATAGAATAATCAAGAAACTGGCAGCAGCGGTTCCTTGTGTGGTACAACATAATACTGCGGTCACAAACCCGCCTGCCAAGCGTGGTGACTATAGCAAATACCCTCCCCCGGTAAGAGGCCCATGTTCAGCAGTGGACGTTATACGGGCTCATGATGCACATACGAAGAATGTTACTAGCGTATATCGGCACGTCCAACCTTATTCTTCTGCCGTACAAAATGTCTTGTTCTCTTACAGGCTTAAGCACAACGACCATCACAATCTGATACACAACAACATTCGTAATAACATAACTATAACATACGAGGACTTCATAAATGTCACCATACTCATGGAGAAATCCGTTTTCGACGTGTTAAGAACCAAACCAAACATGGAGAAGAATCACGAATTGTACCAATTCTACCGGACGTTATTTGAAGACGAAAATTTCGCAAAGGTAAAACATAGCTTTTGGTATTAGATCGAAAATTGCATCTTTTACACATACATAAGCTCACGCCTGTTTCCTAGCGGGTTAGGCAGAGACAATAGACCTCCGCTTGCTACGATCCCTACGCACATCTTTCGCTTCATTCACTCTCATAACTAGAGACCGGATTATATGCATTTGCATATTTGCATATGCATTGGCATATTAAGCCATTCTTAACGGTACTAGCATATTTTACCTAATTTCGAGTTATAAGGCATATTATCGGTATATTTACAATATTTTTTCCAGTGCAGTGCAGTCATCCTGCGTTCCGATATTCGATAAAAGTGATCGTATCGCGAATTAAACCAAATTATAGTCACAAAATAAATATATACATTAATAATAATAATTGTGATATTCTTTATATATATAATTCTTCTGTGAGTGTGTATGTCACTGAACTTCTCTCAAACGACTGGACCGATTTTGATGAAATTTTTTGTGTGTGTTGATCTGGGAATGGTTTAGATTCACAATTTTGCCCGCTGGACAATGTTTTTTTAATTAATTTTTAATTTATTAGTAGTTGCCTGAAAACCCCTTAAAGCAGCCTTTTTCTTTTTCCCATACAAACGTTTTCTAACTAAAATGTAGAGTCAATTTGTGCTTTATTTTAAGATTTTTTAGGGTAGGTGTAGGGTAGGGTAGGGGTAGATTAGGGGTAGGGGTAGGGTAGAGGTAGGGTAGGGGTAGTGTAGGGTAGGGGTAGTGTAGGGTAGGGGTAGTGTAGGGTAGGGGTAGTGTAGGGTAGGGGTAGTGTAGGGTAGGGGTAGTGTAGGGTAGGGGTAGTGTAGGGTAGGGGTAGTGTAGGGGTAGTGTAGGGGTAGGAGTACCGCATAAACGAAGTCTCTACGGCCAAGTTTATTTTATACAAATGTTTAGGTCTTTTATGTATCGATTGAGGCAGTACGAAGTCTGCCGGGTCAGCTAGTACATTTATAAAATAAAAAAATGTCACGTAATCAACTGTAATGTGTAGTGACACCTATGGTCGCCTATTCAAGAATAATTTACTATATGCTGATATTGAAAAAAAATCTTCTTTTTTTAAGGACTGAATTGATTGATTGAATTAAAACTTATCATTTAATTTTGCATATTCTGCCAATTTTCGTGCATATTTCATTTCATGCATATTTGCATGCATATAACAAGCTTTTTATGTTGCATATAATCCGGTCTCTACTCATAACATTCTTCATACAAGCACGTCGGTATAGGGTGGATCTTATTTGACCTTTTGCATCTTTTATCTTGTTAAATTAATTGATTTTATTTGAACGGATGCAATGCTGATGTATCTATACCTACTAATATTATAAAGAGGAAAGATTTGATTGTTTCTTTGTATTGAATAGGCTCCGAAACTACTGGACCGATTTGAAAAAATATTTCACCGTTGGAAAGCTACACTATCCGCGGATGATATAGGCTATATTTAATTATGAAGTTCCTACGGGAACGGGAGTTACGCGGGTGAAACCGCGCGCGGGAAACTAGTTATACATATAAACATTCCTCTTGAATCACTCTATTAAAATATTTTCCCTGCACTACTCTGCTTTGGTGGGTTGGAGCGTAATGTTTTGTAGCCTTGACTTTCAGCTATATCCGTTCAGTAGTTTTTGCGTGATAGAGTTAAAAACATCCATCCATACTCGGAAGTCGGAAACTATCGGTAGGGGAAAAAAATATGACGATTCCAAATAAATGTAACCATTTCTACGGAATAAATGATATTTGACTTTGACTTTATTATTTTAGATTTTTTAAGTCACCTTACTTGCCGTGCCCGACAAGGTCCATACTTAATATTGCTTTTGTCTTTGTAACAACCTATTACACATAATATGGTGTGCAATAAATTAATATGAATAAAGGCGGAAACATATTGTTAAAAAGCGACGCGACCTGATGAGACGCGACGCGTTTGTTTATAGACCTGAACCACACTATGAACACCCGACGATAACCGCCATAATTGCCGTTTAAATTCGTAAAATATTAAACCTATTAATTAAACATAAAACTTTTAATGTCGAGTTTAGTCATATTGTCCATTAAATATCTAAAATCCGAAAATTACTTTTAAGGCTTTCAAACAAGTAATTTCAAAATGGGCGATCCTATTCGCCAAAAACCAGCTATTTTTAAACAAAACCGACCATATTTTGAAGGCGGGAGATACGGCGAAGTCGAACAGCAAGGCAGGACAACAGGAATTGAGGAACTGGTTCTTGGAGAAATTGACGCAGTTGTTGGACAAATATACGGACAATGATCACGTTATAAACGAGCAGTCGGCTTTGGTACGTTATATTATCAACTGCCTTATTACCAAGACATTACATCATCATCATCATCAGCCCGGACAACGTCCACTGCTAACATGGGCCTCCTCCCAAGGAAGGGTATTTGTCATAGTCACCACGCTTAGCAGGCGGATTGGTGACCGCAGTATTATATTGTAATACACAGGGAAACGCTGCTGACCGTTCACACCGCTTGTTATAGATGATGTTATAACAATCGGGACCAACAGCTTAACGTGCTTTCCGAGGCACGGAGGGTAGTCCCTGAACCAACTAGACCCGGAAATAAATCTTAGAATTGTCACAAAGAATTCTTGTCCAGTGTGGAGATCGAACCCACGACCTCCGAGACTTAAAGCGAGCCAAATACCGCTACGCTGCGGAGTTTGTCAAGACATTACACCAAGTTTTTTTTTTCGGACGTAAATTAATGTAGCCACGAGGCTTTTGCTACCTTATGGGGCATAAAAGCGAGTAGATCTACAGCCTTATTAAATGGTTTAAAAACGATTGAAAGAATAAAAAAAAAAATTTAAAAAGAATACTTGTAGTGAGCAAAAACTCTTCTTAAGGGTGTTACCACACCAATCGATCGATCATCGATCGATGCCATCGATCGACTTCGGTCGACGTTGATCGATTGGTGTGGTAGCTTTAATTGATCGACGGATACCGGTCGACTAACCGATCAATCGATTGCCGGTCGATGGCATCGGTCGACGTTGATCGATTAACCCCGGCTATATTCCATCAGTTTCTAGGTGACAAAGGGAATATCAAGCAGCTCGATCGACGTCGACTAATCCATTCTACCATCGATCGACAATCGATCGATTGGTCTGGTAGAAAATGTCGATCGACGTCGACTAATCCATTCTACCATCGATCGACGATTGATCGATTGGTGTGGTAACACCCTAAAAGCTACTTCTATATTTCCAGTTACTACTCTCTCAAATAGACAAAGAGTCCAGCTACAACACCGAGATAGTCAAACAACTACTATTCCAACTGCTAACATCTTTGAACATCAGTGCTGAGATCAAGAACATGTTCATCAGCTTGAAGCCTTCGCACTGCTTGACTATACTGGTGCCAGGGTGTTACTGCGATGTAGGGTAAGACTTTATCTGTATTAAGTCCACAACTGGACATAAGAACCCACGTAGGACGTTTAATTCTAGTCACCACATTTTGTATTAAGACCACAGTTGGAGGAAAAAACCAACGAAGAAGATTTGGCTCTAGTCGCCACACTTTGTATTAAGTCCACGGCTGGACATAACAACCAACGAAGGAAGTATTGCTCTTGGTATTAAGTCCATTGCTGGACTTTAGAAACCACGTAACTAGGACGTTTTATTCTAGTCACCACGCTCGGTATTAAGTAACAAACATCTCTGTCGCTTGGCGTGAAACAATTTAATTGTAATTTTGATTTTGTGTTCTGAATAAAGGATTTAAAAAAAAAAAGTCCACTGCTGGACATAAGAACCCACGTAGGAAGTATTGCTCTTGGTATTAAGTCCATTGCTAAACTTAAGAACCCACATAAGACGTTTTACTCGAATCACCATGCTCGGTATTAAGTCCACTGCTGGGCTTAAGAACTCACGAAGGTAGTTTAGTTATTCCCCACACTCGGTGTTTAGTCTACGGCTGAACATAATAACCACGAAAGAAGTATTCCTCTTCCTATTAAGTCCACTGCTGGACTTAAGAAACACGCAGGAAGTTTTATTCTAGTTACTACATACTTTGTATTAGGTCCACGGCTGGACATAATAACTCACAAAACAACTATTGCTCTTCGTATTAAGACCACTGCTGGTCATAAGCACACACGAAAGAAGTTTTGCTCTGGTCACCACGCTTGGTATTAAGTCCACCGCTGGACTTAATAACTCACGAAGGTAGTTTAGTTAGTTTCCACACGTGGCCCGAGTCCCTGTGGGACTTGGACCTCGGCTGGTTGGGATCCACCGTGGTCATATGATTAAGGCGTTAGGGGGCTACACCTAAGTTGCAGCTATTAAATTAATTAATGTATTTTTTTATTAAAACTACTAATTTATATTACTTTGCAGATATGTAGAGAAATCGGGAGAGTGTGTGTCTCCAGTGGAATGTCTGAGTAATCCGATGTACAACGAGTATTTAGATAGAATAATATTACACTAAAATGTCCTACTAATATTATAAACGCGAAAGTTTGTAAGTATGGATGGATGATTGTTACTTTTTCACGCCAAAACTACTGAACAGAATTGGCTGATTAACATACAGGCTACAAAACACCACGCTCCGACCCACTGGAGTAATAGAGGAAAGTAACGCGGTAAAAACCGCGGGGCGCAGCTAGTAAATAATAATTGTATAAATTACTACGACGACGAAGACTTTTATTTTAAATATTTTGGGCTAAACATAATATATCATTCATCCATCCTCAACCCGTATAACGTCCACTGCTGAACATGGGCCACCTCCCAAGGTAGGGTATTTGCCATAGTCACCACGCTTGGCAGGCGGGTTGGTGACCGCAGTATAATGTTGTACCACACAAGAAAACGCTGCTGCCCGTTCCTTGATATACGATTATTATGATGTTATAACAATCGGTACCATCAGCTTAACGTGCTTTCCGAGGCACGGAGGTTAGACCCTCAACCAACCAGACCCGGAAAGAAATCTTAGAATTTACACAAAGATTTTCTGTACGGTGTGGGATGGAACCCACGACCTCCGACATTTAAAGCGAGCCAAATACCGCTACGCTACAGAGGTTGCCTGTCATGATATATGGATTGGCTCAAACTGATCATAGTCATGACAATCTTGTAGCCACGATCCAACCTGAAATCGAAAATCTTACAGATAGAAATGTCTTCCATTGCAGTGTCGCGGATTATAAATATATTGTTTAGAATGACATTTTTACCTCTTAATATATTTTGAATGCAATAACCGATTTTAAAAATTCAAAAAGTTATCTAAAGCTACTGAATCAGTCTGAAATAAGGTCTATGGTAACACAAATAAAATTGTTTTTATGATTCTATGTATTCTATTCTCTATGTCCGTCATATTTTTGCCGCCAAAATAACACTTTGTAAAAAGTTTTCATATAGTGATTTCCAATATAATCTACTATTATATTTTCTTTTTTTAAAGATTACTAGCAAAGTTCCTGCTATTAAGCACGAGAAATTAACAAGAATACTAGTAGACTGCAAAGTCTAATAGTATTCTTGTTAACAAGAATACTAACTAACAAGAATACTAGTAGACTGCAAAGTCTAATAGTATTCTTGTTAACAAGAATACTAACTAACAAGAATACTAGTAGACTGCAAAGTCTACTAGTATTCTTGTTAACTCCTCGTGCTAAGCTAAAAATGCTTGCGTTACGAGTATCTTCTCGTCGGTAGTACAATGGATGGGGATTGAACCGTCGACCACAAGATTACAAGTCCGACGGCATAGCCAATGGGCTACGAACGCTTAAATTATTCAACAAGATTTATATCTTATCTATACTAATATTATAAAGCTGCAGAGTTTGTTTGTTTGAACGCGCTAACCTGAGGAACTAATGGTCCGATTTCAAAAAAAAATTCATTGTTGGATAGTTCGTTTATCTAGGAAGATTATAGGCTATATATTATTACGAAGTCCCCACGGGCACGGGAGCTACGCGGGAGAAACCGCGCAAGGGAAGCTAGTACTTATAAATAAAGCTGAAAGTGTTGTTTCTTTGAACGCACTAATCTCAGAAACTACTGGTCCGATTTGAAAAATAATTTCAGTGTTAGATAGCCCATTTATCGAGGAAGGCTATAGGCTATATTTAATTATAAAGTTCCTCCTCCATGAACTCAAGTCACGCGGATAAACCTAGTAAACTATAATTGTACGAAATCTTAGCATTTACACAAAGATTTATTGTCCGGTGAGGGGATCGAACCCACGATGTCCGAGTTTTTTTTTCTTATGAAATCCGACATATGTAGTTTAGAGCCACGAGGCTTTTGCTACTTCACCGGGCATAAAGGCGAGCAGAGCTCCAGCCTACATAAATAATTTAAATACAACAAACTAAGCAATCTGCGCAAGAGAGCGTCCCCGGTGGGACTTGGACCTCGGCTCAGGGCGGTCGCTGGCGCTGAGATTGAGGGATTTTGACGTTTTTGTATTTTAGGGAAGTTTTGTGCCGTCCGAGACGTATAACGCAGCGCCACGGAGGTTGTAGACTTACCGGTGTGTATTTTCATGTGCATGTTGAGACAGTACTTCGCACTGAACGTCTTTCCACAGACCTTGCATTTGTTAGGCTTTTCACCTGAAACATAATAATTAAATTTGTTTTAACTCTAATGTTACAACTAAACGTTTATTTTGCCACGAGGCTTTTCATAAATCATAAATCCTGCCACAGGAAAGAGCGACATAATATATAATTGGCCATGTGAAAAAATGCGGTGTGCAATTAAATTAATAAAATATATAGGTAAGTTCAAAATATATAAGGTCAAAACTATTTGATTTTCAAATTGTTTGTGTATTAATATTTTATATTAAATACTACTATACTATTGTATACAGGGTTGATACGACAGAGGGGCTTTCCTTTAAACTGCCTATACTAGGTACCATTTCCAAGCTCTGTACCAAAAATCAATTAAATAGGAGCAGTAGTTTAGTCGCAAATGATTTTTTAAGTTTTTGCGTCAAAAAGTCAACGCTCAAATCGAAGCCTGTAACGTTGAAACCCTGCAATTTACTGATTACTGATTTTATTTATCGGATAGCTGACAGTACCTGCTTAGGTGGTTTGGTCATGTGGAAAGGATGAATGAAAGGCGAGTAACGACAGGTATTTACAAGGCAGATGTGAGTGGAACCGCCGGGAGGGGACGCCCTAGAAGGACATACACTGAACTCATAGGTGATGTTCTTCAGAAAGGTCAGGTGCGTAGTTCTCGCAACCGGCGTGCGTGTATGACCAGATGTATGAACGTGGACGAGGCAAAGGGAGTGTGTAAGGATCGTAGCAGGTGGCATTATGTAATTTCTGCCTACCCCCATGGGAGAAAGGTGTTATTATATGTATGTATGTACCTGACAGTAACAGGATATTTAACGGATACCGTATAGTAACGGGATATTTATTGGATACCCGACAGTAACGGGATATTTCTCGGATACTGGGTAGTAAAACGAACTGACCTGTATGTACTCTCATATGATTCCTAAGCTTGTTAGGGAAGTGGAAGCACTTCCCGCACACCGGGCACGGGTTCTGTGTGGGCACCGTGTGTACCTTCTTAACGTGCACTGCGAGGTACTTCTTCACTTTACACTTGTAGTTACAGAGGTCGCAGCTGTAAGGGTACTCGGTCGAGTGGGTCTCCATATGACTGACCCACGAAGATTGGTCAGTGATTTTCTGTAAAAATATTAAATTCTATTATTGAGGAAGGTTAGGTTAGTTAGATTTCTTTACGGGTCTCGTTGGTTGAGGGAATAACCTCCGTGCTTCGGAAAGCACGTTATCGATATACACAATATTGAAGACGATGGTCCCGATTGTTATAAATCCCAACAAGCGTATACCAGGGGATGCAGCAGCGTTTGCTTGTATGGTACAACATAATAGTGCTGTCACCAACCCGTCTGGCAAGAGTGGTGACTATGGCAAATACCCTCCCCTGGGAGGAGGCCCATGTTCAGCGGTGGACGTTATACGGGCTGATGATGATGACTAGGTTCCCATGCATGGATTCAATTTTAGAATTTATACAAAGACTTTCTGTCCAGCGTGGGTTATAACCCACAACCTCCAAGATTTAAAGCAAGCCAAATACCGCTACGCTATGGAGGTTGACTCTAGCTCTAGTATTGTGTATAAAAACAAACACTGTAACTAATTACCTTTTTACAATACACGCATGTATAAATTCTTTTGGGTTTTTCTTTTTTTTTGCGTTTCTTGATAACCCGCTTTGGTCTCGTTGACACATTACTCTCATCCTCCCCACCCTTCCTTATTGGTGGGTTCTTCATAGTTGGTAATCACTTAGTTTTGTTACAATCTGTAATATAAGAAAATATATCATTAACACTAATCAACAGTCCAAAGTATTTTTTTGCGGATGGTCATATGTAGTTTGCCACGAGGCTTTTGCTACTTAACCAGACATAAAGGCGAGCAGAGCTCCAGCCTTAATAAAATGGTTTAATAACTATAAACTAAGCAACCTGCACAAGAGGGTGACCCTTATAACTACAAACTAAGCAACCTGCGCAAGAGGGCGCCCCATGTGGGGCTTGAACCTTGGCTTGAAACATGGGCCTTCCCGCATAGGGATTTTTGTTATAATCAAATATTGTGGTGATTGTGCTCATGGATATGAGCAACTTGTAATATGGGACCAACTTTGTAACTTGAATAAAAGAAACAACTTTTTCATACATTTTGGTGGAGTAGGTATTGAAAATTTGTATGGCACAGCTGATTACTTTGAGTTACAATGTTGGCCTCTTAGAAAACGTTGTTCATATTCATGAGCACAATCACCACCCAAGAGGTTTTGTGTTATTTAATTAATATGTTATATCAGAGACTGGTTATATATATAATACTGAAGACTTTGTTTGTTTGCTTGAAAACTCAGGAACTACTGATTCAGATTTGAAAAATTCTTTTAGATAGTGAATTTAAATTTATCAACAAGGCTATGGGGTATATTTTATTATGAAGTTCTTATAGAAATGGGAGCAGGAAAAAAAACACAATTAAATACTATTTTTTCATCACACCATTGCTTTAGGATTTACAAAAATAATGCACCTTTGACATTTTTCACATTATTAAATGATTTTTTTTCATGCATATGGCATTAATTATATCATTTTAATATTTATAAGTATTTTCTGCCAAATTTTCAATATAAGTTTGACGAGAAAACTTCGCCTCTTACAATTTTTTTTTGGTTCGTGATCTAAGAAAATGGCGGCCCGCAAGGACTGTCATAGGACCAGTTAAAGATCAATACATTCTTTTACCTTCTTTAAATCGTATAGTAAATTTAATTGATTGTGGTTTTTTTTAATATCCTAATTCAACCTAATCAAATTACGACAACAGCCGACGCTCAAAACATTTAAAGTGGTCAGGTCATGCTTTTTAATAAATATAGAAACGAAATGAGAAATTTTCGCATGAAATTACCGGTAAAAAATCATTTTATGTAGACTTTATGTTATACAAAGTATTAATCTTGATATTAGAACACATAACACGACGATTTTTCATGTCTATGTACCCAAGAAAACAAAATAAAAAATCAACTCACCGGAGCAAATAATTTGTACACGACACTAAATATTCAGCAGTAAGTCAACATTATACTGCAGACGATTATATTGATGGTAAAGGAAATACAAGAACATATTAGGTTTAGTATTTCTCATAAAAAGCATTAATTTGAGAAAAAGGATGAAGATAATTTTGAGTTTTGGTAATATAGGTTTGACATTAGAGCGATCGTTCAGAAATTATTTAAGTGAACAAGTAATAATAAAAAAGAAATTATTATCACGTACGTAGAAAAAAGTAAAATACCTGTTTAAAAATATAATCAAAAAATCAAATTTTGTGATATCGATATTGTAAGTAAACGGGTAATGCTTAAAATTACTCTTCTCTACTCTCTAATCACTTAAAGTACTTAACGAAGTGCTGTCAGGTATACTCGATTTTGCTACACCGTAGCTAGCCAATTGTGTTGTTTGAGCGTAACAAATCTATATTTCTAGGTTTTTGTGCGGGCGCTTTTATTTACTTACAGTTACAACACATTACGAATTTATCTAGTTGACACAATTTTGATATAGGTGTATATAAATAAAATATATTTAAAAGATTATACCTACCAATCATTCAGGTTTTAATTAAATTTACTTATCGTTGTGTGAAAGCATTGTAATAGTAATAAGGTTATACTATTATGTATAATGAATAATATTACTTACATTACATATTTGTATGCCGGTGAAATATGTCATTATATTTACCTTTAAAACCTTTTACACAAAGTTTACAGACACAAAAATTATAATTTGTGATACTTGGGTGTAGTGATAAACGAAACGTATCGTCTCCAATGGTGGAAACATACCTACAATACCTTAGGTTGTGTAATAAATAAAATACGAAAACATATTTACCTATATATGATGTAGATCAGTAATGTATTTTTTTTTACACGTTATCGATGTTTTTGCACTTCACTTTACAATTTACATTTCTTATCAAATGTCACTGTCAAATGTCAATTTAATGTCATGTGCTCGCATTGAAATTTTCAATTTTTCCTATTTGAAAATTATAAATAAACTATAGTAATTAACAATTATGTTATAATACATATCATATGCACCAAGATACCATTTTAAGAGCATTTTAAGTGTGTGTAATATTCATATTTTAGTTTCCGTGCGCAATATTTCATATAACCTTTGCCATTAGTTTTGGTTCTAAAAGAAAAGTGATAAATGTATTAATATTTAGTTCAATAAGTTCCGCTAAGGTAAGGCGAAGGTCATTTATTAAATAATAGAAACAACTTATGGTATGACGTAATATGGTACAGTGTATGTAATAACTGTTTTTAGTTTTGAATAACAATGAAGAGGAAAATAATTTAGTCACATAGGTACGTAAATTGAAGGAAAATGTTGCAAAGAAATATTTGAATGGTTTTTCATAATTGAATATAATAAAAAAGCACAAATAATTATTTTTCTGTCGGGAGCCAAATGAATTTATGAAAACATTGCAGCGGTTTTCAATAATAAGGCTGGTCCCTGAGTGCTCGTATTAACTTTGCACAGCTGATAAGCATTGGACGATGCTGACAGGAATGTGAGCATTATTCATGTAAATAAAGTATTAAAATCATTGTTTTACTTCCTGTTGAAAATAATAATATTACTATAATAATAAACAGTTCCTCCTCGCTCCCAATATTGCTGTGTCCGACAGGATCCATAATTGTTATCTATACCTAAGCGACCACCTGTAAAATGTACATTATGGGATGCAATAAATTTGATTTGAAATGTTAACCCAACAAATCCAATCAAATCAAAGCTGTGCAAATTATAATATATTAAATTTTATGTCAATCACAGAACCCTAAAAAATGTAAAAGAAATAAATTGCCTTCACTTTATTTGGCTTCCATACCCAAAGAGTAAAAACACTACCGGGACAGACAGACAGCAAAGTTTTAGTAATAACTATGACTTTGTTGTCTGTCTGACCCCAGGCAGTATCTCAAGAAAAACAATAGCTAGACTACTAATACTAAAAACAAAATAAAATTAATATTTAAGGGGGCCTCCCATACTTCAAACATAATTTTTGTGCCCTTTTTTGCTTGATATCAATAATGGCAACAGGTAGGCACTTAAAAATTGTATAGAACCTTTTACACAAGTTCTTTCAAGTTCACTTGCCATTCACTGGTTTTTTAATATTTTATTTTATAAGATATACAGAAGATTGAAATCTAATTGCACTTTAATAAATTATAAAGTTTATAAGTGTGATATTGAAATTCCTAATGGTTAAAAATGCAAGCAAATTCACTATTGTTATTTGAAACTAGTTCTAATAACATATTATTTAATTGCAGATACGCCTACGGCTGGCTGTGAAACTCCCCACCGTTACCAAAAATGTTGAATAATTCAATAAAAATATATAAAGCTACACAATTAACTACATTTCTACAGAAATCTATAATTATACACACAAAAAGAAAACTATATAATATACCAAACACACTGCCATGTTTATGTAGTTTATATGTAAATAAATTAGACTCCAAAAATGAAATTGCACGAGTTTATTCGACACAAAGTGATCAACATAGACAAAAAGTTGTGATAGAAACAACAACACCAAAGATTGTCTATGATAAGCTTGGATCTAAGGTCCAAAATTATGGAAATTCTAAAAGTTTTTGGAATGAGAAAGTTGATCCGTATTTGAAGTTGGCGAGATGGGATCGACCTACAGGTAATTATTTGTTATTAATTTGTTTTATACTTAGTATCTTAAACATTTTGGCCATGCAGTTGATGCAAAGCGAATCTACATTCACTCGATTGAAGAGAAAAGCCCTAAGAGACCTTCTGTGACATAAACAGGACACAGTAATGGCTTGCGTGACAACAGTCAAAAGTCTCTCAAGTCAAAGAAGCAAATTCTTAACCAATTGCTGAAAGTCTTCGGGACAGTATTGCAATAAAAAAAAAACAAATAATATCTCAACTTACAATCTCTTTGGCGTATTGGTACAAGGCTGGCTTTAAGTCTCGTAGGTTGTGGGTAGACAAGAAATCTTTATGTAAGATTTTGCTCCAGGTCTGTTTGGTTAGGTTACTGCCCCCTGTTTCTCGGAAAATACGTTAAGCCGTTGGTCCCGATTGTTATAACATCATCTATAATAGTTGTGAATGGGGGGCATCAGCGTTTCTTTATCTGTTTCAATATAATATTGCGGTCACAAACCCATCAACCAAACAGTGGACTTTCAATGAGCTTATGATGATGATCTCAACTGTGGTTTGGCCTGTCGAGGCCACAATGTCAGATGCTGCTTCACATGATGTTATAACAATCGGAACCAGCTAAAAATACTATTCGAAGCCTGGAGTGTAGTTCCTTAACCAACCATACCCTTAGGTTTTTCACACAGTTCTGGTTCGGTGCTGGGTTCCAACAACTACAAAACACAACAAAACAACCCTCTCATCTCATATTGTCTCTGGTGTTGCTGTGTACGTCTCATGTAAGTCTCCAAAGTCATGTTGTCAATGGTTTCAAATGTTTCAATTTGTCGAATCGACTTGGCCTGGATATGCTTGCGCTTAAAGAGTTTGGCCAACATTCAAGAGGTAAAAAATTAACAAACCCTTTCTCTATTACAGGCATATACCTTCTCTACTGGCCTTGTACCTGGTCAATAGCACTAGGGTCACTCCCCGGGAATGTTCCCCTACAGACATCTATAGAAACTGCAGCATTGTTCTTAGTGGGAGCTGGCCTGATGAGGGGGGCAGGATGTACGATTAATGATCTTTGGGACCGCGATGTTGATGCTAAGGTTAGTAGTAGATAGTGGGCCAATTTGACCACCGACACCACTTATTAACAATAAATGAACAAGAGCGAACGGTAGTCCCTCTATCAATTAGAGGTGGAAAGAAATATTAGATTTTACACAAAGATATTTACTTGTATGGCGTGGGGACCTAGAGCCGTCTTTGCCGGAGTATTACTCATTCAGCACCAATGATTTAAGCATCAAAGCTATTACTGAAAACGGATGAGTTTTGGTGCTCAAAAAATTGGGGCTGAATGAGGAATACTCCTCTTAACCTATAGTACAGGGTCTGTGTTGCACACTGGCGCAGCGGTATAACAGCCACTAACTTACTTTGGAGGGGTAATTTTTGCACACAAGCGCCTAGAGACGCCTCTGTTGGGATCGTACCCACAACCTTTTGAAGCGACCGTAGCCCAATGGCTGGGGCGTCAGACTTGTGATCCCCACCCACTGCTCTACCGACGTTTAGCTTAGCACGAGGGGTTAACAAGAATACTAGTAGACTGCAAAAACTCCGCTAATAAACGTTAAAAAAAAACCTAGCATTAAAGCCGGACTTAACTTTTCTGTGAAGTCTGATCTAATCTAATCTAACTAGCCTGTGTTGTCCCACTGCGGGGCAAAGGCCTCCCTCTCCCTTTTCCACACAACTCTATCTTTTGCGAGTGCCGGCCAGTCCCTATGGTAGGAGTCAAGCTCGTCCCGCCATCTTCGTCTCGCCTGCCGCGATGGCGTCGTGCGTTTATTGGGACCCAATCGGTGGTTCTTTTAGTCCAATTGTCATCTGACATGCGGCAGGCATGTCTAGCCCAGTCCCACTTAAACACTGGAAGGATTCAATTTTTTTAAAATGTTTTCCATTTTTTCAGGTAGAAAGAACTAAAAATCGTCCGTTAGTCACCGGGGCGGTGACAAAGACGCAAGCCATGGTATTTTTAGCCGCACAACTGTCGTTAGCGTTAGGTGTGTTACTGCAGCTTAATTGCTATAGTGTGGTCTTAGGAGCCAGTTCTATGCGTAAGTTGACAAGTTCTATCATTTTTTTTTTCTCGCATTCATCATCATCATCGTCATAGTCCGTATAACGTCCACTGCTGAACATGGGCCTCCTCCCGAGGGAGGGTATTTGCCATAGTCACAACACTTGGCAGGCGGATTGGTGACTGCAGTATTATGTTGTAACACACAAGGAAATGCTGCTGCCTGTTCCGTAGCGTAGCGGTATTTGGCTAGCTTTAAATCTCGGAGGTCGTGGGTTCGATCCATCGAAAATGGGAAATACCCCTCCTTAGGAGGAGGCCCCTGTTCGGCAGTGGTCGTTATACGGGCTGATGATGATGATGACGATATTAAAAAAATGGGTTCCGTACTCGACTTTTGCCTGGTAGCAAAAACCCCCTTCGAGGGGAGGCCCGTGTTCAGCACTAGACGTTACACGGGCTGATGATGATGAGTGTATTTTTCTCTTTCAGTCCTAGTCGTGACCTACCCCTTAGCGAAACGCTTCACAAACTACCCCCAAGTGTTCCTAGGGGCTACCTTCAACTGGGGTGCCCTATTAGGGTACAGCGCCATACAGGGCACCTTAGCTCTAGATGTGTGTGTGCCTCTGTATTTAGCATCGATGGCTTGGACTGTGATATACGATACAATTTACGCACATCAGGTGAGTTTTAAGTTGATTTGAACAATTTTGAGAAGATTTGAAATCATTGGAAACTGATTTTAACTGAACAATTGAAATAATTTGAAACTGAATTGAAATAATATTTGATGATATACTATAGTTATAATATTCGAGACTGGCAGTAATTGTGTTTCTAACCCTCTTCCACTCAACATAAAAATTTGTTAAAGGGTCATTGTTCGAAACTAAAAGCCATAATCCTCTAATCTTTTTTTCGCTTCGCAATTGTCGCATTGAACGGACGTGTCTTCGAACAAGTTGTGATTCCAATTTTTAATTAAGTATTTAATTTAATTCTAAGTAGTTATTTGTAAATTATCGGTTCCTCTCGTTTCTACTTGGGACTGTCGCCGTATAACCCAGTGGCCATCTTGGCTAGTGTCGGACCTCTCATTTTACCTGTGAAGTGACTTTGTGGCTGGTGTCAACAGTGGTTTAAACTTACAAGTGTAAATAAATCGCGGAAAAAACATACACAAAATTTTACCGGTGGTGAGGTTTGAACCCGAGGCCACACCGAGTATACGATACTGTAGCCGCTGTCTTATCCACCGAGCCACAATAACGTAAGCCGCTGCAGCGAATTTACAAGTCATACTGCAAGCACCGATTGATATACTATATAAGTAAACATGCATTGCCACGGTTGCGAAAACATTATAAGCAACGATAACTTTTTGAAATGTAATAACTGTAACTCTAAGTTCTGTTATGAGTGTCTCAACTTTACTGCCGAGCCTAATAAACAATTAAGTGCTCAACAACTGGCTTCGCTGAGCTGTCCTTTTTGCCAGAACGTTACCAGACGCAGAAATAATGACGATGATACCCCAGTCCGTCGTGGTCGGAAACAACACTCCCCTGTTGCCTCGCTGAACGCGTCATTCAGTCAAGGTTCAGCCGGGTCACATGTTGCTATATGCACTTCTCCAGGCGCCGACGTACTAAATCACCCAGTTACTATGGAAAGCATTAGTAATCTCTTGGATCAAAAACTTTCCCCTGACTCATTATTTATGTCAAATTTGCGCTCTATTCTGCGGAAGGACATGGAGGATATGATTGCTGTGGAAGTTGATCGTGCTATCGAGTCATTGAAGGTGGATTTCACGACGACAACGGACTTTATCTCCTCTGAACAAAATGACATCAAGAAGGACATTGCTGAGAACAGTTATCGGATTAAAAATCTTGAATCAGAGCTTTCTAAATCACAGAATACCCTATGCAAAGTACAAAGTCGCCTAAATACCGTAGAAAAAATGTCTCGGGATTTAAACCTTGAAATACATGAGGTACCTGAGAGTAAATCCGAAGACTTGATGGCATTATTCAAGAAACTTTGCGAGTGTTTAAGCGTAATCATTCCCGAAAACGATATTAGAGCATGTCGCCGCGTTGCAAAGATGAACACTACATCTAAGAGACCACGTAATATTCTTGTCACTCTGTCTTCGCAACGCCAACGAGATATTATGTTGTCTGCAATGACTCGTTTCAACAAGTGTCACCCGAAGGACAAGCTATCCACCTCACACATCGGTACTGGTGACTCAAGCAGTAGGATATATCTGTCTGAACATTTGCCTCCTGAAACAAAGGAATTGCATAGCAGCGCCCGAAAATTTTGCAAGGAAAACGAATACAAATTTGTTTGGGTGCGTTTCGGTCATATTTATATTCGTAAGGATGTATCTTTCCCTGCTATACTGGTCAAAAATATGGAGTCGCTTAACAAAATATCTTAAATTCCAAGCTTAATATTATCTTTGTTTTTATGTTAAGGTATGCTTACTGTTAACAATGATTAGTATTTATTACCAAAATGTTAACCGAATACGCAGTAAATTGACACAATTCACTTTAAATTTGTTAAATTCTGACTTTGATATCATATGCTTGACGGAAACCAATCTAAACGGAAGTGTGTACGATAATGAAGTGGTGGACTCTCGCTACAATATCTTCCGAAGAGACCGTAAAGATACTTCCGCTGCTAAGAAAGAAGGAGGCGGTGTTTTATTAGCAGTTCATAAAAAATACCAGGTCATCCGTCAGGCATCATGGGACAGTGATATGGAGGATGTCTGGGTAACTTTTGTTCTTGATTCTCGTCACTCAACTCGACTTCACATCTGCGTTTGCTATCTACCCCCTGACATTAGCCGTGATCATTTGGAATGCTTCTATAACCGCTGCCAAAACCTAATACTTAATGTTGCCCCTTCTGATACTTTTTTATTAATTGGTGACTTCAATACCCCTGAATACCATCCTGCTTCTCTTAATACTCATTTAGATGCAACTACGTCGAATGCGTCGTCGCATAAATGGAAACTTGATCTCCTAACCGAATTGTTAATGCTTTGTAATCTTAGTCAATTTAATCATATCGCTAACGCTAATGGTCGCTTCTTGGACCTAGTACTCTCAAACACTGACACCATCAGAGTCAATGAGACCCAAGAGCTGAGCTTAATCGATAAAAAACACCACCCTGCTATTATGATTACTTTATCTGCATTTCAGTTTGTAAAGGAACTTCAAAAGTGCAACACAAAACGACTAAATTTTTCAAAATGCAATTTTCAAAAAGTTAAATCCGAGCTGCACTCTACTAACTGGCACGGAATACTATCATCTTATGACGTCGACATTTGTACTGATGCATTTTATGAAGTTTTATTTGAAATAATAAGAAAAAACACCCCAACAGTATCTGTAAATTCTCCATCTTACCCTATTTGGTACAGCAAAGCTTTAATTATTGCTTCTATTGAGCAATGTAATATTGACATAAGTAACATCAGTAACATATCTACTGATATTGACATTAATAAAAGTAATTCTCTAATGAATGAATTTTCTGTAAATAAATATTTAAATTAAATAATACGACAATAGAGGACTTCTCTTGCATTATGAAAAATATTACAAGTGTGTCGAACAATCAAATAATTAATAATAATTTACCATATAATGTACAGAAAAGTATGGAAAAAAATGTAAACCCATCAAACATAAATTTTAAAAATAAGGTAACAAAAAAATGTATCAACCTGGTGCATCAAAATATTCAAGGTTTGATGGGAAAAGAGTTAGAATTGGAGTTGTTCTTGAATTGTAGTGATATTGATATTTTATGTTTAACTGAGCACTGGCTAAAGCGCCATCAATTCATTTTCAGCTTCAATAATCACCAGGTTGCAAGCTCGTTCATCAGGGAAAAGCATATACATGGTGGCTCTTTAATATTAATAAATAATAATTTAAAATTTAAGATAAGAAATGACATTGTGAGCCTCTCTGTTGAGCGAGTAGTCGAGATTTCATGCATTGAGTTGGAGCGATTCATTGTTGTGTGCCTATACAAACCTCCTTGCGCGCCATTTGAGGCATTTTCAGATATAATGGAGGATGCCTTGAATAAATTATCCAATAACCATAAAACTGTTATAATTTGTGGAGACTTTAACATCAATATATTAGAAAAAAACTCAATAAGTTATAATTTTTTAAATTTGTTTAAGTCATATAATTTACATAATATCTTTACTGAACCCACTAGAGTTACAGCTACAAGTGCTACTTGTATTGATAATATCTTTAGCACTATAAAACCCTTCCAGCAATCTATAATTAATAAGATTCGGTCAGATCACTCTGGTCAGTTAGTCTCTTTTCCAAATTCAGTAGCGACACAAAAAAAAAGTATAAATTATATACCATTTTCTGAAAGCCGTTTAGAAAGGTTTAAAACGAATATATTAGAAAAAATAGATTTCTTGCCCCATCACAGCACTGCGGATCACATGTACAACTCTTTATTCAATTTAATTAGTAGTGAGTTTAGATCCATTTTTACGCCCAAAATTCTATCTATAAGTTACCGTGTGTCGTTTAGTGACTGGGCAACTCCTGATATTTATAAAAGTCGGAATAAATTGTATGAACTTTATGAAGAAAAGACTTATAACCATTGTCCGATTTTTCAAGAGTATGTCAAAAAATTCTCAAAATTATTTAAAGAAGCCTGTTCCGATGCTAGGTCTACTTACATAAAAAATAAAATAAAAAATTCAAGTAATATTATCAAAGCCACTTGGAATATGATTAATAGTGAGACTGGTAGAACAAAAGTACGTAGTCGTGACTTTCACTTAAAAATAAACAATGTAGACATTAAAAAAGATATAGAGGTGGCGACTGAGTTTGAATTATATTTTTCTAACATTCCGATTATAGCTACAAAGACTCTGTCGTCTTCTTCGGTATCTGCTGAGCTGCTCCTCAAGCAGAGTGTAGTAGAATGCGGCACAATTTTTGAATTCTCTACAGTCAGCCCCAAAGATATTTTGACCGCCTTTAAATCCATAAATATGAAAAACACTAAGGATCTATGGGGTATATCTGTTAAAACGATATCCTCAATAATTACTGCTATAGCTCCACATCTAGCTATCATATTCAATTGTTGTGTCGCATCTGGTGAGTTTCCTGACTTGATGAAATATAGTAAAATCATACCGTTATTTAAAGCTGGAGATAGTTCTGACCCTTCGAACTATCGACCTGTTTCAGTACTGCCCACTCTTAGTAAAATATTTGAAAAGATAATGCTTAGCCAGTTGCTCAGTCATTTTAATAGACATAATTTACTTCACAGAAAGCAGTTTGGATTTACCAGAGGTTTCTCAACTGTGGATGCAGGAATACATTTACTGAAAAGTATATTCGCGGCTTGGGAGGATTCGCAAGATGCCTTAGGAATATTTTGCGACTTGTCCAAAGCATTCGATTGCGTGCACCATGAGACTCTTGTCAGGAAACTTCACCACTATGGCGTTAGAAATAAGGCTCTCGAACTTCTGGCTTCATATCTGGGTAATAGAATTCAGAAGGTCGATATTAATGGCAAACTATCTCCGGGATCACCAGTTGTAATGGGAGTTCCACAGGGATCAATCCTGGGTCCATTTCTGTTTTTAATATACGTAAATGACTTACCTTACTACGTAAGGGATAAACATGAGATTGTATTGTTCGCGGATGACACTTCCTTGACATTCAAAATTAATAGAAAAGTACATGATTATGACGAAGTTAACGATGCACTCTCTAAAGTAGTTCATTGGTTTCATGTTAATAATCTCTGTTTAAATGATAAGAAAACTAAAGTAATCAAGTTTTCAACACCCAATGTTAGACAGGTTTCCACCAATGTAAATATTAATGGAAATGGCTTGGACCCTGTGGAAACCACTGTGTTCTTAGGTATCACCATTGACTCCAAACTGCAATGGGGACCACACATTGAGAAAATGTCAGGAAAATTAAGTTCTGCAGCATATGCTGTAAAAACAATTAGACTGCTCACTGATGTTGATACGGCTAGAATAGTTTATTTCAGTTACTTTCACAGCATTATGTCGTACGGGATTCTTCTTTGGGGTAACTGCGCGGATATAAATAGCATTTTCATATTGCAAAAAAGAGCCGTAAGGGCTATTTACAAACTGGGTCCCCGAGAAAGCTTGAGAGAAAAATTTAAAGAAATAAATATTCTAACCGTTGCATCACAATATATATATGAGAATGTGTTATATGTACATAAAAATATTGACTCATTTTGTAAAAAAAGCGACACACATAGTGTAAATACTAGATATAAGCATAATCTTGTGGCTCATGCTAGCCGTCTCCGCAAAATAAGTAACTCTTTTATGGGGCAATGTATACGGTTCTACAACAAACTTCCCAATAGTATAAGAGAATTGTCTATAAATAAGTTTAAAATGACTATTAAAGCCAAATTGTGCAGCAGGGCTTATTATAAACTTTCTGATTATCTTTGTGACAAAAATGCTTGGGATTAAATCGCTCTAATCTCAATGTAAAATAAAGTATATTGTAATTAGGTTAATAAAATATTGTGATAAAATATATTTTTTTTAAAAAGAGGGTTCTACTGAGTTTTTTGGCAGTGTTTCTCAGTAGTCGCCACGTCACACACTGCACGGTAGGGAAAAAATATGACGATTCCAAACAAATGTAACCATTTTTACGGAATAAATGAATTTTGAATTTGAATTTGAATTTGAATTTGAACGAAGAGAAAAATAAATATCATAAGTTATATAAAAAATTCAACAACCCACGTGATTATGATACATTTTCAATGCTCCGCGAACGATGTAAATCGCTTGCCAAGACATGTTATGATAGATATGTTCACTCTGTTGAGGATTCTTTAAGCAAAAATGTAAAATCCTTTTGGAGCTTTGTCAACAACCGTAAAGGCTACCTTATACCATCTCCATGCCAAGCACAATGACGCTTAATGACGTTTCAGCATCGAGTGGTCAAGGAATAAGTGATCTTTTTTCGCACTATTTTAGTTCTGTTTTTGATAACGACTACTCTGATTGCGTGTCAACTTGTGGTTGTAGAGATTTAGGCATGATTGATAAATACACTCTCACCACATTATCACATATTTCAATTCAAGGAAGTAGTCAAGGAAATTCTATGTACAATAAGAAAACTTGACGGCAATAAAGGAGCTGGCCCTGATCTTTTACCCCCTTTCTTTATAAAAGGTTGCGCTGAGGAGTTATCTGTTCCTTTGTGCATAATTTATAACAAGTCATTGGCCAATGCGGTATTTCCTAAACATTGGAAAACTGCACATATCATTCCTATTTATAAAAACGGTGACAAATCAAAGTGCGAGAACTATAGACCAATCAGTATCCTATCCTGTTTCGCTAAGATATTTGAATCTCTAGTATATAATCATCTATATAGTCATCTTAAGCCATTAATCTCCGACAAACAGCATGGTTTTGTTAAAAACAGGTCAACGGTTACCAATTTACTCGTGTACAAAAGCTATCTATGTCAACCGTTTGCCACCGGTGGTCAAGTTGACTCAGTGTACACCGATTTTTCAAAGGCCTTCGACAAAGTCAACCACCATTTACTCTGTCGAAAGTTGGCCTCATATGGTATCCACGGTAACCTATATAGATGGATCTGTTCATACCTCGATAACAGAACACAATTAGTGACACTGAAAGGCTATACTTCATCCCCTACATTAATAACTTCTGGAGTACCTCAGGGATCCCACTTGGGGCCTTTATTTTTTGTAATTTTTATAAATGACCTTATTGAACGCCTATCTTGTAACTGTCTCTTGTATGCTGATGACTTAAAGATATTTAGTGTGGTTACGAAAACTGAGGATTGTTTATCCCTTCAAAAGGACATTAATGCCGTATCTGAATGGTGTAAAACCAATCATATGTATTTAAATGTCACCAAGTGCTTCGTCATATCATTTACCAACAAACGCAACAAACTCTCATGGAATTATGATATAGATGGTAAAGTCCTAAATCGCTCACTAGTTGCTAAAGATCTGGGTATCATAATTGATGAAAAACTCTCGTTTCGTGAACATTATAACCATTTAGTCTGTAAAGCAAACCAAATATTAGGCTTCGTATTAAGATCCACTAAAAGTTTTAGAAAGCCTCGCAGCACACTATGTATATACTATTCTCTTGTGAGGAGTATTTTGGAATATGGAAGTCCCATATGGTCTCCAAACTATAAAATACACATCGACAATATTGAGCGAGTCCAGCAAAAGTTCCTCAGAATTCTTAACTATCGCCTTAACCCGGGTCGATCCAATTTAAACTACAATGATCGACTCAGTAAATTCAAAGTTGAAGCACTGCAGATGCGCCGTACATATATTGACATTGTTTACCTGTATAAAATTATTCACTCAATTGTCGACTCCCCTGAGCTGCTTTCACAAATTAATTTCAATATTAAATTCAGTGCCCGTAGGTCAATCGACACAAATCTTTTCTCTCTTCAAATCTTTAAAAATAATATATCTTACTACAATCCACTAACAAGAATGGCCCGTCAGTATAACGACATCTTAAAATGTAACAATAATAAATTTCTCGACATATTTAGTCACAACTGTAATAGATTTGCTGCTAACGTGAAAGACATCCTCCATATCAGTTCGGGTTAGGTTGCCTCAAGTTTCACTGGAAGCATATGAGTCACCCTGTGCCGATTTACTACAGAATGTTTTTAATTGCTTTCTTTTAATTGTATTGTCATAGTTTTAGCTGCATGCACGTATCTTTGCGTTACAATCCAGATCAAAACCTGTAATTTTATTTTGTTTTTAATATTGATTGTAATGTGTTTTGTGCATTAAATAAATTAAAAAAAAAAAAAAAAAAAATCTTACCGCCAGCGACCGCCCTGAGCCGAGGACCAAGTCCGACAGGGGATGCCCTCTTGCGCAGGCTGCTTAGTTTGTAGTATTTAAGCCTCAGGGATAACTACAAATGTCTGTCCGAAAAAAAAAACGAAAATTTACATTCTTAACAATTTTTTCCTAATTTTACTATCAGGATAAAGAAGACGATATGAAAGTAGGAGTAAAATCAACAGCGCTTACATTCGGCGCTCACACGAAACCCGCTTTAAGCGCAGCTCTAGCGCTGAGCACAAGCGCGCTATGTTACGTGGGTCACGCAGCGGACCTCGGCGTGGGATATGCATTAGCTACTGCCGCTTATACTGCACATGCGGCGGCTCAAGTGAGTTTATCATTGTTATTAACAATTTGTAATCAACAAATTTGTCATCAACAAATTTGAGTAAGTATATCATTGTTATTAATAAAATTGTCAGCAACAAATTTGTCAACAACAAATTTGAGTTTATCATTGTTATTAATAAAATTGTCATCAACAAATTTGCCATCAACAAATTTGTTATCAACAAATTTGAGTATAATATACTCAAATACAATATAAATATAAATAAAAATCAAAATATAAATCAAATATAATATACAATGATATTATCATTGTTATTAATAAAATTGTCATCAACACATTTGAGTATATTATTTTTATTAATAAAATTGTCAGCAACAAATTTGTCATCAACAAATTTGAGTTAATCGTTGTTATCAATAAAATTGTCATCAACAAATTTGATTATATTATTGTTATCAATAAAATTGTCAGCAACAAATTAGTCATCAACAAATTTGAATTAATCATTCTTATCAATAAAATTGTCATCAACAAATTTGAGTATATTATTGTTATCAATAAAATTGTCAGCAACAAATTTGTCATCGTCTAATTTGAGTTTATCATTGTTATTAATAAAATTGTCAGCAACAAATTACTCATCAATAAAATTGTCAGTAGTAAATTAGTCATCAACAAATTTGCTATTTGTCATCAACAAATTTGCTATTTGTCATCAACAAATTTGTAAACAATTAATTTGTCATCAACAAATTTATCATCAACAAATTAGCTATCGCGGTTCTTCGACAGGCAGCGAAGTGTTAGTAATAGGATCCCGTTTTACCCTTCATTTTCGGAACCCTAAAAATGATGATTTTTAATTTATTTTCAGATATACACTCTCGATACAGAAAACCCTGAAGATTGCGCTTCAAAATTCAAGTCAAATTCTTCGGTAGGACTTATCATTCTACTAGGTATCCTAGCCGGTGGCTATACGCAATACAACGAGAATCGACGCAACTGTCAACAAGATGAAGTGGAGAGAACTAAAAGTTGTGTATTTAGTTAGTTAATTTACTAAGTTTAGTGTGTGCTATAAAAATCGAGGTAGCTAAGTCAGACTTAGTTTTTACATTTATTTTAAGATCAAGGTGTTTATTTTTTTGTTGTATACCCCCTCCGTAACGACGGTGGACCGTGTCGCGATTTTTTTTAAATGTTCGTGACTTGGGTTGGTTCACTCGCCCTCCCGACCCTTAGTTATCAAAGAACTTACCGATCTCCTCGTCGATCCCCGGGGGCCGAGTCTGCAATTTTTTTAAATATTGTGCCACCGTAGTGCCATCATGATATCATTATGCCAAAAACGGTAATCTACTAATCTCACTATGGTGTCGGCGCTGGAATGGCAGTCGGTGTTGCTACCGCAGAAAAAGGCCGTCAACAGAAGTAGCAGGGGAGATGGTTAGGGAGATTGTAATGTTTATTTAGGCGATTCAAAACTTATAAATGTATCATTTGTTATTATATTAAACTACGCTAATATCATCGTGGCGTCATAGTGACACCATTATGAAGTCTTTAGGATTAGTAGATTACCAAATGGGAAAAAACCGACCATTAAACTGTCATTGATAGTTCATGAACACGGCCGTTACGATAGTAGACTCGGGGCCCTAAACTGTAACGTAGAGCGACATTAGCACAAAACTCCCATAAACAACTAAAACCTATAATGCCCCAATCTCATCGCCAGCGACCGCCCTGAGCCGATGTCTAAGTAACACAGGGGACGCCCTCTTGTGCAGGTTGCTTATTTGGTAGTTCATAAACCATTTAATTGAAGCGGCTGTAACCCAATAGCTAAGGCGTTGGTCTTGCGATCATGTGGTCGCTGGTTCGATCCCCACCAACTGTACTACTGACATGACATGCATACATAAGATCACGCCTGTTTCCCAGCGTGGACATGAACCTACTCGTTACACAAGCATTTTAGCTTACAAATACAAGTAGCGTGCAAAATTCTGCAAGTAAATTAAAAAAAAAATCCTGGAACTCTGCTCGCGTTTATGCCCGGTGAGCAAAAAAAAATCATTGGTGGACGCGAAATTTTTTAAAGTTTGTGGCACTGTCCATCAGTTTTGGATACGGAGGGGGTGGATTACGGGCATGAACGGCATTTTTTTAATATTATTAAAAAGTGTACCTACATAATGCTGCTGCCTCCAATTAAGATATAAAGCTGACCCCACATTGGCCATGCGCAATGAACGACGCGAGCGCAGAGCGCCGTCCGCATGTTACATACACTAAAACAACGTGTGTGTCAAATGTGGGTTCACCCTTAGTTTTTTTACATGCATTTTATTACGATGGGGTCTGTTTTGTTGTTATGTTTTAATATTATTATTTATTTGTATTAGCAAACATAAGCTTATAAAACTGATAGCACCGGTAACCACTGATAACTCAGTGGTTACGGCATTTGTTTGTGAATCCTTGTGTCGTGGGTTCGATTCCCACCATTATGGCAGCAGCGTTTCACCTGTTTATTACAACATAACACTGCGGTCACTAATCCGCCTGCCAAGCGTGGTGACTTTGGCAAAAACCCTCCCTGAGGAGGCCCATGTCCAGCAGTGGATGTTGTACGGGCTGATGATGATGATGCGAGTGCAACCGCGTGGCGCAGTTAGTAAATATATGTAAATAGGATATGTCGTGTGCTGTGACTAGATTTAGCTTAGTTGTGTACAAATAGTTGTATTATACTGCGTCCCGCAGTTTTACCCGCGCTACTCTTCTCCAGTGGGTCGGAGATTGGTGTTTTGTAGCACAAATATACACAGATACGGCACAACAAAGTTTAGGAGACAGGCTTGTGACGTGACTTCTAGGTAACATTGTACGTAAGTGACGTCACATGAAATTTCAACGCACTGTATCTTCGTCATTTGTTTCTGTTTACAGAACGAACATTTTTCGGTAATTCGGTATTTTTCGGTAATCAAAGTAACGGACTCAATAGATTTTTTTTTGTCGTCTTCCATATTTGGGCAAGTCTATGTCTGAACAACGAGAGAGACAAAGAGTTTACTCTATTGTCTCTTTCTTTGTGTCGGATACACAGACGCTAAACCTCTTTTACTTTAGTTTTTTGCGTTAGTAAAATTTGTTTCTATATTATTAGTCCGGTCAATCTAGACCACTGATATAGTACTAACATAGATGGAGGGTTAAACAGCAACCAAAAACGGTTATATCACGCTATTCTTACATATGACCTTCATAGAATACCAGAAAAGGATGCATATATGGCGCCCCTTTCGTAAATTTGTAGGTTGTCACAAGTTTGCGATATTGTCAAGGATGCGATAGTCGATAATTTATATATCGATAGAACTAGAACTCGATTTCAAAAATTAATCGATCAAATTATCAATCGATCACTTATTTGAATTAAATGTTAATTTTTTATTTTTAATATCACTGTAATTGACCCATCATCGGTACGATCGATGCGTAAACATTATTAATGAAAAGTTTCGTTTTATTTCAAATTTTAATCATTAACCTGCTATTTATTTCGAAACTATTTTTACGATTTACAGAAATATCTCACCGTAACAATAATAGGTACATTATATTTAGATGAGGTATATTGAATTAAAAAGTCCCTGAGGGAACGGTAGCTACGCGAGCGAATTCGCACGGGAATGTGACATAGATATAAATAAGAAAAACTATTTAAATAAACAACATAAATGATTTTATTCGGCGCTTAGTTATTTATACTTGTCAGAATCACAATGTTAAAACTATAGCTTAGATTATTCTTGCTTAATTTATAAATTAAGCAACTAGGTAACTTCAATATTAGGGCATTTGACGCGGCCTGCCTCATTGCGGGGTCTCATCCGTGGGACCTTGAGGCGGAGGTTTTGGCCGCAGCATTTGGCCGCTGGAGGTGTGAGGGGGCGCGTTCTGGCCGCGATCCCTTCCCGAAGGGTGTAAACCCTCCGGAAATGGTAGGAGCGGCTAGAAGCCGCGCCGCGGAGGTGGAGGCGATTCGGCCCCATCTAAATAAATAATAAATAATTTTATCAAGTGATCTATTCTTTTACCCTTGAATTTAAAATGGGCAACTGTAATATAGACATAGCATTATTTTTTAATCGCCTCCATTTAACATTTGTGTTAGAGATAAATTAATTTATATAAAATAGTTGAAATAATTCGACTATGTTTTTTCCATTTCCAATCCTATCTAGCAACAGTAGCAACACGTCGTATCCACTTATTTCTATAATTTTAGTTCTGGGGAAATCTGTATTAAAACATAAACTACCATTATAACTTCTCTATATATTTATACAACTTTCCTACTTACTGCCTGTTAAATAATACAGTGGCAAAATCTTAACAAATAAAATTTTCTACTATTACCTTTAGATTAATAAAAATAGCGGTTACAGCTATTTTGATTTAATCTAAGTTTTCAATTTTTACCATATCGATACTTTCGATACCTACATCACTAGTAACAGTAGTTACCTAAAAACATTTCGAATCAAATATACGTATTGTGCTTAAAATCCCATCTAAGCTATGTTTTACATGTTGAAACTTGAAATATCCATGTTATATTATTATAAGATATAAGATTTATCGACTTTATATCATACATTTACCAAATAATAAAAATATAAACTTACCGATGAAATGTTACACAAACAGGATTATTTTGCTTCTTTCCGGAATGTGAAACGCATCCTTCAATATTACACGATATTTTGTTAGTTATAATCTACAACATTTACCTACAATAATTGTAATTTAATTTATTTTCGTCGCAAAATCGTTAAAATTTTTCACTGCTGCAGCGAATACACAAATGTAAACAATGTACATAAATAATGCGACTAAAATCAGTTTAAGTCACCTTGTATGACGTCTATATGTCAAGTTACTACTTTCATGCACAGCCGTATAATAAGAAGTCACAAATGTCAAAAAAGAGGTCACTTTTAAATTTGGCGTGGACAACCTTGCAACAATGTAAGCTATTAAAATAATCACTGACTCTTTCGCTCTTAAGTAAAACATGTATTAATTAGAGCGAGACCAAAAGAAGATTTTTGCTGTTGCTACAAACCAAAATTAGCCTGGTTTCTATGCTTATACTTATTCTGAGATCTAGACATTCGAGGGTACATAAATTCCCAACAAGCTGAAAGTGAGTAAAATTGTTTAAAATATAATTACGCTTACAAGATTTTGAATCGTTATCATCTCAGAATCGGTGGCTTTTAGAAAAAAAATATCAATACCTTTTTGCAGGTAATTTAATGATCTTACATTTTTTTCTACAGTAATTTTGCGAAAAAATTATCGTTTTGAAAAAAATCTCGGAAAACCCTTGACCCCGAGTACTTTTTTTTTCCATGTACCGGAACAATGGGGAATTTTAAAGTGTTGATTTTAATTATTTTTTGAACAATTTTACTCACTTTCAGCTTGTTGGGAATTTATGTACCTTCAATCATATTTTTTGGTCTAATTTGACCGGACTAACCTTAGCTTATGGTTAAAATACATTAAACCAAAATGTTATAGATGTATTTATGTAAATAATTATTATAAAATATTGTGTTTGTATGTTGTACAGTGTTTTATGTGAATAAAGATTTTATCTTGCCATTATTTGCTTATATTTTTTACCCAAATTTTATTTTTTCTTGTTCTGTACAAAAATGAAAATCGGAACCCTTATTGGATTACCAGTGCGTTTGTTTCTCTATGCCCTCGTAGACCCGAAGTCCGAGAGGCCCGCGAACTGTAAAGTAGAGCGAGAGTTGCACAAAACTCCGCTAAACTAAAAGCCATAATCCTCAATCTTCCCGTCAGCGACCGCCCTGAGCCGAGGCCCAAGTCCCACAGGGGACGCCCTCTTGCGCAGGTTGCTTAGTTTGTAGTGTTTAAAACCATTTATCTAGGCTGGAGCTCAGCTCGCCTTTATGCCCGGTGAAGTAGCAAAGCCTCGGGGTTGAGTTTGTCTATCCGCTTCAGCCAATTTTCTCCTAATTTAATGGACCAAATCAGGTGAAAGGTAGGATGGTGTAATCCTATGAGTCATAGGAACCTTAATTTGATGACGTAGTGACACATAAACCACTTTAGCCCGGATTTATTTATCGGTTTTAGGGTTGACCGAAGGGTAACAACGGGACCCTATTACTAAGACTTGGCTGTCAGTCTGTCTGTCACCAGGCTGTATCTCAAAAACCGCGATAGCTAGACAGATGAAATTTTCACAGATTATGTATTTCTATTGCCGCTATAACAATAAATACTAAAAATAAAATAAAATTTGAAGGGGGCTCCCATACAACAAACTATTTTTTTGCCCTTTTTTGCTCGATGTCAATAACGTCAACAGGTAGGTACTCAAAAATGGTACGGTACGGAAACCTTAGTGCGCGAGTTCGACTCGCACTTGTCCGGTTTTTATGTTTAAAGATGCTATTAGCTGGATTTAGCCAAAAATGTTCATACACCACTTTAGCTCCAGTTTAGCCAAATGTGCAAAATAATATTTTTGTTAAATAAGGGTCATTTTCAGGAGACATTTAAGGAAATAAAATTTTGTAAACCTTATTAAAGTGTATCTATAAGTACTAATATTATAAAGAGGGAAAGATTGTGAGGTTGTAACGTTGTAGGGGGTATCTACATACATACATATAATCACGCCTTTGTCCCATGGGGGTAGGCAGAAACTACAGAACGCCACCTGCTACGATCCTTACACACTCTCTTTGCCTCGTCCACGTTCATACATCTGGTCATACACGCACGCCGGTTGCGAGTACTACGCACCTGAGCTTTCTGAAGAACAGCACCTATGAGGTCACCTAGGGGGAATCTCTGGATCTTTTAAACCGATTTTGAAAATTCTTTTACCAATCGAAAGCCAAGTCATTCGTGAGTGACATAGGCATTTATATTTAACTAGAAAAAAACCAATACCATGCCTAAAAGATCACGTTAGTCATGTCTTCGTATCACTACAACCTCCGTAGCGTAGTGGTATTTGGCTCGCTTTAAATCTCGGAGGTCGTAAGTTCGATCCAGATAGGTAGGACAGGTAATCTTTGTATAAATTTTCAGATTTCTGTCCGGTTCTGATTGGTTGAGGGACTACCTTCCGTTCCTCGAGAAGCACGTTAAGCCTTTGGTCCTGATTGTTATAACATCACTTATAATAATCGTATATCAAGGGACGGGCAGCAGCGTTTCCTTGTGAGTTACAACATAATACTGCGGTCACCAAACCCTGGCAAGCGTCGTGACTATGGCAAATACCGTCCCTCGGGAGGAGGCCCATGTTCAGCAGAGGACGTTATACGGGCTGATGATGATGTCTTCGTATTGATCCTTATCCAAATAAATTATTTCTTATTTAAGATCCAAGAGAAAACAAAAAAATAAACAATAAACATTACGAATCATTCCTCGTTTTATTGATACACCATAAACACTGACGCTCCAAGTATTACTTTATTTTACGCAGCAAACAAAAATACACAACAATTTTTCAAATATTTGATGGTAAAAAACACCATCTTTACTAATATCATACGCAGAGTAAGTTTGTTTGATTGTAACGCGATAATCTCAGGAAATACTGGTCCAATTTGTAAATTTCTTTCAGTGTTAAATACCCCATTTAACGAGGAAGGAGAACGGAGAAAGGAGAACTTTTTTAATCATGATGTTCCTCCTAGTTTTGCGGATAAAACCGAGCGCGGTTTGTTGTGAATTAAATACAAAAGAGAATGTTTTTTGGTCCAAAAAATAATTTAAAAGAAATAAAGGTATGACCCCAAGCCTGCCACATGGTTAGTTTGAAATATAATCTTCAATACGATATTTTTTGTACTGAATCAAAAAAATCTGTCCTGCAGAAATCTAGATAGAAAGTCCTTACAAAAATATAATAAAAAATGTAGGTAAGCCGTAAACTTTAGGTTCGATAGGATAGTAAGTAACTTCAAATGAATGAGTCGATCAACAATGGGTTCATGATTGGGGACCGCAGTTTTTTTTTGACCTCATACTATTAAAAACATTCTCCTTTTCGGTCTAGGCGTACAGTCCATGGGGATGCTGTTATGGCTTGGCGTCCAATAGCTTGATTACCATTGGGAATAGGGTGAGTTTGCGTTCGTAGTCAGGTGATAAATACCAGTCGATCTGAAACAAAAAATAGTAGGATTCAATGGTTGAAAAACAACAAATTAATCAAACTGAGCGCCTCCTGTGGGACTAGGACTAGGAGTTTGGCTCAGTGCGGTCAGTAGCGGGAAGACTGCGGAATGACGATTTATAAGAGAGTTTTGAGCAAAAACATTTCTAGCAAAAAAAAAGCAAAATATATATATGTAGACGAACGGTTGGTGGAAGTGACCTCCACAGAAAATGAAGAGATCTTCTTACGCGTACCGCGGCCCCCGGCAACGGCGGATCGAAGGAGTGTCCGAGGGGTTTTAGTGGTGTAGGGTCCTCTCCTCGTGGTATGAGTTTAGCATACCACGCTATGGAGAGGGCGAGTCCCACATATTCCACTGCCAGCGCGCGAAAACGCGGAATGCGTAAATGAATTTCGTCCCGGACAAAAAAAAAAAAAAACGATGGTTGGTATGCTCGGAGGCCATGTGTTGATATTCAGAACTTGTTTATGTTCGAATTGGCTTGCTTACTTGTATTGTGCGATACAGGTTAGTTGGGATGCTAGATGTCGCTGCTGGTTATCTTGTGGGGCTACTGTAGATGTCGCTTGACTTTTATTATATCTTATGTTTTTGTTTTTAATATTACTAGCAGATTTTTTGCAATCTACTAGTATTCTTGTTAACCCCTCGTACTAAGCTAAAATGCTTGTGTTATGAGTGGGTTCATGTCGGTAGTGCAATGGGTGGGGTTCGAATCGGCGACCCCAAGATCTCAAGTCCGACGCCCTAGCCATTGGGATACGGCCGCTTTCAGACGGTACTTATAATCTCTATATTTTTTAATTATTCCACCTCTTTTTTTTCGAGCGGACATTTATGTAGTTATCCACGAGCCTTCTACTACAACGGGCATAAATTCAACCCCTAAAAGCATAATGATAATTCTGTGTCAGTGGCCGAGTACTGGTCTTCTCAAATTTAAACGCCAGGTTGACACGAAAAGATGAAGAAAAAGCATGAAAAGAGGTGAAAAATTGAATATGTAGAAATCAAAATCTGCTCGAATGCAGGCAACAGCAGCCGTGTTGTTTCCACGTAGAATAGAACACCCCATAACTTCTCGTAAGAGGCGAAGGGACATACAACTGAAGGATGGGCAGCAGCATCTATCAGCCAAAGGATACTTAAGTGCCGTGTTAGAAGAAGATGAATAGAATTATATACTGTCATAATAAAGTGTGGTCTCCATGCCTCGTTCAAGTTGAACTCGTGTTTTATCCTCTGGTCTGTCCAAATTGGGAATCTGGACGTTAAACGGGACAGAGGAAGATCGGAGTGGGGCTGTTTCGAACACATCAATAAACACCTTGCGACCGACCCTACTCAGAGACTGCCTGGTTTTGATGCTGACCGTAAATCTTGGCTGCGGTTAAACCGGTGCAGGTCAAACCACGGGAAAACAAACCACCATCTACATGAATGGGGTTTAAGGGAGTCACCACAATGCGACTGCGGCGCACCTGACCAGACCCTTTCCCATGTGGTAAATGACTGTCCACTGCGCTGTTTTCCTGGCGGCATGACTGAGCTCCACAAATACACAACCGCTGCAGCACACTGGCTGAAGCATTTGTACATACAAATATAATCCACGCAGGATGTTTGCTATACGCAATAATAATAATAAGATGTGGTACAGAAAATGTTGTAGAGGAGAGGTTGCTAATGTTCCTTCACAGAAACTGAAGATCTATTTATGTTGTGCGAGGTGGTATGCTCGGGGACCCACGGCCATTTGTTACTGTTCGGAACTTGTATATGTTCGAATTGGCTTGCAAACTTGTATTGCGTGATACAGGTTAGTTGGGATGCTAGGTGTTAGATGGCGCTGCTAGTCTTCTTGTCTATTGAAGAGGTCACTACAATGTCATTGTCTAAAATTACCCGAGACACTTTTAACCACGACGTGACAATGAGTCGATATACAACGTGTTAATTAAATAACGTAAATTGGTGTGTGATTGTGCTCATGAACATGAACAACTTTTAATATGGGAACAACTTTGTAACTCGAAAAAAGAAACAACTTTTTCATACATTTTGGTCGAGGTATTGACAATTTGTATGGAACAGCTGATTTTTTACTTCGAGTTACAATGTTGGCCTCATAGGAAAAGTTGTTCATATTCATGAGCACAATCACCACCCAAGAGGTTTTGCGTTATTTAATTAACACTTTGTTTTAATATATTTTTCATTTATATATTCAATTAAATTTATTATGAACAATACGCTGTTACAAATCATTATAATTTCGTTTCAATTATTCTTTCATGGAATAAAAAGTATGTTTTGTCAACCATTTTTTAGAACACCTTTCATTTTTATTAGAGGCAAATTCTGGCAGCGATCACTAATACCCCTTTTTTTGTTGTCCAGGGGGAAATGCTTTTACGCATTCCCACCGCCGCTGCAGCGTATTCGCGCTCTATATGTGGGGCTCAGCCTCTCCATAGCGTGGTATGTTAAACTCATACCACGAGGAGAGGACCCTACAACCTCCCTACACCTCTAAAACCACCCGGACACTCCTTCGATCCGCCGTTGGCGGGGGCGGGTACGCAAGAGCAATCCGGCCTCCTGACGGCACCCGCGGCTAATATGGTACCGCAGGATCTCCTGGGATCCCTCAACGACCCTGGCTTGCTAAGGTCTGTTAAGAGGAGGGAGGCCCATGTTCAGCAGTGGACGGGATGATAAAGAAAAAAGGCAGATAGTATTAGACAACGTCCGTAGCGTAGCGGTATTTGGCTCGCTTTAAATCTCGGAGGTCGTGGGTTCCATCCCTACGCTGGACAGGAAATCTTTATGTAAATTCTAAAATTTCTTTCTGGGTGTTGTTGGTTGAGGGACTACTTCCGTGCCTCGGAAAGCACGGTAAGCCGTTGGTCCCGATTGTTACAACATAATCTATAATAATCGTATTAAGGAACGGGCAGCAGTGTTTCCTTGTGTGGTACTACATAATACTGCGGTCACTAACCCGCCTGCCAAGCAACTATCCTGCCCCGGGAGGAGGCCCATGTTCAGCAGTGAACGTTATACGGGCTGATAATGAGTATTAGTATAGATGTCTTACCCAGTTTTTGGGTTAACTCCCCCCATTTGTAGGAAGGTGTTCAGGTTGCATGAGCCCGATATGGCTTCATTCAAATTGTTACATCTCCGGCCGGTGAACCCGCCTCGGGTTAGCGATTCGGCCATGTAGAACACACACCTGAAATTATAACATGACAATGATAAATCTGTAGAGGAACTAAACTGAGGTACTATAGTCTGATTTGACAAATTCTTTCACCATAATCATTTATCCAGTGGCATAGCTTTATTTAATTACTAGCGACCCGCCCCGGCTCCGCAGGGGTACAACGCTGATGTATCACTACATAGTATAAAACAAAGTCGCTTTCTCTGTCCCTATATCCCTATGTCCCTATGTATGCTTAAATCTTTAAAACTATGCAACGGATTTTGATGCGTTTTTTTTAATAGATAGAGGGATTCAAGAGGAAGGTTTATATGTATAATACATCAGCATTGTACCCGTGCGGAGCCGGGTTGGGTCGCTGTTTATACATATAAACCTTCCTCTTGAATCCCTCTATCTATTAAAAAAAACCGCATCAAAATCCGTCTCCATCAGGATGGCCGGTCACTAGGCGTATTTAGCGTTGAATTTATGCCCAAGAATTGCTTCCCTTTTGCTTCTAAACAAATAAATTAAACTTCTACTAGTATGGTAATCACTGTGCAAAAATGTAAATAAACCCTCACCTATGATGATTACAATGGCTGTCTGAACACCCAGCCATGTTCGATCCGCCATTAGGATAAAAGTCCACATCACCGATGGCGCTCAACATACCCTGGAAGCCCGCGTCTGTATGCATAACCTCGGTATAGATACCGTCAGTGGATCTGAACGAGTTGGAGTTGGTGATCCAGCCGGGGAGAGCGGGGTCCAGCGCTGGAACAGACATGATTCAATGGTAACACGGTTAACAAGAGTACAAGAAGACAGCAATATTCTACTAGTAATCTTTAATTTAAACAAAATTGTCGGAATGATGTTGGTCGAGTAATTTATGTTATTTTATAGAAATGTTTACATTATTAAGGATCTTCCCGGGATTTTTATTATTGAATGTGTAAATACATTTCCAACAGGATAAAAGAAAGGGTAATGGTAGTACAGCATCATGACATACCAGTAATATAAGGTACTCTTCCATTAAAGTTTCTGCCGATGATACCAGCCTGATGACCGCCCAGCGAGTGTCCGATGATGTGATAGTTGTTGATGTTAGCCCCACTGGCGCCGTTCAGCCAGTTGATGTAACGAGCCACGTGCTCACCTATTGATGTTTAACGATAATGATCATCATCATCATGAATGTATTTATTTAGGCTGGAGCTTTGCTCACCATTATGTCCGTAGCAAAAGCCTTCTGGCTAAATATATAATGTCCGTCCAAATAAAAAAAAAACATCATGAATAGGAATGGAAGTGTTGGAAGAGAAAGACAAAGGCGGACATTCCACGCTCAAATCGAGCTCGACCAACAATGGCTTAACGTGCTTCCCGAGCCACGGAGGGTAGTCCATTAACCAACCAGACCCGGAAAGAAATCTTATAATTTACACAAAGATTTCTTGTCCGGCGTGGGGATCGAACCCACGACCCGAGACTTAAATAGAGCTTTATACCGCTAGGTCACATAGGTTGTCCTAAAGCATAAGGACGGACATTTATGTAGATTGCCACAAGGCTTTTGCTACTTCACCGGGCATAAAGGTGTGCAGAGCTACTTAAATTGAGCGTGTTCCTTAGAAACATACTTAGAGAATGATATGATTAAAATATGGAATATTCCGATACCTGATCTTACAACGTTGCCCAAAGCGATCCAGTAGTCGACTCCTGCGCCGATGCTCCAGTCCACCATTATCAGGTTCACATCCTGGGCTTGGACATATGCTGAAAACATTAGGTTTAGGTTCTGGTTATTATTACACCTTTAAATGTATTTGAATACTTTACGGAAAAGTTTACCATATAAGTACTAGGTATGTTTCAAAATTGAGATTAATAAAATTCGACCCCCCGGCAGGATTCGAACCTTTTTTATTTTGTTGTCCGTGGAGTAAAGCATTTACGCATTCCCACCGCCGCTGCAGCTTATCCGCGCGCTGGCGGCGCGATATGTGGGACTCGCCCTCTCCAAAGCGTGGTATGCTTACTCATACCACGAGGAGAGGGCCCTACACCACTAAAACCCCCCGGACACTCCTTCGATCCGTAATTGGTGGGGGCCGGGTACGCACGAAGCAATCCGGCTCCCCGACGGCACCCGCGGCCAATATGGTGCTGCGGGATCTCCTGGGACACACTGACTGTGGTCCATTTGCCCAGTTATAGGGACGCCCGGAGTGTGGAGGCGTCCCTACTCCTCATGGGTCGGCCTCGAAGGGAGCGGGGCCCATGTGCCCCACTTCCCGAGGCTGAGCCTAGGGCGGCATCTAAGGTTAAGCGCCTAATGCCTTAACCAATAAGGCAACGGTAGAACCCTCTCAATTTTAAAACAAAGTATATGGCAAACTATATACGGGCGGTGTCATAGTTAAATATTTAATACCAAATGCAACTTCGGTGCCGTGTGGTTTCCGGCCTAGAATAGACCACCCCATGTCCTCCCATGGGTGTGGTAAAAGGCGACTAAGGGACATATGGCTGATGGATGGGCAGCAGCATCTATTAGCTCAAGGTTTACATCTTACTGCGATCACCAATCCGTCTGCCAAGCGTGGTGATTATGGCAATATCCCTCTACGATCCTGGTTTGCCAAGGTCTGTTAAGAGGAGGCCCATGTTCAGCAGTGGACGTAAATGGGCTGTTGATGATGATGAAATGCAAACTTCGGAGATAAAGAGGACTTAGAGACGTGTTATAAAAGAGATTGATAAATTTCAGGGTTCCACCGTAGCTTAATTGGTTAAGGCGTTAGGGTCTTAACCTAAGATGTAGGTTCGAGTCCTGCCGGTGGTCGAATTTTATTAATCTCAATTTTGAAACTTAGGATATTATGATTTTTTATTAAGCACCCGATACGTGAATTACGAATCATCGAATTGTGATTCAGTGAATTGTGATTCGTCGAATTGCGTTTTCGGCGAATCGTTCTCGGCTGATTTTCCGTAAATCACCGCAGCCGATAATATCTTGTCCAATCTTACCATGAGTGAGATGCACATTGAAGTCAGAAGTAGGGGTGTTCCACCAGCCGTGGACTAAGAACACAGTTTTCCTGTTGGCATTGAAGTTCGAGGACCAGAGGGCGCCAGTGTTGCCCATTGGGATAGGCTGGCTAGTAGTAGGATTGGATCTGGAAACAAAATATTGTTTTTTTTAATGTGTGTTGGGGCGTGAGCCTGTGTAATTTTATAATAAAAAGTGTTGGTCTCATATAGGGTGACTGGTAATTAGTGACCGATACCTAAACACATCATTGTGCTCATGATAACAAACAACTTTTACTATGGCACCAAACCTGAAATCGCGAAAAAATCAATCAGCTGCCAACCATGTTGACGAGTTATGTGAGTTATGTTAAGGGTTGGTGCCATAGTAAAAGTTGTTTGTTATCATGAGCACAATCATGTGTTTAGGTATCGGTCAATAATTACCAGTCACCCTATATATATGGGATAAAGTGGTGTTCTATAATAATAAGATGTAGTTATAAAGAGTGCCATCCAGTTCCGGCGTTAAGGGGGCGCGATAGGGCGAAGGCCGAGGGCGCCAAATTTGAGGGGACGATTGGTGGCGGTGGGATGGATCGCGGGACGGATGGTCAGGATAGCTAAATTTTCAAGCGGGGCGCGAGGTCGCCGACTTGTGTTCTTGATCTTGCGTCTCGAGCGTCCCTCGATCAAGCGACGAGAAAACCATCTACGACCGTTTACAATGTTTTAACTGCTACAAAGGGCAGAAAATAACATTCTTTAATACACGTTCACAATGGTTCAGCAAAAAATTAACTCTCGATTTTAATTTCCTTAAGTGGACGCCATAATATTCTTGTCCAGGGTGTCAGTCCCTTAACGCCGGCACTAGTGCCATCTTTCATTAATACGAGTGTAGTGATCGTACCGTCATACGCCCTCTAGGAGAACAAGCAGTAAGCCCTACTGAGCTACGCACCTCAGTCTCAGAAGCTCAGGTTGCGAAGTGTTTGGGCCGGATTGCTTATGCGTTCCCGGTCCCCGCCAACGGCGGATAGAAGGAATGTCCGGGGGGTTTTAGTGGAGTAGGGTTTTCTCCTCGTGGTATAAGTTTAGCATACCACGCTATGGAGAGGGCGAGTCCTACATATCCCACTGCCAGCGCGCGAATACGCTGCAGCGGCGGTGGGAACGCGTCAATGCATTTGCCCGCGGAAAAAAAAAAAGTTTCCGAAGTGTTTACCTGCATGAGGTTTTGGTGTGCATGTGTAAGTCTGGACTATACCTACTCACCTTGTAAAAAGATGGTACACATTATCTGTGTCAGGGTTGAACCTCGCGGCTTTAGCTATGTCGCTGGTCTTCAACCACATATCCACCAGGCGAGGACCCTCGGGAGTACTGATGTACGTGTACCGAGGGCCAGGCGGTTTGACCAGGATCTTGTCATTTTCCGGAGTGGGGAGTGCTGTGACAAAAATTATGGTTAGATACAGAGGGCTGAATGGAATTTTCATTATCATCAGCCTGTATTATGTCCACCGCTGAACATGGGCCTCATCCCGAGGGACTTTCCATAGTCAACACCCTTGGCAGGCGGGTTAGTGACCGCAGTATTATGTTGTAACACACAAGGAAACGTTGCTGCCCGTCCCTCGATACGATTACTATAGATGATGTTATGACAATTGGTACCAACGGCTTAACGTGCTTTCCGAGGCAGGGAGTATAGTCCCTCAACCAACCAGACCCGGAAAGAAATCTTAGAATTTACACAAAGACTGAAATTTTACTCAAAGCATTTATTCACTTTTCAAATTTGCCGCCCTAGAAAATTTGGCGCCCCGAATGCCACAGTGGTACAGTGGTGGATTTTAGGATAAATCCACCACTGTAGATACCCATCATGAGCTTATAACGTCCACTGCTAGGTTTATGCTTAATTGGTTAATTGATCTAGTTTAGACATGATGACAACCTCCGTAGTGTAGCGGTATTTAACTCGCTTTAAATCTCGGAGGTCGTGGGTGGGTTCAATCTCCACGCGGGACAAGAAATCTTTGTGTAAATAATGAGATTCCTCTCTCCTCCCTCGCAGTCACTCCAATATTATCTTCTAATTACCATCTCTACGCAGACGATTTGCAACTTTATCGGCATTTTAAGGTCACAGATGCTAGGGAAGCCATTGCTGCTATCAATTGGAATCACCTTGGAAACATTAGCGCGTGGGCAAATGCTTTTGGCCTTCTGGTCAACCCCTCTAAGTCACAAGCTCTCATTATTGGTAGCAGATACATGTATAACTCCACTGACCTCAATTCATTATCACCAGTTATCTTTAATAATGAAATAATAGCTTTTACCAAATGTGCAAAGAATTTAGGTGTCCTTATAGATTGCAATCTCTCTTGGAGCAATCAAGTTGCAGAGGTAAGCAGGAGAGTGTACTGTTCATTTCAGTCCCTTAAACGTCTCCAGAAATTTCTACCCTTTCAGACAAAAGTCACCCTCGCTCAATCTTTACTACTTCCTCTCTTAGACTACGCTGATATTTGCTTCTTAGATACAACGGAAGAACTTTTGGATAAACTCGAACGCCTTCAGAATCTGTGTATCCGCTTCATTTTCGGCCTCCGAAAGTATGACCATGTGTCAGAGTTTCGGTTGCAGTTGAAGTGGCTGCCTATTCGACGGCGTCGGGACTGTCATATCTTGTCTCTTCTGTTCTCTATCTTTCACAATCCCAATGCCCCTAAATATCTTCGCGGACGCTTTGAGTATTTAATACCTAGAGACAAACCCTGTCGTACTGCCACTTCTCTCCTTTTAAAAAACCCTCCCCGTGTCTCTAGCAAATATGACAACTCTTTCACCGTCCGTGCAGTACGTCTATGGAATTCACTTCCACATCCTATACGCGCTTGCCAGTCTCTTGATACTTTCAAAAATAGAACAAGGGAGTACTTTTTCTCTCAGTAATTTATTATGTAATATGGACATATAAGTTAGTAGGTATATGTAGTTTATTAAAAATAGTAGGCATATTTATTAGTATGTAGTTGTATATGTATGTAGTTGTATATGTAACTATTAGTGTGTATGTTTATAAATATGTATTTACCAATTTGGCAACAATTATTTTAAATCTGTTGTACACTTGTTATGCACTCATTATCATGTATCTCTTTCCTAAAGGTTTCCTGGAAGAGAATTCATAATTGAATTAAGCTCGCCTTTGTACATGTTGTTTCCAATTTATAACATTTATTTCATGTAATTTTCTGTGTGCAATAAAGTATAAAAAAAAAAGATTTATTACCGGCTCTGGATGGTTGAGAGACTACCGTCCGTGCCTCGGAAAGCACATTAAGCCGTTGGTAACAATCGGAGTTATAACGTTATCTATAACAAGCGTATACCAGGGAACGGGCAGCAGCGTTTCCCTGTGTATAACAACATAATACTGCGGTCACCAATCCGCCTGCCAAGCGTGGTGACTATGGTATAATCCTCCCTCGGGAGTGGACGTTGTACGGGCTGATGATGCTGATGATCTAGCTTAAACATGAGGCCTGACAGACAACAACCATTTTAATTTTTTTCTATATTATTATTTATTTCTATTATGCCGCGGTGTTTCCAACTTAGAAACGTTTGACGTTTTTAAGTCTAAGTCCCCATGTCTTCCCATTAGTTCCCATCCCACAGCTGATGGATGGGCAGCAGAATCTATCAACTTAAGGTTTCATCCCATATTACTGCGATCACCGCTCCGGCTTGTTCTTTTGTTGTCCGGGAGGAAATTCATTTACGCGTTCCGACCGCCGCTGCAGCGCTGCAGCGTAATCGCGCGCTGGCGGAGGGATATGTGGGACTCGCTATCTCCATAGCGTGGTATGCTAAACTAATACCACGAGGAGAGGACCCTACACCACTTAAACCCCCCGGACTTTCCTTCGATCCGCCGTTGGCGGGGGCCGGGTACGCATGAGCAATACGGCCCCCCGACGGCACCCGCGGCCTATATGCTACCACTTACAGTGGCCCATTTGTCCAATTATAGGGACGCCCGGAGTGTAGAGGCCCTACTCCTCATGGGTCAGCCTCGAAGGGAGCGGGGCCTATGTGCCCCACTCCCCGAGGCCGACACGCCGCCTGCGGGCGGAGGGATCTTCTTCCCTCTCCCGCTCCGCGGCCTCCTTCTGTGACATTACTTGTCTACAGAAGGAGGAAACCGCCCCCCACGACCTCTTGCTTTGGACCATCTTCGAAATGATGGTCGGTAGCGAGAGGTCGCCTCCCACCACGCCAACGAGCTCCTCCCGCTCATTAGCCCACGCCAGACACTCCACAAACGCGCACCGTGTGCTGCGCCGTATCGTCGGCACAGTCACAGTATCCCTGAACGAAACTGGCTTGCCAAGGTCAGTTAAAGAGGAGGTCAGGAGGCCCATGTCCTCATTAATGGGCTTTAATGGGCTGTTGAAGTTAATTATTACAAAATATATATTTACCAGTAGTAAAAGCTAGTACGGCCAGGAGACCTAAAACTGCCACCGCCATTTTGTAATCACTGAGTAATTATTTACCTTACTAAAACTTAAATATATTGGGCAGATAAATATACTTTCGGGGCAAACTGCTTAACACTTTCGTTGCCCGAACCCAGAAGCACGTAGAGTTTTTACCCGTTGTTGCAATCTTTTTAGTTTTATATTTTAATTTTTAATTACATTGTATGTATGTAATAGTAATAAGCTCACGCCTGTTTCCCAGCGGGGTAGGCAGAGACAATGGACCTCTACTTGCTATGTTCCCTACACACATCTTTCGCTTCATTCACTCTCATAACATTCTTCATACAAGCACGTCGGTTTAGGGTGGATCTTTTTTGACCTTTTGCGAGGATGACTCTGATTTGGTCAGAGAACATTCGTCGAGGTCTTCCCCTTCCGACTGTGCCACTCACACTTGCCATGTTAACCTACCTGTTTTGTCAGTCTTTCTTCATTCATTCTTTCCACGTGACCAAACCATCTCAACATTCCCTTCTCTATCTTCGTAATCACGTCCTCTTTCACTCCACACCGTTCTCTTATCACGCTATGCCCTCTGATTAATAATATATTTTAATAATTATTTTTTTATTCCTTTTTGTAAATACGTTTTCATAGTTATTATTTTTTTGTTGCTATTTTCTAATAATTGGCAGGACTATTTGCCATCAGTATGTCAGATGTAAGTAAGATGGCAAATCGTCCTGCCAATTTTGAACAACGACTTAAATCATGGTGTGTATTATTATAAACCGGCCTTTATTTTTTTTGTTGTCCGGTGGGAAATCCATTTACGCATTCCCACCGCCACTGCAGCGTGTCCGCGCGCTGGCGGCAGCATATGTGGGACTCACCCTCTCCATAGCGGTGGTATGCTTACTCATACCACAAGGAGAGGACCCCCCGGACACTCCTTCGATCCATCGTTGGCGGGGGACGGGTACGCACGAAACAATACGGCCCCATCATCACCAACAGCCTGATTATATTCACAGCTGAACATGGGCGTCTTCTTTACCGACCTGGCCGACCCAGGGTACTTGAGGGATATTGCCATAATCTCCACGGCAGGCGGATTGGTGATCGCTGTAAGATGGTAAGAAACCTTGAGCTGATAGATGGTGCTGCCCATCCATCAGCTGCATATCCCTTAGTCGCGTCTTACGACACCCATGGGAATAGATATGGGGTGGTCTATTCTACGCCGGAGACACGACGTTACTAGCACATTTGGACTAGTAACGTCGTCTTCAAAATTTGTAGTACATGCATGTCATACATTTTTACCCGACCCAGGGTAAAAAATATATTTTACCCGGCCGATGGTAAAAAAATATTTTGTACCCGATCCAGGGTAAAATAAAAGGTTTTTACCCGATCCAGGGTAAATAAAATAGTTTTTACCAGACCAAGGGTAAAAATGTATGGTGGTTACTAATCTTGAAAAAATATATGTATCGTTAGTTTTCAGTGGTTTCCATTCTATTGCCTATTGAACTTACGAAAGATAATTGATAATAATTATTGTGGAATTACATTTATGTTGCTAATTGATTAAGTTTTAATCTTTAATAAGATTAAATTAAGATTAATTTAAGATTAAATGTTAATCTAAGTACGTTGATGACGTTTTGAGCCTTCCTTTCATTTTGTTCCTCGATATAAAATGTGTTTTTTTTAGAAATTAGGTAAATAAGCGGCTGTAGCCCAATGGCTAGGGCGTCGGACTTGTGATCTTGTGGTCGCTGGTTCGGTCCCCACCCTTTGCAGTACCGACGTAACACAAGCATTTTAGCTTAGCACGGAAGGTTAACAAGAATACTAGTAGGCTGCAAAACTCTGCTAGTAATCTTTTTAATCTGCTAGCAATAAATGGTTACGGCAGCAATGCGTACATGCTGTGTGGTTTCCGGAAAATTTGCAACTTAAAACAGCAAAATAAAACTTGAGATTCATGCTCTTTTTGTCATTTCATTGAATATGTGTTTCATGGTTTATTGGGATTCACCCCTTTCAAGTATGTAAGTATGTAGATGCCGTCGTAGATCTGAAGTCCGAGAGGCCTGCAAACTGTAAAGTAGAGCGACAGTTGCACAAAACTCCCCTTAAATACTAAAAGTCATAATCCCACAATCTCATCGCTAGTGACCGCCCTGAGCCGAGGTCCAAGCCCCACAGGGGGCGCCCTCTTGCGCAGGTTGCTTACTTTGTAGTTTTTAAACCATTTATTAAGGCTGGAGCTCTGCTCGCCTTTATGCCCAGTAAAGTAGCAAAAGCCTCAAGGCTAACTACGTATGTCCGTCCGAAAAAAAAATGCTCCAATTTTTATGAAATTTATTATGCGAACCTCTAAATATAAATAACACAACAAGATTTTTCTAGTTCTTTAAAAAACATTTCCAGAGGGATAAAAATTGGGGAATCATAGTAAGTATGTATATATAATATTAAAAAAAAAAAAGTTTTTGTTTGCATCAAATAAGCTCCAGAACTACTGGAACAATTTCAATAGTACTTTCACCATTACAAAGCTAATTTGTCCAGGAGCAGAGGCGGTTTATACATAAAGCAAAATAGGCACATGAGTTTTTTTTTATCCGCCTCCGCGCCGCTGCAGCCTTTGCTCGCTGGTGATGGGATATGTGGGACTCGCCCTCTCCATAGCGGTGGTAGATATGCTTTACTCATACCACGAGGAGAGGACTCTACACCACTAAAACTCACCGGACACCTTCGATCCGTCGTTGGCGGGGGCCGGGTACGCACGAAGTTATCATGCCTCGGCGCGAAGGTTCAAAGGTATAATGTTACATCCGACCTTATGTTACTGAGCTCTAGATTTGTTTTGGAATCTTTTTAGGCTTCCGTGGTCCACAAGGAACCCTTATAGTTTCGACATGTCACTCCGTCCGTCCGGGCTCGTACTCCGCGGTTACTGCACCGATTGTCACGAAACTTGGTGGAGATATAAGAAAGAAAGAAGAAAGAAAAATATTTATTCATAATGCACTGTTGAAAAATTACAATATAAAATTTACAGGTAATAGACATTCATGTGCACCATAAATAGGCACCAACTTCAGCTTTATGCTAATTTATGATATCTATTAAAGATCCAAAACTTGGTTCTTAAAATGATGAAAAAATATTTTTTATTGAGCATTCCATAAAACGAAAATGGATAAAAAAAATAATCGACTAACCCCATCGATGGCACGCTCTTGGGCGGTTTTTTTTCTTAGAATTCGTTTTTTTAATTTACTTTTATCTCATATCTAATGGTAAAATTTAATTCCAAACCGACAATCCATTCTAATAATGCGCTGTATTATTTTATCTGAGTTATCCGAAATAACACGTATTAAGATAATTAAGTTTAATCATTTTTTATTGAGGATTAGCGCATTATATTTATTATGTTTCAGTGGGTGGTAGCGTATTGCTTTATTAGGGCTCCGTACCCATAGGGTAAGTGGCGAATTTACCAGCAGGCTAAGTAAGCCTTGGGCAGCAGAATTTTCGGGGCGGCAAATTAGGTCAGTATTTTTATTATAGCTAAATATATAACTAAAATAAATTATAACAAGACAACCGTTTGGGCAATAAATGTGTATGCCTACTAAAAATAAATGATAATAATTGGATCAAAACCCCGCGTATTTGTCCATTTGAGTATATTTTTCCGGACCGTCTCATGTGGGCCGTGTTGAAACCGGTAGTAAAGTAACCCACTGAGTTTGTTTTGCCGGATGATCTCATTGGATCCGGTGGTAGCATTAAAGCGCGTCCGTCGTTATATGCTCATGGTCCACCCAAATAATGACAATTGTTTTGACATATTATAGACAGAACAAGCAAATTATAATAATAACATATAAATATATGATAATATAAAAATAATTAATTTTATAGATATAAATAAATAACAAATATAATTAATTAAATTTTTCTAATTAATGTTTGACTATTTACAAGTGCCTGTAATTGGTTTACGTAAGTAAAAATGATTTTTATTTTATTTATTTATTTTATTTTATAGAAAACAAAATCTTACCGTCTAAATTTTTTTCTAGTTCAATAGAAGGAGCGGCTAAATTTGAATAGCTTACTAAGCGACAAATGTGTAAGTCCTTCCCTGCATAGGGTAAAAACGTTACACTATTACTAAGACTTCGCTGTCCGTCCGTCTGTCACGAGGCTGTATCTCAATCTCAAAATAGATAGCTAGATACCGGTCAACCGGGTTTTCTTTGACATTCAGGGTAACATTGGCCGTGTAAATGTATCTACTCGTATTTGGTGGTAGGAGGATCTCTTTACTAAATTCACCAGCTTTCGTTTCTGGAGCACATTTCCTCATGCCATTTTGGCGTTTTGTTTCCCTTCAGATTTCGTTTCACCATCACTGTCAAAGTTACCCAGAATGTCAAATTAACCCCGGTTTTCAAGTTGTCACAGATGATGTATGTCTGTTGCCACTATAACAACGCAAAATCAATAAAAACAGAATGAAATAAATATTTAAGAGGGGCTTTCATTCAACAAACGTAAATCTTTTTGCTCGAAATTAATATCGGCAACCGGTAGACGCTTTAAATATTTCCTTGTTTCAAAAACTTAAAACAATATAGTGACTACTGTTGTATGAATGGTACGGTAACCTTCGTGCGCGACTGCGACTCGCACTTGGCCGGGTTTTACTTCGATAAGAAAGTATTCAGTCACTCAGCGGTTACTATGCATGCCATTTTTTTAATAATCAATCTTCATATTGCTACGACTTAGTTTAAAATGTCTTTATTACAGTAGGGAAGCGACAACCTCTGTAGTGTAGCGGTATTTGGCTCGTTTTAAATCACGCAGGTCGTGGGTTCGATCTACACGCCGGACAAGAAATCTTTGTGTAGATTTGTTGCTTCTTCTTACATAATGCGGACGGCTAAGGAGTGAAATTCTCTACCGGGGTCAGTTTTTCCGCAACGCTATAATCTGGACATCTTTAAGGCTAAAGTGAACAGACACTTTCTAGGCAAGCGTGTATCATCTTAGGCCTTATCTTCGCCTTCCATCAAGCGAGATTGTGGTCAAACGTAAGCCTATATTTAATAAAAAAAAATATTAAGTCAAGAGCTTTCCACGGGAACGAGAGCTACGCGAGTGAAACCACACGGGAATCTAGTTAGAATTAAAAAGATTTGTTTATAGGCTCCAGAACTAGAGGTCGCTGATATAGCTTAACGGATTAGCAAGCTAAAGTGGCAATGGGCAGGACACATAGCTCGAAGAACTGACGTCCGATGGATCAGAAAGGTTCTCGAGTGGAGACCACGAACTGTCGGACGACCGCCTGCACGATGGACTGACGACGACAACCTGAGTGGATGCAGGTCGCTAGCAATCGTTCCCGCTGGACATCGATGGGGGAGGCCCATGTTCAGCAGTGGACTACAACAGGCTGATGATGATGATGATGGAACTTATGGACCGATTTCAATAATTCTATTCCTATTTCAAAGCTTCATTCCAGGAGTATCTATGCTAATATTATAAAATTAAATGAGATTGTTTGTTTGTATTGAATAGGCTCCGAAACTACTGGACCCATTTAGAAAAAAAGAAACACCGTTGGAAAGCATGTGCGTGTGAACTGAAAGACCACATTGGGAATTCGCGAAATGAAAATCCTAGGATTTAGTAGTAGACTGAAAACAATTGTAGAATGAATCTGGGAATTTGTAAACAAATATATTAAAAACTACGACCCATATAGTGTGGTCCTTCAGTTCACACAGACGATCAGCCAAATCTCGGAAAGTATCTTAAAAAATAAGGTTTTGTGAATACAGACATTTAGTAGAGAATTTGTAAAGATATTTACTAAATAATAGACCACAAAGTATTAAAAATAAAAAAATATAACGACTAAACTGTGGTCCCTCAGTCCAAATAACAAAGATAAATATTTTAGTGAATTATACTGAATAAAATTAATAAAACTGATCTTTTTCTACATAAAGTTTTAGTAAAAGTCTTAAAACATTTTGTAAAAAGAAATGGAGCAAAAATATCGAAGCATTTCGAAGATAGCGATGATTAAAACTGGTCCCTCAATCCTCTACTACACTGACATATGTGCGTGTGCTAGCAGCTAGACGAGAGGAATATCAGAAAGTCTAGTGTACTTAACTTTTAGTAGTAATTTTCTACTAAATAATAGTTATATCAAATTGTGTATTTGTTACCTCTTAGCTGAGATAATTTTATTATTTTAATCCTATGAAAATAGATAGAGCAGTGTGACCACACAATAAAACAAAATGTAGACAGTACTATTATACTTTATTTAATATATAATTATTTATACAAAACGGAAACAAGGTTGTACGGTTAATTTAATGCTATATTATATGGCTTATGCATATTTAGTAAAAAGTAGATTACAAAATTAACTAATCACTTATAACAAGATTTTTTACAAGCTTTTATTTAACTTGCAATGTATGTATGTTACAAGCTTTTATTTAACTTGTACAGATACGCTCAACCGATTGAGCTAACATTTTGCATAAGAAAGCTACACTATCCTCGTATGACATAGGCTATATTTAATTATGAAGTTCCCACGGGAACGGGAGTTACGCGGGTGAAACCGCGCGCGGGAAGCTAGTTCTGTATAAAACATTTAAAAACGCGTTTCATAGTTTATTGGAATCAACCCCTAGATATGCAAAATAGGGGTTGAATCTTTCCCTCTGTCCAGTAGGATCCACTATCTCGATCCACCAGTGGATTGAATAGCACGTCGAAGTTCACTGTGATCCACCAATTGTCGTGGTGGATCCTGTAATACTTGCATCTCCTAATATGCTCCACCAGTGGATCGAATGTAATTCAGGGAGTTTGGTAAGATCCACACCAGTGGATGGAATAGCACGCCGAAGTTCACTGTGATCCACCAATTGTCGTGGTGGATCCTGTGATACTTGCATCTTCTCTATGCTCCACCAGGGGATCGAACGTTAGATTTTCCTCTTTCTTGCCTAGGGTGGTTAAATTTAAGTTAGAAGGCAAGTTTTTTTTCTCTATTCTGTGGTTCTTATATTTTTATTCATTAAAGACTTTTATTTTTATTTTTATTCATTAAAGATTTTTATTAATTAAAGTATATGGTAGACATATACTTTTTTATTCTATAATATAAGTGCGTAAACAGACTATGCCAAAAATGATTATCAATGGCATAATCAGGCTTAAGTTACCGAGGCTAACCTAGATTCCAGTGGACCCTATTTACTTATATAAATTATATCACAGGTTCCACTGAGATCAGTGATGGATCTTACAAAACTCCCTGAATTACGTTCGATCCCCTGGTAGAGCATATTAAGACATGCAAGTATCACAGGATCCACCACGACAATTGGTGGATCACAGTGAACTTCGACGTGCTATTAAATCCACTGGTGTGGATCTTACCAAACTCCCTGAATTAAATTCGATCCACTGGTGGAGCATATTAGGAGATGCAAGTATCACAGGATCCACCGAGAGAATCGGTGGATCACAGTGAACTTCGGCGTGCTATTCAATCCACTGGTGGATCGAGATAGTGGATCCTACTGGACAGAGGGGAATTTTTAATTGGAAATTTAAAATCTGCTCCAATATCAATTAAATTTATTATCTGAGTTCCTAAATATAAATAATAGAAGAAGTTTTTCCGGCTCTTTGAATAACATCCCCAGGCGTAGTAAAATAGAGGTTCATAGTTTGAATGGATAATATTTCAAAATTTTGATCGTTTACATACATACATAAGCTAACGCCTGTTTCCCAGCGGGGTAGGCAGAGACAATGGACCTCCACTTGCTACGATCCCTACACACATCTTTCGCTTCATTCACTCTCATAACATTCTTCATACAAGCACGTCGGTTTAGGGTGGATCTTATTTACCTTTTGCGAGGACGTCTCCGATTTGGTCAGAGAACGTTTGTCGTGGTCTTCCCCTTCCGATTGTGCCACTCACACTTGCCATGTATATCTGTTTTGGCATTCTTTCTTCATCCATTCTTTCCACGTGACCACACCATCTCAACATTCCCTTCTCTATCTTGGTAATCACGTCCTCTTTCACTCCACACCGTTCTCTTATCACGCTATTCCTTATATTTTGATCGTTTGTTTGCGTTGAATAGGCTCCGGAAATACGTATTGTAGCAATTTCAAAATTATTTCTTTCTTCAGCGGTAGCGGTATCAAAGAACTAATTAATTCGTTTTCGAATAAACTGATTAAAAATAAATAGTGTGTCAACAGATTATTGAAACATATTATTATGACAGATCACCAACTGATTACAAGACATCTGTTGGCGACACACATTATCATATAGATACCTCAGTTCCAAAGTGTAACTCAAAATTAAATTCGAAATTCAGTGAATTGAGATGAAACGATTACGCATCATTTCCAAAGAGTAACAAGTCGATAACTGAATGTAAATTGATTGTTTCACCTGTGGTTTCACCCAATATTTTTTCATAAATATATTATTTTTTACTAACTAAAACTCTAAATAATTTTCTTTTTTTTCTTCACTGAATAATGTGGTTACCTAAGACCATTCAAGAGCATTTATAACAATAATATATTTTAGATTAATGCTATAACTATTAAAAGATACATTAATAAAAGTATCACTAGTCATTTAATTTTCTAATTATCTCTTGAAAACCTGTTCTTGAATTGTTATACTTTGGAACTGAGGAATCGATATTAAAATATTATTATTACTTGTACCGTCATCTATCATTTACTGTGTGAATTAATAACACTACTTGGTTTAAATATATGAAAGTGTGGTACATCTTAGTGTCGGGATGTGTCACTAGATGGCCCTAGACAGTGGCTTTTGTCTAGGTCCATTGGTTTGCCGTGGTCTGTTAACAAGAGGCTCATATTTAGCAGTGGACGCAAACGAGCAGATAGTTTTTTTTTTCTTTTGTTAAAAAAGACTACTACACTAGGGTTATATATAGGTTACTTGTTTATACTTATTTTATACGTTATAGCACACAGAAAAAGACATTAAATATTTTTTATAAATTGGTAACAACATGTACAAAGGCGAGCTTAATTCAGTTATGAATTCTCTTCCAGCAAACCTTTAGGAAGGAGACATGATAATGCAAGTGTACAACAGATTTAATATAAATTATTTTTAACAAACTTATTAACTATAAAAATACATACTAATAGTTACATATAAATATACATACCAATATATTATATGCCTGCAATTTTAATAAACTACATTACTAATTTATATGTCCATATAACATAGTAAATGACCTGACAGAGACAAAAAATAATCAGCAGTTATCATGTTCTTTTTTAATTATTTTACGGCTCAGCCCCTGGAGAATGGAGGAGAAGCATTCGTTTCAAAGTAGTATATCCCGGATGATCTGAAAATAAATTTCATGTTAATTATGCATATGTTTTAGAAAAAAAACGGTACGATTTTAGCATCACTTTGTAGTCCGTCTGTCTGTCAAGACCCTTATTCTCAATAACGCGTAGATGTATCAAGCTGAAATTTATATCATATACTGTGAAAATGACAACTGTCTATCGCGGTTCATTAGATACAGCCTGGTGACAGACAGCCGGACGGACAACGGAATCTAAGTACCAGTCATCCGTTTATACTTTTTGGACACGGAACCCTAAACAATGAATTCCAATTGTTTCAATGAATATCCTTACCCAGTTTTAGGCACAAGTCCGCCCATATGTAAGGACCCAAAGAGGTAGCACTGTCCTGCCATCGCCGTGGGGTATGTCAAGCAGCGGCGTCCGTTGAACCCTCCAGAGACCAATGACTCTGCCAGGTAGAAGTAACACCTGGAATAGAAAGGTTATCATCATTAGCCCGTACAACATCCACTGCTGAACATGGGCGGCCTCCCAAGGGCGGGTATTTGCCATAGGCACAACGCTTGGCAGGCGGGTTGGTGACCGCAGTATTTTGTTGTACCGCACAAGGAAACGCTGCTGCCCGTTCCTTGATATACGATTATTATAGATGATGCTATAATAATCCGGACCAACGGCTTAACGTGCTTTCCGAGTGTCCCTCAACCAACCAGATCCTGAAAGAAATCAAGAAATCTTCTATATATAACGTTATGAGTGGGTTCACGTCGGTAGTGTAATGGGTGGCGATCGAACCGGCGACCACCATCCGACGTCCCTAGTTATAGGTTACTGCCGCTTAATAATTATTTTTTTTTCCGGGCGGACATGCACTTACACATTCCCACCGCCGCTGCAGCGTATTCGCGCGCTGGCGGTGGGACCCGCCCTCTCTATAGCGTGGTATGCGACACTCATACTACGAGGAGAGGACCCTACACCACTAAAACCCCCCGGACACTCCTTCGATCTGCCGTTGGCGGGGGCCGGGTACGCATAAGCAATCCGGCCCGCCGCTTAATATCCTACCACTAACTACTAACTGTCAATCTCACCTCGCATGATCGCACTCCTGTGAATCACATCCAGGCATGTTGATGCCCCCATTAGGGTAGAAGTCCACGTCACCCAGGGTTGCAACGTAGCCCAGAAGACCAGCGTTAGTATGCACTACCTCGGTGTAAATACCGTCGGTGGAACGGAATTTACTATCGTGGGTGATCCAGAGGGGAAACGCTGGGTCCAGTGCTGGAAAATTTAGGTTAATTTATACTTTTTTTTACTTGTAGTATTTGATAAGATTAGTATAATTTGTGTTTTTATTTATTAAAATCTTTAGCACAAAACTGTTCATAGGCGGACTTAATGCTAAATGTATTCTCTCCCAGTCAACCATTGGGTGGTGCGGAGACAAAGTGTTAGGTGCACTGAAGTTGTAAGCACTCGTAATTAAATAAATACCGTCAATGTACTATGTTATTAACATACATAAAATATTTTACATACATGGAGACAATACAATATTATATAAAACGCATAGATGTTTACATAAATAATACAACGTCCACTGACGAAGATGTAAACCTTGAGCTAAAAGATGCTGCAGCCCATCCATCAGCCATATGTCCCTTAGTCGGCTTTTACGACACCCATGGGAGGACATGGGGTGGTCTATTCTAAGCTGGAAACCACACGGCAGTGTCAAGGAAACGTGAGTTACGTGGGTTAAACTGCGCGCTGTAATTTAATGATAGATAGACCTCTTTTTTATATAGGACTACTCCCACATTCACTCCCACCACTGCAACTCCTCTAAGCCTGTCATCAGTCATCATCAGCCCGTATAAGTGCCACTGCTTAAAGGATATTTGCCATAGTCATCACGCTTTGCAGGCGGATTGGTGACCGCAGTATTATGTTGTACCACACGGAAACGCTGCTGCCCGTTTCTTGATATACGGTTATTATAGATGATGTTATAACAATCGGGACCAACAACGGTTTAGCGTGCTTTCGAGGCATGGAGCGTAGAATTAGTAAGACCCGGAAATAAAACTGTAAGCCAGTATCAACACGGTAAACAGGGTTGTTTGTAAATGTAGAAAGATACCTGTGATGTACGCGACCTGTCCACCAAGATTCCTGCCTATAATTCCTGCCTGATGTCCTCCCAGGCTGTGTCCTACAATGTGGTAGTGGGCGGGCAGAGCACCTGTCGCGGAGTTCAGCCAGCTGATGAAACGGGCCACGCTTTCACCTGGTATATTAAAAAGACATGTGGATTAGAGGAATTTTTTATTAGAGGATTGATCATTAGCATCATCAGCCCGTATTACGTCCACTGGTGAACATGGATCTCCTACCGAGGGAAGGGGTTTGCTTGGCAGGCGGGTTGGTGGCTGAGTTTTTGCACACTACAAGTATTCTTATTAACCCATCGTGCTGAGCTAAAATGCTTGTATTACGAGTGGGTTCACGTCGGTAATGCAATGGGTGGGGATCGAACCGCAATGATCGGAAGTCCGACGCCCTAGCCATTGGGCTATATAGGGGAACGCTGCTACCCATTCCCTGGTATACGATTATTATAGATGATGTTATAACAATCGGGAGCAATGGGAGCTTAACGTGCTTTTCGAGGCATAGAGGGTAGTCCCTCAACCAACCAGAGCCGGAAAGTGAAGATGAAACCCACGACCTCCGAGACTTTTACCGCTCCGCCACGAAGGTTATAATTCGGCAATAATATCTGATATTGGCAGAGCTATAAGAACCTTCCGATGACCTAGTAGACCTGAAGTCTGAGAAGCCAAGGTAAAGTAAAGCGACAGTTGCACAAGATTCCCCTTAAAATCTAATGTTATAATTCCTTAATCCCCCCGTCAGCTACCGTCCTGAACCGAGATTCAAGTCCCACAGGGGGCGCTCTCTTGCACAGGTTTGAGGCTGGAGCTCTGCTCACCTTTCATTATCATCATCATCATCATCAACAGCCCGTTTACGTCCACTGCTGAACATGGGCCTCCTCTTAACAGACCTTGGCAAGCCAGGATCGTAGAGGGATATTGCCATAATCACCACGCTTGGCAGACGGATTGGTGATCGCAGTAACATGTAAACCTCGAGCTAATAGATGCTGCTGCCCATCCATCAGCCATATGTCCCTTAGTCGCCTTTTACGACACCCATGGAAGGACATGGGGTGGTCTATTCTAAGCCGGAAACCACACGGCATCACCTTTATGTCCGGTAAAGAGGTGAAATAGCTAAAGCCTCCTGGCTAACTAAATAATATCCGTCCGTAAACAATAAGAAGCTAACCTGAAGTAACAGTGTTGGCAACAGCAGCGGCGTAGTTGATGGTGCCTCCACCAGCGCTCCAGTCTACCACCACCACGTTCACATCCTCAGCACTCAGGAACGCTACGGAAAAGAACATTTAAATGTAGGTACTATCTACTATTTATAAATATATGAATGAATTCTTTTTCTAATTCTTTTTTCTTTTGGTTGTCATTACAATCCGTGCTGTCAGGTTACAATAAGTGTTATCACAAAAATATAATGCATAAATATTTATTCATAACGTTTTTTCGTTTGTAAAGTACTAGCATCCCGCGCGCGGTTTCACCCGCGTAACTCCCGTTCCCGTGGAAACTTAATAATTAAATATAGCCTATTATTAATCAGTGATAATGTAGCATTCAAAATGTGAAAGACATTAAAATCTGTCCAGTACTTTTTGAGTTACAAACATACTTACATACAAATTTTTCCTCTTTATAATATTACTGTATCTATATAGTATAGGTATGCAGTCCACCTACATTCCTCCTATATTACAGTCATCTTCGACACAATGTCGAGTTAGTTTCATTTACATGTTAGTCATTTTACAATATTTGTCACATTGCCATGTTCGGCACATTGCCATGTTCGTCACATTTTCATGTTAGTCATTTTACCTTGTTATTCACATTTTCATGTTGGACACATTTTCATAATAGTTAATAAACCATGTTTTTCACTTTGCCATGTCAGTCAAATATCATATTAGTCACATTGTCCTATTCGTCACCACGCGCCATAAACATACCTACCTGGCACCAGTACAGCGTTGAAATCAGCGGTCACAGTGTCGAGCCACCCGTGGATTAGTATAATTGTCCTTCTTTCGGGATTATAGTTCGTCATGCCGATAAGACCGTTGTTTCCGACCAGCATGGGCTGAGATACTGTTGGGTTTTGTCTGTAAAATATAAAACATTCAAATCAATATATATTATTTATTATAGCCTACTTACTTCCTTACTATATTTAAAAATTGAGATTAATGAAATTCGACCACCGGCAGGATTCGAACCTGCATGTTAGGTAAAGCCCCTAATGCCTTAACCAATTAGGCTACGGTGGAACCACAGCCGGTCATCGAAATTTATTAGGTAATCGCTTTGTACTTAGACGTCTCTAAGTGGGACGTTAGTGCCATCTATCGGTAATGGTCCGCATTACTTCGACAAATATCTCCAAAGTTAGATTTGGTATTAAATATTAAACGATGCCCATTTTTCTCATTTTTTTTTATTATAACTTACTTCTTCTTGCTATTCCTTACTTCCTTAATAATATTTTAAAAGCGAAAGTAACTCTGTCCGTCGGTATCTGTTTAATTTTTATCTATACTAATATTATAAAGTGGTAAGATTTGTATTTTTGTTTTTTTTTTGTGTATGTTTGTAATTAATTAACTCAAAAACTACTCTGCCGATTTCAAAAATTCTTTCGCCATTGGAATGCTACATTCACTCTGAGTGACATAAGTTATATTTTAATATGAAGTTCCCACGGGAACGGGAGCTATGCGGGTGAAACCGCGCGCGGAAAACTAGTTAATAATAAAGGAGCGATAAAGCAGGTGTAACTTAAAAAAAAAACTTTCTATGAAAAATTCTTTATTCTCAAAGATAACATACCTAGTAAACAGGTGGTACACATTCTGTCTGTCCGGATCGAACCTTGCTGCCTCAGCTATGTCACTTGCCTTAATCCATTGATCCACTAAATGAGGGACTCCATCGGGACCTTGCAAAAAAAAATATTATCCTACTTCACTACATAGTATAAAACAAAGTTTTTAATAGATAGAGGGATTCAAGAGGAAGGTTTATATGTATAATATATCAGCATTGTACCTGTGCGGAGCCGGGGCGGGTCGCTAGTATATTATAAACGCGAAAGTTTGTAAGTATGGATGGATGGATGTTTGTTAGTCGTTCACGCCAAAATTACTGAACGGAATTGGCTGAAATTTTGCACCGGGATATGTTATACGCTGGGTTAACATATAAGCTACCAAACATAAAGCTCCGACTCACTGGAGCAGAGTAACGCGGGTAAAACCGCGGGGCGCAGCTAGTAACCTTATAAGGCTTATGGTTATTCTTTTTAATGTTTGGTAGTTTGGAAACTGATTCTCCCTGTTTCCCGTACTAGTATCATCTGTATTACTGTGGCAAATCGAAGAGTAAAGAAGAAGTGAAGTTGTTTCTACGTCCACACAGGCCCCTCTTCCCCACACTGGGCACGTGCCCAGGGCCCCGCGATGGTTTAGGGCCCCCTAGTCCCTCCTCCAAACGATAACCGATAACCACTCTAAGGACTAATCGTTGAAGCTTAGTGTGGATCACGTTATGTTATCTACTCATCATATCTAATGTCACCGTAAAGAAGTAAAAATAAAGCTTATACTTCATATCTACGTTCTTTGTAAAAAAAATATTCTTATTTACTATGGTCATAGGGGCTCCATTATCCTAATGTGCCCAGAGCCTCTAATAGGTGAAGGACGGCCCTGCGTGACACTGAACTGTGACACTGAACATGGGCCTCCTCTTAACAGACCTTTAGAAGGTCGTTGAGGGATATTGCCAATCACCACTCTTGACGGATTGGTGATTGGAGTTAGATGGACCAGTCGATCGTGATTGGCTGGTCGGTACATCGATGTACGTGAATGCGAGGGGTCTGCTGGTGGAAACAGCAAGAAATTACTAGTATAATTAAATTCCGTCATCATCATCATCATCATCTGCCCGTATAACGTCCACTACTGAACATGGGCCTCCTCCCGGGGGAGGGTATTTGCCATAGTCACCACGCTTGGCATGCGGGTGGGTAACCGCAGTATAACGTTGTACCACACAAGGAAACTCTGCTGCCCGTTCCTTGATATACGATTATTATAGATGATAATAATAACAATCGTGACCAACGGCTTAACGTGCTTTCCGAGGCACGGAGGGTAATCCCTCAACCAACCAGACCCGGAAATAAATTTTAGAATTAACACAAAGATTTCCTGTCCGGCGTGGAAATCGAAACCACGACCTCCAAGATTTCAAGCGAGCCAAATACCGCTACGCTACGGAGGCTGTGTGAATTTACATTAAATTCCGTACCTTGTACGTATTCGTACCGCAGTCCCAGATCCTGTTTGCTTATGACAGGATCATGAGGGTAAGCTGAAATAAAAAAAGGAATTAGTTACATCATCATCAACAGCCTGTATACGTCTACTGCTGCCGCTGTCCACATGGACCTCCTCTTTACAAATCTTGGCAAGCCAGGATCGTTGAGGGATATTGCCATAATCACCACGCTTGGCAGACGGATTGGTGATCGCAGTAAGATGTAAACGTTGAGCTAATAGATGCTGCTGCCCATCCATCAGCCATATGTCAGGACACACGGACAGGAGGACACGGGGTGGTCTATTCTAAGCCGGAAACCACACGGCTATTTAGTTATATACAGGCTTTTTAGTTTATTAGTTATATTAGTACTAGCGGCCCGCCCCGGCTTCGCGTGGACTTTTATAGCCTACGTTACTCAGGGATAATCTAGCATTCTAATGGTGAAAGAATTATCGAAATCCGTTCAGTAGTTTTTGAGCTTATTCGAAACAAACATACAAAAGTACAAAATTTTCCTCTTCATAATATTAGAAGTAGATGGAAAGCTGAAAAGTTTCTTTGTTCGATTTTTTGTTTGTTTACTTAAAAGCGCTAATCTCAGGCACTCCTGGTTCGATTTGAGAAGTTCTTTCAGTTTTAGAAAACCCAATTATCAAGGAAGGCTTTATTTTATTACGAAATTCCCCCGGAAACGGGAGTTGCGCGGGTAAAACCGCGCGCGGGAACCTAGTGTTATAATATATTTTGAAGAAGCTTAGTTGAAACTCTCAAAGATGATGTACTAATGTCGTCACTATTAAAATAAAACAATACTAAAACAGGATAAAATAAATATTTGAGCGAGGCTTCCATATTATAACAAACGGATTTTTTTTGCTCGATACTGTTAATACAACCACAAGACAACATGCGTAGCGTACTGGAATTTGGCTCGCTTTAAATCTCGGAGGTCGTAGGTTAGATCCCCACACCGGAGAGGAAATCTTTGGGTAAATTCTAATATTTCTTTCCGGGTCTGGTTGGTTGAGGGATCACCCTCCGTGCTACGGAAAGCACGTTAAGCCGTTGGTCCCTGATGTTATAACATGATTGTTTTAACAATATCGATAATAATTGTATATAAAAGAACGGGCAGCAGCATTTTCTTGTGTGGTACAACATAATACTGCGGTCACCAACCCGCCTCCACGTGGTGACTACAGCAAATACCCTCCCTCGGGAGGAGGCCCATGTTCAGTAGTGGACGTATGGGCTGATGATGATGATTATTATTAATAATAACTTAGGAAGATTCCGAATCGCATCTGGCCGGTTTTTTTTTGTTTATATAGGGACCGTTGTGTATTACCTAATATATGCAAGTGAATCTATAGGATTGCCAATGTTACAGCTCTTGGCAGACGGCTTAGTGACCGCAGTTTTAAGTTGTAACACACAAGGAAACGCTGCTGCCCGTTGTCTGTTATACGATTGTTACAGATGATGTTATAACAATTCGGGACTAGCGGCTAAACGTGCTTTCCGAGGCACGGATGGCAGTCCTTCAACCAACTAGATCAGAAAGAAATATTAGAAAGATATCAAATGTTTTCTTAATCACTACATAGTATAAAACAAAGTCGCTTTCTCTGCCCCTATATCCCTATGTCCCTATGTATGCTTAAATCTTTAAAACTACGCAACGGATTTTGATGCGGTTTTTTTAATAGATAGAGGGATTCAAGAGGAAGGTTTATATGTATAAAACATCAGCATTGTACCCGTGCGAAGCCGGGGCGGGTCGCTAGTATTAAATAACCTTACTCTACGTCTACTGGAAGAGATTTCGTTAGAAATAAGTACCTTTTTAGTTTTTTTTGTGTGTGCGTAAATGAATAAATAAAATATATACAAATAAACATTTCAGAAAGAACAACAAAAACATCAATATAGATAAGAAACATCTTACACTTTGCACAGCAGGTAAGCATTGCCATTCAACGGGGTAATGCTGTCAGCATTCTGAGAACCTTGCCAAGTAGAATAGATTTAGAATAGTAATATTTTATAAGTTAGTTTTATTTTAAATTAGCACCTTTTACTTGTATATATGTATGCCATCAAAAACATAATTGTAAAAAAACCCAAGTCTCGTAACGCAGTTCTTTTACCGTAAAACGTTGTGAGATCTATGTAATACCAAGTCGGTTAATTTATTCAGTCCCTACTTAAGGGACCTTCTATCTTAAGCTATTACGTAATTATCTCACCTTACAGAATCTTATTTTGACCTACTTTACAGCTACACCCATAGAGAAATGGAGTGGGCTTTGAGAAATCAAAGCCTTTCTCTATGGGTTTTTCTCGATATCTTTGATGCAACAATATTAAGCATGTCTAGACATTAAATGCTTGGGTTCCGTACCCGAAGGGTAAAAACGGGACCCCATTACTAAGACTTAGCTGTCTGTCTGTCTGTCACCAGGCTGTATCTCAAGAACCGCGATACCTAAACAGTTGAAATATTCACAAATTATGTATTTCTGTTGCTATAATAACAAACTAAACATAAAATAAGTATAAATAAAATAAAATAAAATAAAAATCATTTTTATTTACGTAAACCAATTACAGGCACTTGTAAATAGTCAAACATTAATTAGAAAAATTTAATTAATTATATTTGTTATTTATTTATATCTATAAAATTAATTATTTTTATATTATCATATATTTATATGTTATTATTATAATTTATTTATTTATATTGTTCTTAGCGACACAAAATGCTTGTTCTGTCTATATTATGTCAAAACAATTGTCATTATTTGGGTGGACCATGAGCATATAACGACGGACGCGCTTTAATAACCGGATCCAATGCGCCCCAACTGAGAAGATCCGGCGAAACAAACTCAGTGGGTTACTTTACTACCGGTTTCAACACGGCCCACATGAGACGGTCCGGCGAAACATACTCAAATGGAATATATAATACACAATACATACGAATAATACACAAATACGCGCAATATTTAGGGGGGGCTCCCATACAACAAACTTTTTTTTGGCCTTTTTTGCTCGATATCTATAACGGCAACAGGTAGGCACTTGAAAATGGTACGGAACTATTAGTACGCGAGTCCGACTCGCACTTGGCCGGTTTTAGTCTATTGGACTTACTGGGCTATTGGGCTATTGGGCTCACAAATGGAGCATTCCTGCGCTTTAACATTTATCGCTCGACAGACGGACAGACTGATTAAAAATTCTGTAAGATCAAATAATTATAACAATGTTTTTTAGCTACTTAAGTGATACTTTAGTGATTTAGTCTTATACAGTGTAATTTTGACAAGTACAAGTGTATGTAAATACCTAAGTGATGAATAAATTTCATTATTTCATTATTTAATAGTTCCAAAGTAGACTTAAATTAGATGTAAACCATCAAGACTAGTAACTCTGTGCCCTTATTTACAAAATAACTTAACTTACGCACATATGAATACCCACGTACCTAGCTGGCATGGCAACACTCACCATATGAAACATGAACAGATGCGTCGTATACTTTTTTTTATGCTTTATTGATATTCGTCGCACTCGTCAAACGCCATTTATAATTAATCCGTATGTAAAATTGTTATCTCTCATTCGTTATAAATATTGTCAATGTACCTAATCGAAAACTACAACATCAAGCTTAACAGAGGATTAACATGAACTTATGTATGGCACTCACGGCCTCACTGTCAAAGGTTTTTAAAATTACGAAATTGATGAACTGTTTTTGATGGAATTTTGGTACAACTATATAATACATGTCCGATTATGGCTTTTTTTAAGACAGCTCCCGAACTAGGGAACAAGCTAATATGTACATAAGTAAATTTAAAGCTACCTAGTTAACATCAAACTGTGTATAAAAAAATTTGATAAAATGATTATATAAATATAGTTTGTGTCAGATAAATAAAACGTGGTTTGTGTGTATACCTGTGATATCACAGTAAGACTTGTTAGTTGCTTGGAAGAAAGTGACCGTCTTTCTGTGACGAACGGGAAGCGTGGAAGCCGTGGTGTAAGTTTTTCCGGGGGAATGCAAGAATGTTACGCATCTCCTCCGCCACTGCGGTGTTCCGGTACGGGCAGTGGGGTATGTGGGACTCGCCCTCTTTATAGCAGTGGAATGCTAATCATACCATGAGAGTAAAACACTGAAACCTCCGGTTACTTCTCCGACCAGGGGTCTCTACTCCTCAAGGGACCGCGGCCTCCTGCTGAGACATGACTCAAGCGGGCAAGCCACCTCCATCGGACGTTGTTATGATTGTTAGTATCCTATCGTTCATAGCACAACTTATGTACTATCTTGCTTTTACAATCCATTGATTTTTGTTTTCTTATGCGTTTTTTTTTTTACTTATTAAATTAATCCCTGTGTCGCGAAGGTCTCACTTCTCAATAGATTCACGAAAACAAAGCACCCCCTAACTACTAAACTAAACTCAGTACAACTGTTTGAATTACAGACGAATAATTGTCCCGGGTGGGAATCGAAAGCAGAAAACCAGGTCTCTGAAACAACTAACCTAACCACTTAGACACCACCTTTCAACATAATTACATCTAGGTCCCGATCTACACCTATTCCTCCATTAAATCAAACATATTCATGTACACTCATTCACTGACTGCAAATGTAACTTTGTAATCCTATACATTTATAAGAAATAATAAAGTTATTAATGCAGTTGATGAAACTGAACAACTGGACCGAAATTGCAAAATGTTGGAATTTTCCCATGAGTTTTACACTAAATTCTCCTAGTACTCAAAATTTGAAGCTTCTACGTCTGAATGAAATTTGAAATATACTAGTTTTACAAAGCTTGCTTAGTTACTGAAAATTCAGGCTCCTATCTTTATCCACAACGAAGTTATAGGGGGTCGAAAATCGGCTGAGTTGCTTCGAGAAACGATAGGTAAGGCCGTGAACCTTTTTTTTTTTTCCTTACTCGACTTGGGGGGGCACGGCAGTGCCCCCCCAAGTCGAGTAAGGAAAAAAAATTTATATACTTTAATATAATTTATATACTTCAATAAATAATCTAAATGTAAATTCTTAGAATGTATATAAAGATTTCTTGTCCGGCGTGGGGATCGAACTCACGACCTCCGAGATTTAAAGCGAGCCAAATACCACGTTTTTTTTTCGGGCGGACATATGTAGCTTTTGCTACTTCACCGGGCATAGAGGCGAGCAGAGCTCCAGCCTAGATGCACAAGAGGGCGTCCCCTGTGGGACTTGGACCTCGGCTCAGGGCTATTAGTTTCTTTAGGGGAGTTTTGTGCAACTGTCGCTCTAATTTACAGTTCGCGGGTCTCTCGGACTTCGGGTCTACGAGGGCATCGGAAGGTTATACCGCTACGCTACGGAGGTTGTCGTAAGTAAATATTAATATTGTATTATAATTATAACTTTACCTGATACCGCAGCCAAAGCAACAATCAACAGTACTATCCTTGCCATAATTACAAACATAATGATAAGAATTGCAATGATATTAAGTATTTATCATAAAATTTATAAGATAAACAAGTTGCACCCGCGATTATACCTTTTTGTTCCGGGGGGAAATGCATTTAAACATTCCCACCGCAACTGCAGCGTATTCGCGCGCTGGCGGTGAGATATGTGGGACTCGCCCTCTCCATAGCGTAGTAGTTATGCTAAACTCATACCACGAGGAGAGACTCCACTAAAACCCCCCGGACACTCCTTCGATCCGCCGCTGGCGGGGGCCGAGTACGCATGAGCAATCCGGCCACCCGACGGCACCCGCGGCCAATATGCTACCGCGGGATCTCCTGGGCCACACTCACACATTTGCCCAATTATAGGGACGCCCGGAATATAAAGGCATCCCTACTCCTCATGGGTCAGCCTCGAAGGGAGCGGGGCCCATGTGCCTCACTCCCCGAGCCTGGGGCGGTAGTCGGCAGGAACCCGCGATTACACCTGCGTTACTCTGCTCCAGTGGGTCGGAGCGGAGGTTTTTGGAGCTTATAGAAGAAAGAAAGAAGAAGAAAGAAAATACATTTATTTACGGCACATACAAGGAAATAAAAATGGATTAACAGTAGGTATTACAAGTATAATTATGTTAATCGAGCTTATTAATAATCCCTGTGCAAACTTTCATCCAACTCCGTTCCGTAGTTTTGGCGTGAAAGAGTAACAAGCATCCATCCATCCATCCTTCCATCCATACTTACAAACTTTCGCATTTTTAATATTAGTAGGATTATGTAATAATAGCTTCCCGCGCGCGGTTTCACCCGCGTAACTCCCGTTCCCATGGGAAAATCATAATAAAATATAGCCTATGTTCTTTCTCAGGCTCTAGACTATATCTGTACCAAATTTAATTTAAATCGCTTCTGTAGTTAGGGCGTGATTGCGTAACAGACAGAGTTACTTTCACATTTATAATATTAGTAAGTAGTAGTAAGGATAAGGATTTAGAAACTACCCTTACTAAGTGGGAAAATAGGGATTGCAAGTTTATGTCATTTCAGTCATAGCGATTCCAAAATTACGGTTAACTGATTCGTTGGTCCGCAATGACTAGATTCCCACGGGAACCAATTATTAAAATAAACGCTTATAATACAAACAACTAGTTTGTAAATTTATAAAAGTACTAGCTTCCCGCGCGCGGTTTCACCCGCGTAACTCCCGTTCCCGTGGGAAATTCATAATAAAATATAGCCTATGTTCTTTCTCAGGCTCTAGACTATATCTCTACCAAATTTCATTTAAATCGCTTCAATAGTTAAGGCGTGATTGCGTAACAGACAGACAGACAGACAGACAGACAGAGTTACTTTCACATTTATAATATTAGTAAGGATTCAAATAAAGGTGTGTGTAAAAATAAACTTTTTTTATTATTATATTTTATTCATATTAAACCCTCTACTTAGGCTTATCAGTAATGTCTAGATTATTCTAATCTATAAATCTTTATTTCGTACATATTGTTGTAATCTATATTTACTAAAAGTTAATTATTGTAATGACGTATTGTTCGATAATACCTATCAATTAACACCTGCAGAGTGTTAAGTAAATTATAATCTTAATTTATAAAACAAAATCATAATGAGTCCATATAACGACAACTGTTGAACATAGTCCTCCTTCTGAGGAAGGGTTTTGCCATAGTCACCGCGCTTGGTAAGCGGGTTGGTAAAACAGATCATCAACTCTGTTCACCAACCCGCCTACCAAGCGTGGAACGTAACTCAACGTTGAGTATGATAGAAGCTCTATAGCTCAAAGAACTGACAGCGATGGAGCAGAATTAATGCTTTTGAATGGAGACCACGAACTGTTGGACGACCGCCTGCACGATCGGCCGACGACCTCATGAAAGTCGCAGTGAGTCAATGAAAGAAGAGATGGCAAGCGCAGCGTGGGACGACCGCCTGCACGATGGAACGACGACCTCATAGAGGTCGCAGGGAGTCAGTGAAAGAACTGGACGGCTGATGGTGCAGAAAGGTTCTCGAGTGGAGACGACGAACTGGCAAGCGCAGTTTGGGACGATTGCCTGCACGATGAACCGGCGACCTCATTAAGGTCGCAGGGAGTCAGTGTATGCAGGCCGCTAGCAATCGTTGCCGCTGGAAATCAATGGGGGAAGCCTATGTTCAGCAGTGGACTATAACAGGCTGATATCATGATGACTATACAAGCGTGATATAGGTAGATACTTAAAAAAGGTCCTTAACGCACGTATTATCTGGAGGCATAACAGTGACCCCGCCAAGTCGAGCAAAAGAACGTCCTTTTTTCGAAACATTTCAGGCCATTTTCGAACTCCCTATAACTTCGTTGTAGATAAAACTAGAAGCCATATTTTTTAGTAACCAAGCAGGCATATAAAAACGGTGTATTTCACATGTCTACATTTACATACAACATTTAAGAATTATAACTTGTCAAGTTTAGTTAAAGTTTCTTAATTTTGTTACTCATTGATTGACTGACCAATTGTCAAAACACTAAGTATCTTCTAGCACAGAGGCCTGCGGGCCAACTCCGGCCCGCCAGTGCCAACAATCCGGCCCGCGACCACTTAAAGACTAGTGTCATCGATCTAGGCCGCGCATCTAATATCTTATTGTTGTTACTATTGCTGTGATAAGTTGAAAAAGACAACACAATATAATAATTACTCGGTCGCGCACTTTGTCACTAACCTAGAAATAAGAGTATACTTAGTTAAGGATAGAAAAATTAAAACAGTTTTGGCCTTTCGAACATATTGAAAAAATCGTTATGGCCCTAAGGCGTCAATGTTTGGAGACCCCTGTTCTAGCAGGTGCAGAAGCTTGAAAATTAGAATATAATTAGTGTTTAGTGTACCTATATATCAAGGAAAAACTAAAATATTTTGCAACTAGCTGCGTCCCGCGGTTTTACCCGCGTTACTCTGCTTCAGTGGGTTGGAGCGTGATGTTTGACAGCCTATATGTTAATCCAGCTTATAAACTATATGCATGCAAACTTTCAGCTAAATTCGTTCAATAGTTTTAGCGTGAAAGAGTAACAAACGTAGGTATGTTTGTTACTCTCTATTCAGCTTCCCGCGCGTAGTTTCAACCGCGTAACTCCTGCTCCGGTGGGAACTTCATAATTAAAAATAGCCTATGTCACTCAGGGTGAATATAGCTTTCCAATGGTGAAAGATTTTTTGAAATCGGCACAGTAGTTATTGAGTGTTGTCATTACAAACATACACACACACACACAAATATACAAATCTTTCCTCGTTAGTATAAACTAGATCCCATATAGCTCAAGTTACCGTTGGACCTTCATAACGAAATATAGCCTATGTTTCTTCAGAAAGTGTCACGTGACAGTGCGTTTTTGCAATGTGATTGGTCGGCCTCCGTAGAATAGACTCGAGTCGCGCTGCCTATGCTAGCCGGGCTGGATAATGTTGCTTTCTAATGATAAATATTTTTTTAAATAGGTAGCAGTTCCCGAATTTATTCAATGCAAACAAACAATCAAATGTTTCCTCTTCATTATATTAATATGAAAAATTAATCTAACTTAAATCTACAGTTATGGGACGTGTGAAGTGTGTTGCAGACAGCAAATCGACCCCACACGGAACTGTAATAATAATATTCTAATCGAACTAGTTTGTATGTGTGGATGTATGTATGTAGGATTGAATGTGTATCCGAATGAAAGATGAACTATTAAATGATTGCGTGAATGTATCCGAACGTAAGGAGTGAAAGAGAGACTGCGAGTGAAAGGGACTACGGGAGAGAATGGCGGAAACGAGGATTCTAGAAAGACGTTGTTTTAAGAGAATATTTAATAAGTGTTAGACTGTGCGCTAAAATAAAGAAATATATAATATCGAACTGGTTTTTCTATCCAAGATCCCTACAAATTGGGGGCTCGTCCGGGATACGGATAAAAAACTGGAATTGCAGAAGATTAGATTTGCAACACGTGGCACGCCGCGCCGGAACGAAGAAAAGATACCATACTTCTGATATTACCGTTTTAGAAAGATGCCTAACAACGGTAAAGATCGCAGAAGGAGCCGGCAAGATGATTTCTGCGAGGCTGAAGAGGATGTAGGGGAGGTCAAGCGAGGTCTGACACCCGACATACTGCAGATGACGGCGGAATTGGTACCTAAGTTCAACGGGCGCGATAAGACGTATTCTGTGTCACAATGGGTTAGTGATATTGAAGATAATGCAGCTATATTCGGTTGGTCAGCACTGCAGCAGCTATTAGTTGGGCGACGATCTCTGCAGGGTACAGCGGCGCTATGGTTGAAAGCGGAGCGACCATTCAAGACGTGGGAAGATTTGAAAGCCGCCATAACAAAAGAATTTCCCGACAGTGTGGATATCAAAACGGTCCATGAAATGATGAGCGCACGCAGTAAGAAATCCACCGAATCATGCTTGGATTACATGCTCACAATGAAAGAAATGGGTAAACGCGGCAAGATGCCCGACTATGTAGCTATAAAATATATAGTCGAGGGCATACAAGATAGCGAGATTAATAAAGTCATGCTGTATGGCGTTACTACGTATGGTGAGTTTAAAGAGAAGCTTAAAATATATGAGGCGGTCAAAGAAAAAATGTGTCGACAAACGCAGTGTGTGAATAGTAAGCAGAATAAGCAGTTCAATCGAAGCATCCCTACTACCAACCCAGGTACACGCATTCTGTGTTTCAATTGTGGAGACAGGAGTCACATAAGTGATGAGTGCCCAAATAAGATGCAAGGGAAAAAATGCTTCCGTTGCAATGAGTTTGGCCACATAGCGCCAAATTGCCCGACAAAGATGGCGGCGGACGTTCGAGCTACGACGACATCATCATGGCGACGTGAACGAGGACCGGGCACGAGCGGAACCGGAAAAGATCGACAGAAACAATCGTTGTTCGTGACGTCAGCAGAGGGAGCGGCGAATGAAAACGAAACGAGTGATGAACGGCGAAGTGATGACATACGTCAGAAATGTCACTGTCACCGCGGCGAGTTTGACATTTTGGACATAAACAATTGTGAAAATAAACTAAATATTTGTACGAAACCAACAAAATTAGTAAAAATTAAGTGCGGTAATATTGTGAACGCTCTAATAGACTCGGGCAGTGAAGTTAATTTAGTGTCATACGACTATTATACAGAGTTAGGTTCACCACATTATGACAATATGAAAAACATTGTACTTACCGGTCTAGGCCGAGTAAAGGTTAGTTCTATAGGCCAGTTTGTGACTAGTTTGGAAATTGATGGTTACCATTATAATAATGTAAGATTCTATATTATTCCTAATGATAGTGTACCATATAAAATATTGTTGGGGCATGATTTTCTTAAAGATGTTGTTACAGTAATGAAAGATGGATCAGTGTGGATGAAGCCGAATGATTGGTTGAGAGAGATGGAGTGTTTTACGTGTTTTTCTGATTCAATAGGTTACATTAAGGATGAAGCTGTCAAAGATGAGGTGGTGGCCTTGGTTGAGAACTACCAGCCATGCCAAATAAGAGAGGTGCCTATTGAATTGAAAATTACATTGAAAGATGATCTACCAATCACTCAGCGGCCACGACGAGTCTCACCCAAGGAACAAATGGAAATAGATAAGCAAATACAGGACTGGTTACAGCAAGGTATCATAAGGGTAAGCTTTTCTGAATATAGTAGTCCACTCGTGTTGGTAAGAAAGAAAGATAACTCACTAAGACTTTGTGTTGATTATAGGCTTCTTAACCAGAAAATGTTGAAAGATGAATATCCATTACCCATCATAGATGTGCATATAGACAAGTTGGCTAATGCAAGAGTTTTTAGTGTTCTCGATTTGAAGAATGGATTTTTCCATTTAAGAGTTCATGAAGATTCTATAAAGTATACATCGTTTGTCACCATGACGGGGCAATATGAATTTTTAAGGGCACCATTTGGATTAGCCACATGCCCAAAAGTGTTTAGTAGATATGTATCCATAATCTTCAGAGATCTCATAACCAAGGGAATTGTTTTGGTGTATGTTGATGACTTATTAATTCCAGCTTCAGACGAGCAACAGGCTGTTGAAAGACTGCGAGAAGTGTTAAGAACAGCTACTGAGTATGGGTTGCAGATAAATTGGGCAAAAGCACAACTTCTAGTGAGAAAAGTGGAATATTTGGGTTATGTGATTGAAGAGGGTACAGTTACACCATCACCTGGTAAAACCGATGCGGTCATGAAATTTCCTGAACCCAAAAATGAGAAGCAATTGCACAGTTTCTTAGGACTGTGCTCATACTTCAGAAAGTTCATTGAACATTATGCTATGATAGCGCAGCCATTAACTGATCTACTAAGGAAAAATAATGACTTTGTATTTGAAGATGAACATCGAGTAGTTTTCAACATTTTGAAAGAAAAATTAACCAGTAAGCCTGTATTGAAGATTTATGAGCCGGACGCTGAAACTGAATTACATACAGATGCATCCAGTATTGCATATGGGGCAATATTACTTCAGAAAGACAGTGAGGGTGAACTTCATCCCGTGCACTACATGAGTAAGCGGACCAGTGATGCTGAGAGCCGATACAGTAGTTATGAATTAGAAGCGCTTGCCATTATAGAAGGAATAAAGAAATTCAGGCACTATCTTTATGGAATTAGATTCAAGATAGTTACAGACTGTAAAGCATTCCAATTAACTTTGATGAAGAAAGATTCAATAGTTTCTACAAAAGTAGCAAGATGGATATTATTTCTACAGGATTATGATTTTACTATTGAGCATCGTGAGGGATCAAAGATGCGACATGCTGATGCTCTAAGCCGAAATCCATATGTGGGTATGATTTTTAAAGATTTACATTGTGACTTAAGACGCGCTCAAGAAAGTGATGATGGTCTCCAGGCAATTATGAATATTTTGTCTGAAGAAAAGCCATATAAAGATTTTTATCTGCATGAAGGTATATTATGCAAGGGGATTGAAAGATGCTTGGTTGTACCACAAAAAATGGAATTTGAAATTATCAAAAGGGCACATGAAAACGGGCATTTTTCAATAAAGAAAACAATAGAATCAATAAGTAAAGACTATTATATTTCAAAATTAGCAAAGAAAGTTGAAGATTTCATTGCTACTTGTATACCATGTTTGTTGGCTTCTAGAAAAGGAGGGAAGCAAGAGGGATTCCTACATCCCATTGAAAAAGGTGAAACACCACTTCACACTCTACATATTGATCACATTGGACCTCTGAGTGAGACACGTAAGCAGTATAACTACATACTCACCATTGTTGATGGTTTCACTAAATTTGTGTGGCTGTTTCCAACAAAGAGTACATCATGTCAAGAAGTTTTAAACAAGCTTGGAATACACCAACAAGCCTTTGGAAATCCAATGAGGATAATTTCTGACAGAGGGAGTGCATTCACCAGTAATGATTTCTCACAATATTGTCAAGAAGAAGGAATAGAACATGTTAAAATTACAACTGGAGTTCCCAGGGGAAATGGACAAGTTGAAAGAATACATAGAACATTAATCTCAGTACTGACTAAATTGTCAATAGACAGACCTACCCAGTGGTATAAATTGGTGAGCAGAGTTCAACAAGCACTCAACAGTACTCATCATAGGAGTATAAATACAACACCATTCGAGCTATTGATTGGGATTAAAATGAAAAGAAAGGAAGATATAGAACTTTTGGAACTATTGAAACAAGAAGAAATAAATAGTTATATACAAAATAGAGAAGAGCTTAGAGTAAATGCAAAAAAACAAATATTAGATGTTCAGGAAGAAAATAAAAGAGATTTTGATAAGAAAAGGAAGAAAAGTAGAATATATAAGATAGGAGATCTTGTTTGTATCAAAAGAACACAGTTTGGTAATTGTATGAAACTGAAAGCAAAATATTTGGGTCCCTATAAGATCACCAAGGCCAAGCGAAACAACAGATATGATGTTGAAAAAGCAGATTCTCAAGCTGAAGGACCAATTCAGACCACCACATCATCTGACTTTATGAAGCCATGGCCAGATTATACCAGTGACTGAATAATGAAAAGGTTAGTGTGATTTTCATTAGTTGAAGGATGAAAGAAGATGAATGGATGAATGTTTACATTGTTTTTTTTGCCCGTACATTATTTCGTTGGTACATGACTGTATTTCTTTTTGTGTTTGACGGAGCACTTATATACTTACATGTAAATTTTATTTACTGGTTATTTTGTAAAGATGTTGTATTAAGTTGAATAATATGTTAGAGTAATTTGGTTAAGTTTTGTTGTATTTTAATGTTTACATAAAATAAGATGTATTTTTAAGTTTATGTAAAATAAGGTGTGTATGAAAAGATGAAATGATGTATGAAGAGATAAATGAGGTGAAGGAATGTTGATGTCTGAGGACAGACAATGATATAGGACGGCCGAGTGTAGGATTGAATGTGTATCCGAATGAAAGATGAACTATTAAATGATTGCGTGAATGTATCCGAACGTAAGGAGTGAAAGAGAGACTGCGAGTGAAAGGGACTACGGGAGAGAATGGCGGAAACGAGGATTCTAGAAAGACGTTGTTTTAAGAGAATATTTAATAAGTGTTAGACTGTGCGCTAAAATAAAGAAATATATAATATCGAACTGGTTTTTCTATCCAAGATCCCTACATGTATATATGTTACGGGCAATTTGATAAGTCCTGGCACTATTAATAATGACCGGTCTGTATTCATAATGCCCGACTCAATTGGGCAATGTGATTAAAACAGCAAAATTAATCACTTTTCCCTAACATTATGAATAATGCCCACCCTATCTTGGGCAAAGTAATAAAATAGGTGAACTATAGTGTTTTTGATTATTAAATAAAATTAAACTTACTTAATTTTCATGAAAAGGTAACAAATATTTAATATGAGCAGCCCAAAAGGTTTTCGGGTGGTAAAAAAAAACCTAAACCTAAACCTCAACCAATTTATAACATTGCCCGGCTACAAGTAGGGAATTATTCATACTGCCCGGTCCAAGTGATAAATTCAAGCTATCTCAAACACTGACTGATTACATGGACCACGGGCCGTCGGGCATTATTAATAATGACCGGTCAAAGTGATAAATGAATCACATTGTCCATCGCTCTTGGGCATTATTAATAATGGCCGGTCCTTATTAATAATGCCCAGTTAATCACATTGCCCGTAACATATACATCCACACATACATACTTTCGCATTTATATTAGTAGGATTGCAGTCCAGAGCGCCTAGACAAAATGCATCTACAGCGAAGTGATCGCCAGCAGAAAATCGCTAACGTAAATGTATGTATATGTATATTTGACATTTGTCACTTGACGGCTGCGGGAGAAAATAACGGGCGTTCATTGGTTGATTCTTTTTTAAACAAGCAATTCTTTTCTTTCAATTTTCAGTTGCGTAAACTACAGTTAAATCGACAAAAATCTATTTATTACAATTAATTTACTAATTATTTACAAGGTGTAACGGAAAGGGAAAAATTAATTATACATAGAAAGAGCAAGGCTTCTTTGGATCATAACAAACGATATGGCAAGGGTTATTTAATCCTATCTCTACAAGTCCGGAAGTAATTATTTTTTTAAATTCATAGATACCAGAAACCAAACTTTTCAAATTGAAATAAATACATCACTAGCATTCAATCAGCTGATCGATGTCAACGAACTGTTTGCAAGTAAAAATAAACCTCTTACTCCTGGTATTTCTGAATAAAGGGTTACGCATTTTATTTTGAGTTGAAACCCTTGCCATCTATGATCCAAAGAAGCCTTGCTCTTTCTATGTATATACCCTTTCCGTTACACCTTGTATATATAAAAATTAATCCCTATTTCCCTTGGTCACGGCATCACGCGAGAGTGGCTTATTCTTATTTTGTTGTGTTTGTTATTGACAGAAGAAGGCTCTTCCTACTTATACATATTATAAACGCGAAAGTTTGTAAGTATGGATGGATGGATGTTTGTTACACTTTCACGCAAAAACTACAGGATGGATTTGGCTGAAAGTTTGCACGCGGATAGTTTATAAGGTGGAGTATCATATAGGCCACAAAATATCACGCTCCGAGTAGAGTGAAACCGCGAGGCACAACAAGTATGAAATAAAAAAATAAGAAAATTGCGCGGATAATTAGGAACATTTAAGAATACTTTACCACCATATAACATTTTCCACGTTAAGGTTACTTAACTTAGCGTTTTTGACGATATTAACTTTTTTATTGTAATCTTATGGCGATTGACATAACATTGTCAGAATACGTGCTGCACTCAGTGCACATCACGGTTAGTTCAGAGCTATCACGCAATAACATTTTCAATTTATTATAGAGTTGTAGTTATGACAAAACAACGTCTGTCGGGTCTAGCTAGTTAACTGTATAAATGCTAGACAGCATTTATTTAAATGGTAAACTAATTTTAAAATATAGTATTTTGTCCATTTAATTGTCACTGTATTTTTCACAATAGTTATTACAAACACATTGAACAGCCAATTAAAATCGCTATGCTATCTAAAATGTTTAAGAAACCGAAATCTGTACGATAGAATCACTTGTTTCAAAGTAGAATCAACTAATTTAAACATTAACCATAATTTCTCCTGCGCCAGCTTAATCACCTGACAAATGTCAAGTACTTACAATACATTTGCATTAGCGATGTTTTGCCAGCGATCCCTACGCTGTAGCGGCGTGTTGTCTAGGTCCTCTAGTTTTCCATGGTCTGTTAACAGGAGGCTCATATTTAGAAGTGGACGTTTTTTTTATTTAACGATTACTAGCAGTTTTTTGCAGTCTACTAGTCTAGTATTATTGTAAACCCCTTGTGCTGAGCTCAAGTGCTTGTGTTACGACTGGGTTCACGTCGGTTGTGCAATGGGCTGGGTTCGAACCGGCGACCTCAAGATCAGAAGTCCGACGCCTTAGCCATTAGGCTACGGCCGCTTCTAAATGGGAAGATAGAGAACATTACAGTTAAATTAAAATCTCAGTCGTAGTTCAATCATTTAATTATTGAATTTAGTTATAGTTATCATGTTCTCTTTCAATTCTTTTACAGCTCAGCCCCTGGAGAATGGAGGAGCAGCATTCGTTTCGAAGTAGAATATACCGGAAGATCTGAAAAAAAGTAAATTAGAAAAATTTTAACACATTTTTACTCCTTGGCGTAGCGGTTAAATGGTCTTGGGTCAGATGCCCGCGCCGGACAAAAAATCTTTGTGTAAAATGTAAGATTTTCTATCTGGTTGCTAGGGGCTACCCTACGCGCCTTGGAAAACGCCGTAAGTCATTGGTCGCGATTGTTATAACATAATCTATAACAATCGTTTAACAGTGAACGGGCACCAGCGTTTCCTTGTGTGTTACGGTATAATAATGTGGTAACCAATCCGCCGGCCAAGCGTGGTGATTATGGCAAAACCAATATCGACTGATATATATTATGGTAAGGCATATATATTTTGAAAGCATTTAATATATAACTGTATAAGCCGAAACAGTAATAACAGCCAAGTGCGAGTCGGATTCGCACAAGAAGGGTTCCGTACCAATATTTGGCAAAACCATTTCAGGTAGTCCAACTGTTATTTTTGGTTGTGCAATTTCCGAGCGAAAAATGCCATTAAAATCACATTTTTTGTATGGACCTAACCCCTAAATATTTTTTGCATGTTAATTTGTCTAAATTAAGTTAAGTACTAGAAATAACTGTTAATGTTAGCTAATTGTAAAACACTATAGTGTACTGGGCGATCTGTTGTATTCATCTCTTTACATAATTATATAATCCATCTCTTTACATAACAGTAACACGTGGTTGGCTAAACTAACACGTAATACCTATTTAAAAAAGGCAATAAGGTAAATCTACTCAATTGCCGGTAATGTCTTGGGGCTCTGGGCACTTGAGCCCCGAGGCACTGCCTCGCCCAGCCCTTCGGTAGCTACGCCTGTGTACCGATCGTTTCAATGAATATTCTTACCCAATTTTAGGCACAATTCCGCCCATATTTAAGGTCCCAAAGAGGTAGCACTGTCCTGCCATCGCTGTAGGGTAGGTCAGGCAGCGGCGCCCAGTGAACCCTCCAGAGACCAATGACTCAGCCAGGTAGAAGTAACACCTGGAAAAATGCATAATTGTTATATTATTTACTTAATTGTGATTACACTTGACCTAACCTCACCTAATGTGACTGCTTCTAATCCCACCCACTCACCCACCATTGCAACTCCTGTAAGCCAGAATCAACAGGGGCACACACTGGAAATGGCAATGAGGACCGAGGCTCACTAAGTCTCGGGAAAAAGTTAAACTGCCTTGGGACCCGCAACGAATTTAATCAGAAAGAGAATAGGAGGAGTTAGAAAGACTTAAGTTTCCACTTCCCTCCATTACAAAGCGGAGACAGTACAAAATAACGAAATATAAAATAAGACATAAGTAGTCTTCAGGGGCAATTTACAACTAGAGAAGCCAGTTGTAAAGCACCACGAACGGGTAAAAAATTACGGGAACAACACGTGAGCTATTGTTTTTGATTCCAGTTGTAGGTATGGCAAAAGCGTCTAAAAGCACGGAAATTATTTTTGGATGCCACAAGATCCATGTAGTAAACAACCCCCGAGGAAAGCTATCCAGCAGAATTTAACGCTTCTAATGCCAAAGACTACACTTCCTGATAATATGATGGATGTTTTGTTCATAATTGCAGTTGGAGGATGAGCATTGACATAACGGTGTAACTTATCGTCTTACAGCGATCAACATCTCTCTAAAACTCTGGTTTACCAAGGAATGTTAAGAGGAGATCCAAAATTAGTTGACTAGTAGGCCAGTAGTCATGTCATGTTCAGCAGTCGACGTTAACGGGCTGATAAACAGAAAGAAAAGAAAAGAAGAAGCTTCGACTTCAAATAATCACCTCGCGTGATCGCACTCCTGTGTTGAACATCCAGGCATGTTGATGCCCCCATTAGCGTAGAAGTCCACGTCGCCAAGGGTCGCGATGTAGCCCAGGAGACCAGCGTTTGTGTGCACTACTTCGGTGTAGATACCGTCGGTGGAACGGAATTTATCATCGTTGGTGACCCACAGGGGAAATGCTGGGTCCAATGCTGGAAAAATATGATTCATTAAAACATTAGTTCACCGTGTGATTTTTTATTTAAAATATTCCTCCCCATATCTTCCTACGTTGACAATAACAACGTTGCGGTTTAAAAGAAGATGTAGTAACAAAAATTGAAAAGAGTATGCTTAGGTGGTTTGGTCATGTGGAAAGGATGAATGAAAGGCGAGTAACAAAAGGTATTGACAAGGCAGATGTGAGTGGAAACGCCGGGAGGGGACGCCCTAGAAAGCTGACTCATAGGTGATGTTCTTCAGAAAGGTCAGGTGCGTAGTACTCACTACCGGCGTGCGTGTATGAGCAAATGTATGAACGTGGACGAGGCCAAGGGAGTGTGTTAGGATCGTACCCCCATGGGAGAAAGGTGTGATTATATGTATGTATGTATATCTTCCTATGGGTCTCGTAAAAGGTGACTAAGGGACTAATACAGATGATGAATGATGGACAGGGCCGAAGTCTATAACAGGAAGTATGTGACCTATTGGATAATTAATCTAAAACCAGATACTTTATACATGAACTCTATTTAACTTAAGACCTCACAAATGGTCTCACGCTCAAAAATTTACATCAAGACGGCCATCAAATGGCGGAAAATCTCAATAGCGACTTGCAACTTATTTTGAATTACGCCATCTATTAACATCAAGATGAACGAAAACAAAATGTCCTACCAATGTACGTAAACAGGGCCCCTAGTCTTCTATCGTAATGGCGTGTCCATGAATTATTATCAATGACAGTTCAATGGTCGGTTTTTTACCATTTGGTAATCTACTAATCCAAATGACGTCATAAAGGTGTCACTATGACGCCACGATGACATTAGAGTAGTTGAATATAATAACAAATGATAAATTTATATGTTTTGAAATCGCCTCAATAAACATTACAATCTTCCAAACCATCTCCCCTGCTACTTCTGTTGACGGCCTTTTTCTGCGGTAGCAACACCGACTGCCATTCCAGCGCCGACACCATAGTGAGATTAGTAGATTACCGTTTTTGGCATTATGATATCATGATGGCACTACGGTGGCACAATACAATACCCTGATGAAAAGCAGCGTCTATCAGCTCAAAGATATTTCTATCTTACTTCAAGTCCGTCACTTGGGTGATACAAATAAAACGTTGGTAACGAAGTTGTCACTGTCAATCTAACGTATGGCAGTTGTTACTGTCAATATAACGTAGGACAGTTGTTACTGTCAATATGGCGTATGACAGTTTGTCACTGTCATTCTGACGTTGACAGTTTGATAGGTGCATTCTAGTTGGAGACGTGTTCTAATGTTTATAAAGTAATCCATGTTAGTGAGTGATCTAAATGTTAGTGTTGGACTAAATTTTTTTTAACCTACATTATATGTTTGTAACGTAGGCTATATTTAATTATGAAGTTCCTAAAGGAACGGGAGCTACCCGGGTAAATCCGATAGTATACATACTCCTGGATAACATAGCTTTCTAATCGTGAAAGATTTTGTTCGGGCCAGTGGTTTCTGAGTTTACCGCGTTCAAGCAAACGAACTCTTTAGCTTTAGATATTCGTATAGATAGATTATTTTAATGTATGAAGGTACATAATATATAAATATACAGTTTGTTTGTTTATTTACTTGAGCGCGTTTATCTCAGAAACTACCAGTCGGATTTGACAAATTCTTGTGTTACGTAGCCCATTTATCAAGGAATCTCAAGGTTATATTCAATTATGAAATTCCTACGGAAACAGGAGCTACGCGGGTGAAAGCGCGCGCAGGAAACTTGAGGTAAATAAACCAAGTGATCTGTAAATGTATAGAAGAACCTACCTGTGATGTACGCAATCTGTCCGCCAAGATTCCTGCCTACAATTCCTGCCTGATGTCCTCCCAGACTGTGTCCGACAATGTGGTAGTTGGCGGGCGAAGCACCTGTCGCGGAGTTCAGCCAGCTGATGAAACGGGCCACGCTTTCACCTGGGATATTAAAAAGACATGTGGATTACAGGATAAAGCCCTGATAATGTGACTTCATAATCATCATCAACCCATATAACGTCCACTGCTGAACATGGACCTCCTCTTGAGTAAGGTTTTTGCTTGGCAGGCGGGTGTTGGTGACCGCAGTATTATGTAATAACACACAAGGACTGCTGCCCGTTCCTTGATACACTATTATTATAGATGATGGTATAACAATCGGTATAGACCTTCAACCAACCATCCGATGTCCTCGTAGACCCGAAATCCGAGAAGCTCGCTAACTTTAAAATATTACAGTTCACAGGCCTCTCGGACTTCGGGTCTTCTCGCTCTTTGAAGGTTCTTGAACCTCGGCTGAGGAAGGGCACTGGTTTAGGGTTGAATAATTATCACTTTTAGTATTTTAGGAGAGTTTTGTGCAACTGTTGCTCTACTTTACTTCAAACAAGAAAGGCTTACCTGAGGTAACAGTATTGGTAACAGCCGCGGCGTAGTTGATGGTGCCTCCACCAGCGCTCCAGTCTACCACCACCACGTTCACATCCTCAGCACTCAGGAACGCTACGGTAAGGAATATAAAAAAAATTCAAATGTTCTTATTAGGTACAGTATACTCCGCTCCAAAACATAGTTTGCAGATGTAGGCCGCACATACCGTAGGCCAATAGCTAGGACGTCGGACTTATTATCGCCGGTTCGATCCTCAACCATTGAACTACCGACGTGAATCCACTCGTAAATCAAGCATTTTTGCTTAGCACGAGGGGTTAACAAGAATACTAGTAGACTGCAAAACGCTGCTAGTAATCTGTTTAAAAAATATTTAGCGACATCTACAGTAGCCGCACAAAACTACTAGTAGACGAGCAGCGCCATCTAGCACCTAGCATCTTAACTAACCTGCATCACGCAATAAAAGTTCGCAAGCCAATTAGAACAAATACAAGTTCCGACATAATAAAGAATGTCTTTGAATGGCAGAATAAGGAATAGCATGATAAGAGAAGGGTGTGGAGTGAAAGAGGACGTGATTACGAAGATAGAGAAGGGAATGTTGAGATGGTTTGGTCACGTGGAAAGCATGGAAGAAGAAAGATTGACAAAACAGGCATACATGGCAAGTGTGAGTGGAACAGTCGGAAGGGGAAGACCTCGACGAACGTTCTCTGAAAAAATCGGAGACATTCTCGCAAACGACCCTGGACTCTGAACCGACGTGCTTGTTTGTAGAATGTTATGAGAGTGAATGAAGCGAAATATGTGTGTAGGGATCGTAGCAAGTGGAGGTCCATTGTCTCTGCCTGCCCCGCTGGAAAACAGGCGTGAGCTTATGTATGTATGCACAAGTTCCGAAAAGTAACAAATGGCCGTCGGCCACCGGGTATACTACCTCGCCCGGCAAAGAAGAACCATTCCTCTGCAAATGAAATAAATACCGTACCTGGTACTAGAACAGCGTTGAAGTCAGAGGTAACAGAGTCGAGCCACCCGTGGATTAGTATAATTGTCCTTCTTGCGGGATTGTAGTTCGTGATGCCGAGAAGACCGTTGTTTCCGATGAGCATGGGCTGGGAGACTGTTGGGTTTTGTCTGTAAAATATAATACATATCAACATAATAATATCATTATCATAAGCCCGTTTGACGTCCGCTGCTGAATATGGGCCTTCTCCCGCGGTCTTTATGCCCAGCATATAATAAAATATCAGACTATGTAAATGACAGAAGGGCATGGGAGTAACTTGTTCTGGAATGACACTGCTGGTTCACAATATTGTAAAAGTAATGATACATTGATTTAAAAAAAAGGATTCCTCTGAGTGGTAGGAAAAGAAATGGACGCTTCATAAGAACATGATTAAATTTTTTGAATTGTTTATGAATAAAGAAATTTTGACTTTGACTTTGCAAAGTAGCAAAAGCCCGTGTATACGACATTATGTCCGTCCGAAGAATATATTTGTTCTATTGAGATTCTGGTGTCGAATTAAATGATATTTTCCCAACTTGAAAATGTGAAACGCGCTCAAAGAGAATTCACTTTAAAAATTCTATAGAAAACATACCTAGTAAATAGGTGATACACATTCTGTCTGTCCGGATCGAACCTGGCTGCCTTCGCTATATCGCTCGCCTTAATCCACTGATCCACTAAATGAGGGACTCCCTCCGGACCTATAAAAATAACAAAATTAAAAAAAAAACGAATTAAATGAAAAAACGGCTCCAAAAAAAATTATTTAAAAAATCTCCGCGGCGCAAATTTATTTGGAGAGCGAGAGTCATGGAGGTCGTACATTTAATCCCCACGCCATCCAAAAAATCTTTATGTACATTCAAAGATTTCTTTCCGGCTCTGGTTGGCTGAGGGACTACCTTCCGTGCCTCGGAATGCAATTTAAACCGCTGGTCCTGATTGTTATAACATATAACAATCGTATACCAGGGAACGGGCAGCAACGTAACCTTGTGTGGTAAAACATAATACTGCGGTCCTCAACCAGGGAGGAGGCCCATGTTCAGCAGTGAACGTTATAAGGGCTGATGATGATGATGATGATGAATATCTATACTAATATTATGAAGAGGAAAGATTTGATTGTTTGTTTGTATTAAATAGGCTCCGAAACTACTTGACCGATTTGAATAATTCTTTCACCGTTGGAAAGCTACACTATTCCCGGATGACATAGGCTTTATTTAATTATGAAGGTCCCACGGTAACTGGAGTTAAGCGAGTGAAACCGCGCGCGGGAAGCTAGTATTAATCTAATTTGATGTAATGCATGATGTGATTTCCTGTAACTAGAAAAGCACCAGGTTTATTTTAAAATTAAGATCTTAAGCATGTAATGTGCATTCTTTGTAGGAAATCCTCTATAAATCCTACTAATAATATAAACGCGAAAGTTTGTAAGTATGGATGGATGGATGTTTGTTACTCTTCCACGACAAAGCTACTAAACGGAATTGGTTGATATATGCGCTAGGTTATACGCTGGATTAACATATAGGCTACCAAACATCACGCTCCGACCCACTGGAGCAGAGTAACGCGGGTAAAACCACGGGATGCAGCTAGTAAATAAATAAATTTGATTTCATACCTTGTACATATTCGTACCGCAGTCCTAGATCCTGTTTGCTGATGACAGGATCATGAGGATAAGCTGAAATAAAAACGAACGAAAAACGTAAAAAAGTGTGAAGTAGGTATGTTGATTCGAAAGGCTAGGGAGGCGATGAGAGCACCTCCGAGCCTCTCGGAAAGCTGAAGAGTTTGTTTGTGTGCTTGAACGCGCTAATATCAAGAACTAATAGTCTGATTTGAAAAAATATGCCAGTGTTAGATAGCCCATTAATCGAGGAAGGCTATAGGTTATATTTGACTATGAAGTTCTTACGTGAACAGGGCCTCGAGTCTACTATCGTAACGGCGTGTCCATGAACTGTCAATGACAGTTCAATGGTCGGATTTTTCCCATTTGGTATTCTACTAATCCAAATGACGTCATAATGGTGTCATTATGACGCCACGATGACATTGGCGTAGCTTTACATTAGTTACGCCAGGGAAACCATGCCCGTGAAGTTAGTCAATTTATTAGTTAATTATGAAATTCCCACGGGATTACTGGCTTACAAGAGTTGCAGTGGTGAGAGGGTGGGTGGGATTAGACCCATATTTTTTTTTAGAAAACATTACTAGCACAATATTAGTAGCGGCCGTAGCCCAATGGCTAGGGTGTCGGACTTGTGATCTTGTGGTCGCTGGTTCGATCCCCACCCACTGCACTACCGACGTAAACCCACTCTTAACACAGGCACTTTAAGCTTAGTACGAGGGGTTAACAAGAATAGTAGTAGACTGCAAAACTCTGCTAAAAATGTTTAAAAAAAAAAAAAAAAACCCATGGGTGGGGATCGAACCGGCGACCACAACAAGATCACAAGTCCACCGCAAATACCCAATGGGCTACTTTAAAAAAAATGTACGCATTAAATAATTATATAACTTTACCTGATACCGCAGCCAAAGCAAAAACCAACAGTACTATCCTTGCCATAATTACAAAAACAATGATAATAATTACAATGATTTTAAGTATTTATCATTAAATTTATAAGATAAACTGCCTGTGCCCCGCGTTTTTACTCACGTTAAATTTTGTTCCAGTGATAATGTTTTGTACATACATAAACTCATACATAAGCTCACGCCTGTTTCCCAGCGGGGTAGGCAGAGACAATGGACCTCCACTTGCTACGATCCCTACACACATCTCTCGCTTCATTCACTCTCATAACATTCTTCATACAAGCACGTCGGTTTAGGGTGGATCTTATTTGACCTTTTGCGATTTGATCAGAGAACGTTCGTCGAGGTCTTCCCCTTCCGACTGTGCTACTCACACTTGCAATGTATACCTGTTTATTAGTTTATTTGTTTGCTTTGACGCGCTAGTTTCAGGAAGTACTGGTCCGATTTGCAAAAAATAATCAGTGTTAGATTAATCTATTGTCGAGGAAGGCTATATTTAATTGTGTAGTTCCAACGGGAACCAGTTACGTGGGAAAAAGCGTGCGCGGGAAGCTTAGTTTTATAAAACCGTGCGCGGGAAGCCTAGTTTAATAAAACCGTGCGCGGGAAGCCTAGTTTATTAAAACCGTATCAAAACGTAAAAGACACTCTGGAAATAAAATACAAATTAATATAAATACTCGCCAACCCGACAGATGTTGTCCTGTCTTAACTAAAACTCTAAACTAAATTGAACTTTTTATATTTGGCGTGATAGCTCTGAACTAACCGAGATGTGCACTAAAGCAGCACGCACGCATTCAGTGTTAACGTCAAACGCCATAAGATTACAATAAAAAAGTTTATTTTGTCAAAAACGCTAAGGTTACATTAGAAACTGTTATATGGTGGTAAGGTATTCTTACATTTTTCTAACTATCCGACCAATTTTCTTTCATAAGAACCTTTTCCTGACAATAACAAGCACAAAAAAAAAGGATTAGTGAAATCGACCCCGCCGTTCACGAGTGATGCCTTAACCAAGGGAAATAGGGATTCATTTTTAACACGCTTTTATTAGCTTGGGTTTGTATGTAGGTATGTAACGGAATTTTTGAACTTAATTTTCACCAGTTTCCAGAAGTCTGATTAATTTGAAACTATGCATACATATCAAGGACCGATGACAATGCAATAATGTCCGTGTTTGTTGTTTGTTTACACAAATTATTTTTGTTTAATTTTATCTACGTACCGTTTTTTTTTATTAATTTTATATATTATATTTATTTAATTTTAAATATTGTTTCTCAGTAAGTGAATTATGTATGCAATTCTTCATGAGAAATAAAGTTGTTCTAAACCCAAATAATTTGATAACAGTTTCCCATTATCCTTAAAAAATAAAAAATAAGTAAAAGTGAAAAGCGTGGGGTGCTTGATAAAGTAAATGTCACAATCATTCTTTGGCAACTATCTATCAGAGGAGAGTTATGAAAAGTGGTAAAATGCACCCCACGCTTTTGACTCTGAATTAAATTATTCTGTTAATAACTTTAACTTTATTATAATTTTATTTTGAGGTGAAACTTATTTTCTTTTTTTTAGTTCGGTTAGCTATAAAATCGTGTTTTTTTAGTTTTTTTTAAACTATTATTTATTATATATATATATAAATCAATCAATGTTATCATATATGTATTATTATAACTAGATAACAAGGCTAAATATAAAATTGCGATTCATCCACGCACGTTCCACGAGGGCTGACATTTACTTTGTTTAGTCTTCTAGGCCTATTCTATCTTTCCATCGTCATCATTATCATCAGCCTGTACAACGTCCACTGCTGAACTGGGCCTCCTCCCGAGGTAGGGTATTTGCCATAGTCAGCACGCTTGGCAGGCGGGTTGGTGACCGCAGTATAACTGTACCACAAAAGGAACACCTATCCATACTTCCCTACTACTCCTACTAATATTATAAACTAGCTGGCCCGGCAAACTTCGTACCGCCTCAAAATCTACGCGGTGTCCTACATCTACCCTACCCTATCCCTATTCTACCTCTACCCTACCCCTACCCTACACCTACACTACCCCTACCCTACCCCTACCTGTACCCTACACCCACCCTACCCCTACCCTACACCTACCCTACCCCTACCCTACCCCTGCCCTACCCCTAACCTACCCCTACCCTACCCCTACCCTACCCCTACCCTACCCCTACCCTACCCCTACCCTACCCCTACCCTACCCTACCCATACCCTACACCTACCCTACCCCTACCCTACCCCTATCCTACCCCTACCCTACCCCTACCCTATACCCTAAAGTCCTATCCTATGTCCTTCTCCCAGTTCTTAGCTACCTCCCTACCAATTTTCAGCCAAATCGGTTCAGCCGTTCTTGAATTATAAATAGTGTAACTAACACGACTTTCTTTTATATATATAGATAGATGTGTGTAAGTCCCGATTGGTATAAAATCATATATAATAATCGTATATCAAGGAACACGCAGCAGCGTTAACTTGTGTAGTAACACTTAATACTGCGGTCACCAACCCGCCTGTCAAGCGTGGTGACTATGGCAAATACCCTCCCACGGGAGGAGGCCCATGTTCAGCAGTGGACGTTGTACGGCCAGATGAGGATGATGATGATGATGATGATGAATGTAAGTTATATTGTTACGCTTTCAGGCGAAAACAACTTAACCGATCATCATGAAACTTTGTACCTATGACACTCGCAAATTCTTTACCAGTAGAAAGCCACTAGCGTGGCCTTCTACAATCGGTTCAGACGTTCCAGAGATTTCTTCCTACAAACTCACAAACAATTCATAAACTAGATTCCCGCGCGCGGTTTCACCCGCGTAACTCCCGTTCCCGTGGGAACTCCATAATTAAATATAGCCTATGTCACTCGGGGTGAATGTAGCTCTCCAACGGTGAAAGAATTTCTGAAAACGGCCCACATAGCTCAGTAGTTTTTGAGTTTATTCATTACAAACACACACACACACAAAAATACAAAAATACAAATCTTTCCTCTTTATAATATTAGTATAGATATATGCCGTGTGGTTTCCGGCTTAGAATAGACCACCCCATGTCCTCCCATGGGTGTCATAAAAGGCGACTAAGGGACATATGGCTGATGGATGGACAGCAGCATCTATTAGCTCAAGGTTTACATCTTACTGCGATCACCAATCCGTCTGCCAAGCGTGGTGATTATGGCAATATCCCTCTACGATCCTAGCTTGCCAAGGTCTGTTAAGAGGAGGCCCATGTTCAGCAGTGGACGTAAACGGGCTGTTGATGATGATAGATATACAAGCTGAAATTTAAATGGTTGTTTTCCCGCAGCGAAAAGGTTTGGTCTTAGTTAAACATTCAATTTATACAAAAACTAAATATTATAAACCAAAAATGGCCGATTAACAATCGTAAAAAACCGAACTCGAAAGTGACATCGAACCGATAGTAATACCTCGCGATACCTAGCGCTCGCGTCGCTCGGTCGCGCGTTCGTTGACCCGGGTGTTAGTCAATCAGCAGCAGCTGATACCTACACCTTAGGTAATGTAACACAGTACCCAATCATAATAATAAGCTTTATCCAATACCTTTTTAGCTATAACTTACAGAAAACGTAACTTAAAACAAGTTTATTATCTAAGAACAATAATTTTCTGAATTAGATACCTAATAAAGTATTTAAGGCGTATTTAACAGAAATGAAAAATTAAATGAACTCCGCGGAAATGATATGGATGCAGTCCTTCTGAGTTGAGTAGTTTCCAGACGTAGTATTGGCTTACGCCAAACTTAGCTGCCGCCCTTCGCTTACTTCGGCGAGGATCGCGTTCGAAGTACTCGATGATCTCCTCGTCGAGCTCTGGCGAAAGAACGGCCGATCGACCTCTGCTCTGTGCATGTGCTGGCACTTGGAAGTTGGAACTGCCCATGATCGAGTAGCCGTCGCCGCTACGATCGTCCGGTCCTGTATGACTTGAGGGTTCAGAACTCCGCGAAGACGGAGTGACGCCAAGTGTTGCAGCTCGGCGTAAAGACGCCAGGCAGTATGGGAATTATAATTAGCCCTAGCGTACAGTTGCACCATAGCGACGTACTCTAAATTACTAAGACTGTAATGTCGATCCATAATACTAATAAAGTAATAAGATAACGCGTGCTGCGCTTCCGACGTTCACGGGACAACTAAGGAAGGAGGGAGTCGAAGGAGAGCGCGGGGCGTTCCGGCTTCGGCGCCGCGCGGCTAATTACAAAGGAAGCCGGCTCGTTTGTGATTCTTGCGTGCAGGCTATTTTATGCCGTATAACTACCATTGAGCTCTTATTTTGCTTTGAACGTTTATGGATCGTTCTTTACTTTGTCAGCAGCGCGTGCGATTCGAGTAGTACCTACAAGGTCCGTTCACTCCGTCTAGTGTTACTACTGTTTATCACGCTTTCGAGTTGTCTAATATTTTTTTTAATAATTTTAAATCCAAAACATGTCTAAAAATATATATATATATATTTCGATAGTACTACCGACGGCAAGTTGTTCTGCTTCGGGAAAACAACCATTAAAATTTCACGGTGTATATTTAAATACTAGGAACTGGTAGCATAGTAACAATATTTTGTTTATACTTTACGCAAAAGTTTACCGCTTACTTAATTTCAAGATTGAGATTAAAGAATTTAGACCACCGGCAGGGCTCGAACCTGCAACTTAGGTATAGCCTAGGGGCTATAGCCCTAATGCCTTAACCAATTCGGCCACGGCGGAACCCAACCGATCATCCAAATTTATCAATCTCTTTCATAAATCGTCTCTAAGGGAACGTTCCCCTTAAGGGCGTGTTAAATATTTAATTCCAAATTCAACTTTAGCGTAGCGTAGCGGTATTTGGCTCGCTTTAAATTTCGGAGGTCGTGGGTTCGATTCCCACGCTGGACAAAAAAACGTTGTAACTAAGATTTCTTTCCGGGTCTGGTTGTTTGAGGGACTACCCTCCGTGCCTCGTAAAGGCGTTGGTTGGTCCCGTTTGATATAACATCATCTATAATAATCGTATATCAAGGAACAGGCAGCAGCGTTTTCTTGTGTGGAACAACATAATACTGCGTTCGCCAATCCGCCTGCCAAGCGTGGTGACTATGGCAAATACCCTCACCTAGGAGGAGGCCCATGTTCAACAGTGGACGTTATACGGGCTGATGATGATGATGAAAGCAACTTTGGAGATAGTTGTCGAGGACATACTGATCATTACCGATATATGGCACTAACGGTCAACTTAGAGACGTGTTATAAAATAGATTTTCATATAAGATTTTCAATAATTGGGCATATCAGTCATTTGTAGATTATTTTTATCTATATTTACTACAAGTTAATTTTAATGACGTATTGTTCGATAATACCTATCAATTTACACCTGCAGATTGTTAAGTAAATAATAATCTTAATACGTCGACGCCCAATGCATATAATAATAATATAGACCTAATTTTTCATATATGTGGTTACGAAGATAGAGAAGGGCATTCCCTTCTCTATTGAGATGGTTTGGTCACGTGGAAAGAATGGATGAAGAAAGATTGACAAAACAGGTATACATGGCAAGTGTGAGAGGCACAGTCGGAAGGGGAAGACGTCGACGAACGTTCTCTGACCAAAAGGTCAAATAAGATCCACCCTAAACCGACGTGCTTGTATGAAGAATGTTATGAGAGTGAATTATGCGAAATATGTGTGTAGGGATCGTAGCAAGTGGAGGTCCATTGTCTCTGCCTACCCCGCTGGGAAACAGGCGTGAGCTTATGTATGAGCTAATTTTTCATGTACATATTGTAAATAGCCAAATTATTATTATTATTATTTATTTTTTGTATAATTTAAGTTCTTCCTTTATATATATATTTTTTAAATTAGTTAAATATACTTTATGGCATGTAATAAAACCTTATATTAAAAAAAAAAACTTATTTAAAACGCAAGAAATAAATATCACGACTACTATAGAACATCCTAGGTAACATTGAAAACTGTATAAGCGCTGTACAATAAAATTTTTGAAGAAGTTAGGCTGTACAAACCTGCTGTATTAGGGCTGTTTATCCGGATATACAGCCGTTATATCCAAAAAATGGGCCCCAAATTATACAGCTCTAAGTGTAGATTAAGCTGCTTAACGGCTGTGTTCTAGCGCAATAGCTGGCTTCACGCTGACTACTTAGAGAGTAATTAGATACCATACAGATACTGTTCTCAAATCTTAGTTACTTTTTTTATTCTTATATACAGTCTCAGGCTTGTTAACATCATGGGTCTTCTCCCGAGGAAGGTGAAGAGGAACTGTTGTGGTATAGATGTTCTTCCACAGAAAATGAAGATCATCTTTGCCGGGCGAGGTGTTGTGCCCGGCGGCCGACGACCGGTTGTTGATATTTAGAACTTGTATATGTTCTACTTGGCTTGAGAACTTGTATAGCGTGATACAGGTTAGTTGAGATGCTAGGTGCTAGATGGCGATGCTAGTTATGTTGTGGTTTTTATACGGCTACTGTAGAAACAAAGGGTTTTGTCATATTCACCACGCTAGGTAGGCGGGTTGATGAACAGAGTTAATGTTTTAACATAACGTTGACTATGTTATAAGCAGGAAGATTCTGGAGTGGAGACCACGAATCGTCGGAAGACCGCCTGCACTATGGACTGACGGCCTCACAAAGGTCGCAGAGAGTCAGTGAAAGAACTGACGGCCGATGGAGCAGGAAGATTCTTGAGTGGAGAACACGAACTCTCGGACGAACACCTGGAAGATGGACCGACGACCTAATATGAGTCAGTGGATGCAGGCCTCTAGCAATCGTTCCCGCTGGACATCGATGGGGGAGGCCTATGTTCAGCAGTGGACGACAACAGGCTCATATGATGATGACGATAAAAGCGACCTTAATGCACGGATTTAATAAATTAACCGACTTAGTATTACATGGGTAAATTAAAGTTATTTCAATGATTCAAATCTTTTTATTGATGTATTATACATATCAACATTCATCTTGAATCGCTCTATCTATTTAAAAAAACCGCATGAAAATCCGTTGCGTAGTTTTAAAATTCTAAGCGTACATAGGGACAGCCGGGAAGCGATTTTGTTTTATACTATGCAGTAGTTAAATCGTCATTGGTTTCCTGTACAGTCTGGTAGTCATGTCTTCGTCTATCAAAGCTTTATTCCCAGTACTAAGTGGCCGTACCTGTCAAAAATAATAATAATAAAACCAAGTTTCTTCCATTCCGGCAATAGTTTCGTATCTGTGGAGGACTGTCCATTGGTACATCTCGATTGTATATCAATGGAAAGACCTTTATAGATATCCATATCACTTTTATATTAAAAGGTGTCAAAGGCCTCTTTAAGGTTGGCTTCGGCCCCGTGAATGCCTTTCAAATGACAGAGTCCCCATGGGCCCGTGGCAGTAAAAAGTACAAAAAAAAGAAAATTGTTATAAAAAATAATCTTTTTGGACGGGCATTATGTTGTTAGCTAGAAAGCGTTTGCTACTTCACCGGTCATAAAGGCGAGCAGATCTCCAGCCTAAATAAATTGTTACTACTACTACTACAAACTAAGCAACCTGCGCAAGAGGGCGTCCCCTGTGGGGCTTGGATCTCGGCTCAGGGCGGTCGCTGGCGGGGGGATTGAGGGATTATGACGTTAAGTTTTTTTTTTGTGCAACAGCCACTCTACGTTGCAGTTCGCGGGCCTCTCGGACTTTGTGGTCTATTTGAGGGCATCGGAAGGCTATTTGCAAATAAATTCAGACAAATAATTGTCTCAGGTGGGAATCAAACCTAGAATACTAGGTCTTAGCAACTACCGATACCACTACTCCACAATAACTTATTTTTTTCTTTTTAAAAAAGATTACTAGCAGGCTTTTGCAGTTTACTAGTGTTCTTGTTAACCCCTCGTCCTAAGCTAAAATGCTTGTGTTACGAGTGAGTTCACCTCGGTAGTGCAATGGGTGGGGTTCGAACCGGCGACCTCAAGATCACAAGTCCGACGCCCTAGCCATTGTGCTACGATCGCATCAACATTTCAAACATTAATTAATTAATAGAATCAGGCGTTACTTTGCGGAAATCCATATTAATCTAATTTAAAAGACAAAATATCGAGTGTTAATTCCGCTAAAAATGTGTCTATATACTGTAATGCGTGATTGTGTTTTGCACGTTTTATTTTTCCTTCCTGCATGTGCATAATTTTTGCGGGCGAGAGGGCTATTTTGATATCAAGATGGCGAGACCAGATAATTTTGCTTATAACTTTACAAATATCCAGGTAGCAATTATTTCACCCAATAGTAGAAATTAGGTAGAATATGTAAGTATCAAAATTATCTGGATTCCAGGTTTGATCCCGCAATTTTGACGGACACCGAACTTTAGCTGCTCCTCGAGGATAAACCTAGGCTTAGGCTGCCTGTCCACCGGAGCGGAGCGGGGTGGCGGAGCGGAGAAGCGGATGAATGTTAACCAATAGAATTGCAGGAGCGGAGATGAGCGGAGATTTTGAGAAATCCTATTGGTTAATATTTCTCCGTTTCTCCGCTCCATTGCCTCGCTCCGCTCCAGTGGACAGGCAGCCTTAGCCGGCTAATCTTAAGTTTATGTTCACACCTACCTTTAGCCGTAACATATATATTTTGTCTTTTTAAATTAGATTTCAAACATTCTCAAAGCCATACGATATCATTCATGTGTTTTGAAAATCCTTACTGTATGCCTCTCTGGATGTACGAGATCCCCATTCCTGTCCAACCTGGTAGAACTAAAGCCCTCCTCTTCAGCAACAGCACCTAAACTCTTGATATAATCATGTATCACATCTCTGAAATAAAATTGAAAGAAGACAGAAATAATTGTAAAGAATGGGTAGCAATTGTTCAAGTGGCTTTTTAAAAGGGGACTCATCCCTTTCACACTTCCGTCACTGTGATTATTGAGCCCCCGCACATTGGCCACTTAGTGGCTGCCACACTTGAGCCGCTAGTGGCCGCCACAAGCTGCGGACGCGTTTCTTCATACATTTTATACAGAATCGGCGCACACTGAGCGCTTTGGCCGCTTCCGAGCCACAAGCTGCGAGAGTCGACCGCGCTCGCTACTTGTGGCTGCGTTTTGTTGATGTATTTAACATTTTTAATCACTTGACGCCGCTACCAGACGCAGCCGCTGGTGGCTTGATGCAGCCACCAGTGGCTGCCACTGGTGGCGGCGTATAGTGATCTAGCGGAACCACTGGTGGTCGCGTTTAGTGGCCGCCACTAAGTGGCCAATGTGCGGGGGCTCTAGAAACCCCCCGGAAGATAACCCCCCGACGGCGACTCGCTAACGACCCGCTGTGAATTGGGTTAATGTTGTAGAGTTGTTGTAGAGTTGTAGTTTCTGAGTGGATTTTGAAAATTATATTAATTATTATATTAATTCCTATAGGCCAGGATCAATAGTGGTACACATGGAAGAGGCTCAAAGCTATGAGGCTCAGGCTGGTCCTGGGACACGTAAATGACTATTTTTTTTAAGATTGCTAGCAGAGATTTTACAGTCTACTAGTATTCTTGGTAACCCCTCGTGCTAAGCTAAAATGCTTGTGTTACAAGTGGGTTCACGTCGGTAGTGCAATGGGGGGACATCGAACAGACGACCACATGATCGATAGTCCGACGCCTAGCCATTGGGCTATGGTATTTTAGGGGGTTTTGTGCAACTCTCGGACTTTGGGTCTACGAGGTCTTCGGATGAACCACAGTTTCCCCCTACGCAATTCCCAACGACCCTAGCTTGCTAAGGGCTGCTAATGTTCAGCAATGGATGTGAATGGCCTGATAAATGTCTTAAGAGTTGACTAAAGGAGATACACTTGATAGATGGGCAGCAGCATTTTTCTGCTCTAGATATCTTACCAGATGCGATGACAAATTCAGGCTAAGGGTGGTGATAATGGCAATATCTACGAGCCTTTGTTTTTTTTTTTGAAGTCCGGGGGGATATACATTAACGCATTCCCACCGCCGCTGCAGCGTATCTGCGCGCTGGCGGCGAGAAATGTGGTACTCGCCCTCTCCATAGCGGTGGTATGCTTTACTCATACCACGAGGAGAGTACCCTACACCACTAAAACACTCCTTCGATACGTCATTGGCGGGAGCCGGGTACGCACGAAGCAATCCGGACCCCCGACGGAACCTGCAGCCAAAATGGCGCCGCGGGATCAACTGGGCCACTCTGACTGTGGCCCATTTGCCCAGTTATAGAGACGCCCGGAGTGTGGAGGCGTCCCTACTCCTCATCCTCATCCCTGCCGAGCCTAGGGTGGTAGGTGGCGGAATATCTACGACCCCAGCTTGCCAAGGTCTGTTAAAAGAAAATATGTGTTCAGCAGTGGACGTATATGGGCAATGGAAGAAGACGAAGAAGGTAGTCAAAATAGAATACCCAGCTAGAGTAAACCCAAGATCCTTCATAGCATTTCTCTCAGCTACAGTCAGGGCGCTGTTGAAGAGGTGGTAATTGTCCAGGACTTGGACACCGTTGTATTCCTCGTGTTCTTCTTCTTGACTCCCTTGTCTTTTGAAGTTGAGACGGCGTAGGATTCTTCTGTAGTGAAGTCATAAAAAGAAGAGATGTATCTATACTAACCTCCGTAGCGTAGCGGTAATGGGCTCGCTTTAAATCTCGGAGGTCGTGGGTTTAATCCCCACACCGGACAAGAAATCTTTGTGTAAACTCAAGATTTATTTCCGGGTCTGGTTGATTGAGGGACTACCCTCCGTGCCTTGGAAAGCACGTTAAGCGGTTGGTCCCGATTGTTATAACATCATCTATAACAAACAAACCAAGGAATGGGCAGCAGCGTTTCCCCTGTGTATTACAACATAGTACTGAGGTCACCAATCCACCTGCCAAGCGTGGTGACTATAGCAAAAACCCTCCCTCGGGAGAAGGCCCGTGTTCAGCAGTGAACGTTATACGGGCTGATAATGATGATGATCTATACTTATATATAAAGCTGAAGAAATTGTTTGTCAAGTAAGATGGTCCTAAACTCAGGAGTCCGATTTGAAAAATTATTTCAGTGCTAGATAACCCATTTAACGAAGAAGGCTATTGACTATATTTAACTATGGAATTCCCACGGGAACGGGAGTTACGTGGAAGAAACTGGGAAGCTAGAAGGAATATAGCGTAAGAAGTGTATATATTAGCCCTAGCGGCATTTTACAAAGCGGTATAAGAAGTCCGCGACAGATAGAGTGTAAATAATGGTCTGATTTAAAAAAAAATATTTCAGTGTAATATAGCCCATTTATCGAGGAAAGCCATAGGGTACATTTAATTATGAAGTTACCACGGGAAGGAGAGCTGTGCGGGTGTTACTTAGTACACTATAAAGACTCAATCTAAAGTCGAATATAACTCTAAAAACAAAAAAAAATACTATAAACTTATGAGGTCACGTACTCACTTCTTTCTTTCGGCGTATCACAAAGTAGCTTTTGTACGACAGGTTTCTTTTAAAATAAAAGAAAAGCCTCCTTTCTTTTTCTTTAAACGTCCAAAATAGTATTCGGAACTATGAAGAGGCAGATTTGAAAAGGTTGTAAGAATAACGTGATTCGACCGTGATACCGTGTTGTTAAAGCCCCGAGATGTATTAAAAAATTCCGGATAGGATCTATGATGTCATTATTTAAATTGATCTCTACATTATTAATTAATCTGCGCGCGGGAAGCTAGTATGTAATATGATAGAAATGGAGCAACAAGGGTTCCATCGAAACCAGTAATGGTTTTAAAGGGGTCTGCGAGAAAAGAAGTGTAGGAATCTTACCGGGGCATCTTGGTTTCGTCTGTTTTAACCCCGAAGTAGTCCGCAAGCCTCTCTTCGAGTACAACTGAGTTGTAATGGTACAACAGTTGGTTTAGATAGTTTGCACATTCTGCAAGGAAGTTTTTGAACTGGAAACAAAATAGATTATTAGGTAGGAGAACAGGCAAGTCCGTTGGAGGGCCGGATTGCTTCGTGCGTACCCGGCCCCTCAGATATATGGCACCGCGGGATCTCCTGGGCCACACTTACAGTGGCCCATTTGCCCAATTATAGGGACGCCCTGAATGTAGAGGCGTCCCTACTCATGGGTCAGCCTCGAAGGGAGCGGGGCCCATGTGCCCCACTCCCCGAAGCCGAGCCTAGGGCGGTAGGTGGCGGGTACCTATTTCAGGCCCTGGCCTGGGCACATAAGGATAATAGGGCCCCTATTACCCTAGTAAATTAGAATATTTTTTTTACAAAGAACGCCGATATGAAAAGTTTCACGGCAGTGCCGGATTAAGCCAGCGCGGAGCCTGTAGCAATTTCCGTCCTGAGGCCCCTCTTAATGACTCAGACTAGCTCAACGAGCTTTTTTTTTGGCATCCATCTATTACCGATTGTGAAGCAGCATGATTCGGGGCCCCCCAAAAACGTAATCTACACTAAGGATCTACGATAAGTCCTTAGGGTGGCTATCGGTTATCGTTTGGAGTAGGGACTAGGGGGCTCTAAACCATCGTGGGTCCCTGGGCACGTGCTCAGTGTGCCCGGGCCTACCCATCGATGCGTAGTTACCTTCTTTTCTAAGATTTTGACATAGTCTGGCGACCTTCTGAATTGGTCGAGCACTCTGCTAAAGTCTTCTCCGTAGAGGTTGTGAGATTCTACGTCCATGTCATACTTTTTGGATCCATGGGCCTGGAGTATAGCTGCAAAATACTTGCAGATTACCTTTCAAGTAGGTAGATTACCAGTCGACCAGATAATTATAGTTTTCAAATGGTAAGTGGAAACTTTTTTTTTAATTTACGCATTCCCACCACCGCTGCAGCGTATCCGCGCGCTGGCGATGGGATATGTGGGACTCGCCCTCTCCATAGCGTGGTATGCTAAACTCATACCACGAGGAGAGGACTCTACATCACTAAAACCCGGACACTCCTTCGATCCGTTGTTCGCGAGGGCCGGGTACGCACGAAGCAATCCAGCCCCCCGACGGCACCCGCGGCCAACATGCCGCGGGATCTCCTGGGCCACACTGGCTTTGGCCCATATGGTAAGTGGAACCTGCCTACATAGAACTGCGGTATGATTTTTTAAGTTCGATTCATCATCAGCCCGTATAACGTCTACTGCTAAACACGTAAACTAAACAGGTTGGTGACCGCAGCATTATGTTGTGATACACAGGGAAACGCTGCTGCCCGTTCCCTGGTATACGCTTGTTATAGATGATGTTATAACAATCGGGACCTAAGGCTTCACGTGCTTTCCAAGGCGCGGAGGATAGTCCCTCAACCAACCAGACCCGGAATGAAATCTTAGAATTTTCACAAAGATTTCTTGTCCGGTGTGGGGATCGAACCCACGACCTCCGAGACTTAAAGCGAGCCAAATACCGGAGGTTGTTGTGTTTGTGTGAAAATTAAAGAGTATAATACAAAATTACGTTTGGCTCCAAGCCAACTTACTCAAAGAAAAACCAAAGAATATTTTCAGTATAAAATTTAAACTTGTCATTGTATAAACAAAAAAATTGTGAGCTGCGCATTGCATAAAATTTTGATTTCATATTTTATTATTTCTTTATAGTTTGGAAGTTAGGTAACTCGTTTTGTGGCGTGATTCTGCCTCAGTGGTATGGTGAAATAAGTCTCCCCACGCCGGGCAAAAATCTTTTTCTAAATCCTAAGATTTCTTCCCGGGTCTGGTTGTTTAAGGGATTACCCTCCGTGTTTCTTACAGCACGTTAAAGCGGCAGCACGGTTTCCTTCCTACTTAGATCGTTGCCATGGGAACCTCTTCTTAATAAGTACACATGACAATAACAAATAAAGTGGCTTTCTATTGGTAAAATAATTATCATCATCGGTTCCTCAGATCGGGTTATTCACTGCCTGGACACACGAGGCTGGACTCGGAATTAAGATCACTTATTATTTCGTCATCTGGACACTCCAATATATTTATGCGTGTCCTCTTAGTGAAACTTAAATTAAATCACTTTTATGTTTTCGTTAACTAGACCGAGACCGAGATCCTAATTCCGAGTTTCACCAACTGGACACACTCGTGTCTAGCCTCGTGTGTCCAGTCAGTGAATAACCCCTCAGATATAGGCTATATTTAATTATGAAGTTCCTTCGGGAACGGGAGCTAGGCGGGTAAAACCGCGCGCGAGAACATAGTTTGGTATCGATATATATTTAATTTCATTGTTATGGTTTTACTAAAAAACATAAAGTGACGTGAGTGATAAACATGTGCGAACGCATTATATTCGTACAGTTTTTAGGTGAGTGGGTAATTTTAAGTGAATAGGTATTATTACTGTAGGTACCTACTAGCTATTTGAGCCCGGGTACGCCCTTCATACCCCGTAGAACAAAATAAAAGATTAAAATGGCTTCAAACCTGTGTTCCCTTACCTTTCTAATCTTTTATTACAAGGCACTACCTTATTTTTTTTTATTTTTTTTCGGTTGGATTTACTTAGTTAGCCATGAGGCTTTTGCTACTTCCCCGGGCATAAAGGCGAGCAGAGCTCCAGCCTTCATAAATGGTTTAAAAACTACAAACTAAGTAACCTGCCCAAGAGGGCTCTGGGGGGCTTGGACCTCGGCTCAGGGCGGTCGCAGGCGATGAGATTTAGGGATTATGACTTTTAGTTGGTATTTTAGGGGAGTATTGTGCAACTGTCGCTCTTCTTTACAGTTCGCGGGCCTGTCGGACTTCGGGTCTACGAGGGCATCAGATGGTTCTTTGCAAACTAAGGGTTAGGAGGACGAGGGGGGAAAGGCACTAAAGCTCATTTTGCCATGTAGGTTTAACAGTTTCTTCTTTTGAGGACAACTTTTTTTGTCTATTTCAAACAAGCGACCCGGCTCGTATTTGCACGGGTGCAATGCTGATGTCTTACACATATAAACCTTCCTCTTGAATCACTCTATCTATTAAAAGAAACCGCATCAAAATCCGTTACGTAGTTATAAAGATCTAAGCATACATAGGGACAGACAGACAGCGGGAAGCGCCTTCGCTTTTATATGAAATATTTCGATATGTAAAATTGATCGATAGAATTAAGAACAGAGTGATTAGGGAACGTTGTAGTATGAAAGTGACAAATCAGTTTTTTGTTTTCGGACGGCATTATATAGTAAGCCCCGAGGCTTTTGCTACTTCACCGGGCATAAAGGCGAGCAGAGCTCCAGCCTAGACAGTTAACACTACAAACTAAGCAACCTGCACAAGAGGGAGTCTCCTGTGGGACTTGGACCTCGGCTCAGAGCAGTCGCTAACGGGGAGATTGCGGGATTATGGCATTTAGTTTTTTTAGGGGAGTTTTGTGCAACTTTCGCTCTACTTTACAGTTCGCGGGCCTCTCGGACTTCGGGTCTACGAGGACATCGGAAGGTTCTTAGCAAACTTAGGGTCGGGAGGGGGATTGAGAAAGGTATGCTAAATTGGGTGGGACATATAGAGAGAATGAATGAAAGGAGATTAACTAGTCCAATTTAAAGGGCAATTGTGAATGGAAGTGTTGGAAGGGGAAGACCAAGGCGGACGTATCACGATCAAATCGAAGACTGAAGAAGTTCTTAAGAAAGGCCAGGGTAAAAGTAACTACCCTAAACCGAAGGAAAAGCATGAGGAGATTAATGAATGTAGAACAGCGGAAGTGGTATGTCAATATCGAAGCAAGTGGAAGGAAGTGGTCTCTACTTACCCCTATGGGAAAGGGGCGTGAATGTATGTGCATTTCGACAGTAGGTAATACTGAAGACAAATCGTCCTGCCTATTTTATATTACTAGCGACCCGCCCTGGCTCCGCACGGGTGCAATGCTGATGTATTATACATATAAACCTTCCTCTTGAATCACTCTATCTATTAAAAAAAACCGCATCAAAATCCGTTGCGTAGATTTAAATATTTAAGCATACATAGGGATATAGGGACAGAGAAAGCGACTTTGTTTTATACTATGTAGTAATTAATAACAACTAACGATTTATGGTGTGTGAATGTAATCTTTGTAAATTCCAGTATACCTGACCTCATCATCATCAGCTCTTGAAGAGTTGTCTCCATCAGGAAGGAGATGGCCCGACCAGCTATACGAGAGAACAGCATCTTTGATAGACTTCGTTAATTTAATGCAGGATCAACATGACGCTAGTAAATATATTCTTTAGTAACTATTATGGACTAGATCCCACGCGCGGTTTTACCCGCGTAGCTCCCGTTCCCGTTGCAATTTCATAATAAAATGTATTACTCCTGGATAAAATAGCTTTCTAATGGTGAAAAAATTTTTGAAATCGGTCGAGAAGTTCCAGAGCCTGTTCAATGTAATTAAACAATCAAATATTTCCTATTTTTTTTCTTTTAAGTCTATTAGCAGAGTTAGTGCATACTACTAGTATTCTTATTAACCTGTTAAAATGCTTGTGTTACGAGTTGGCTTACGTCGGTAGACTTCATCGCGCATCTTATAGAGATGCGCGGTGGTCACAGTCTCATACCTCGTTGGAACCATCCGATGCCCTCGTAGATCCGAAGTAAAAAAGTAGTAAAAACTTTCAGAAAATCCCCTAAAATACTAAAAGTCATAATCTTTCGATCTTATCGCCAGCGACCGCCCTGAGCCGAGGTCCAAGCCCCACAGGGGGCGCTATCTTGCGCAGGTTGCTTATTTTGTAGTTTTTTAAACCATTTATTAAAGCTGGAGCTCTGCTCGCCTTTATGCCTGGTGAAGTAGCAAAAGGCTCGGTAAAGTGGTAAAAAAAAGGTGGTGAAACGACGTATGAAAAGGGGTGAAACGAAACTCTGTCCTGTGTAGGATTGCCACCTTTTTTTATTTTTAATAATTTTTCTACGTGTATTTGTTATTATTACTCTTTGCTTCTGCCATTAGGGTAAAAACCTTCAAAATAATTACAAGAGTCTGAGCATGATAGATCCATATTAAAATAAATCAACAATTAGTTGTTTTCATATGCCGCGCACTTAGTACTATTTGTACTATATTATTTTTTGGCTTATGTTTAACTTACCATCAGATTTAGTAACATATAACAGAAAAAAATTGAAAATGATCACCAAAATTAAACCCGCATTTTAATGTAAAATTGTAACCAAAGTTTTAACATTTCGCTATCGTATTTAAGCAAAATGACTCCAAATAAATCATTGTTAACCCAAAAGTAGTAAATGATCACCAAAAGTACCTAAATGTTTTACTAATTTACTATTCGGTTCTGGCATCATTGTATGGCCGCAGCTCTAACCTAACCTAACCGATTGTCATTTTTCATTGATTTTATTAAGGTAGAAATAGCGCAATAATTTGCTCGCTAAGATTTGGTGATCATTAACTACATTTGGTGTTCGAATACAATTTGAAGTGCAGTCGTGACTAAAATAGCTAGTACTATTATAATTTTAGACTTTATTTTTCTGGTGTCAAGTATATATTTTTGGTGGTCATTATATTTTATCCCTTATTTTTTTATAACATAAAGTACATTTGCCTGCAATATACCTAGTACGATACTATATAATACCAGACCCGGAAAGAAATCTTATAATTTCTTTCTCGAAAGATTTCTTGCCCGGTGTGGGGATTGATCCCACGACCTCCGAGATTTAAAGCGAACCAATTACCGCTACGCTACGGAGTTTGTTGGTTGAGGGACTACCCTCCGTGCCTCGGAAAGCACGTTAAGCCGTTGGTCCCGATTGTTATAACATCATCTATAACAAACGAACCAGGGAACGGACAGCAGCGTTTCCCCTGTGTATTACAACATAACAGTGCGGTCACCAATCCGCCTTCCAAGCGTGGTGACTATGGAAAAAACGCTTCCTCGGGAGGAGGTTCATGTTCAGCAGTGGACGTTATATATATATATGGCTAATGATGATGATGATGATGAACCCTAGTCCTATCCTCTCGCTTAGTCTGATTTGTGCTTAAACATAATTTTGATATATTTTCTAGATCACAGAAGACACGACTATGGAAACACTAGAAATCAATGGTCGGCAGACCTGGAACGACGCAACGCCGACAAGACTTCAAGTCTAGAACAATCTAGAATACATTACATAAGCAATCCTGAAGCTTTAGAGAGCTACAGGAGGTATTTAAAGAAAAGGTATGTATCATGTGCGTTGCCTTTAGCAATCAGGCGATCGCAAAGCTTGCCCGAGTTTTAGAGAAGAGTCCATGAAAACTACCTGTCATTAAAATTCACACAGCAACACTAGATATTTCTTAGTCTATTATAATATGTATTTATATAAGTTATTATTTTATTTATTTTCTTTATATTAATATATAAAAATTGTATATAACTTCTCACAAGTACCCATGGGTACTATAATTAATATAATCCAGTACACCTAACTACCCCTCTTATAAACTCCTTTGTATGGTCCCTTTCTCGGTTGCCTGGAATAGATCACATTTTGTGATAAGGCCGCCAATGGGCTACTAAAAAAAACTATTTAGTCCGCCAGTTAGATTACTAAAAAATATTGGACACGTATTTTTTTATTTATCAAATCAATAAAAATTGACAAAGATACAGAGCCAAAACAAACCTAATAGTGACGGAACCTAATAATAGACGGACTAAATAGATTTTTTTAGTCCTCATGCCTATTGTTCCTATCTAATTATAAGTTTAGTTTTAAGTCCTTTTCTGTATTTTTCTCTTTGTGAAAGTGTACAATAAAGAGTTTATCTATCTATCTATCTATCTAGGTATCTATCTTTCTATATTTCTATCTTTCTATCTTTCTATCTATCTATCTTTCTATCTATCTTTCTATCTATCCTTCTATCTATCTATCTATCTATCTTTATACCTATCTATCTATCTATCTTTCTATCTATCTTTCCTTTGGTCCATCATTGTAACCATTTTTTGTAACCAGCTACGAAACAAGATTTTTATTTCGTTTTCTCGTAACTAGTTACCAATCAAGACTAATTATTTCAGGTTTGTAACTTTTTTTGGTTATTAATTTTTATTTCCTTTTTATATAACTGGTTACTATTCAAGAATAATTGTTCCAGGTTTGTAACCATGTGAGTAAGAGAGTATATGAATAAAACAACATATTTTCAAGATTTAATTGGCCAACTTTATCGGTGTGATATTTATTAATTGACTATGCTAAATCACAGTACCTACTCTAGAACATAACAACAACAATTTGGTATATCATTGTAACCATTTTTTGACAATTGCACTCTCTAGATCACTGTTTAGAAATTATAGCACCTTTCTGCGTTTAAATAGTTGAGCGGAAATATAATTTTATATCTGGTATTTACAAAAGTCGTTATAAATTATATGAACTGTATTATGAGAAGACTTTTAATAAGAGTACGATTTTTAAGAATAAGGTAACTAGATATTCCAAAGTATTTAAAGAAGCCTGTTCTACTGCCAAATCAATGTATATAAATAATAAAATTAAAAACTCATCGAATAAAATAAAAGAAATATGGAATATTATTAATAATGAAACAGGTAGAGCTATAAATTGTAATAGAGACTTTAATTTAAAAATAAAAAATGATAATATTTCGGCAGATATGGAAGTTGCAACTGAGTTTGAGAATTTCTTCACTAACATACCTCTAATAACAACTAAAACTCTAAATTCATCTTCAATATCTGCTGAGGCGCTATTAAACGAAAGTGTTTCTGCATGCGTTACCGATTTTAGTTTTAATTTAATAGACTATAAAGATGTAGTTAATGCTTTCAATACCATAGAGAAGAAAAAAACTAAAGACCTATGGGGTCATTCTGTGAAATTTGTATCTAATATTATTGAAATAATAGCGCCTTACCTAGCATACATATTTAATAGTTGTGTTGATTCTGGTGTATTTCCTGACTTGATGAAGCATAGTAAGGTTATACCATTATTTAAATCCGGTGATAGCACTGATCCCTCTAATTTCCGACCTGTTTCTATATTGCCCACTCTGAGTAAAATTTTTGAAAAATTAATTCTTAGCCAGTTGCTCAGACATTTTAATAAATTTAACTTATTACACAAAAAACAGTTTGGGTTTACGAGGGGTTGCTCAACCATAGATGCGGGAACTGAATTGTTAAAAACTATATTCGCGGCCTGGGAAGATTCGCAGGAATCCTTAGGTATTTTCTGTGATCTGTCTAAGGCATTTGATTGCGTTCACCATGACACTCTTGTCAGGAAATTACACCGGTATGGCATTAGGAACCAGGCTCTCAATCTTCTGATTTCTTACATGGGCAATAGAATTCAGAAGGTTGATATAAACGGCAAAATATCACCAGGCTCTGTTGTATCCATGGGCGTCCCGCAAGGCTCAATCCTGGGACCGTTTTTGTTTTTGGTGTATATAAACGACTTACCTTACTATGTAGGAAATAATCATGATATAGTATTGTTTGCTGACGATACATCCTTGACATTTAAAATAAGTAGACAGCTACGCAGCTATGACGAAGTAAACAATGCAATCTCGAAGGTAGTCCATTGGTTTAATGTTAATAATCTACTTTTAAACGAAAACAAAACCAAAGTCATTAAATTTTCTACACCTAATGTGAAACAAATTGATACGAATGTGCAAATAAATGGTATTCGGTTGGAGCCAGTGGAGTCAACTGTCTTTTTGGGAATAACTATTGACTCCAAATTGCAATGGGGCCCACATATTGCGAAACTATCAGGAAAACTTAGCTCTGTGGCCTATGCTGTTAAAACTATGAGACGACTCACTGATTTGGATACTGCTAGAATGGTTTACTTTAGTTATTTTCATAGCGTAATGTCTTATGGAATTCTTCTGTGGGGAAACTGTGCGGACATTGACATCATTTTTGTACTACAGAAACGAGCTGTAAGGTCTATATATAAACTTGGTCCGCGGGTTTCCCTACGGGAGAAATTCAAAGAGACTAATATTCTTACAGTTGCATCACAATATGTCTATGAAAACCTTTTATATGTTCATAAGAATATAGATAGTTTTAAGAAAAAAAGCGACACTCATAATGTTAATACTAGATCTAAGCATAATCTCGTTTTACATGCTACACGTCTCCACAAAATTAGCAATTCTTTTATGGGGCAATGTATACGCTTCTACAACAAACTTCCTAATAATGTAAGAGATCTTTCAACAAACAAGTTTAAACGTTATGTCAAAGATAAATTATGTAAAAAGGCTTATTATAAAATTTCTGATTATGTTAATGACAAAACTGCTTGGGAGTGAGTTGCTCTGAAACAATACTGCTTTATTAATCATTGTAAAATATAATTTATTTAAAAAAAAGGATTCCTCTGAGTTTCTTGCCAGTTCTTCTCAGAGTTGCCACGTCCAGAACTGGTGGTAGTAAAAGAATGGGACGCATCATAAGAACATGATTTAAAATATTTTAAATGTGTCTATATGAATAAAGAATTTTTGACTTTTGACTTTATGTTAGTTGATGAGTGGAAATATAATTACACATGACTGAAATTTAGTTATTTGTTTATTTTAATAAAAATACAACGGACCTTTGTAGTATCACCATGTCGGTATGTCCGTTCATGCTCGAATTCAAGATTCTTGTTATATTCTACAATGCTGTGATTTAGCATAATTACGTACATTAATTAATGTCACGCCATTAATGATGGCAAATTAAATCTTGACAATATTTTGTTTTATTTATATACTCTCTTACTCACATGGTTACAAACCTGGAATAATTATTCTTGAATAGTAGCCAGTTATAGAAAAAGAAATAAAAATCTTCATTCGTAACTGGTTACCAAAAATAGTTACAAACCTGAAATAATTACTCTTGATTGGTAACTAGTTACGAGAAAACGAAATAAAAATCTTCTTTCGTAGCTGGTTACAAAAAATGGTTACAATGATGGACCAAAGGCTATCTTTATGTCTATCTATCTATCTATCCATCCATTTATCTATCTATCTTTCTATCTTTCTATCTATCTATCTATCTATCTATCAATCTATCTTTCTATCTATCTATCTTTCTATCTATCGATCTATCTATCATGCCGAGTGGTTTCCGGCTATGAATAGACCATCCCATATCTAAGGGACGCGCTGATAGATGCTGCTGCCATTCCATCATCATCATCAGCCCGTAAAATGTCCACTGCTGAACATGGGCCTCCTCCCGAGGGAGGGTATTTGCCATAGTCACCAAGCTTGGCAGGCGGGTTGGTGACCGCAGTATTATGTTGTAATACACAAGGAAACGCTGCTGCCCGTTCCTTGATGTACGATAATTATAGATGATGTTATGACAATCGGGTAACGGCTTAACGTGCTTTCCGAGGCACGGAGGGTAGTCCCTCAACCAACCAGACCCGGAAAGAAAACTTAGAATTTACACAAAGATTTCTTGTCCGGCGTGGGGATCGCACCCACGACCTCCGAGATTTACAGCGAGCCAACTACCGCTACGCCACTAGGTTGTCGATATCCCTCAACAACCCTTACTTACTAACGCCTGTCAATACGAGGTTCATTTCATGTCTCTCATCTCAGAATTGTTCCCTTAAAGTTATTTAACGCAGGTATTTAACTTCAAACAAAATTGTCCTGTATCTCATTTGAAAGAAAGAAAAAGAGAGAAAAAATATACTTTATTAAACTAATTATTTAATAAATTATTCAATGTTAATAAAGCAATATCCAGTTACCATCTATCAAGTATGTTTTACACTCAAAGATGAACTAAATGAGATTAATAAGTAACAACTTTCATACTAGATGGCGTTATTTACCGCAAATGGATTATAGCACTGTCGTTTCTGTGGGAAATAAAGTTCATGAAAATGTTTTGTTATACATATATTGAGACTGTTCCGAAAAGTAAACCTTCCAATACCCTCGTAGAACCGAAGTCCGAGAGGCACGAGAAACTGTAAAGTTAACGAAAGTTGCACAAAACTCCCCTAAAAAACCCTAAAGTCAAAGTTTTACTCTTATTGATAAAAGCGTTATATAGGTCCTAAAAACAGCATCTTAACATAATAATATGTACGTACTGTTACAAAAAAATAACATCTACCTACGCAAACGAAGTTGCAGGCTAAAGTTAGCGTTAGCTCAAAGTAAGTATTCCAAGCGGACAATGTCGTGGCACAAGGTTATATGAGAAATTTATTCGTCCTTAAAAAATATATCTTATTAAAACAATCTATACTCATATTATAAAGAGAAAAGATTTGTATTTTTATATATTTGTGTGTGTGATGTTTGTAATGAAAAAAGTCAAAAACTACTGTGCCGATTATAAAAAATATTTTACCTTTGGAATGAACAATTTCCAAGTGATAACATCCACGCCATCTATCAAACGTGTGTGACACTAAAACTAAATGAGATTAATAAGTAATAATTTTCATACTAGATGGCATTACTTACCACAAATTGATTATTAAACTGTCGTTTCTGTGGGAAATAAAGTTCATGAAAATGTATTGTTATATACTCAAACTGTTCTAAAATGTTAACCTTCCAATACCCTCGTAGACCTCGTAGTTTATTAAGTTAATGTAGCTTCAATAATACAGTAAAAAAACATAAAAAAAAATTCTTAAAATAACCCTACAGTAATGAAGACACACTCATATCGTTAGATACGTGATTAATACAGTTGAACAAGTTAGTACTTAGTTAGAATTTAAACCTATTAATATCTAAGGATGGAATCCTGCTCGCCTTTATGCCTAGTGAAGTAGCAAAAGCCTCGTGGCCATATTATTATGTCCGTCCGAAGAATAAGCTTAGTATCATAATGCTAAGATAGAGTAAATTCTAAGATTTCTTTGCAGGTCTGGTTGGTTGAGGAACTACCGTCCGTGCCTCGTAAGCACGTTAAGCCGTTGGTCCCGATTGTGATTACATCATGTGCGAATACCAGAGAACGGGCACCAGCGTTTCCTTGTGTATTACAACATAATATTGCGATCATAAACCGAATGCCAAGCGTGGTGACTATGGCAAAACCCTCCATTGGCAGGAAGCCCATGTTCAGCAGTAGACGTTATACGGACAGCTGATGTGAAACATGCAGTCTTTGGTGAGGGTAGTGGGTTTCAGGGTCAGAAACTCAGCAGCCTTACAACACGAAGGCAGAAATAGGGTGGTCTATTAAAAGTCGAAAAACACACAGCAAATGGTGACGTTATATTAATTGAATTGTTTCATTTCAGGTCGCATGTAAATTCTAATACTGATTTTCGCACTGCATACGATTATGGATTTGATAACTGTAAGTATACCTAAACCATTACTTTAGTTTATCCGCCCGACCCTTCGTTTGCTAAGAACTTTCCGATGCGAGAGGCCCGCGAACTGTAAAATAGAGCGACAGTTGCACAAAACTCCCCTAAAAAAACTAAAAGCCATAATCCCTCAATCTTCCCGTCAGCGACCGCCCTGAGCCGAGGTCCAAGTCCCACAGGGGACGCTCTCTTGCGCAGGTTACTTAGTTTGTAGGGTTTAAACCATTTATCTAGGCTGAAGCTCGCTCTGCTCGCCTTTAAGCCCGGTGAAGTAGCAATAGCCTCAGAGCTAACTGCATATGTCCGTCCGAAAAAAAAAACTTTAGTTTATCATCCTGTTTTGGTCCTCTACTGAACATTGACCTCCTCTTTAACAGTCTGGCAAGTCTGGGTCGTTGAAATATTGCTGTAATCACAACGATTAGTAGACAGCTTGGTGATCGCTGTAAGATGCGAGTATATTTGAGCTGATAGATCAGGTGTAGTCGCCTCTTGCAACACCCATAGCAAGATATGGAATGATCTTTTCTTAGTGGGAAAACACACGGAGAATTAAGTTACAGTAGATTCTAAATGTGCATTTGTATTTGCAGATACAAGTACCCACAACTGCACTGTTGACTGTTTTCGCGCATTTTTTGACTAAGCCCTCTCACACTTCCTTTATTGTAACTCCTGTGAGAGTTGCTCGGGAGGATTATTGAATAGCCAAAAATTTTTATAAAACTGTACTGTACTGAAATTTAGTGCAGTCATTGAAGCGAAAAATAGGGTCTTACCTCCGATTTTTTTTACTGTGTACCGATTTGCATGAAATTTTGGAATTAGGCTCATCTTACCATTAAATGCAAAAGTGAAAATGATCTGAGCTCCGCCTATTATTTTTAAGGGGTGTGAACAACCCCTTAATGGAAAAATTGTCATTGAGCCATTTTATCGCTAGAATACGATTAGTTTTTGGACCATAACTCCTTCAATTCTCATGCTATCACAACTTATAAAAAACATTTTAAAGGTAATTAAAAGAGCTACAATTTTAGATTACAATACATAGTAAAAAACCTTTTATTTTAAAACGGTGAAGGGTAAAAGGGCTCGAGAGATCATATCTCCGTCAATTTTAGTGTGACAGAAAAAATAAAAAATATTTTTTTTTTGTCAAAAAAATGACCTAATTTTTTTATTATTATTCTTTTATACGTATCATTCTTCATTTTTGAGATATTATGAAAAGAAGGTGGTTTTTGTAAAAAATCGAAAATTATTATTTTCTTAAAATCGTGATATTTTTGAAAAATATGTGTCCTAAAGCAGCCAAACTGTTAGAATCCATCAACATTTTTATATTAAATTTAATTCTAGACGGAATACGATTAATTTTAATTTTGGTGGAAATGGCACTTATGAAACCCATTGATTTCAAAGAAAAAACCATTAGATGTGTCTCTTATTTGCATTACAGCTCACTCATTTTACATGCAAAAGACTTTTAACAGTGCTCATTTTAAAGCTTATTTCAAGCACTACAAAACTCTATTTCATTAGAATGCATAAAATGTATCTGCTCGCCGCTAGATGGCATTAAATACATCGATTAAATTTCAGACAAAATAAAAAACGGCTTTGATCTAATATCTAATTTAATATTGCACTTAGAACACTTTATAAAAAACCGATTTGTTCAGTTTTTTACCTGCTACAATTTTGTACATCATAAAATACTCGTGAAAATGCATTTTGGAGGTACATATTTGCAAAAAACCGATAAAAACCGTGAAAAAAAATCCGAATTTAAAATTGCCAATAACTTGAAAAGTATTGAGTTTTTTGAAAAACTTTATAGAACATTTTTTTCTTGGCCTTCTATCGATATCCTAGGTTATTTTGAAAAAAAAATTACACCACCGAGAAGGAGTGGCATCCCCTCCCAGGATGGGTTTAGATCATTTTCACTTTTGAAGTTAAGGGTAATACCAAAATTTCATGCAAATCGGTTCACAGTTAAAAAAAATCGGACCAATAACGCTTCAATGACTGCACTAATTGTTTTATTCTATTAAAAAATCAGTCAGAACTTTATATATTCATGTAATGGTTATCTATTACGCACAGTCTCTGCGTCAGCGCGGGGAATATGACTTGTCTCCGTAGCGGCGGCAACCTATATGGGACGTCCATCTTTATTGCAATGGTATACTATACGTTCCTCAAGAAGAAGATAACTCTCTGGTCCTTCTTTGAACGTCCAAAGGTACTAGATATTAATGGAACTTGGAAATACAACTGCGTACATGCGATAGGAACATTAATAAAGACCGTAATGTTTAAAGTTAAAAAATCATCTGACTATGCCACTTAGTATAAATTACTTGTTACAGCCAGGCAATCTGATGCAGAGAACATGGATGAGATAACTCAACAACAGTCTTCAGAAGCCTGGAAGCGTCTTACTGGTGAAAATGAGAAGTTTAATTCGGACGAACAAGAGACCTATGACAAACAAGCGAAACGCACAAAGAAAACAGAAAATGATATTAACTCGGGTAACAACCAAAATTTTATATCAGACGTGGAAAAAATATATCGTTCAGATGATGAAAACATTAGTGATAGGAATGAAAAGGAAAACGTTTCCGACCAAGAAGTGAAAGTGAAAGAAGATGATTTTATTCCTATGCAAAGAATGCAGGTTTACACAACTCGTCGTGATAATCAAAATGAAAATATAAAGAAGTATAAAACAAGAAACAATCATAACAAGAAACTAAAAACACTTCATAGAAATAAAAGTAAAAATGCCAATCCAGTTGAAAAAGAGACGAATGTAGCACAAAATAATAATGACAATGGTGATCGTAATGAGAATATAAGGAATAAGAAAAAAAGGCATCGATATATCAAGAAAGATGATACTTCTTTCAAGAATTTAAGTAATAATAAAGAAGTTGATGAAAATAACGAAAAAAGATTAAAAAGCAGAAGTGGTATTTCTAAATCAAAACAAAATGCTTACTCAAGCCAAAGGAGATATAAAACTCACAATAACAGGGATGAAAGAGAAAGCAGTAGTAATGAAGGTAATATTAAAGCCGACAGCAGAAATATTGTGAATGGAGGAAAAAACTATAATAAGCAAAAAGGTTGGACTCAAGATGAAATAAGTTACAATAAAAACATTAATTGGAACTCAAATGACGAAGATAAATCTGATACTAAAAATAATGAATCGAGTGATACTAAAAAGAAAACTAAACAAAAATACAACAAATATTCTAATGAGAAAATTAACAATAAATCCAAAAATAATAATAAAAGGCCCAAACCTCCCGCGAGAATGAATAAAATATACAAAACCACAAGATTAAGTGATGAAAGAGATAATAAATATAACGACAAACTACTAAAGAAATATATGAGAAGAAGAAAGATATGCTACTAAAGAAATATATGAAAATATCAAAGGTAAATCAAAAAATAGATACGTAAAACCTAATTTAGGTGGAAACGTTGGTTATAATTATAAAGTTAAAGATAATCTTAGAACTGAACTCAAGCCGTACAAACAGAAAATACAATATTATGATGATTACGATAGAAATTCACATAGAAATAAAAATATTAATAAGGCTTATGCCAGAACTCCGGTACCGATGGTGAAGAAGAAAATACTTTATGACCATTATTAAATGTTGTATTATTATATCTAACCTCACAAACATAAGGACGGATGCACTATTATACTCAGAAGCATTTGGTCGTAAGTGCCAGCTTTCTGTAAAGTAGGGTTAACCACAACCACAATTTCAAGAAAATTAGGACTTAAAGTTGGAAAAGCCAGTACAATTCGTTTTAAAAACAGGACGCAGTATCAACATTTCAATTAATATCAAGAAAAAATTGATGAAGTAAATTAATTTTAAGCAATATTAACGCGCGAACTTATAATACCTACATGTCATTATCTAGGCGCTTTTTTAAAACCCAGGATGCTGCTTAATAATTATCCAGGACATCCCAGGACATTAATAAAACAAGGACATGGCTTGGGAAAACAGGGGCCCGAGTCTGCTATTTTTTTAAGTATTGTGCTACCGTAGTGCCATCACGATATCATTAATTTTTATTTAAAGAAGATTGTAATTTTTATTTAGCCGATTTCAAAACTTATAAATGTATCATTTGTTATTATATTCAACTACGATAATGTCATCGTGGCGTCATAGTGACACCATTATGAGTTATGACGTCATTTGGATTAGTAGGTTACCAAATGGGAAATAAAACCGACCATGGAACTGTTATTGACAGTTCATGGATACGCCATTACGTTAGTAGACTTGGGGCCCAGGACGGTTGGCCACTCTACGATAAAAGCACATACGACGAATGATTCTGACGTATAATGGCCCATCCCACCATAAGGTGGGATGTGCCATTATACAGCTCAGAAGCATAAGCTTCTGAGCTGCTTTCTATACTAATATTATAAAGAGAAACGATGTGATTATTTGTTTGTATTGAATAAACTCCGGAACTACTAAACCGATTTCAAAAATTCTTTCACCATAAGAAAGCTACATTAACTTCCCGCACGCGGTTTCCCACCCACGTAGTCACTCTAATTAAATATCATCATCATCATCCCGTATAATAAAATTAAAACCAAGTTTTGGATCTTCAATGTCAAGCTCAAACTCAAACTCAAATATTTTATTGCATTCCATGTGTAGGTATTCCATAAGGTGTTACAGATAATATCAATTATTTAGATCTAACATGGAACCTGTCGGGCACAGCAAAAATGGAAGAGAGGAAGTAGGACCAGCCATTGTCATCATTAAAATTTTTAAATACTATTTTATTTATCTTTATTAACATTAACTTAGAAACTAGTTTTTTAAAATATATTTAGTATTGTAATATATTTATTATGTCCATCTCTCCACCAAGTTTCGTGGCAATCGGTGCAGTAACGGTGGAGTACACGAGTTAATACACAAACATGTCGAATCTTTCATTAAAGTGTTCGTTGATTTATGTTGGTTTGGCTGGGTGATCGAATCAGAAATGAAGATATCCGCAGAAAGCAGGAAGGTCGCTGACATAGTTCAACGGATTAGCAAGCTGAAGTGGTAATGGGCAGGACACATAGCTCGAAGAACTGACGGCCGATGGAGCAGAAAGGTTCTCGAGTGGAGACCACGAGCTGGCAAGCGCAGCGTGGGACGACCGCCCGTACGATGGATCGACGACCTCATAAAGGTCGCAGGGAGTCAGTGGATGCAGGCCGCTAGCAATCGTTCCCGCTGGAAATCGATGGGGGAGGCCCATGTTCAGCTGTGGACCACAAAAGGCTGATGTTGGTTTAATATTGCGCTGGTTTAATATTTGGGAAAAGCAAGAAAGGGCGTCAAAAAACTAGATGGGAAGACGATGTCAAGAATGTAGCTGGAGCAACATGGCAAAGACACGCCAGAAACAGAAAATCTTGGAAAGCCGAAGAATGCACGAACGTGCCATTTTTCTAGAGAAATATTTAACGAAGCTACAGACGTACTAACTAATAATGTTGACTTCGTTGTTATTGGGAAAATAATAATAAACAATATAGAATACAATAGAATAGAATAGAATACTCTTTATTGTACACAGTGTGTACAATGAAGAGTATTCTATTCTAAACACACATAAGTAAACAGGATAAAGAAAATATAACAGACACAATAGAATGGGCGGTCTTATCGCATAAAGCTATTTCTTCCAGACAACCTTTGGATGGATAATGGAATTCACTAGGTAAATGACGTAGGTAGATAGTGTGTAATTCAAAATTATATAATATATAGCATTATTAGGATTTAATATTCCTAATAATATACAGTGGAGTGCCCAAAATATTGAGTCGCGTGTCATCAATGGCACGCATGCCGTTGGTTTGCCATCCTTGACCTAGGGCCTACGCCAAAGGGCAAGCGGATAATGTTTCCAATGTCGAGGAATAGAACTATAATTAATACTATTTGTGAATAACCTATAGAATCAAGTAGTGACAATACAATAAGTCAATAATTCATTTAAAAATAATGCATGTAAATATAATAATAATAATAATTTTATTTAAGGCATCGGAAGCCCATAGAAAAAAAAAATACATACAATAATCTTAACAGTAATAAACTAATACATATTTTAATAAACAAAAACTTAATACTAATGTACACGAAGTGTCGGCGTCGTGTTTCGCTGACTGGTGTCACGTAGCTGGCCACGAAACCGGCGGAACATAACACCTTTCGGCCAAAACTCTTCTTTGAGGCACTTCTCGAGATACTGCGTCGGAACACGCACCACGAACGACTTGAAGTTCGTTTTGTGACGCGGCTCCAACATCTCGACCCTCAAAGTCCAGTTGGTCTTCACCCGCATGTGCTCCACGACCTCTTCAACTTTCGTGGAATGATGCAGTCTTGACACGTACATCAGCGTTGTCGGTACGGCTGGACGCAACAACGTGTTGGGTCCTGCCAGCGCAGTACCACACTGGTTCCGACAAGGAGGCTTCTTCTTCATCCTCTTCTCCACCTTGATGAAACCATCGCTGTCGCCCGTGTCCTTCACTGGAGCCTGCCTTTTTTAGAAACTGTTTTGGTTTTGGCAGGCAGCCTAATTGCGATCTTGTGGTCGCCGGTTCGATCCCCACCCATTGCACTACAGACGTGAATCATTTTAGCTTAGCACGAGGGGTTAACAAGAATACTAGTAGACTGCCAAACTCTGCTTGAAATATTTAAATATATAAAAACAATTACAATAATATTGAATAACTATGTATTATAGTGCGATCAGAAATAACTGTAATGAAATTAATTTAGTATCCGATATATAGGCTATTTGAATTTGAATATGGCGTTAGTGCAGTTTTTTGTGTGCATCTTTTGCCACCATTACTATTATTTTAGGAAAAGATTTATGATTCCGAATATATAAAAGAAAAACACGTAGCGGTAGACACAGCTCGACATTACTATATTATTTCATCATCATCATCATCAGCCCGTATAAAGTCCACTGCTGAACATGGCCCCCCTGCCTAAGGAAAGTATTTGCCATAGCCACCACGCTTGGCAGGCGGGTTGGTGACCGCAGTATTATGTTGTAACACACTAAGAAACGCTGCTGCCTGTTCCCTGATATACGAACGTGCTTTTCGAAGCACGGAGGGTAGTACCTCAACCAACCAGACCCGGAAAGAAATCTTAGAATTTGCACAAAGATTTCTTTTCCGGCGTGGGGCAAATACCGCTACGCTACGGAGGTTATCAATATTATTTACTAAGGTCTCATTATTTTTTTTTACAAAAACCACACATTTTCGCAGTAAATTATAATATTGTCAGAAATATATTAAGTACTATTTGAATAATTATATATCGAGCATATCTAATCGGTTATTTACTAGTAAAATATGGACTACCATTATTCGTTTAATAAAATACGATGGTTTGTTGCCTATTCAATGTTTTCAGAATTTAAGCAACTTGCTTCCCACTCGCCGCACCGCGGTTTCTCCCGTGTAACTCCAGTTTTCGTGGGAACTTTATAATTAAATATAGCCTATAGCCTTCCTTGATAAATTGGCTATTTAAAACTGCAATAATTTTTCAAATCGATCCTGTAGTTTATGTGATTAGTGCGGTCAAGCTAACGAACTAACTCTTCAGATTTATATATTAGTATAGACTAGCGACCCGCCCCGGCTTCGCACGGGTGCAATACTAATGATAATTATAAATTTAAACATTCCTTTTGAACCTTTTGAATCACTCTATCTATTAAAATAACCTGCATCAAAAACCGCTGCGTAGTTTTAAAGATCTAAGCATACATAGGGACCGACAGATAGCGGGAAACGACTTTGTTTTATAATATGTAGTGAGATAGCCTCCGTGGCGTAGCGAGACATATACGTCTCGCTTTGAGCCCTGGAGATCGTGGGTTCGATCCCCACACTGGACAACAAAACTTTGTGTAAATTCTAAGATTTATTTCCGGGTCTGGTTGGTTGAGGGACTGCCGTCCGTGCCTCGGAAAGCACGCTTAGCCGTTGGTCCTGATTGATGTAACATTATCAGTCTATAACCATTATACCTATATCGAAGAACGGGCAGCAGCGTTTCCCTGTGTACTACTCCATCATACTGCGGTCACCAACCCGCCCACTAAGCGACTATGGCAAAAACCCTCTTTAGAGAAAAGGCCCATGTTCAGCAGTGGACGTTATACGAGCTGATGATAATAACAATAAATAAATAATGTAGTAATATACTAACACAGAAAGAATTGTTCATATCGGACTTTTAGTTCCTGAGATTATCGTGTTTAAACAAACTCTTCAGTTTTATATATTAGGCCCGATTTTTCATTCGTCAGTTAAAAGTTGTCAGAGAAATAAATTTTAATGTTGACAGAACGTCAATACCAAATCTGTCAAAATTTTAAATTTATTCCTGACAACTTTTAACTGACGATTGAAAATTCGGGCCTTAGTAGGATAGATGACCAGCGTAAGGCATGCCCATTAACGTACGCGCATTCCGCTGTAAGACACCCTTGGAAACCCGCAGAATTATAGAATTTCGAAAAGTCTTATTGAACACTTACGTCTTAAAAGAAACCCCAATGCAAGATTGGGGACTCCTACCAGTGGTAGTTTCTGAGATTTCGTGATGAGTGACATTTCCCTTTTATTATATAGGTACTGGGTCAACCTCCGTAGCGTAGTGGTATTTGGCTCGCTTTAAATCTCGAAGGTCGTGGGTTCGATCCCCAGTGGACTACCCTCCGTGCCTCGGAAAGCACGTTAAGCCGTTGGTCCCGATAGTTATCGATAATTTCAACCACATTTTAAATGAAATAAGTAATTTAACTATTCATATGATAATTGCTTACTTAAATCATGTGATCATTTGCTTACACAAATGTTATTAAACAAACGTCTGAAAATTTGTGACGTCGCTTTTTTTTAACAAAGTAAAATTTAGTTATTATATTGCTTAATAATAACAGACAATTCAATTTTATTGTTTGTAATGGAAGAATAACATAATTTTACTATATGCAGGTATATTCTACTAATATTATAAACGCGAAAGTTTGTAAGTATGGATGGATGGATGTTTGTCACTCTTTCACGCTAAAACTACTGATCGAAATTGGCTGAAATTTTACACCGGGATAGGTTATACGCTGGATTAACATATAGGCTACAAAACGGCACGCTCCGACCCACTGGAGCAGCGTAACGGGGGTATAACCGCTGGGCGCAACTAGTAATAGATAAATAACAATCTGTAAAAATATCAACTGTATCACTGTTCATGAGATACAGCCTGACAGACGGACAGACGAACAGACAGACGGACAACGAAGTCTTAGTAATACGGTACCGTTTTGCCGTTTGTGTCCGGAATACTTAAAAACATGCAAAAATTCAACCCGTCACGTGTTTCGCCCCTCAACGGAGCAACATCATACTTACTCGTATTTAGGGTTCCGTAACCGAAGGATAAAAACGGGACCCTATTACTATGACTTCGCTGTCTGTCTATCTGTTTGTCACCAGGCTGTATCTCAAGAACCGCGAAAGCTTGACAGTTGAAGTTTTCACAGATGATGTATTTCTATTGCCACTATAAAACAAATACTAGATAAAATAAATATTTAAGGGGTGTTCCCATACAACTTATTTTTGCTCGATATCAATAATGGCAACACGCTTGAAAATGGTATGGAACCCTTCGTGCGCGAGTGCGATTCGCACTTGATCAGTATTTTATTTATTTAAGTGGTTTTAAAAGCTAATATCGTATGATACCTTTAAAGATTTTATACGATTTTGTCAGTATGACATTTCGTTACAGATTAAATATAATCGATTTTCAAGATCTATGCGCATTTAACATGTACCTAGGTATATTTATAGTTTCTGAAGCATTTTTCTTTGAAAATAATAAAAAAATATAATACATTTATAAGTTTTAAGTCAAAAGTCAAAGTCAAAATGATATCAGCCTTGCAGTAGATATGACAAAACGTAGTAGATAGCAGATTCGGGCCCCTCGGTGGTGTTGACGAGTCAAACACGAATGAGTGCATCCATGGGCCTCCTACCACACAAGGACAGGCTGCTGCCTATTCCCTGAAATAATGCCTATTCCTTGATGATATAGATACGATTATTATAGATGAATTTATAACAATCGTGGGTTCTATATTCCCTCTGTCCGTTTAAGGATTAAAGCGAGCCAAATACCGCTACGCTACGGAGGTTGTCACATTTTAGAATCGAATGAACAAGTCATTAAAAGCACGTTCACTGAGTGCTTGTATTTACTTTGTACAGTTGAAAAGCATTGCCATTCAACGGAGCAAGCATGCTGGAGGTTAATTACGATATGACTATGACTTCGATAAAAAATGAGTTAATTACTGTGGGCGGAGAGTCTTTTGCTATCGGGGACAATATACGCTATCTAGGCATAGTCCTCGACAGCAGATGGAGCTACGGGGCCCATTTCTGACTGGCCCCGAAGCTGGTGGCGGCAGTGGGTGCTCTTGGCCGGCTTCTGCCGAATCGCGGCAGACCCGGGAGCTCCTGCCGCAAGCTGTACGCCGGAGTGATCCGCTCCATGGCGCTCTACGGCGCCCCCATTTGGGTCGACGCCCTAAAGAAACGAAACTTGGCCCTGCTGCGACGTCATCAGGGTGTCCCGCGCCTACCGCACGGTCGCTTTTGATGCGGTCTGCCTCCTTGCGGGGTCCCATCCGTAGGACCTGGAGGAGGAGGTTTTGGCCGCCTCGTACCGATGGAGGTGTGAGGGGTGCGTTCTGGCCGCAACCCCTTCCTGGAGGGTGTTGCACGGTGGTGGGCAGAGGTTCGTCACCAAACCCTCCGGAAATGGCAGGAGCGGCTAGAGGCCGCGCCGCGAACCGGATTCCGTACGGTGGAGGCGATTCGGCCCCATCTAAAAAAGTGGGCCAGTCGCCGTCACGGCGACGTTACCTACCACATTGCACAGGTAGTAACAGGTGTGGTGGGAGACGACCTCTCGCTGCCGACCATAATTTCAAAGATAGTTCAAAGCGAGAGGTCGTTGGAGGCGGTTGCCTCCTTCTGTAGACAAGTAATGACACAGAAGGAGGCCGCGGAGCGGGAGAGGGAAGAAGGCCCGCTCCGCAGACGGTGTGTTGGTCGTCGGCGGTGGGCTGAAACCCGCCGCCTACCGCCCTAGGCTCGGCCTCGGGGAGTGGGGCACATGGGCCCCGCTCACTTCGAGGCTGACCCATGAGGAGTAGGAACGCCTCTACACTCCAGGCGTCCCTATAATTGGGCAAATGGGCTATTGTAAGTGTGGCCCAGGAGATCCCGCGGTGCCATTTGACTGAGACAAAATACTACTAATATTATAAATACGAAAGTTTGTATGCGTGGATGTATCTACCTATGTTTGTTACTCTTTCACGCAAAAACTACTCAATGGATTTGGCTGAAAGATTGCAAGCGGATAGTTTAGATAAGCAGGATTAACATATAGGCTACAAAATATCACGCTCCGACCCATTGAAGCAGAGTAACGCGCGTAAAACCGCGGGGCGCAGCTAGTATATAATCATCATCACTAAATAGTATAAAACAAAGTCGCTTTCTCTGTCCCTATATCCCTGTATGCTTAAATCTTTAAAACTACGCAACGATTTTGACGCGGTTTTTTTTAATAGATAGAGTGATTCTAGAGAAAGGTTTATAGGTATGTATGATACATCAGCATTGTACCCGTGCGGAGCCGGGGTGGGTCGCTGGTATTGAAATAAAATCTAAATTAAAAGGAATATTTGGTTATGGTTTCGTGCTTAGAATAGACCACCCCATGTCCTCCCATGGGTGTCGTTAAAGGCCACTAAGGGACATACAGCTGACGGATGGGCAGCAGTATCTATCAGCTTAAGGATACTTACCATCTAGGGCCGCCACATGAGTTAACTTAAATATGGGGGCCAAATTTCGTGAAGTCGGGATTTTAGGATTATCGTCGGTACAATAATAATTTAAAAGCGGCTGTAGCCCAATGGCTACGGCATTGGATTTGCGATCATGTGGTCGCCGCGCCGGTTCGATTCCCACCCATTGCACTACTGACGTGAACCCACTCGTAGCACAAGCATTTTTAGCTTAGCACGAGGGGTTAGCAAAAATACTAGTAGACTGCAATAACACGGCTAGTAATCAATAAAAAAAAATATATATTCACAGATCCTACAATTTTAAAAAGGTAAAAAAAGAGTTGCGTCACTTGATTTTTGTACAAGTTATGTTTTTGATGGCACTCCCATTTACAAGAAGTTAACTGTCAGGACATTTAGTATTTTGTCGGGAGTCTGGACATCCTAAGAAATGACGGGACATTCCAGATTAATCCCGACCATCTGGCAATCCTATTACCATCTGACTGTTTAATTTTTTAATTATCGAACTAAACAAATATTTTTTTATTTTTTAGTTCGATTTATCAATTAGTTATTTGTTGACATGTGGTATTGGAATTTCTCATAAATCATTTCGCAATCTCATCATTTCATTCAAAGCTTCACTGTTGCATGGAGTTTTTCCTGTTAACTTAGAACAATCGAGTTTTCAATCCGAATACCGTCTAAAGATCTTACACGACTAAGTGCTACATAAGCTTGTCCAGCAGCAAACAGTCGCGAGCCTAGATAAATGAGTGCATGATCGACTGTACAACCTTGCATCTTGTGGACGGTCGAAGCCCAACTCAGGATTAATGGCAACATTCGTCTCTCAGCAGTTCTATAACTGTAATTCGCTGGGAACTGTATCGTTAATTCTGGCGGTCCTAATAAGGATAATGGGAAACTGTTATCAAATTATTGCATTGTCATCGGTCCGTGATACGTATGCAAAGTTTTAAATTAATCAGACTTCTGGAAACTGTTAAGTTCAAAGATTCCGTTACATACATAGATACAACCCAAGCTAATAAAAGCGTGTTAAAAATCCATATAACATAGTCACAACAAGACAACCTTCGTAGCGTAGCGGTATTTGGCTCGCTTTGAAAACTCGGAGTTCGTGGGTTCGATTCCCACGCCGGACAGGAAATCGGAAGCCTGGTTGATTGAAGGACTACCATCCGTGCCTCGGAAAGCACGTTAAGCCGTTGGTCCCGATTGTTATAACAACATCTATAATAATCGTATATCAGGGAACGGGCAGTAGCGTATCCTTGTGTGGTACAACATAATACTGCCAAGGTGACTATGGCAAATACCCTCCCTCAGGAGGAGGCCCATGTTTAGCAGTGGACTGCGTTAGACGGGCTGATGATGATCATAACATAGTATATTAATTCCGATTAACAAGCATTTGGTCTTAAGTGCCAGTTTACGATAAAGGCGCATACGACGAATGTTTCTGACGTATAATGGCACATACGACCTAATACTTCTTAACTCTAGAATAGCTGATTGAAATGCGAACGAAAATCATACCATTTTATACAAACGTTTTTATAAATTCTTATACAAATAAGTAATTTCGTATTAAAATCTGTTTAAATATCGATAAACTATTGTTTAATTAATTAAAAATCAATATTCAACACCACCCTAATGATGCTCCGTGGAGGAGCGAAACACATGTCGGGTCTTCGGCTGGTGATTGTATTTTTGCACGTTTCATTTTTCCTTCCTGCATGTGCATAGTTTTTGCGGGCGGGAGAGCGGTGCAAAAATTGCATTACAGCACATAGACACATTTTTAGCGGAATTAACACTGGATATTTTGTCTTTTTAAATTGAATTAATATGGATTTCCGCAAAGTAACGCCTGATTCTATTAATTAAATCAATATTATTTTAAAACGTAATCCAATTTTTTGCGCTACCTACGTGAACCCACTCGTAACACAAGCATTTTAGCTTAGCACGAGGGGTTAACAAGGATACTAGTAGACTGCAAAAATCTGCAAGTAATCTTTATAACAAAAATACCAAGGGATGGGTAGCAGCGTTTCCTTGTGTGTACAATTTCAAATGGCAAAACAGCCCTCGAATTATTGAAAAAATATACATATTTTTTTAATTTGAATACCTCATAATTATCTTTACTCATATGACAACCTTCGTAGTGTAGCGGTATTTAACTCGCTTTAAATCTCGGAGGTCGTGGGTTCGATCCCCACGCCGGACAGGAAATCTTTATGTAAATTCTAAGATTTCTTTGCGGGTCTGGGTGGTTGAGGAAACATAGCGAGAACCTTAATTTTTTAGTAACATCATTTCTCCAAACACTCGGTGCCTACACTCCGTGCTTCGGAAAGTACTTACGTTAAGTTGTTGGTCCTGATTGTTATAACATCATCTATAATAATCGTGTACCAAGGAACGGGTAGCAGCGTTTCCTTGTGTGGTACAACATATTAATACCCTCCCTCGGGAGGAGGCCTATGTTCAGCAGTGGACGTTATACGGGCTGATGATGATAATGATGATAAAAAACCGGCCAAGTGCGAGTCGGACTTGCGCACCGAGTGTTTGGGGAAATGATGTTACTAAAAAATTAAGGTTCACGCTATGTTCCCTTTATCTGTGCTATAAGACGTTGCTTTGCACCAAGTTTCAAGATTCTGAGCTCGCGGGAAGTACCTTGCGACTGTTGAAAATTTGCCGAAATTTGAGGCATAAACAATCTTTGGCTGTATCTTTTGATTGCGTTGGCTTATAATTTTGATTTTTTCACAGCTCCTTGTACCACACAAGGAAACGCTGCTGCCCATTCTTCATAAACGATTATTATAAATGACTAGCTGCGTTCCGTAGTTTTACCCGCGTTACTCTGATCCAGTGGGTCGGAGCGTGATGTTTTGTCTATATTTTGATCCATCGTATAACTTATCCCGGTACAAAATTTCAGCCAATTCCGTTCAGTAGTGTACTGAACGGAATTGAGCCGGCCTTGAGTCCATGTTCAAGTCCCACAGACGCCCTCTTGCTCAGGTTCCTTAGTTTGTAGTTTTGTAGTGTTTAAACCATTTATCTAGACTGGAGCTCTGCTCGCCTTTATGCACGGTGAAGTAGCAAAAGCTTCGTGGCTAAATACGAATTGGACATTCCGAAAACAAAAAACAAAAATCAGTTTTGACTTTTTTTACCATCTTGAAACTAATAGGGTGTGATTTATATATGAAATAGATGTCTAAGGCATAGTTAATTATCTTTTTTTTTACTGACATAGGTAAAAATAGGTAGTTACGTTATTTCGCTCACTCTTTTTATTCATGTGTGATTGCGGCCTAGGTATTATATATATATATATATATATATATATATATATATATATATATATATTGTCCGCTTTACGGCAAATGTTGATCAGGCCGAAATATGCATTAAATGTTGATCCACCTTTAGAGGCTTGTAACTTAGATAATTTTGATAATATCGTGTCATACTTCGAATATAAGAATTCCCCTCATTGCGACCCAGTGCCTAACTACGCCGCGAACACTCTAGCTCGTCACCAACTCACACGGCAATTGTTGATTTTATAACCGCCATTTATTTTACACTTTGTGTGACTTTGTTGATCAATATAAACGTTGGGAGATCAACAAATGCCGCGGAAATGTACACCGATGCTGCAGAGCGGCAACATCGTAAGCGAAACAAAAGATAGTTCCATTTCAGAATAAATATAATATGAAAGTATACAAAACCGCGTAAGTGACAATAGCTAATAAGGTTGAAAATCAAATTCAAAACATATGTAAAGAAAATATCTCTTAACATATGAAATCACACCTTATTAGAAACTGTCACTTACGGTGTTGCAGTATCAACGACGACACGTATCCTCCGTTAAATTATAATCTATCCCGCGAGATTGTAAAGTGTCGAGATATTTACTACGGCGTAGTTCCCCCCAGAGGTCCATTGTAGGGGGAAAAGGGCTACAACAGCGTTCGCCCTGGTACCCTGAGGCGCAACATTAGTGATATTATGACATGTTTATACACCCTCATACCATTCAGCTTTCGGCACGTGCTCACCTTGGCATTGGGTCATCCATCTAATCAAATATAATTAACATTCAGTCATAACAAATGGAACGAACTTATTTTATTAAATCTGATGGAGTTGCATATGGATATTATCTAGGACGAAAGTACTCGTCAAGACTAATCAAACGAACCCAAACTCGATAGGATTGTGTCGTTTTATTACGGACTTCCTACGGCCACCTTCCAGCTCCATCATCAGACCCTGAATACCATTTAGGTCCAAAGTACTCGTCAAGACTAATCAAGCGAGCTCAAACTCGATGGGATTGTATCGTTTTATTACGGACTTCCTGTGGCCGCCTTCCAGCTCCATCATCAGATCCTGGATACCATTTAGGACCAAAGTACTCGTCAAAACTAATCAAACGAGCCCAAACTCGATGGGATTGTGTCGTTTTATTACGGACTTCCTATGGCCACCTTCCAGCTCCATCATCAGACCCTGGATACTATTTAGGACCAAAGTACTCGTCAAGACTAATCAAACGAGCCCAAACTCGATGGGATTGTGTCGTTTTATTACGGACTTCCTATGGCCACCTTCCAGCTCCATTATCAGGCCCTGGATACCATTTAGGACCAAAGTACTCGTCAAGACTAATCAAACGAGCCCAAACTCGATGGGATTGTGTCGTTTTATTACGGAATTCCTACGGCCACTTTCCAGCTCCATCATCAGACCCTGGATACCATTTAGGACCAAAGTACTCGTCAAGACTAATCAAACGAGCCCAAACTCGATGGGTGTGTGTCGTTTAATTACGGACTTCCTATGGCCACCTTCCAGCTCCATCATCAGACCCTGGATACCATCTACAGACAAAGTACTCATCGAGACGAATCATACGAGCCCAAATTCGATAAGGTTATGTCGTATTATAACGGAGTTCCTATGGCCACCTTCCAGCTCCATCATTAGATCAGCTCCATGTCATCATAATATTGCATTGTCACGCGATATACATATTATGCATGCAAAATTTTTACTCAATCGGAAATCGTAAAGTGTGTCAAATTTAACTTGCAAGATTTGATTACAGCAGTATGACAGGTGAAAGAAAAAAATAAAAGGTTGTAATAAAAAAAAGTTGTCGAATCTTATGGAGAACCAAGCTCCTAAGTCCTATTCTACATGCCCTAACTTAACACTGTCTTGCTTTCATCATAGCGTATAGATTGCGAAGCGAAGTGGCAACAGCGCATAACAAAACCAACCAATCATGGCAAAGGTGACCTCTGATTGGTCCATTTGAATCAGATCAACAATAGATGGAGCGGATTTGTATAAATAATGCAGTGAATAGTTCTTATTTGTGTCGCTAGAGGGTCAGCAATTGTTGATCAAATTGGAGCCACATTTGTATGCCGAATCATACATTAGATCAACAAAAACTGTTTTGATCAACAATTGCTAACTGATCAACAATTAACTGATGCTACAACCCGTCTGATCAACATTTGCCGAATGGGTATATCTATATATATATATATATATATATATATATATATATATATATATATTTCTTTTATGTAATTTATGAGATTTTCGAAACTCAAATTACCGAAATACTAGTACAATACTGTGGTCTATAGATTCTATTCCTCTTACACAATACACGATATTATTATCAAGACGGTAAAAAATTTACCCAGTATATAATTACAAAGCTTTAGAATTAAATAGCCTCATACATGTACAATATAAATTTACAGCTTTATAATTTCCGTGAAAAATATTTTACGCAAATTTAATTTAATATGCATAATTAATTAACACTAAAGCATAATAATATGTCGAGTTATTGAAAAAATATATTTAATTTTTGAAATTTAAATAATTGGCATGAAGACTAAAATTTATTTAGTCCGTCAGTTAGATTACCAAATAATATTGGACACGTATATTTTTTTACGATTACGTATGGATCCGAAACATGGCGCTTCACTAAAGGCCTTATGAACAGGCTCAGAGTCGCTCAACGAGCTATGGAGAGGGCTATGCTCGGGGTTTCTCTACGAAATCGAATCAGAAATGAGGAGATACGTAGAAGAACGCGCGTTACCGACATAGCCCAACGGATTAGTTCGTTGAAGTGGAAATGGGCAGGCCATATAGCACGGAGAACAGATGGCCGTTGGGGCCGAAAAGTTCTCGAATGGAGACCGCGGATGGGCAAAAAAGATGGACGGATGATCTGGTTAAGGTCACGGTGGATGCAGGCCGCTTCTAACCGCAACAACTAGAGATCTATGAGGGAGGCCTATGTCCAACAGTGGACGTCCTACGGCTGAAATGATGATGATGATATTTTTTTTCGTTCCTGAAACAAAAAATGACGAAGATATAGTGCGTAGAAAATTCATGTGACGGCACTTCTAGGTACAATTTTACTTAGTAATGACGTCACAAGCCTCCCTCTCCAGAACTTTATAGTTTGTTGTTGCTCTGTATCTTGGTCAATTTTTATAGTTTTCATAAATAAAAAAAAAATATAGCCAAATCCATTATGTAGTTTTTTCGTGAAAGAGTTACAAATATATACCCACATACAAACTTTCGCATATTTATAATATTAGAAGGATGTTAGTTTTACTAAACGTCACGTGTCGTTGAGCAACGTTTTTGCCACAGCAATGTTAAACTGCCTTGAGACCCGCAACGAATTTAATCAGAAACAGATAAAGGCAGAGTAAGAAAGACTTATGATTTTAATACCCTCCTAAGATACCTCCTCCCGACCCTTAGATTGCAAAGACCCTTCCGATGCCCTCGTAGACCCGAAGTCCGAGAGGCCCGCGAACTGTAAAGTAGAGCGACAGTTGCACAAAACCCCCTAAAATACTTAAAGTCATAATCCCTGAATCTCATCGCCAGCAACCGCCCTGAGCCGAGATCCTAGCCCCACATGGGGCGCCCTCTGCCCAGGTTGCTTAGTTTGTAGTTTTTAAGCCATTTATGAAGGATGGAGCTCTGCTAACTTTTTTGCCCGTGAAGTTTCAAAAGCCTAGTGGCTAACTACGTAAGACATTCAGAAAAAAAAAGTACTAAAGGTACTCACAGGGACGGGGGTTTACCGTGGGTGAAACGGCGCGTTAAACTATCCTTTCTTATTTAAAACTATCTTACCATGCATTACACCCGCGTAACTCCCGTTCCCGTGGCAACTTCATAATTAAATATAGCCTATGTCGTCCGAGGATAGTGTAGCTTCCCGCCGCCTACCGCCCTAAGCTCGGCCTCGGGCGAGGCTGGGGCTGAGGCCGAGGCTGACCCATGAGGAGTAGGGACGCCTCCACACTCCGGGCGTCCCTATAATTGGGCAAATGGGGTAAGTGTGGCCCTGGAGATCCCGCGGTACCATATTAGCCGCGGGTGCCGTCGGGGGGCCGATTGCTCCTGCGTACCCAGCCCCCGCCAACGGCGGACCGAAGGAGTGTCGGGGGGGCTTTAGTGGTGTAGGGTCCTCTCCTCATGGTATGAGTTAGCATACCATGCACGCTATGGAGAGGGCGAGTCCCACATATCCCTCCGCCAGCGCGCGAATACGCTGCAGCGGCGGTGGGAATGCGTAAATGCATTTCCTCCCGGAGATCAAAAAAAAAAGGATAGTATAGCTTCCGAAAAATAAAATAATTTTTCAAATCGGTCAAGAAGTTTTGAAGCCTATTCAATACAAACAAACAAATCTTTCCTCTTTATAATATAAGTATAGACCAGTGAGAAACTCTATGCATAGAAGTGTAATTTTTCTAAAAACATATTTTGAGAAACTAAAGACGTGCCATTATTATAATATGTATAATAGCTGCGCCCCGCAGTTTTAGACGCGTTAATCTGCTCCAGTGGGTCGAAGCGTGATTTTTGGTAGTTTGAGAGTACGGATGGATGGATGCTTCTTTGTTACTCTTTTTCTTCAATAACTACTGAATGGACACTGGAATCAAATCTGTAACACCAGGTTTTTTTTTGTTTTTTTTTCTGTGTGCCTTACGTATGTAGCCACGAGGCTTTTGCTACTTCACCGGGAATAAAGGCGAGCAGGGCTCCAACCTTAATAAATGGTTTAAAAACTACAATCTAAGCAACCTGCGCAAGAGGGACCTCGGCTCAGGGCGGTCGCTGGCGATGAGATTGAGGGATTATGACTTTTAGTATTTTAGGGGAGTTTTGTGCAACTGTCGCTCTACTTTACAGTTCGCGGGCCTCTCGGACTTCGGGTCTATGAGGGCATCGGATGGTTCATTGCAAACTTAGGGTCAGGAGGACGAGGGGGGATATAACACCAGGCTTACGTTACTACGTGAGGGATAAACATGGGATTTTATTGTTCGCGGATGACACTGCAATGATTTTTTATTTTTTTATTACTAGCAGAGTTTTGCGGTCTACTAGCATTCTTGTTAACCCCTCGTGCTAAACTAAAATGCTTGTGTTACGAGTGGGTTCACATCGGTAGTGCAATGGGTGGAGTTCGAACCGGCGACCTCAAGACTACAAGTCCGACGCCCTAGCAATTGGGCTACGGCCGCTTCAAAAAATAATTAATAGACAATTAAGTTATTATGAAGTCTACGATGCGCTCTCTAAAGTAGTTCATTGGTTTAATATTAATAATCTGTGATTAAATGATAAAAAAACTAAAGTCATCAAGTTTTCAACCCCTAATGTTAGACAGGTCCACCAATGTACATATTAATGGAAATGGCTTAGACCCTGTGGAGACCACTGTGTTCCTAGGTGTAGCCATTGACTCGAAACTACAATGGGGACCACATATTAAAAAGTTATCTTGAAAACTGAGTTCTGCAGCATATGCAGTTAAAACTATTAGACGGCTAACTGATGTTGCTACGGCTAGAATAGCTTATTCCAGCTACTTTAATATGGCATTCTTCTTTGGGGTAACTCTAACTCCGCGGACATTAACAGCATTATTATATTGCAAAAGAGAGCCGTGAGGGCTATTTACAAACTCGGTCCCCGAGACAGCTTGAGAGAAAAATTTAAAGAGATAAATATTTAACCGTTGCATCACAATATATTTATGTGAATGTGTTATATGTACATTATAGGGAAAATCATTTTTACAAAATTAGTCAATATTTTTATAAATATTGACTCATTTTGTGAAAAAAGCGACACCATAAATACTAGACATAAAAGCATAATATTGTGGTGGTCTATGCTAGCTGTCTCCGCAAAATAAGTAACTCTTTTATGGGGCAATGTATACGGTTCTACAACAAACTTTCCAATCGTTTAAAGCAACTATTAAAGCCAAATTGTGCAGCAGGGCTCATTGTAAAATTTCTGATTACTTATGTGACAAAAATGCTTGGTAATAAAATCACTCCGATTTAAATGTAAAATAAAGAATTTTGTAATTAGGTTAGTAAAATATTGTAAAATATTATTATTTAAAAAAAAGAGGGTTTTACTGAGTTTTTTTGGCAGTGTTTCTCAGCAGTCGCCACGTCACGCACTGCACGGTAGGAGAAAAAATATGACGATTCCAAACAAATGTAATCATTTTTACGGAATAAATTAATTTTGAATATGAATTTGAATTCAGGTTTCAGAAGCAACTCCGTAGTTACAAGGACCTCCGTAGCGTATAAGTCTTACAGGTCGTGGGTTCGATCCCCGAGCAGGACAAGAAATCTTTGTGTAAATTCTAACATTTAATTCCGGGTCAGGATGGTTGAGGGATTACCTCTGTGTCTCAGAAAGCACGTTAAGCCCTTGGTCCCGATTGTTATAACATCATCTATAACAATCGTATACCAGGGAATGGGCAGAAGCGTTTCCTTGTGTATTACTACATAATACTGCGGTCAAACCGCCTGCCAAGCGTGGTGACTATGGCAAATACTCTTCCTCGGGAGGAGACCCATATTCAGCAGTGCTCGTTATACGGGCTGATGATGAACCATCTACACGTAATAAAATTAAACAGCGAGCGGAATAAAAATGTTCCGAATAACTAATTAACCGAAAAATATTCAACACAATAAAATACGTCATTATAATACTATTTGATATTGATACAAGTGTTAAAGATTTAAAAATTAAATCTACTTTTATTACAATTAACATTGAATTAACAACCATTTGTGTCAATAATGAGTTTTTGGTGGAATTTTGGTATAAAAAGGAGGTTTTTGGTGGAAGTAAGTATAGTTAGGAGTTGACCATTCCGGTCTTATCTCCTCGTTCACCAAATCAGTAACCAACATGGTTTCTGCTAGCATCGTCTTCGCCGCAGCGGTGGTGAGTGTCCATTTAATATGTTTTCCACTTAAACACTACAACTAGTTTAAGAAAATCAATTTTATCAAATTTAATAAGTTAATCATAACTTATAAATTAAGTTAATCACTTTCACTAAGTCAATCATAACTTAAAAAATAAGTTAATAATTTTTAATAAGATAATTATTACTTATCAATTGAATTAATCGTTTTTAATAAGTTAATCAGTATTTATTACTTAAGATAAATGTTCTTATAGATCAAGCTACTCATAAAAAATGTGTCAATTTTATTTTATTTAATAATATTCAAAATTACTAAAGTTTTGTGAGTTTTAATGTAAACCTAACTTCTATCCTGATTCAATGCGCTGTATATTCGTCGTTCTTTGTTTGAGGAACGAACAAAAAAATACGTGTCCAATATTTTTTGGTAATCTACCTGACGTCTCTCGAGTAGTTACGTAGGTACTCAGGCGTACATGAGTTATGTATATAAAATATACTTCTACACTTACGTAGTTCAAAAACAAACTCTTTATGAAAAACATTTATTATGTCTCACTAGCTAGTTTGCAAACCGCAAATCGCACCTATCATTATATTTGATATTGCTCATGCGTACCCGGCCCCCTCCAACGGCGGATCGAAGGAGTGTCCGGGGGGGTTTTAGTGGTGTACGGTCCTCTCCTCGTGGTATGAGTTAGCATATAACGCTATGGAGAGGGCGAGTCCCACATATCCCATCGCCAGCGCGCGAATACTCTGCAGCGGCGGTGGCCATGCGTAAATGTACACCCGGAAAAATTGCGTGCAAAATTAGAAAAAAATGAAGAAAATTCAATAGTATTATTTCTTCGGATGTTATAGACATTACTGTCAGTTATTTCGCTTGAAAGTCGCATAATTTGTGTGTTTTATGGGCTGTATTTTAAGACGAGGATCTACGACGCACTGCGGTGTGTAGCCGCTCGCGACAATCTAATACAATATATAAGTTAATCATAAAATGGAAAATATAATCACAAATTACAATTTACACTTACAACTAATTACCTAATGGTTTCGGTAAAAGCAATAGAAAATAATAGTTTAAAACTTTATGATATCAGTTATATTTGGGCAGATATATAAAATTGGAGAAAATTGAATTTTTTATTTGTACAATAAATTAAATATTTGTGTTCGTACATGAAAAAATATTCTTTTTAAAAATGCGTATAATTTTGCCAAACTATATTTCTTTAACCGATGTCACTTAAAGTGCCTATAATTGGACGATTTCCCCTATTTTAATTATTTTATTTTTTCATTTCAGCTGTCCTTCGCAGCCAGTTATCCCCATAATAACTTCCTGGGTGGATTCTCGGGAGGCCAAGGTGGGGGATTCGCTTCGGAGTTCGAAGGAGCTGCAAAATCCGGTGGCTTCATTGAGTCAGCTGGAAATGCTGCTGGTTCAGAAGGCGGTTTCGCTGGGGGAGCCAGTGGGTTTGCAAGCAAGATTGTTGCAGCCCATCAAGGCTTTGGTAAAATAAATATTTTCCATCTTAAGGCCACCTCCGTAACATAGCGGTATTAGGCTAGCTTCATTGGCTCGCGGTCATGGGTTCGATGCCCTTGCCGGCAGGAAATCTTTGTGTAAATTCTTAGATTTTCCCTCCGTGCGTGAAAGCACGTTAAGGCATTGGTCATCAACATCATCTATAACGGGCAGCAGCGATTCCTTGTACAACTTTGATGTATAACTAAGTCGTCTCATAAACATTGGATAAAATAGAGAAAAAGACATTGAGATAGTAATAAACTATAACATTTTGGCGATAAAATTACAGATTTTTGATGCGGATATTGCCGCATTAAAAGGTTTGTCATTTGTAATTCCATTGATATGATTGTCAAGTGTGAATTCTACATTGTTGTAAAAATATCTGTGCATATAATCCAAAAAACAATTAACTTCAGGTTAGGATGAAAGTAATGCATTACCATCCACGCGATTGAAAAGATATAAGGATTTATTAACAAAAGCTTTTTTTCCTTTTAGACAAATCGGTAATCGGCAGCGTCTCTGGAAAAAAGAGCAACTTCGCAACTGCAAGTGAAAGCAAGTCCTCTAATGATGAGAGTGACGGTTTTTCGCAAAGTGAAAGTCAAAAGCAATTATCTAGTAGTCAAAGCGGAAGTTCTTCAAACAGTAAAAGCCTGCACTCTGATGATGAGAGCAACAGGTTTTCTAACAGTGCTAGCAACAGCCAATCTTCTGCTGGAAAGAGCAGCAGCTCTTCTGAAAGTCGCAGCCAATCTTCTGCTGGAAAGAGCAGCAGCTCTTCTGATAGCCAAAGCCAATCTTCTGGTGAAAAGTCCAGCAGCTCTTCTGAAAGCCAAAGCAAATCTTCTGGTGGCCACAGTGATAGTTTATCTGAAAGCCGTAGCCGATCTTCTGAAAGTCGCAGGCAATCATCTGCTGGAAAGAGCAGCAGCTCTTCTGATAGCCAAAGCCAATCTTCTGGTGAAAAGACCAGCAGCTCTTCTGAAAGCCAAAGCAAATCTTCTGGTGGCCACAGTGACAGTTTATCTGGAAGCCGTAGCCAATCTTCTGGCAGTAAGAGCAATGGTTTTTCTGGTAGCCACAGCCAGTCCTCTGGAACCAAGAGCGCCAGCGGATCTGCAACTCAAAGCCAGAACTCTGGAATAAAGAGCGTCAGTGATTCTGAAAGTCGCAGCCAATCATCTGCTGGAAAAAGCGCCAGTGGTGATGAGACCAACAGTTTTTCTCAAAGTGCTAGCGAAAACCAATCTTCTGACGGAGAGAGCAGCAGTTCTTCTGGAAGTCGTAGCCAATCTTCTGCTGGAAAAAGCAGCAGCTCTTCTGAAAGCCAAAGCAAATCTTCTGGTGGCCAAAGTGACAGTTTATCTGGAAGCCGTAGCCAATCTTCTGGCAGTAAGAGCAATAGTTTTTCTGGTAGCCACAGCCAGTCCTCTGGAACCAAGAGCACCAGTGGTTCTGCAAGTCACAGCCACTCCTCTGAAATCAAGAGTGCCAGTGGTCATAAAGGCATCGTTTCACCCGGCGGCCAGGGAGGATACCACAGTGGAGCCGTAAGTTTTAACAAGTTAAACCATCATAGAATGATATGAAACAAAAAAATATATATATATACCTACATATATCCTTTTGTTTGTTTACAGAAAAACAGCAACTTCTTCCGCAGTTACGGTATGCACAAATTTATTACTTATTTCATTTTTATAAAAACAAATCTGAAGTTTTATCTTACTAATTAGTTTAGAGTTAAGAAAATAATAAGTGGATAATTAAATTAAATGTATTTAGTTGATAATTAATTAATTTAATTAAAATAATAATATTGCAATTTCATTAATTAGTTAAAAATATGTTCGATTTGAATGCTTGAGCTCTAGATATTATAACTTTTTACTTACATGCATTTTTTATATTAATTGTTTATATTTTCTTTTTTTACAGTTGCCCTATCCAATGGATTCAGGGGTGAGTACACTATTATATTCAAAATATTACATTGATATTCAAATTTAATTATTTTTTTCCTTATCCTTAGCGGTATTTGGCTCGCTTTAAGTCTCGGAGGTCGTGGGTTCGATCCCCACGCTGGACAGGAAATCTTTGTGTAAATTCAAACATTTCTTGCCAGGTCTGGTTGGTTGAGGGACTACCCTCCGTGCCTCGGAAAGCACGTCAAGCCGTTGGTCCCGATTGTTATAACATCATTAATCATATATCAGGGAACGGGCAGCAGTGATTCCTTGTGTATCACTACATAATATTGCAGTCACCAATCCGCCGGCCAAGCGTGGTGACTCTGGCAAATACCCTCCTTCGGGAGGAGGCCCATGTCCAGCAGTGGACGTTATACGGGCTGATGATGATGATGATGATGATTGGAAATAGTCGTTTTTAGAACTGTTATTCAACTTTGAGCTCACAATTTATATCTAAAGCTCAGTAGCATAATGTCGGATGTATGCCATTATACGTCAGAAACGTGTGTGCCTTTATCGTAAACTGACACTTACGACCAAATGCTTCTAAAGTGTTCATCCGTCCTAATGCGTCTGAGGATATTAGTACAAAAATTGTTCAAAATTCAATAATTGTAATAAATTATTTATTTGTTTTTTAGCTGACGGTAACACCGCGTCCCTACTGAAATCTGTTGCCGGTTATGGTAAGTTTAATTAGGTATAATTATTTAATTATATTATTAAAAAAAAAATATTTGCTGAAACTTGGGAGATTATTGAACTTAATTTAATATGCTAGTTACATTTTTTGTAATTATTTTTATATGGTTACATATAGCTTTACAAGACCAAAAAAAAAAATATGAAAATCTAGAAAGCGCCAATATAAATATTTTAAAATTGACATTTTGGTCTATACATTACATATTTGTATCCTGACGTTATTCCTGGATCGATGACGTTATGACACAGAAAATTTAGGTAGGTAGTAATAAAGTATCATATTTTTGATTTTAAACTAGACCCATGACGTTTTAAAATTGCTGATCGAGTTTTCGGAAAGTGAACACATTGACATAATAAAATAGGTGCCTATAATACCTAGGCCGCAATCACACATGAATGAAAAGAGCGAGCGAAATAGCGTTACTACCTAAGTACTTAAGTACGCATTTTTACCGTTAAGATTTACACGCTATGTCAGTAAAAAAAAAAATGATAATATAACTATGCTTTAGACATCTATTTCATACACATATCACGCCCTATTATTATCAAGACGGTAATAAAAGTCACCTATATTCACATTTCGAATAATTAATCTTAGAATAAAGTTATTAAGAGTAAAAAAAATGTATTTTCATATAATTCATGTATTTTTTTTTTTAATTACAGGCGAGGTTACCTCTTTAGGACAATTCTGGCACGTTAACCTGCAATGTAAGTATACCAACTCTTTTATTAAAATTATCATCATTTTTTACAATAAAATATTTAGAGAAACATACATTTATTTGCATTACACATTTTTTATACCAGTCACTACTTAATCTGATTATTTTATTAAAAAAATTAGTTGTTAATTTTTTTTTAATACACTTAACTTGTGTTATATGTACATTCAGCAAAGGAGATAGGTTACACATTATGAAACGCATATTAAATTTATACGTAAAAGTTTATGAGACTATTATGTGTATTTGTACACAGCTAGCACCGAACTCTTCAGCATTAAAGAATTACCGGCTAAAGAATTAGTGACATAAACATATTTATTTACATTACTTGATACTGACGGTGTCAACCAATCTCCGTGGTTGACTGTACAAAGCTCGTTTTTATATTGAGATCTCATTATTATGCCCGGTGAAGTAGCAAAAGCCTCAGGATTAACTACAAACGTATGTCCGTCCGAAAAAGAAAGAGATCTCATTATGTTAACGCGTTTTCTAGTTTCATATAGAATGGCGAAAATCTCTCACAAATCGTTTTTATGAGAGATTTGAGAGATGTAATCATTGCTAGCGGCCTGCATCCACTGACTCCTCCAACCTTTATGAGGTCGTCAGTCTATCGTGCGCTTGCCAGTTCATGGTGTCTTACTATCTCTCTCTATTTGCTATATTATTAATAATTGTGTCTCTTTTTAGCCTCCTTCGCTATCTCCCTGGCTTTGGACTCTTGGGTACCTGGATTCGGAACACACTTCAGACAACGTGAGTTCAATTTTTTTCCTTTCTTCGATAAAAAAGTACAATTTATGATCATTTCAAAATCTTTATGACCCGGGCAACAAATTGTGCTTCTAGAATGTTTCTATATGGAAAAATCTAAGCACCAGTTCGAAGTCTGAAGGTTATAGTGTTTGACTTGGATCTTGGAGGGCATGATCTCATACCGATGGTGTCGGTAAAACAGTCCTAGTATTGATAGTAAAGGAATAGCAAGCGCACCTGTGCATGTGCTCACGGTTGTGCACTATAATTGTCTTGCAAGAGTGGCTAAATCTCCTTTGACTGACCATCGTCGCTGAGAAGACTGCATTATTTTTAATTTGAAAAACTTTGTTTTTTTTTTTATATATTAATTCATAAAATTTTTGTTTTCAGTGATCCGTGCTACTTCCCTCATCAACTGTGTCAATGGAAACGCAGACTCTATGGTCCTGCCTGAAGGCGAAGGTAAATAATAAATACTTTTAATAACTAAAATAGCTTTCATATTCAACATAATATTATTCTTACAACCAGACGGGCCATAACAGAACCCCGTGACCAAAGTTTATTACTTGGTCTCGAATATCGGTCAACTAGATACACGCGCGTGATTTTACCCGTATAACTCCCGTCCCCAAAGGAACTTCATAACTAAATATAGCTTCCAGAATTACTTGGTAAATGAGCTTTCTAAAACTGAAAAAAAAATTTAAATCGGACCAGTAGTTTCTGAGTTTTGAATACCTTATTGATCTGACGTTTAATTATATTTTTGTTTTGTTTTTCAAGGTCTTTGCAGCTCTGATTATGGTACCGATTATGGATGGACTGCTTATAGCGGTGGTCTTAACTCCGTCAGCGACATTTACGCCTTCTTCAAGTTGGAATCTGCTTCTAAGAGATGCAAATCTTTCTTCAAGTCTGACTTCAGCAGTCTTTCTGGTAAGTTTAGCCTTCGAGATAAGAAAACGATGCATGCAATAGTTGAAATTTACTCCCAAAAAAGGATACTTAGATATTCAAGATTTATGTAGTTTAATTAAACACTCATTTTTTAAATTATAAATTAAATAGTTTTTTTACTAAAATAACATTTCAGTTTAGCAATCAATTAAAGTTAGTTAATTATAGCAGAAATACATTTGAACATGGATGGAATATAAAGATAGGTAATTGCAACAAATTGCAATTTTAACGATTTTGTCGCGTAACTCTGCTGCAGTGGGTCGGAGCGTGATTTTTTGTAGCCTAAATGTTAATCGAGCTTATTAACTATTCCCGTGCAAAGTTTCAGCCAAATCCATTCAGTAGTTTTTACGTGAAAGAGTAACAAACATCCATCCATACTTACAAACTTTCGCGTTTATAATATTAGTAGGATATTATATATTGAATATTTCTATGCATGTGTATATAACATTTACTTTGTTTATTTCAGGCACTCAGCGTTTGGTGGCGAACTACGTATTGAAGATCAGTAGCATCTTCGAAAGTAAGAGACAACTTTACTCATAATAATCTTTTTGTCCACAAACTATCTTAGATAATTCTACAGTACATCTCTCTCTCTCTCTATCTCTTATTGGGATTACACATACTCAACTATTCAATTAAATTCTTAAGCTTTATAATTAAATGCCCCCCTTTTCATACCCACACACACAAAGATAACCACAGTTTAAATATCACGTGTCTAGTAGTCTTCAGTAGTTTTGCCTCGGCGTTGATTAGTCAGTCAGTCAGGACATGTTACTTTATATTAATACAGAAAAAAAAGTGATCTGTCTAACGGATCAACGCTCAGCTTAGACCGCTAATCATAGAGACCTGAGCCTTGAAGTGTGTCTTCTGCATGATGAAGACATGATGATAAGAAAGAATTAAGATTTTCCGATCTTAAGAAGATGAAAAGGTTTCATAACGTTTGTTATGAAGATATATATGAGATATATGAGAGATAGTTATGAAATCATAAGATTTATCTATATCTAAATCGAAATCGAATAGTACAACATAAAATAAGTGAAACGATAGACTTTCGTTTTGCCATTTTTTTTCGATGGCCTTTCGTTACAAATTTTCATTGGAGTTTCAATGAATTTATTATAAATTTCCTATTGTTTTTAGGCAACGTTGGAGTCGAATTTTGGACTGAAGCTGACATCAATTCCGTATACGGTCTGAGTAAGTATCCTTCTTTAAATTATAAACATATAATAAAATAGAGACCGAATCTTAATATAACACTCCCATATACATATATTTATCAACCAATTAGGCGTCGTGTAGCGTCCGGCTTACGATATATCTTAACACGGGTGTCGTAAGACAAACTGAACTGAATTGAAGTATTTGTTAATTAGCTGTAAGATTTCTAAATCAGCAATCAACAGCTGATGGAAAAGACGGTAGTATCTATAATTCCTGCCAAGTGTTGTGATTATGGCATTATTCTTTAACGACCCTAGCTTGCCAAGGTCAAGGGGCCCATATTCAGTATCAGCCGTTGAAACAACAGGCTGTTGAAAATAACAAGGCGAAAAGACTGAAGTAAAATTCCATTAGGCATCAAAGTGTAAATGAATACTTTTAATTTTTAATTTGATACCTACATTTATGGCGTTTTCCTAAAAGTAGCTCATATACTTTCATATCTTTTTGGCGTCCGGTGTTTATGAACCAAGCGATAAACGATTATGTAGCGAATGAAGCTCGAATCTCAAGAACCGTTCTTCGAAGGCCATAAAAAAGAGAAATAAAATTTCTTAATAATCTTATGCTGTTTACAGTGGTCAACGTCGTTGCTACCGTTGGAAGCAGTTACTACCCAAGACTTGGACCGCACATCGTCAACGGTAAGTTAAAAATTACATGGTATATATTTTTTAAATCAATAAAATGTGTAAAATGCACCTAATACCTAATGTAGTAAGAAAATTACCACCATAACCATTAACTTGAGTAAAACTTTGAGATTTAAAAAAATTCAATCAGAGCTCATGAGATTTTTAAAATGTTTGAATACTTTAAGGAAAACTTTACCAAATGCCTAATTGGTTAAGGCATTAGGGGCTAAACCTAAGATGCCGGTTCGAATCCTGTCGGTGGTCGAATTTTATTAATCTCAATTTTTAAAATAGAGCTCATGAGATCCAGATTTTTCATTCGCAGAAAAAAGGCTGTCACTATAATTCGTAATTTATGATCTCCGAAAGAGCATTAAATAAGCTTGCGAGTATTATAAATGTTAATAATAATGACTCATTGGTTATTTAAGTTACTTCTGAAATCTGGTGTTCTGTGTTCGATTTCCAGTCGGGACAATCATTTGTGTGTGATAGTTGTTCTGAGTCTTGATGTGCCTCCATGTCTGTGAATCGAGTATTTGCAAAGTCTCTAGTGCGGCAGTAATTTTTTTTAAAGTAAAAAGTGTAGTACCTTGTGCCATGCCTTTTTTATGTATTGAAATATATTTTTGTTATTTTGTTGCACAAAAAGAAATAAATAAAATAAATTGGAAACATTAAAATGTATTTGTGGATTGAGTAGATGACGCTCTTGCTTTTAATCGAAATTTCTCCGCAATATCTTTAAATACTGATTTTTTATTTCCAGACTTTGGAACTCTCTGCAGTCCCTTCCGTAAATACGGTTATGGTAAGTATTACTTTACACACACTAAATAAATAGGTATTCAAGTATCTATCCATCATAGTTACAACGAACACAAAACAAAAAAAAATCCCTATAATTCTTAAGGATCGAGCGCGCATAATCGCATTCGGCCTACCTCCGTAGCGTAACGGTAATTGGCTCGCTTTAAATCTCGGAGGTCGTAGATTCTAAGATTGAATTTATTTTGATAAGGATTAATAGCAAGAGTTAAATAAACGCGTTTTAAATTTTACATTATAACATTGTGCTCTTTACAGACATTAGCTCCATCTCAAAAGAGTACAGTTCAGCTACGTACTGGAACTTCGGTGGAGTACTTCAAGTGGGATCTGCTGACGTTTACAAACAATATTACGATGATGACACGAGCGCTACTTCTATTAGTTCAAGCAGCGCTGGTCAATCAGCTAGTGGATCAACCTCAAACTCAAATAGCAACTCTGCTTCATCAACTCAGGCGCAGACTTTAGACCAAAGCAGTTCTGACTCATCTAGCACTAACTCCGGATCATCTGACCAGTCTTCCAGTCAAGAAACTTCTAGTGCATCCAGTACCAACTCTGAGTCATCTAAACAGTCTTCTGGTGAAGAAACATCTGCTTCATCCAGTACCAACTCCGGATCATCTGACAAGTCTTCCAGTCAAGAAACATCTGCTTCAACCAGTGCCAACTCCGGATCATCTAACCAGTCTTCCGACAAAGGAACTACTAGCTCATCCCGTACCAACTCTGCTAGTGGATCAACCTCAAACTCAAATAGCAACTCTGGTTCATCAACTCAGGCGCAGACTTTTGACCAAAGCAGTTCTGGCACATCTAAACAGTCTTCCGGTGACGAAACATCTGCTTCATCCAGTACCAACTCCGGATCATCTGACAAGTCTTCCAGTCAAGAAACATCTGCTTCAACCAGTGCCAACTCCGGATCATCTAACCAGTCTTCCGGCAAAGGAACTACTAGCTCATCCCGTACCAACTCTGCTAGTGGATCAACCTCAAACTCAAATAGCAACTCTGGTTCATCAACTCAGGCGCAGACTTTTGACCAAAGCAGTTCTGGCACATCTAAACAGTCTTCTGGTGAAGAAACATCTGCTTCATCCAGTACCAACTCCGGATCATCTGACAAGTCTTCCAGTCAAGAAACATCTGCTTCAACCAGTGCCAACTCCGGATCATCTAACCAGTCTTCCGGTAAAGGAACTACTAGCTCATCCCGTACCAACTCTGCTAGTGGATCAACCTCAAACTCAAATAGCAACTCTGGTTCATCAACTCAGGCGCAGACTTTTGACCAAAGCAGTTCTGGCACATCTAAACAGTTTTCCGGTGACGAAACATCTGCTTCATCCAGTACCAACTCCGGATCATCTGACAAGTCTTCCAGTCAAGAAACATCTGCTTCAACCAGTGCCAACTCCGGATCATCTAACCAGTCTTCCGGCAAAGGAACTACTAGCTCATCCCGTACCAACTCTGCTAGTGGATTAACCTCAAACTCAAATAGCAACTCTGGTTCATCAACTCAGGCGCAGACTTTTGACCAAAGCAGTTCTGGCACATCTAAACAGTCTTCCGGTGAAGAAACATCTGCTTCATCCAGTACCAACTCCGGATCATCTGACAAGTCTTCCAGTCAAGAAACATCTGCTTCAACCAGTGCCAACTCCGGATCATCTAACCAGTCTTCCGGCAAAGGAACTACTAGCTCATCCCGTACCAACTCTGCTAGTGGATCAACCTCAAACTCAAATAGCAACTCTGGTTCATCAACTCAGGCGCAGACTTTTGACCAAAGCAGTTCTGGCACATCTAAACAGTCTTCCGGTGAAGAAACATCTGCTTCATCCAGTACCAACTCCGGATCATCTGACAAGTCTTCCAGTCAAGAAACATCTGCTTCAACCAGTGCCAACTCCGGATCATCTAACCAGTCTTCCGGCAAAGGAACTACTAGCTCATCCCGTACCAACTCTGCTAGTGGATCAACCTCAAACTCAAATAGCAACTCTGGTTCATCAACTCAGGCGCAGACTTTTGACCGAAGCAGTTCTGGCTCATCTAAACAGTCTTCGGTTGAAGAAACATCTGCTTCATCCAGTACCAACTCCGGATCATCTGACAAGTCTTCCAGTCAAGAAACATCTGCTTCAACCAGTGCCAACTCCGGATCATCTAACCAGTCTTCCGGCAAAGGAACTATTAGCTCATCCCGTACCAACTCTGCTAGTGGATCAACCTCAAACTCAAATAGCAACTCTGGTTCATCAACTGAGGCGCAGACTTTTGACCGAAGCAGTTCTGGCTCATCTAAACAGTCTTCGGTTGAAGAAACATCTGCTTCATCCAGTACCAACTCCGGATCATCTGACAAGTCTTCCAGTCAAGAAACATCTGCTTCAACAAGTGCCAACTCCGGATCATCTAACCAGTCTTCCGGCAAAGGAACTACTAGCTCATCCCGTACCAACTCTGCTAGTGGATCAACCTCAAACTCAAATAGCAACTCTGCTTCTCGTTCATCCAGCTCCAATTCTGGATCATCTTCGCAGTCTTTTGGTGAAAGCACTACTGAAACAGGAACTAAGACTTCTGGCAGAAGCAGTTCTTCTGGAAGCTCATCCACTTCAGGCTCATCTTCAGGCACCACTACCAGTCAATCTGGCAGTTCTTCTACTAGTTATTCTGAAAAGGTACTTTTAAAAAACTTAATTAATATTCGTAAAAGATTTTGATAAATTTTGTATGATACTTGCTGTTGATAAATCTTTTTTGTAACAGTGTCGGATACTACAAATTGCTTATGCTATTAATTGTGTGGGACCGATCTTAAAGATTTAGGTGGCATGGGATCAGAAGCCTTACAGTACAAATTGCGTCCGTAAACATAAATGATAGTAGCAGCAAATGAGGGTATTCTTCCAGATTTTGTATCAAAAGCAAGAACGTTTTTAGCATCAATCGCACGGTTTTGTAATATTAACAGACTTACCTTAACTCCTGAAAACAAACATTGCTGAACATGGGCCTTCAACCGATGTATCAGTATTAGTATAGTCTTCACTCGTGGCAGGAGGGTTGGTGCAGTAGTATTAGGTAATAACACACACAAGGAAATACTGCTGCCAATTTCCTGGTATACAGTAGCTATATATGATGTTATAGCAATCGGGACCAATGCCTTAAAATATCGCGAGGCTTTGCTTAAGTTTTTAATACCAGAATAAACCAGATAATTTTATAATAACTATGCAATTATATTTATCTTCCAGGGATTTAGTTCATATGATTTTTAAAGTGTTTTATATTTTTTTTCCTTTATTTACAGTCTTCACTGCCGTTTGCTGTTTTCGGCCTATTCGCTAAGAGCTTTTTGAGTAAGTTCTATATTTCCGTGCGCTCAATTTTTTTGTTTTAAATTAATTTTATTTAATCATTGTAATATTTTATTTACAGGATTCGGAGAACCCGTCGGCATTTTCACCAACTTGTCAAAGAGAAGTAAGTTTTGTTTTTGACTTCATCAGTTTATGACTACGAGCTTTTTTAATTAAATTGTAATTTAAAATTAATCTATATAACTCTATAATTATGTTTTTTGTTTAACAGCACAGCTCAATGATGTGAATGACATCCTCGACTTCGGATTTGCTGGTGAGTTCCTTTAATTAGTACTATTTTTTCTTAAATATATTAACAAATGTTATATTAACAAGATTCTTTTTTTCATGTCTGACTTCTAATCAAACTTTTTGAAAATGTTGTTTTGAATGTTTTTTTTGTTCAACAGTATCCCGCGGTTCTGGTAGAGCTATTGACGAATGGAAACATGGATGTGAGTTAACTAAATTATTGGAAAAGAACTATGTATTTTGTTGATTTATATTTTTTTCGGAATCTAATCATTGGTTTTTCATTTACAGTGGGAAGCTTCTACTCTGATAGTAAGTACAAAATGATCTCAAACTCAATTTTATCAAATTTTTATCTACATAACGTTTGTAACATCATTTTAAATTTCTTTTTCTAAATTTATTCATGTTTTTTATTAACTTTTGTAAACTTAATGTTGTTTTGTTAATTTACAGTGGTATTGGGAAGTTTCAAGATCCTTGGATGCGTCTTAGGAGACAGGGACAGTTTCGTGAAGGGTGGAAACGGTAACAATTAACATTTATATTTATAATAATAATTGGAGTAGGCTAGAAAAATGGCGGGCATTAATGCTTTGTTAAATAGCCTACCACAATCGTTTTGCCTTGCTGTGTCCTGGGTTGTTAATATGTATTTAAAATTTACTTTTTTGTCTTAGGAATTTGCGACAGCGATTATGGTTCAGTCTACGGTTACAAGAGCACTGACATTTACAGCATTGATGACGTCATTAGCTTCTACAAATTGCAATATGCTGACACCACAGTGAAATCTCTGTTGAAGACCGACTACTCCAGCTTGAACGGTAAGCGTGAGAAAAATACAGATATATGTTAACGTATATTATATATTATAATATATTGGACTTGTTTCTATTGGTATCGGATCTTGATTTGTTGATTTTAGACATTTCTCTTCAAAGATAACGTCTCTAGATCGTACCAGCTTGTTAGTCTCTTTGACCCATATTCGGTATCCTTCATCATTATCGAATCCGATTAGTATACCTTTCACGGCTTTCTTGTCCAACTTTTTCCTGGTTACTTTTGGTACATGTGCATAACAAGTGCTGCCTATTATTCTTAGATGCCGGATTCGTGGCTTCTTATTGCACCAAATCTCATATGGACTCTTTTCAAATGGAGTCGGGCCAGTCCGATTAAGAATATATACTGTAGCATGAACTAATTCTGCCCATAACGCTTGTGGGAGTTCTCATGCATGCATTATAGCTCTCGCAGCTTCGACAACTGTCCTATTATCTCGTTCGACACAACCATTTTGTTGTGGGGTGTATGGCATAGTAAGTCTCTGCTTGATGCCATTTTCTTGCAGTATTTTTCGTATATTCTGATTGTCAAATTCTCCTCCATTGTCACTCAGAAGCTCTTTCACTTTGTGTCCCATAGCTTTTATCTCAGCCAACACTTGCTTCAGCTTATGATGTACTTCAGACTTCTGCCTCAGAAAATATACATATCGGAATTTGGACAAATCATCTTTGAATAATACAAAATATCTGAATTTGCTCATTGAATACTAGAAAGGTCCACATACATCAGCATGTATCAATGCTCCTGTTTCTGTCGCCCTCTCTCTGGTACCAAACTTCTGTCTATGCGCCTTGCCATAGATACAGCCTTCGCAAATTTCACTATCAAGTTTCAGTTTTATGGCAAGTTCTCTTTCAATAACTTTCTTTACATGACTTTTACTCTGATGTCCTAACCTTTCATGGTATAGTTGTAGTAAATTCTTTGAGTCGAGACTGTTAATTTCAATAGGTTTCACAGGTTTCATGTTATTCAAACGAAGTTTGTACAGACTTCCATATTTCTGCCTATTTCCACTCAGCATAATTGTCTCATCAACTATCAACTTACATTTGGTTGTTGTAGACACAAAAGTACTATTTGAGAGTCTATCTTAAGCTGATAAAACTGAGAATAGATTTTTCTTCACGCTTGGAACATACCAGACATCATTAAGCGTGATCAACTGTTTGCGACCTTCTACGTCAGCTTCAACTTTCAGTGTTCCCTTTCCAAGCGCCTGAATGGCATCTCCATTCGCGGTTGTCACAGTGTAGGAGTCGTCAAAGTAATGGAATGTTTCAAATAGATCATCTCTATTGGTAACATGACTCGTAGCTCCATTATCTACAAACAAATTATTATGATCTTCATCCATGTTACTATCTACTGCCATAAGACTCATGTTCACACTTGTGTTTGGAACGCTCTTTGCTTTGGACGGTTTTGGTGGTCGTCCATCAGATATCTTTCCACAATAATGGCATTTATCTTTCGTGATTTTCTTCAATTTTCCTGTTTATGTTGAACGTTGAGCACCTCTACCTCTTCTTCCTTATTTTTACGTAATAGGGCTCGCTCGTATGAACACAGTTGACTTGTCAAGTTTTCTACTGTCCTTTCTGATCTTGAAATTAATAGCCAACTAGACTTGAAAGAAAAATAATTTTCTGGTAGCGTGTCTAAAATTTTGTATATAAGGAAAATTTCCGGTAGCTTACCTTTTTCATCAGTTTTCTTCATCTCTTGTTCTGACCATATATTTTTCAATTTTGACAAATGAGTTGACATGTCATGATCGGACTCTTTCTTGTAGCCAAAGAATTTCATGCAAAGATCATATGCTCGATCTTGTGATATACCTGCGTAGATTTGGTTAAGTTCCGTCCATATCTCTTGTGCATCGGTAAATCGCATTACTTTTTGAAGATTTTCATCAGATAAATTTGTGGTAATTAGTAAAAGAGCTGCGCTATTGAATCTTTGATAATTTCTTAAATCAGTTTCATATTTGACTATATCTTTAGGATCTGACAGTATTGGCTTACTGTCTCTTCCCTCGACTATGTCTAGCAGTCCTAATCCTCTCATCGCTGCCATAATTTTGAATTTCCAAGTCGCCCAGTTCGAATTGTCTAAGAGACCAACCTTTACTTTTGTCGCCTCATGAATCACTTGCTCCATTTTGCGGACAAAAAAATATTGTTTTTTTTTTTCTTCTTGACTTTCGATTTTTCGACTTTTTCCGAATTCTATAATGATAACGTTTTCAATGCGTCCTATTTAAAACGTTTCTTAATGCTCTGCTACCATTTTAACGTTTCTTAACGATTGATTTATTGATTATATTGAAATAAAAGATACTTTCGTAATATTATTGTATTCAGTGACAGTTATAAGAATATAAACTGCTTTACGTCCAAACATGATTTATTTGAGATTCACTTTTATTACGAAAATATGCTTTAGATACGAAACAATCATAAGAAGACCTATTTGTTGTCTTCCTGGTCAAAATATTGGCCAATGTCACGAAACCATAATTAAAATTTGGTCTAGTAATAAGATTTATATGGACCTCATATAAAGCTGTTATATTCATTGAAGTAACATCTTCGTCAATTGTATTTCAAGCTATGACTTCCAGTGTTGATTTGTAAGATAAACATTGTTGATCACTTGAAAATATTAATAATCATAAGAACCACCATCTAACTATGTATTTAGATGATACAATTTGTGTTACGTATTTTTTATTTGGACGGTGCATAAAACCGGTATTTTGATCTAAAAGAGACAACGCTTTAATATATTATGTGGATGTAAATGGTATTATAGATGCGGCTGATATTAAATTTGCTAAGACATTTATGGTTAAAAAAAGAAAAAAAAACATATATTTTTGTTTTATAATTTTCTGATGTTCTTATTTTTTGTTACAGGATCCCAAAAGATTGTCATTGACCAAATTCTCTCACTGGCGGCACTTTTCAACCGTAAGTATTTTACAGGCAATTATGCAAAACACCTTTGCTTGCCAATCCTGAAAAAATATGCAATTTGTGGTGTTGATGTCTGATACCATAATAATTTATATTAACTTGTTTTCAGGCTCCAACGATGAATGGAACCGTGATGACCTACACACCATTTTCGTAACCAGTAAGTTATTTTAGTTCCTAGAAAAATACCTTTTACATAAAAGTTCAAATTTTTGAAATTACAAATATTTTCAAGTGCTGGAATATTGTGTACGCTACATATGCAGGCATGATACATGAAACTCTGGCTACAATACCTTGCATTGTTAAGCTTAATCGTTGCCTGAAGTAAGCGCCAGCCCTCACTGGACTCTTCTTCTAGGCGTCTGGATATGCCCCTCCTTTTAGCATGATATATTAACTATACTTTCCTTTTACAGTCTTAACCACTGCTGCCAACCTTGGAAACAGCGTTCATCCTGCATACGGCAACGTCTTAATTGACGGTGAGTAAGACTAATTTGAAGAAGCAGCGTTTTCCTGTGTAAACTCTGTTAGTGGGAGGCTCATGTTCCCTTGTGGACGTAGTACGGGCTAAAGATGACGATGAAATGGAATTAAGAACACTTGGAACTATGTGTCAAAGCTAATTTTATGCATATTTTAACTCGCTCAATAACTAATCTTTACTGTCTTTTCTTTCAGCATGTGTGAAACATATTGGCCCTATCGGAAGCGCGAATGGAATTGGTAAGATTTAATTTAGTATTAATATTTTTCGAATATTTGCAAAATATTTTCAGAGATATTATTAGAAGATGCAGGTTTGAATTCTGCCGATGGTCTAAATTTATTAATCTCAATGTTGATATTGCGATCGATCAGTGCAATAACACCTTTATTAAAAGTTTCATAGGTGACTTATATTACAAATGTAATGATATCATTTTTATTCTCCAGATTTACTGTCAGCTGAGAGCAGTATCAGGAAAACTATCTCAAGTGGATCCCACGACAACTTCGGAATCTTTAAGAAATTCTCAGATGTAGATTTCCAAAACTATCAGTCAAATTACTGGTACGTGATCGATGATGGTGAGGATTATTACTATTATGATAACCAGAATACAAGGAAGTTTGGTTCAAATGGTTACCAAACTACATCAGAATCTGAAAGTCAATCAAGTTCAAGGAATCAAGGATCTGCGTTTTACAAAAACAACAAATCAAAGAGCTCAAGTTCTAGCTCCAATGACAATGACGTGACTTACTCTGGCAGCAGCTCTGCAAGCAACCAACAAACAACCAACAGCGAATACTCTACTGGTAGCTCCACATCCTCCTCTGGTTCATCAAGCGCCACCAATAACCACGGCTCTTCTTCTGGTACCACCTCAGCCACCGCTAATTCAGCAAGCACCACCAAGAACCACGGCTCTTCTTCTGATACCACCTCAGCCACCGCTGATACAGCAAGCGCCACCAATAACCACGGCTCTTCTTCTGGTACCACCTCAGCCACCGCTGATTCAGAAAGCACCACCAAGAACCACGGCTCTTCTTCTGGTACCACCTCAGCCACCGCAGATTCAGCAAGCGCCACCAATAACCACGGTTCTTCTTCTGATAGCTCCACCTCCTCCTCTGGTTCATCAAGCACCACCAAGAACCACGGCTCTTCTTCTGGTACCACCTCAGCCACCGCTAATTCAGCAAGCACCACCAAGACCCAAGGGTCTTCTTCTGGTACCACCTCAGCCACCGCTGATTCAGCAAGCGCCACCAATAACCACGGCTCTTCTTCTGGTACTACCACCTCCTCCTCTGGTTCATCAAGCACCACCAAGAACCACGGCTCTTCTTCTGGTACCACCTCAGCCACCGCTAATTCAGCAAGCACCACCAAGAACCACGGCTCTTCTTCTGGTAGCTCCACCTCCTCTTCTGGTTCAGCAAGCACCACCAAGAACCAAGGCTCTTCTTCTGGTACCACCTCAGCCACCGCTGATTCAGCAAGCGCCACCAATAACCACGGCTCTTCTTCTGGTAGCTCCATCTCCTCCTCTGATTCATCAAGCACTACCAAGAACCACGGCTCTTCTTCTGGTAGCTCCATCTCCTCCTCTGGTTCATCAAGCACCACCAAGAACCACGGCTCTTCTTCTGGTACCACCTCAGCCACCGCTAATTCAGCAAGCACCACCAAGACCCAAGGCTCTTCTTCTGGTACCACCTCAGCCACTGCTGATTCAGCAAGCGCCACCAAGAACCACGGCTCTTCTTCTGGTACCACCTCAGCCACCGCTGATTCAGCAAGTACCACTAATAACCACGGCTCTTCTTCTGGTATCTCCACCTCCTCCTCTGGTTCATCAAGCACCACCAAGAACCACGGCTCTTCTTCTGGTACCACCTCAGCCACCGCTAATTCAGCAAGCACCACCAAGACCCAAGGCTCTTCTTCTGGTACCACCTCAGCCACTGCTGATTCAGCAAGCGCCACCAAGAACCACGGCTCTTCTTCTGGTACCACCTCAGCCACCGCTGATTCAGCAAGTACCACTAATAACCACGGTTCTTCTTCTGGTATCTCGACCTCCTCCTCTGGTTCATCAAGCACCACCAAGAACCACGGCTCTTCTTCTGGTACCACCTCAGCCACCGCTAATTCAGCAAGCACCACCAAGAACCAAGGCTCTTCTTCTGGTACCACCTCAGCCACCGCTGATTCAGCAAGCGCCACCAATAACCACGGCTCTTCTTCTGGTACTACCACCTCCTCCTCTGGTTCATCAAGCACCACCAAGAACCACGGCTCTTCTTCGGGTACCACCTCAGCCACCGCTAATACAGCAAGCACCACCAAGAACCACGGCTCTTCTTCTGGTACCACCTCAGCCACCGCTAATACAGCAAGCGCCACCAAGAACCACGGCTCTTCTTCTGGTACTACCACCTCCTCCTCTGGTTCATCAAGCACCACCAAGAACCACGGCTCTTCTTCGGGTACCACCTCAGCCACCGCTGATACAGCAAGCGCCACCAAGAACCACGGCTCTTCTTCTGATACCACCTCAGCCACCGCTGATACAGCAAGCGCCACCAAGAACCACGGCTCTTCTTCTGATACCACCTCAGCCACCGCTAATTCAGCAAGCACCACCAAGAACCACGGCTCTTCTTCTGGTACCACCTCAGCCACCGCTAATTCAGCAAGCACCACCAAGAACCACGGCTCTTCTTCTGGTACCACCTCAGCCACCGCTAATTCAGCAAGCACCACCAAGAACCACGGCTCATCTTCTGGTACCACCTCAGCCACTGCTGATTCAGCAAGCGCCACCAAGAACCACGGCTCTTCTTCTGGTACCACCTCAGCCACCGCTAATTCAGCAAGCACCACCAAGAACCACGGCTCTTCTTCTGGTACCACCTCAGCCACCGCTGATTCAGCAAGTACCACTAATAACCACGGCTCTTCTTCTGGTATCTCCACCTCCTCCTCTGGTTCATCAAGCACCACCAAGAACCACGGCTCTTCTTCTGGTACCACCTCAGCCACTGCTGATTCAGTAAGCGCCACCAAGAACCACGGCTCTTCTTCTGGTACCACCTCAGCCACCGCTGATTCAGCAAGTACCACTAATAAACACGGTTCTTCTTCTGGTACTACCACCTCCTCCTCTGGTTCATCAAGCACCACCAAGAACCACGGCTCTTCTTCTGGTACCACCTCAGCCACCGCTAATTCAGCAAGCACCACCAAGAACCAAGGCTCTTCTTCTGGTACCACCTCAGCCACCGCTGATTCAGCAAGCGCCACCAATAACCACGGCTCTTCTTCTGGTACTACCACCTCCTCCTCTGGTTCATCAAGCACCACCAAGAACCACGGCTCTTCTTCGGGTACCACCTCAGCCACCGCTAATTCAGCAAGCACCACCAAGAACCACGGCTCTTCTTCTGGTACCACCTCAGCCACTGCTGATACAGCAAGCGCCACCAAAAACCACGGCTCTTCTTCTGGTACCACCTCAGCCACCGCTAATTCAGCAAGCACCACCAAGAACCACGGCTCTTCTTCTGGTACCACCTCAGCCACTACTGATTCAGCAAGCGCCACCAAGAACCACGGCTCTTCTTCTGGTACCACCTCAGCCACCGCTGATTCAGCAAGTACCACTAATAACCACGGCTCTTCTTCTGGTATCTCCACCTCCTCCTCTGGTTCATCAAGCACCACCAAGAACCACGGCTCTTCTTCTGGTACCACCTCAGCCACCGCTAATTCAGCAAGCGCCACCAATAACCACGGCTCTTCTTCTGGTACTACCACCTCCTCCTCTGGTTCATCAAGCACCACCAAGAACCACGGCTCTTCTTCGGGTACCACCTCAGCCACCGCTAATACAGCAAGCACCACCAAGAACCACGGCTCTTCTTCTGGTACCTCTGGTTCTTCTTCTGTTAACAATGAAAGCAGTGGCTCCTCTACATCCAGTTCTTCCGAAAACAGTGGAAGCAGTGTCTCTTCTACAACCAGTTCTTCTAGAAATAGTGGCAACAGTGGCTTTTCTACTGTCAGATCTTCTGCAGACAATGAAAGCAGTGGCTCTTCTTCTTCCAGCTCTTCTAGTGACAGTGCCAACAGTGACTCTACTACTACCAGCTCTGCCGAAAACAGTGAAAACAGTAGCTCTACAAATACCAGATCTTCTGCAGACAATGAGAACAATGGCTCTTCTTCTAGCTCTTCTAACAACAGTGCCAACAGTGGTTCCTCTACTACCAGCTCTTCTGCAGACAATGAAAGCAGTGACTCTTCTTCTTCTAGCTCTTCTAACAACAGTGCCAACAGTGGTTCCTCTACTACCAGCTCTTCTGCAGACAATGAAAGCAGTGACTCTTCGTCTTCTAGCTCTTCTAACAACAGTGCCAACAGTGGTTCCTCTAGTACCAGCTCTTCTGGCAACAGTGCCAACAGTGGTTCCTCTTCTTCTAGCTCTTCTAACAACAGAGCCAACAGTGGTTCCTCTACAGACAAAGAAAACAGTGGCTTTTCACCATCTGGTTCTGCTTTCTCGAATGATAACAGTGCTATAATTCACAAACACCATACAGCTGGAGGATACAATGCGGCTTCTGGTTACGCATCCAAGAAAAGTGACAGTCAAGTTGGAGCTGACGGTCGCATGAGGACCTTTGACGATGAATCATCTGGATATCAAACTGGACAAGCGAAATTCGAAGAATTGAAGGTTCAAAGAGCTGATGGGTCTACTGAGAGCAAATCTGAGAGCTTTACCTCAGAATCCGAAGGAAACAATTACTACCAATCAGAGGATTATTGATCGTAAAACTTTGAAGCACAATTTAACGATTTTGTAAAGTATTTGAACGAGTTGTTAAAATAATATTGTAACATAGTTTTGGCTTTTGTTATTTGAGTTACATAAGTTATGATGCGATTTTGCTATGAGTTCATGGATATTAACGAGATTTGAAACGATTTTTCCTAATTTTTACTAGTAATAAACAAGCATTTAAAAAATATATAATCTTCTTTTAATTTCTAATGTACCAAATACCCTTAAAATTAATAAAAGGTCTGATACACACAATAATGAAATAATGAACTTAGTCAGCACTTAGATATTTACATACACTAGTGGGGTCCTGCTGTTTGACCAAAAGTCATTTGGCAAAATTACACTTGACAAACAACGTTTGGTAAAACAATGGGAAATTTATGGGAAATTGTATTAGGTTCTATAATAAACTCCCTAATTATATTACAGACTTGCCTGATACAAGATTTAAATCACATGTCAAAACTGTTCTCATGTCAAAAGGTTACTATAATATTCAGGACTATATTGAAGATAAAGACGTTTGGGTTTCGGTACCATCTTTGCACCTACCTCACTGAAGACCATAATAATATAGCCAAGTACAATAGTTGTGACTAGAACTGTGTCTTATCCTGTGAACTGTCTGTAATTGACTTCTTTACATACCTTAACTATTAATTAACGCTAGTTCTGTCTCAATATCATTCAATCTTATTGAGCAAAAATAAACAAATAATAACAAGACAACCGTTAGGGCAATAAATGTGTGTGCCTACTAAAATATAAATTAAATAACTGGACCTAAACCCCGCGTAATTGCCCATTTGAGTATGTTTCGCCGGACCGCCTCATGTGGGCCGTGTTGAAACCGGTGGTAGAGTAACCCACTGAGTTTGTTTCGCCGGATCTTCTCAGTTGGGGCGCATTGGATCCGGTGGTAGCATTAAAGCGCGTCCGTCGTTATATGCTCATGGTCCACCCAAATAATGACAATTGTTTTGGCATAATATAGACAGAACAAGCATTTTGCCTCCTAGCGACAATATACATTAATTATAATAATTAATTTAATTATAAATAAGTAATTTGAATAGGTTTATAAATAAACAGCAAATGTAATTTAAGATAAATAATAATTAATTTTCAAATAATGTTTGACGATTTACAAGTGCCTGTAATTGGTTTACGTAAATAAAAATGATTTTTATTTTATTTTATTTTAATGGTTTCGCCGATTGATCATTTTACTACTAATCATTTTACAAATTACTCACTTTTCCAAATGATCAACACTTAAATTTACATTTTATAAATAATTATTTTACACAATGAACATTTAGCAACTGAGTAATCAGATAAAACTACTATTTATTGGTCTAAAAACGTTTGATAAAATGTATTAAGTGACAAGTGTTTCGTTTATTAATAAAAAGGCAGGAGCGAAGCGACGAGCGGGTTAGGTTGATATAAGCACAGCGACTGCCAGAAGCGACTTTAGGGCGTTTTTTCCATTAATAATGATTCATAATGATGATAAGTCAAAGAAGTACTTTTGATAAAATAGCAATTTGGTAAATCACATTTGGACAAATGCTTAATTTGCGAAACATATTATTTGGTGAAATGAAAAAAGGTCAATTGACATTTTTATATTAAACACATTTACCAAGTGTAGTGTTGGCTAATGGATCATTTGCTAAGCGATTTTTTGTAAAATGATACTTTTGTCAAATGTCTCGTTTGCCAATATGAACATTTGGTGAAACGTCGTTTGTCGAATGACCATTTGTCAATAATTTTTAGGCAAACATTAGTACACCACTTCTAACACTATTCTCATGTTCAAACGTGTAAAAGAACCCTATCTTTTCTTACCTTAAGTATATATTTATGTATGTATATGTGTATATATTCTAAGTATATTAATATACAGGGTTATTTGTAAAACACCGGTAACCTCTCAGGACTACGTTACTAACATCATAAACAACAACTTTTATTCTATGACTTTTAAAAATTCATCATATTTTAATTCATCTGATTTACACACAAAAATAAAAATATTTAAATTCGACGCTCGAAATCTTACGAAGTCTATGCGAAGCAAAAGGAAGCGATAGTACCGACACAATAGCGAGGGGAGCGGAGAATACAGAGTTGAAATGTGTTAGATTGGACAACGAAATATTGAAGGATTGTTTTGGTAAATGCATTATGTTTTGTAAAAAGTCGTAGAACAAAAGTTCAGCTTTATCTATTATGGCAAATAACTCATTATTAACCAATTTTTTGTGTTTTTATACTCGTGATAATTTCTCAACGAAATGTCCGATTGGAATAAAACAAAAAGTATTTTACTTCTACTTAAATACCCTTGATAATATAATGCTTAATTTGAATAAGAATTAATATAACTTCAGACGATTTAATATTTTTTTATGAACATAAAAGCGGTTATTGTGACTAAACTATGATAGTTAGATAAGTGCTTTTGCGGACGTTTTTGTAAATCTTAATAAGACCTACAAACTCGTAGTACATAATTTTGTTCTATTGTCAATAGTTTTTGCAGCGCACGCATAAATAGGTTTTCGATTGTACACCTTGGGTTACAAACTCGCAATTTTCTTACGGATCCCTAATTTTTTTGAAAATAAAATGTAGCCTATAACCTTTCTCGATAAATGGACTATCCAACATTGAAATATTTTTTGAAATCGGACCAGAAGTTCCTGAGATTAGCGCGTTCAAACAAACAAACTCTGCAGCTTTATAATATTAGTATAGATATTGAATAAACAAAGGATATTGGGCAGATTGGGACCACCCTCCAATAGCTATTGAATGTCGTTGGTTCATCATCAGCCCGAATAACGTCAACTGCTGAAAATGTGCCTCTTCCCGGGGGAGAGTATTTGCCATAGTCACCACGCTTGACAGGCTGATTGGTGACCGCAGTATTATGTTGTACCACACAAGGAAACGCTGCTGCCCGTTCCTTGATATACGATTATTATAGATGATGTTATAACAATCGGGACCAACGGCTTAACGTGCTTTCCGAGGCACGGAGGGTAGTCCCTCAACAAACCAGACCCGCAAAGAAATCTTAGAATTTACACAAAGAATTCCTGTCCGGCGTGGGGATCGAACCCACGAACTCTGAGGTTCGAAGCGAGACAAATAACGGTACGCTACGGAGATTGTCTCAATTAACCCTTATTATATTGCGACCCGTATCGTCACGCTTGATGTAATTAGGGTTAGGGGGTAATTATCACAATGACTGACCATCCAATCTTATCTATGGTTCCCTTTGAAGTAACCCTTTTAAGGCGAAGGTAAATAAGGGTTATAAACCTACTTGTATTGCCCGGTGATATAGCTAAAGCCTCGTGGCTAACTACATACATAAGCGGCCGTAGCCTAATGGCTAGGGCGTCGGACTTGTGGTCTTGAGGTCACCGGTTCGAACCCCCACCCATTGCACTACCGACGTGAACCCACTCGTAACACAAGCATTCAGCTTAGTACGAGGGGTTAACAAGAATACTAGTAGATTGCAAAAGTCTGTTAGCAAATATTGAAAAAAAAAAATTGTCATCTTTCGAAAAAGCTAATATCTTTACTAATATATAAAGCTGAAGAGTTTGTTTGTTCGTTTGCTTGAATGCGCTAAATCGAAGAAGGCTTTAGGCTATATTTAATTATGAAGTTCCCACGGGAACGGGATTTACGTGTAAGTTTGTTTGCTAACGCGCTAATCTCATTAACTACTAGGTCGGATTTGAAAAATTATTACAATGTTAGATAGCCCATTTATTAAAGAAGTGTGAGTGGCACAGTCGGAAGGGGAAGACCTCGACGAACGTTCTCTGACCAAATCGGAGATATCCTCGCGAAAGGTCAAATAAGATCCACCCTAAACCGACGTGCTTGTATGAAGAATGTGTGTAGGGATCGTAGCAAGTGGAGGTCCATTGTCTCTGCCTACCCCGCTGGGAAACAGGCGTGAGTCTACAATATAAGGTACTCAGTTAATTTTTTTATGACCCCCGCAGAAGGTTGCGACGGGGTTACGAATTATAGTCGACTCAAGCATAACACTTTTTTTTCGGTTTGACTTACGTAGGTAGCCACGAGGCTTTTGCTACTTCACCGGGCATAAAGGCGAGCAGAGCTGCAGCCTTAATAAATGGTTTAAAAACTACAAACTAAGCAACCTGCGCAAGTGGGCGCCCCCTGTGGGACTTGGACCTCGGCTCAGGGCGGTCGCTGGCGATGAGATTGAGAGATTATGACTTTTAGAAGCAATACACCTTCCCCTTAAAGTCGGGGTCAAATAGCCATACACTCAGATGTTAAAGGGTTACTTAATACGATAAAGACACAGAATTACACGACGCAACAGAAGTTAAACTTAACGGGATATCAAATTTTTCATCAATTCCTTTCCCTCTACTGCTGAACATGGGCCTCCTCTTTACTGGACAAACCAGGGTCGTGGAGGGATTGCCGTAATCACGCTTGGTAGGTAGATTGATGTTCTTATTCTTTACTAGCTGCGCCCCGCAGATTTACCCGCGTTACTATGCTCCATTGGGTCGGAGCATGATGTTTTGTAGCCTATATGTTAATCCAGCGTATAATCTATGCCGGTGCAAAATTTCAGCCAATTCCGTTCAGTAGTTTTGGCGTGAAAGAGTAACAAACATCCATACTTACAAACTTTCGCGTAATGCAGTTATGTGTTATGTAGTAGCTAGTAATTGATAAATTAGTGCTTAGTTACCCATTTATTATAGAAAATATTTGCTACACACAACTTAGTTCATGTAAAAAGAGGTTAATTTACGTAAGCGAAACAATGTGTCAATGAAAGTCCCGTCTTAATCGGACCCTACTACCATTTTGAACATTAGGCGTAATACACGGACAAACATTCTGGCAAAATAAAAATAGACTAAGTATATTATACCATATAAAATTATTAGCTATCTACCAGCTAAATTTAAAGTAACCAAACTAATAAAATACTTTTTTTCCGTAAATGGTTTTATTTATTTGGAATCGTCATATTTTTTCCGTGCAGTGCGTTACGTGGCGACTACTGAGAAACACCGCAAAAAACTTAGTAGAACTCTCTTTTTTAATTTACTATTTTACATAGTAATTGGAGCGACTCAATCCTAAGCATTTTTGTTACGAATATAATCAGAAATTTGATAATAAGCCCTGCTACACAATTTGGCTTTAATAGTTGTTTTAAACTTATTTATTTACAATACCTACTCTTATATTATGGGGAAGTTTGTTGTAGAACTGTATATGTTACGACTAATAGCCGAAGTGCGGCTACACCTAGTTTTAGCCGGCTACAACTATGTCGGCTAGACCACATGCGGTTAAACTTAAGTTAAGGTCTCAATAAGTCCCTGTTCAACTCTAAATTAAACAATACCTACGCCTGGCACAAAAAGAAGTTGGGGTGGTTAAAAAAAAACCTAAACCTAAACCAATGGAGTTGAACAGGGACTTATTCAGGTTGATCTAAGTTTAACCGCATGTGGTCGGCTAGACCTAGTTGTAGCCGGATAAAACTAGGTGTAGCCGCACTTCGGCTATTAGCCGAAACATCTACACTACCTTGTCTTTTTACAAATAAATCAATATTTTTACTTACATTATAATAATACAATACTATTCTATTATTTATTCTACTTGGCTAAGTTCCGAGCCAACAAGTTTCTTGGCTAAGTGGCCTAAGATGCTGGCATCATTACCTTTACTATTACTTAATTATTCTGTGTAATACTGTGGCATGGGTTAGAAGTGGCTAACTTAAATTGGATATCTAAGTCGGTGAGGTTAAATTGTATAGTTATACGTATCATTCTATTACAGCCAGTCTGATATCAGATACTAGGATCAATCTATCACTACATGAAATGAAATGAAAACGTTTATTGATAATGTAGACGAATCGTACTAATTATAAGGTAAATACAATGATAATGAAAAGAGGATACAGAAAAAAACAATATTGAATAGTAAATTAGTTTACATTTCAACAATAATGTTATGAAATAAAATTTACCAATGTTGTTATGGCATGTGATAGTCGCTTATTATATTATTATATATAACTAGCTGACCCGGCAGACTTCGTACTGCCTCAATCGATACATAAAAGACCTACACATTTGTATAAAATAAACTGGGCCGTAGAGACTTCGTTTATGCGGTACTCCTACCCCTACACTACCCCTACCCTACACTACCCCTACCCTACTCTACCCCTACCCTACACTACCCCTACCCTACACTACCCCCACCCTACACTACCCCTACCCTACACTACCCCTACCCTACACTACCCCTTCCCTACACTACCCCTACCCTACACTACCCCTACCCTACACTACCCCTACCCTACACTACCCCTACCCTACACTACCCCTACCCTACACTACCCCTACCCTACCTCTACCCTACACCTACCCCTAATCTACCCCTACCCTACACTACACCTACCCTAAAAAATCTTAGCAAAAAAATAAAGCTCAAATTGACTCTACATTTTAGTTAGAAAACGTTTGTATGGGAAAAAGAAAAAGGCTGTTTTAAAGGGGTTTTCAGGCAACTACTAATAAATTAAAAATTAATTAAAAAAACATTGTCCAGCGGACAAAATTGTGAATCTAAACCATTCCCAGATCCCCTTGAACACACACAAAAAATTTCATCAAAATCGGTCCAGTCGTTTGAGAGAAGTTCAGTGACATACACACTCACAGAAGAATTATATATATAAAGATTAAGATCAACCAGCGCGGGCTGGGATCGGGTCTATGAATAACGTGGTACTTTAAACATGGTATGGTTTTTGTAACCATCCGATGACCCGAAGTCCGAGAGGCCCGCGAACTGTAAAGTAGACCGACAGTTGCACAACACTCCCCTAAAATACTAAAAGTCATAACCCCTAAATCTCATCGCCAGCGACCGCCCTGACCCGAGGTCCAAGCCCCACAGCCTCTTGCGCAGGTTGCTTAGTTTGTAGTTTTTAAACCATTTATTAAGACTAGAGCTCTGCTCGCCTTTATGCCCCTTTAGTCAAACCGAAAAAAAACTGTATTTGTAAAAATAAAAAAAGTAGTTATAGTTACATAACTACTATAGTTAGACAAAAAGTGTAGTGAAGTTTTTTGTAGATATTGGTATGTTCTTTTATATTGTAGTACTTACTTTTGTTCTATCATCAATAGTTTTCGCAGCGCATGCGACGAAATTCGTTTTATGGCACTTTTTTTACACCTTCGGTTACGTTCGTTAAGTTTTAGTAAGGATCCCTAATCTTTTCTAGCAATAAATATAGCTAATGTAACTCAGTGTGAATGTAGCTTTTCAATGGAGAAAGAATTTTTGAAATCGGTACATTAGTTTTTGAGTTTATTCATTACAAACATACACACACACAGAAATCCAAATCTTTCCGCTTTATAATATTAGTATAGATATAGATTAGTATAGATGATGTTCCTACGGGAACTTAGAAATAGGGTAGTAACTGGACCAAAACCTACGCTCTGCCCATATGAGTATGTTTCGCCGGACCGTCTCATGTGGGTCGTGTTAAAACCGGCAGTAGAATAACCCACTGAGTTTGTTTCGCCGGATCTTCTCAGTTGGGGCGTATTGGACCGGTGGTAACATTAAAGCGTGTCCGTCGTTATATACTCATGGTCTGCCCAAATAATGACAATTGTCCTTAATATAATTTAATATAGACAGAACAAGCTATTGGACGCAATAGCTTGTAATAATAATATAGTTGAATAATAAAGTTAAGACTAAAACATTATTAAAAACAATAACTAAAACGTCCACAGTTGAACATGGGCCTTTTTTTTTTTTTTTTTTTTTTACCATACCCCATAATCTTGCTTGATGGAAGGCGAAGATAAGGCCTAAGATGATACACGCTTGCCTAGGAAGTGTCTGTTCACTTTAGCCTTAAAAAGCCTCCTCTTAAGACTTAGACCGTGGCAAGCCAGGATCGTAGAGGGAAATTGCCATAATCACCACGCTTGGCAGACGGATTGGTGATCGCAGTAAGATGTAAACCACACCCATGGGAAGACATGGGGTGGTCTATTCTAAGCCGGAGACCACTCGACAATTTATAAATGTTAAAATTATACATAGATTAATAATAAATTATTGTTATGACTATTTGTAAGTGCCTGTAATAGGTTTACGTAAATAAAAATGATTTTTATTTTATTTTTTATTTTATTTCAGGGTCCCGTTGCTACCTTTTGCGTACGGAACCATAGAAAGCAAACTGCAGCTTCAAAATTAAATTAACGACAAAATCAAAGACTCCTCCATTTAATATTCTAAGCGTTTTCGTTTGTTGGTTAACAGACACTCTTGTAGAATAATAAGATGATTTATGATAATGTTATCATTGCTCTGAGAGCCGTATACCGTGTGGTTTCCGGCTTAGAATAGACCCCATCCTATTAATCTACCTACGGGCGAAATTCAAAAAGATTAGTATTCTTACAGTCGCATCACAATATGTATATGAAAACCTTTTATATGTTCATAAGAATATTGATAGTTTTAAGAAAAACAAACTCATAATGGTAATACTAGAACTAAGCATAATCTCGTTTTACATGCTACACGTCTCCACAAAATTAGCAATTCTTTTATGGGGCGATGTATACGCTTCTACAACAAACTTACTAATAATGTTGGAGATCTTTGTACAAACAAGTTTAAGCGATATGTCAAAGATAAATTATGTAAAAAAGCTTATTATAAAATTTCTGATTATGTTAATAATGACAAAACAGCTTGGGAGTGAGTTGCTCTGAAACAATACTGCTTTATTAATCATTGTAACATCAAATTTATTTAAAAAGGATTTCTCTGAGTTTCTTGCCAGATCTTCTTAAAATTGCCACGTCCAGAACTGGTGATAGTAATAGAAAGGGACGCATCATAAGAACATGATTTAAAATATTTTAAATGTGTCCATATGAATAAAGAAATTTTGACTTTTACTTTGTTATAAATGCGAAAGTTTGTAAGTATGGATGGATGTTTGTTACGCTTTCACGCAAAAACTACTGAATGGAATTGGCTGAAATTTTGCACTGGCAACAAAACATTACGCTCCGATCCACTGGAGCAGAGTAACGCGGGTAAAACCGCGGGACGCTGCTCATACCTAAGTAGTAATGGTCGAATTTCGTGACCAATAGCCGACCACTAGTCTGTATACATACGCATATACCTAGGTTTATAAAACACTAATATATACAGTTATGTTTACGAGAAAAAAACCCTTTTTAACCTTATTTCAAAAGAAGTTGAAACGCAATATCACTATTTAAGCTTAAAATCTTACATAGTGTGAACAACACAGCACACCCATCCAATTCCAATCCTTGGGCGTACTAACTGAATTCCGCCAGCGTTTTTTTAATAATCCGCCATCTTGGTCTGTCTAGACTAGCTTACATTTAGAATTTAGACTTTTAGGGCGTGGCTTAAGAACACGCCCTTATTTAAGCTCCGCCCCACTAATGCGAAGCTTAAAATGTAGTTCATCCCGAAACGCCGTAAAGCACGGACGTGTCAAAATTTTCGCGCAATATTTAAAAATAGAACATTCCAAATAATTCCATTTAAACGAATACAAATTTAAATTTAAAAATTCGAACGTAAAGTTTCTTGATTCAAACGAATTCAATTTTCATTTTAAACAATTACGAATTTCGAAAACGCAATTTGTTTGTGTTGTTTACAAACTTTTGTTTGTTTATCAACAAGGAACACGTGTTTTTCAAGGTTGGAAGTTCATTGACTTGTAATCAAAACGATGTGAAATTGAACTTTGGTGTGAATTAACATTGAAAAGTGAATATTGTGAAGTGACTTTTAAGTGAATTGTGGAAAACACATGATTTGATACAAATACCTACTAAAAAAAGTAATTAAACTTATTATATTAAAATATTTTTAACAGTAATAATTAAAAGTTACAGAGTAGGTACAATTATTATAAAAAAAGCGTAGTAAAAAAATATTTGCTTATAACTGTAATATAGAAATACTAGTTTCCCGCGTGCGGTTTCATCCAA